>CM074800.1:23866190-24513690 GCA_037356375.1 Drosophila affinis
CCTTCGCTTCCCTTCCCGCACGAGCGCACTCGCGTCCGGAACGTTATACGAGTTGAAGCGGCCGCTTTCTGCCGGGCACTGCTTCGCCTTTCCTTTGCTCGATCTCTGCTTGACCCAAAGCTCCGGCGAATTCCGCTTCAGCTGGTCGTGGAAGACGAGCCCCCTCTAACTTCTGGCCTGAAATGCCCCACCATTATTACTATGCCCTTTCCATGGCATCGTCAACTACTCTTACCCCAAGCGGTGACCTCTGTATCGTATCCTTCCGACGCACTTTGCCGGTTTTGGCTTTTGCACAATTTCTCTTTCTCTTTTTTTTTTTCCCCCACTGGTAATACAGACACTTAACTTCAGACTCTTCTTGGCACCAAAATCAAGCCGATTTTGCCTAATGGCGTCCCTCTGACCTCTACTTATAGGCTCCCCCTCACCGAATTTTGACTTCGAACCCCTCTCAGTTCGTTGCGAAACCATGACCTCTCCATGACCCTCTCTTCATCTCATGGCCCTCTCTGACAACCTCTTACAGAGCAATTGCTTTCGCCGCTCATCAGGCAGTGCCTACCTTTCGGCGGACAAAAAATCCCCCCAGCTACAAGCCTACCCGTATACAGACGCCTATGGCAACACAAACAAAAGATTAGTCATCGACTTCAGGAAACTGAACGAGAAGACTATACCTGATCCTTAACCAATGCCCAGCATTCCCATGATTCTAGCGAACCTGGGAAACGCTTAATACTTCACTACCCTCGATCTAAAGTCAGGGTATCACCAAATATACCTTGCGGAACATGACCGCGAAAAAACCTCATTCTCTGTTTGCGGTGGCAAATATGAATTCTGCCGACTGCCATTTTGTCTTAAGAATGCTGGCAGCATCTTCCAAAGGGCAATCGATGATGTTCTAAGGGAACATATTGGGAAAATTTGTTACGTCTACGTAGACGATATCATAGTTTTTTCAAAAAACGAAGTAGACCATGTCAGGCACATTGACACGGTACTCAAGTGCCTGATTGAAGCCAATATGAGGGTAAGCCAAGAGAAAACTAACTTTTTTAAAGAAAGCGTAGAGTATCTTGGTTTCATCGTAAGCAAAGACGGCACCAGATCCGACCCAAAGAAGGTCAAGGCCATTCAAGAGTACCCCGAACCCAAAAGCGTCTACAGTGTCAGATCTTTCCTGGGTCTGGCAAACTATTACAGAGTCTTCATAAAAGACTTTGCATCCATAGCTCGTCCAATAAGCGACATTCTAAAAGGAGAAAATGGTTCAGTGAGTAAGCATAGGTCAAAGAAAATAGCAGTCGAGTTCAATGAAACCCAGCGCAACGCGTTTCAACGCCTGCGCAACATCTTGGCGTCAGAAGACGTAATTTTGCTTTAAAAAAGCTTTTTTTTTAGAAATTCTCAAAGAAGTTGTAAATACGGAGGTCGTGAACGCTATCCACTGTAACCTCCCCACATTTGCAAGTTTCCAACACGAATTAATTGTTTATTTTCCTTCTACAAAATTTCGGTTTTGTAAAAATCTCGTACAAGAAATAACAGATAAAAGCGATCAGTTGGAATTGATAAATAGCAAGCACAACAGGGCGCACAGAGCAGCCCAAGAAAATGTCAAACATATCTTGCGCGACTACTACTTTCCGAACATGAGCAATTTAGCCAAAGAAGTAGTCTCAAATTGCAAAGTTTGCACGCAAGCAAAATATGACAGACATCCCAAGAAACATCAGCTTGGCGAAACGCCGATTCCTCAATACACGGGCGAAATGTTGCACATAGACATATTCTGAACCGACAAAAAGCAATTTTTGACTTGCGTCGACAAGTTTTCCAAACTCGCCTTGGTACAACCAATAATATCAAGAACAATTGTCGACATTAAAGGTCCCCTATTGCAAATTGTGAATATGGGCATTTCTCTGATGTCGCACGGGACGTTCGTAAGCATTTCAAGTTGTAAAAATGTAAAAAAAAAACCGATTTTCAAAATTGTTTTACCGTTATGATTCGCCACTTGACTAGCTCCATAGCTGGTGCTAAGGGCGATTTTGGGCTACTGTTCGTTTTCGAGATATTTGCAAAAAAGAATGGTATTCGCACGGGACAAATATAGAAGTGGTTTTGGCGGCGACCAATTCAAACTCAGATTTCAGCGAAAGTTTTGGCGATATATTTAGGCGAATTTCTGATTAATGTTTTGCATTGATAACTCTTTAAAATGGTTATAATTTTAAGCATGTATGGTTTGTAGTTTTTTTTAAATTCAATTTAAGCCTCTGTCGCACGGGACATGTCGCACGGGACAAAAATTTCTTGGCTTTATAAATGTTACAAAAATTCCGTTAGCCGATATTAAGAAAATTTTCTGGAATTTTTTTTAGATAGTTCAATATGTAAAGGAGACTTTGAGGAAAAACTTTTATCAAGAATCATCTTTCTTATAGGCGAAAAAAACAATGGCAAACATGACAAAAAAATACCAAAAAAGTGAACTTTTGCTAATTTGAATAGGTTTTCAGATAAAAGTTAATGAAATTATATGTCAATTAATTAAATTGGTGAATTTTCAATATCTTTTAAAAAGAAAACCCCGAGAAAACTATATTTAAATGCGTTTTTATTGAATTTAAATTTTTTGGCCTCGGTAGACCTCGTCAGAGAAATGCCCATATGTTTCCTAACATTAAAACAATATATTGCGATAATGAACCTTCATTCAACTCAGAGACCATAACATCCATGTTGAAAAACCAATACAACATCGATATTGTAAACGCTCCTCCTTTGCACAGTTCATCAAATAGCCAAGTGGAACGATTCCACAGTACGTTAGTTGAGATCGCTAGGTGCCTAAAAATTGACAAAAAAAATTGAGGACACAGTTGAATTAATACTTAGAGCAACAGTAGAATACAATAAATCGCTACATTCGGTCATTTGCGAAAAACCAGTTGAAATTCTTCATGAGGGACCTAAAAATCGCAGTTCAGGTATTACTTCCAAGCTGGCAAAAGCCCAACAAAACACCATAGAAAGGTGTAACGCAAACAGGCAAAACCGCGTCTTTGAGGTAGGAGAGGAAGTATTCCTCTCTGCACCAGACAGGAAATACAAGCAGACCTAGGAACGTCTGTCTTAATTAAGGGAAGGGTGGTCCACAAGGACAACCTAAAATAGTTTTACCTTATATTTAGTTAGGAAATAAGTTTTCCAAGACAAAGCACCACAATTTCACCACTCAATCCAAATTACAGGTTCACCTTCGTAGCGCTTATCATCCTTGCAATAGCAAATGGTCGGATCACCGATTTCTCGCATGCCAACTACATCCCAGTAATAGACGGTGAAGTATTGGTGTTCGAACACCGTGACTACTTAAGGCACACTACTAACCTTTCTGAATTCGTCAACATAATAGAAGAGACAGAAAAATTGTCCGATTTATTCCCACAATCACATATGCGCAAACTGCTTGATGTTGATTCCGACCACTTAAAAACACTGCTGTCCGTCCTTAAGATACACCATAGAATGGCGAAGAGTTTAGACTTCCTAGGCACAGCCCTAAAGGTAGTGGCAGGTACCCCAGATGCCGCTGATTTCTTAAAAATCAGGGTAACAGAAGCACAGTTAATCGAATCAAATTCCAGACAAATTTCCATAAATTCTGAGACACAGAAGCAGATAAACAAACTAACTGATACCATAAACCAAATAATAAAAGCTCAACAAAATAAATTAACCGACACTCCACACTTGTATGAGACGCTCTTGGCTAGAAACAGAATGCTAACCATCGAAATTCAAAATTTAATCCTCACAATAACCTTGTCAAAATCTGGTACAATATCCTACAATATTAAATCACGCAGATTTGAATTCACTTGTCAAGCAGGACACTCCAATAGTTAGTTTAATAGAAGCCTCAAAGATTAGGGTCCTTCAGTCCGATGATATAATTCACATACTAGTAGCCTTCCCAAGGGTCGAAGCCAGATGCAAGAAAATCACCATCTATCCCGTGTCTCACAATCACACTATACTACGTCTCGACGAGAACTCACTGGCCGAATGCGAAAAGGACACCTTTGCGGTCACGGAGTGCATTCAGACCGCACACAACAGCTTTTGCGAACGATCTCGACGCGAGTCCTGTGCGACATTACTCTACTCGGGAAGCATGGCCCAATGTCACACTCAACCCAGTCACCTAAAGGAAATAATGCCCGTCGATCATGGCGTTATCATCATCAACGAGGCGACTGCTCGCATACGCACAGATGATAGCCCAGAAGTAATCGCAAAAGGAACCCACTTAGTAACGTTTGAACGAGTAGCTATCGTCAACGGAACCGAATTTGTAAACGAGCAAAAAGCAATGAATAAAATTCCTGGCATCGTAAGGTCTCCACTTCCAAGGGTCATCGGTCATGACTCGACTCTGAGTATCCCATTCTTACACCGAATGAGCAACGAAAACTTACGCTCTATCGAAGAGGTGAAGGAAGACATCGATAATGCTGGATCGCCCAAATTATGGTTCGCTGTTGGAGCAATACTAAATGTGGGTCTCATTGCCTCACTCATCCTTGTCCAGGCAATAAGGAAGAGACGAGCATCAATAAAAATTCAAGGTGTGATCGACAACTTTAACATGATCGGGGACGGTCATAACCTTGAGGGGGGGGGGTAGTTAACACATAAATTCCATAGAAACTAAGTAACACTACATGAATAATGCTGACACGCCAAAATGTGGGTTCAGTGCTCTGCACTAGCAACAATCAGCAGCGATCGTATGACACTTCGTGGCTGGAGTGCTTCGGCGCTTAGAATGCTGACCATAATCCCCATAATCATCATAACATAACACACCTAAGGATCCTACCCGGATCAACGTCCTTAAGGAAGGCCACCGGACTTGGACCACACCACCAGGAGCCACGTGGGCATACCACGGCCACTGGATTACATAACTAAATAACTTGTATGTATATATGTACGCGAATTGTACGTAGCGGTTAAGTCGAAAGACAACCGGACAACCGAAAGACACTGCGACGCGTTGCGATTGCACAAACACACGACCAGAATTATTAGAATGCAAGAAATAGACCACCGTTTATGTGTACATATATTATATATGGTTGATATGTTTATATAAAGTTTTAAATGTTAAATATGTATATATGTGTTGCCGTTTTGGCTATGCACATTAAGTGGTGGTCAGCATGAGTATACGTATGTATGTATGGCGTAGGTATGTTCGAACAATTCTACCGAACTTATGTATGTTTGTACACACGTATAACTGCGACACTTTCACTTTATGTACATTGATTTGGCCAAATAAGGTATAAAAGGGAAGGTGCCAGAAATTGAGCTGTTTTCTCTGTGTATGACTGTGTTAGCACATACACACGCACATATGCGTATCACTGCAGTTGATCGTTTTAGTCGGACGAGCGAGCAATTTACAGCGACACAACGAAACTCAACCGGTGATGCTCAATTTTTGGCACAGAATACCTGTAGACTTTCTAGCGAATCTAGAGAAAGTAATCGTCCTGTTTTGGCGTCCATCAGCACGTCGAGTTCGGCAGCGTGCAAGATGGCGAGGGTCCAAAAGGGCACGTCTGTGGCAAGGTCCGAATCGGCAACTTCTCAAATTTTTTCACACGCGAAGCCTAAGCCTCTACTGAGCGAAACGAGTTCGAATTACAAAAAACCGATGTCACTGCTCGGGCGCCACTGAAAAATCTAATAATTTTTAGATTTCAAACAATTTAAACAACAAAAGAAAGACGCGGGTTTTCTGTAATTTAATGGGTTTATTCAACAAATGAATGCAGTGGCTTTGGACGTACTTCGACAAGTGAAGTGCCGTCTCATTCCACTCTTTGCGCGACCCACCGTCGGCCGCCCGCAACCCAATTCGCCGTCGGCGATCGTGCAGATCGGCTTGCGGGTCACCCGAAGATGGAGCGACTCTTTTGGCGTCCGATCTTCTCTTAATCTACTCCAACAATCATGGAAGCACTGAAACTCCTTCAAACAGCCACAACGGCTTCACTGGCAACAACAACTGTAAACATTTACAGCGACAGCCAAGCTGCGATCAAATCACTTCACGCGATTTCCTCGAACTCGGCCACAGTGGCAAATTGCCGCAAATCTCTTCACGAGATGGCCCAACAATTTGCCATCAGCCTTATTTGGATCCCGGGTCATCGGGATATTGAGAGCAACTGCAAGGCAGACGAGCTGGCCAGATCTGGTACCACAATACCCCTTCTCAAAGAGAAGGAGGATATTTGCATGCCAATGGCCACCTGTAGGCTTATCATAAAAGAGCTATATAAGCGACGAGCAGACAATGCGTGGCGGTCAGCACCACTATGTCGCATATCCAGGCAAACATGGCCTACCATTGACAGGAAACGCACACTAGAGCTTTGTAAGCTCGGCAGAAAAAGGTGCAGCGTTATCATCCGCTCCCTTACGGGGCACTGGCTGATAGGCTCCCACGCCAACAGGCTGGGAGCCTCATACATTGATTTCTGCCGAAGCTGTAGAGATGAGGAGGAGGAGGAAACGGTGGAACACCTGTTCTACTCCTGTCCAGCTCTCAGCAGGAGAAAGCTACAATACCTGGGCATGCCCTATGTCTCAGACATTTCAGAAATGTCCAAAATCTTGTAACGACCACGGTCAGAGTCGTTTCGGCCTGCACTTTCTGTCTACTGGTTGGACGGCCTAGCTCAGGGAGATTGGCGTGGATTCAGTGCGGCCTAGAAACCTGCGTTACGATATCAAAATCGTAGACAGAGAAACGGGAATTACCAGACAATACGGGAACGAACTGAGATGCGACATACTCCCATTCTGTTGGAGAACCGGTGTGTTCTGGTTCGACTTCTGTACCCACCCTACCTGTAGAACTCAATCGAGCCTACCCAAAACATCGCTGCGGCGCGAAGTACTTGAGGTTCCCTCAATAATAAGAAATTAGTTCATCTTGATCTATTCATATAATTCAGGGGAAAATATAGATAACTTAGGAGCTAACAAGAGTAGGTAGTGCATTGTTTAAGCTCGATAATTCATTAATTCACCTAACTCTAACTGCACTTTGCATTAACAATCCGTATAATATATATGTAAAGAATATATAGACTTATAAGTTATAATATGGGAAAGTAAAAGTTAAATCAATCCATAATAATCGTATATCAAAGGGGTTTTATGATGATAAATGTCGTTAGTGCAAAAAAAATAAGGATACAAATTACGTTTTAGCAGCGCGACATTATTGTCTACTTCATGACAAGAGATTAGGTTAAATTAACACAAGAAATTTCTTTTAAGGCTACAATCAAGGATATTAATGTCATATGGTCATTGGAAATTGTTTGAAAATTGCATTGGTATTTGGGAGAAACTCGTGCACGATAGCATACAAACACAAGTTAGACAAACCAGCAACTTCAATCATTTACGATACTGTTAATAATGTTGCTCCACGCAGAAAGATCTTTCCTTGTGTTAGCTGTGATGATGATGATGAGTAGATGGATGTATAAATGAATGGTTATCAGCATGAATGGATGAGTGTTACGGTGATGGTGTGTCTCTGTGATAGTAGATATAACATTATTAGTACGAGGTTAACCCAATGCTTTTTTTGACCTGGACATGAATTCTCTCCTAGGTATACAACTTTCAATATTCAATCAGTGAGAACATTATTTAATGCAAGGGGTATCATTTACTCTACTTTTTTTTGTTTTTCAAAACTAATTCTAAAATAACCGAAAAAACTCATGTCAAGCTCGCAATTTCACTTTTATGATATCGGCAAGCTCAATTGCTGTTAAGGCTTGGCCCACGGATGCACTCAGTAGGTTTTTCGAACTGCTAACCGCTGCTCCAGGTTAGATATGCCGATTGGCACTTAGCCGAGTCACTGGGCCGGCGTTGGGGTTATGTTCCCTTGAGGGTACGCCAGTAAAAGGCCGGAAGATTCTCGCTGACCGTCCCACACGGGAAAGACGGCAGTTCACCAGTGTTCCAGATTCACCTGCAGGAGGGCGATTACAGGGTCAGCACGCCTATCCGAGCTTGGGACGTGACGGCTGCTGCACCCGGTTTGTCGAGGAACGCCCTAAAGGAGGGCGATGCACCCACGCACGCAGATCGGCTACTTCTAGGCCAGAATTAGTGGTGCTAGTCCTATACACGGAAAAGAAATGAAGCTACCTTGTCACCTTGTCGACCGTTTCTCGGTTGATAATTACCCAGAGGGAATTGCACCACTACTTGCACAATGTATGAGACAATTTGGGACGTCTTTCTCCAGACGGTCTTAGTTGGTATTGCTGCAATATTGGTGATGGGCAATTATCCCAGTCCACGTTTTTTTTCCTTTTCCGATCTTTTGTTGCCTGGTTCCTTAGGTTAAAGCGATTGGCAGTAAGTATCAGGGCAATAAGGAATGAAACCAATGGGGCGGCGTTGCCACCTCTCTCCAAAACAGATATTCTGTACCAAAAGCTCTCTGAAAGCTTCCACGATCAGAACCCCGTATTTTCTGAAAAAAAAACCGATGACCTTCAAAATACATCGCATTACAATGTACCTGTCTGAAGCAACCACAATCCTGCCTTCTCGCACCCTTACAACACCCCCCGCCAGATTTTATCTTAGGGTGCTGGCCTGAGATAAAATCGACCACCGAAACAAAGAAATGGTGCACACTTGTGAGCCTCACCAGATATCTTTCGCGTGGAACTTTCCCAACTCCTTGCCATTCATATCTTTTAGAAGCTAACTTATCTGCTGCTTTGTTCAACGAGAAATTTCTCTTGACAACTTCTTGCCCAACTTCGAATGTCCGCGCCCTCGACCGTAGGTTGTAGGTGCCCTGATTCTTGTCATATGCTTTTTTCAAATATTTATCGATGTCCGCACGAATTCGTTGGATCTCATCTGGCCTTAAGAGATTCGCGGTGCCCTCAGTCAGCAATTCGAGTCGTCTCAACAGGTCATAATCTCTCCCATGCGAAATCATTTGCTGGCCAAATGCTATGAAATATGGTGAACCACCAACCGGCTGATGTTAATACTGCTCAAGAAGGTATCCCATTCCCGTTGATCCGAACGAATATACGCTCTCAAGGCGGCATTTACCGAGCAATTTACTCTCTCCGCAGCGTTCGACTGTATATGCACCAGTGCACATATGTTGAACACCATAAATCGAAAGGAAATTTTCAAAGATGCGGCTTTTGAACTGAGTGCCGTTGTCACTCACGATGACCTCTGGTACACCGAAACATGAAAATATATCCTGCTTCAAGTAGTCAATCACCACATCGGACGTGAATTTTCGAACGGCCTTCAGAAAGGTGAATTTCGAAAAATGGTCGAGAATAATAAGTATTCCTATATTACCCTTCTTGGTGCGGGGAAATGGGCCAATGAAGTCCAGATACAGACGCTGAAACGGTCTTTCGCAGGTAACTCGAGCACCCATGGGAGGTTTAAGAGATCGAGTGGGATACTTCGTCGTTTTACAAATTCCGCACTCTCCAACGTATCTGCGTACATCTACCACCATCCCTGGCCAATACAAGTGCCGTCGAATTCGTTCTAGGCACTTTGCGGTTCCACAATGTGCAGAGGATGGTTGATCATGCGCTGATCTGATCACGCTTTTACTCAAAGATTCTGGAACCACTAGCTTCCAACCATTGTCGACTTGATCACTGCTGCCATTACCAAAATCTACCCGATGATATAGATAATCGTCAACTACGCGATAGTCGGGTAAATAAGCTGCACTCATCTTGTCTCGCAGAATGCTATACTCCTCCGTCTGAAAGGCATCCGAATGAAGATCTATCTCTGGCAATGCTTCGAAATTTAGACTCGCTATTTCGTCTGACTCAAATGAGCGAGATAAGGCATCTGCCACGACATTTTGACTGCCCTTGCGGTGTTCAATATTGAAACCGTAACCCTGAAGACTGATCGCCCATCTCCCTAATCTACCACTTAGATCAGATTGGTTCATCAACCATCGAAGACTGGCATGACGCCGATGCCAGCCTGTCATTCCCAAGAGTCTTCTGAGCTGCTTCAGAGTCTTAGGAACTGGAAATTCCGCCACTGCACGAACTTTATCGTGATTCGTTTGAAGTGTACCTTCCCCCACTATGTACCCTAAGTAATCCACCTTCTCAAGGCAAAGGTTACTTTTTTGGACGTTAATGGTGAGACCAGCTTTTCTGAGCTCTGTTGACACTTCCGAAAGATGCAAAAGATGTGATTCGAAGCTATTCGACAGCACTAGCAAGTCGTCTAGATACACTAGAACATGCGACTTCAGCTTATATGGAATCACCAAATCCATTAAAGGACTCATGGCTTGTGAGGCGTTCGTCAACCCAAACGGCATCCTTTTGAACTGATACAGGGGTCTATTCGGGACGGTGAATGCTGTCTTTGACCGAGATTCTTGGTCGAGACGAATCTGCCAGAAGGCATCCTTCAAATCAATTTTTGAAACGCAATACACTGGCGGCAGACGATTCAGCAGCCCGTCCATGATTGGAATAGGATAAGCATCCCGAACTGTGACTGCGTTGAGCTTTCTTGCATCTAAGCAGAATCGCACTTTGCCAGGTTTTATGTGTAAGGGTGATGACCATGGTGAGCTGGGAGCTTCTTCAATTACATCCAGCTGCAGCATTCGGTCAATTTCACAGCACAAAAGCTTTTCTTTGGCAGGCGAAAGAGGGTAAAACCTTTGTTTAACAGGCTTGGCAACGCCTGTGTCAATACTATGTTCGATCAACGGTGTTAGCCCGAGTCCATCCCTCTCAAAAGATGGAAAGGAATCAATAATGGCTCTCAATTGAGATTTCTGTCTCACAGACAGTTTCATCACATTCGAATCGTCAGATTTTGATACGTTCTCTAAGACGTTAATTTCTCCCAGAGAGGAAATAGACATGCCAAACTTCTGCCAAAAATCCATACCATATATTAGATCGGTAGTTATCGAGCAAACTATCAAGAACTCAAAGTCCTCGTGAATTAAATTGTAGGTCAGAGGAATAGTGATAGTCCCAGCAACAAACTGAGTTTGGCCATCAGCCGTACGCACAACTCCTTTCATCTTGACAAACTTCACCTCCTCCGAGATGATTCGTTTGGCAAGGCTTCCCCCAATAACACTTCTGTTGGCTCCACTGTCCAATAAAGCTAAATAGTCTTGACCGAAAACTTCGATGCTGACAAAGGGTCGAATGTCATTGTTCTTGTGGACAATAGAGGTTATAAGGCATCTCTTAAGGGCTTGCTTACTCTGCCAGAATTTGCGCATTCGCAACGCAGCACGAGGTTTGCACGAGACATTTTCGGTAGCGTTAAATATCTCCGCCCTGCGCTTCTCATACTCCTGCACTCGCACATGATAGGGCTTGAAACGCAAGACCCGGGATACGTCAGGTAATGAAGTTGATTCGTCCGGTGAAGGTTCTATTTGGGTAGGTTTACAGTCAGGTGATTCCGTGGCTAAGATCGGACATCCCCCCTTTGCACACGGCGGACATCCTGCGTCGAGTTTTCCGAAACCGCGTTGCACTTCTCACACTTTGGTTTATATGTGCCGAGCTTCCCACATCCGTAAAAAAAGATACGACGAGGTTTGAGACAATCCTGGTATCGGTGCCCCTGTTCGTCACACTTTCAACACACACGTCACACTTCTAGTATGATCGACGGCAGATAAACCGCACAGATTTCTGCTGAAGCTTCGTCCTCATGATGGCCCACTACTTCATGGGTCTGTTCGTGTAGAACAGTGTTTACCGACCCACGGGATACATTCGGACGAGGACCTGGTCTAGGACGGGAATTACGAAAGAACTCTTCGTGTCGATGGCATTCCTTACGCAAACTGGCTAAGTCTGGAGTATCGATATGCAAGAACTCCAGTTTCAAGTCCGGCATAAGGTTGTGCCTAACTTCGATCGCTAAGTCACTATCTAACATGGGTTCCCGCAAAGAATCCGCTATCGCTAATATCGCATCTAAGTACTCATCGAATGTTTCATTACTATTTTGTTTGCGTCGACGCATGGCCTTCTTTATATCACGATCCGTTCGCTGAGCCTGATATCGCTCTTGCAATCGACTACACAATTCACGCTGTCATATGTTCAGCTGTCCTATGAACACGCCAATAAAAGGTCAGGGCTGGACCTGAGAACAGCAGATGAGCAAACTGAGCTAAAAGATCAAAATTCCCATTCAGACATTGAGAAGTCAAGCAATTTACTCTATAAATGAAGTCTTCTATCGAAAGGTCATTCGCCAAACCACTGAGCTTAATACGCCAATTGGAAATGAGGTTCGAGATCCTTTCCGGATGCTCACTCATCGAATCATTCAAGTTTGCCCGAGCACTGAAATTTCCAGGCCTCTGGCTATTACTTCGAGCATTACTGGCATTGCTAAGTCGTGGAGGAGCTAGCAGGATATCGCTCTCCCAGTCAAGTTGACCTTCGTTTTGAATGTCACGAATGTCATGCACGCCACGAGCCTGAGTAGACAACGTTAGGCTACGCACTGCAGCACTCAGCTGTTCAGTCATGGTGGCAGTCACACTGGCTCGAAATGTATCCAAGGAGTTGTCAATCAACTGCTGTATACGGTCTTCCGTGAGTTCCCTCCAATCAGAAGTTACTCCAGGCCGAGAAACATTACGTCTCACATTTGGGTTCTGGTAAATTCGGGTGTTAGTTGGGTTGCTCGTGTTGCGAGAAACTGACCTGGTGCTTATACGAGGTCTCGGAACAGTTCCGGTCTGAGATTGCGCAGAACTCGCAGCATCTTGGCCAATCGCTGAGGATGGAGGCCTAGAATCGGTCACAGGGCTTTCCCTAATTTGCATCATTACTCGAGAACAAAACTGCCTGCACACCGGACAGGTCTCATTGGTCGCTAACCACTCTAACAGACAGGACTTGTGAAATTTGTGCTTACAGGGTGTCTCCACTGGTTCCCTCTTCGCACTGATATCACTACAAATGGTGCATGCTACTTGTTCACCTGAGCCGGATAATCTCAAGTCTTCTACGCTTCGTCTCACCGACATCTCAAAGGAATAATACCAAATAATATCAAAGGAATAATACTCTCTAATGAGGACAAGGAAATTGCAATACTTTGGGTTTTGAACCAATACCGTCAATACTAAACGAAATTCTACTAGATATCGATATCAACAAGATTTAACTAGAGGAACTTTCCTCAAGCCTTCGCTCCGCAGCAATATTTAAATAGGAGTATGACCCTATGACCCATCTCAAAAGCCGCGTACAAAATCTAACGAGAGGAAACGTTGTGAGCCGCGACAAAGGTCGCGGCTCTACAGTATATTCGGTACTCAGTCAGTATATACATACATACATTTATGAGCCTACGATTTATGAAATTTATTATATGTTCTCAAAAGGGGCAAAAATAATATTTAAATTAAAAAAATGAATTTTTTGGAATTTTTCTACATGTTTCCATTTTTGTTTGCATATGCCTTGTATATCTGCGCCTACATTTCTACATGACATGTATAACTACATATTTGAGACGTACAAGTGTTTTCGACAGAGAGAGAGAGGGCATGAGTCAGCGCTTGGCAGGCGTTTCGTAGCCACTGAAATTTAATTTGTTTCTTCTGGCCATAATATTGATCCGACCTGATCCATATTCGGCAATCTGGTAGATATGGTAATTTTTCATGATTCTGCGTTTTTGGTTTTCATTTATCTTAAAAATTGTGGATTCCACAGACTTTCGTCTTTTGTGGGGGCGGAAATTTTAAAACAAACTCGTGCTGGTTCGGTATCACAGGAGCTTGGATAAAAAGTTTGGTTGCTCTAGCTTTTATAGTCTCTGAGAACTAGGCGTCAAAAAATACGAATCGGCAAAGCAGATGGGGCCGCGTGTGAGAGAGAGCGAGAGGGAATGATGACTTTCGAAATGGTTTTCTTTATTGTAGCTATAATAATGATCCGATCTGATCCAGATTCAACACTCTGATAGAAATGGGCATTCTCTATGACTCTGCGTTTTTAGTTTTCTTGTATCTTCAAAATTGTGTGTGCCACAGACTTTCGTCCTTTGTGGGGGCGGAAAGGGGCGGGGCGAAATTTTTCAACATATTTGGAGTAGTGTGATCACAAAGCAGACTGGATACAAAACTTGGTTACTCTAGCTTTAATAGTCTCTGAGATATAGGCACAAATGAAGACGGACAGACGGACGGACGGACGGACGGACGGACGGACGGACGGACGGACGGACGGACAGACAGACATGGCTATATCGACTCGGCTATTGATGCTGATCAAGAATATATATACTTTATGGGGTCGGAAACGCTTCCTTCTGTGCGTTACACACAACCGTTATCCCCACAAATCTAATATACCCCTATACTCTTCGAGTACCGGGTATAAAAAGACAAGGTGAATATCTTGTCTGACTGAAAGAGGAATAGACCGAAAATCTCCAATCTGAGCAATCTCAATTCCAGCCAGAAAGATGCAAATTTTCTAAATATCTATTACGCGGCATAGAACCGACATGAATCAGAACTAAGATTTCTGCACAATGAGATACTAGACCATGGAATTGATTCCACATGTAGTACGTGATTTTTTCATGTCGAAAAGAAACTACTACATAAATCAATAAATTGGAACTACTCTATCTCATGGTCTGGCTCCGACTCGAATACCATCAGAATGCCAGCAATTCCGAGTAAGATTGAGAGTACCATCTGAATCTAATGACAAAATATATAGGTTGTGACTGGTTTGGGAGAAGGATTGGGAAGGGTCTAGGAAGAAGCAAGGGGCATGTATACTGTAAACTGGACGTATACACTTCTTCGGGCCCCACGTTGGGCGCCATTTAATATGTAACGGACACGGTCGGAGTCGTTTCGGCCTGCACCCTCTGTCTACTGGTTGGACGGCCTAGCTCAGGGAGATTGGCGTGGATTCAGTGCGGCCTAGAAACCTGC
The DNA here is from genome assembly GCA_037356375.1 of Drosophila affinis. Taxonomy (NCBI): domain Eukaryota; kingdom Metazoa; phylum Arthropoda; class Insecta; order Diptera; family Drosophilidae; genus Drosophila; species Drosophila affinis. Next base: position 23,881,300 of record CM074800.1, read on the forward strand.
GTTACGATATCAAAATCGTAGACAGAGAAACGGGAATTACCAGACAATACGGGAACGAACTGAGATGCGACATACTCCCATTCTGTTGGAGAACCGGTGTGTTCTGGTTCGACTTCTGTACCCACCCTACCTGTAGAACTCAATCGAGCCTACCCAAAACATCGCTGCGGCGCGAAGTACTTGAGGTTCCCTCAATAATAAGAAATTAGTTCATCTTGATCTATTCATATAATTCAGGGGAAAATATAGATAACTTAGGAGCCAACAAGAGTAGGTAGTGCATTGTTTAAGCTCGATAATTCATTAATTCACCTAACTCTAACTGCACTTTGCATTAACAATCCGTATAATATATATGTAAAGAATATATAGACTTATAAGTTATAATATGGGAAAGTAAAAGTTAAATCAATCCATAATAATCGTATATCAAAGGGGTTTTATGATGATAAATGTCGTTAGTGCAAAAAAAAATAAGGATACAAATTACGTTTTAGCAGCGCGACATTATTGTCTACTTCATGACAAGAGATTAGGTTAAATTAACACAAGAAATTTCTTTTAAGGCTACAATCAAGGATATTAATGTCATATGGTCATTGAAAATTGTTTGAAAATTGCATTGGTATTTGGGAGAAACGCGTGCACGATAGCATACAAACACAAGTTAGACAAACCAGCAACTTCAATCATTTACGATACTGTTAATAATGTTGCTCCACGCAGAAAGATCTTTCCTTGTGTTAGCTGTGATGATGATGATGAGTAGATGGATGTATAAATGAATGGTTATCCGCATGAATGGATGAGTGTTACGGTGATGGTGTGTCTCTGTGATAGTAGATATAACATTATTAGTACGAGGTTAACCCAATGCTTTTTTTGACCTGGACATGAATTCTCTCCTAGGTATACAACTTTCAATATTCAATCAGTGAGAACATTATTTAATGCAAGGGGTATTGTAGTATACCTACCCTGCCAGTAATAGAAATCAAAGGGTATAACAGTAAATACATACATTGTGACACTCTGTCATAATAATCACAAATATACAAATACCTAAAAGACCAGCGCATATGTCATACGATCATATATACATTCCAATCGTAGCGCGTGGGAACGCTGAGCATGCATTTTGACCAAAAGACCACACTTAAACATATGAACACACCAGCGCATATGTCATACGATCCACCACTTATATACATTCCGATCGTAGCGCGTGGGAACGCTGAGCATGCACTTTGCAGCTCAAGTGGTCAAGATATACATAGCATACATATGTACACCAATATACTTACACATAAATATAAGACATAGATATAAGAATTGCATGTTTCGGGTTAGCTGAACCCAGAACGAATATGTAAGATTCATTCCTAATAAAGTAACAGAAAGGAGCAGACGCTCCCATTAAAACTACATAAAAGGCTAAACTTATATTGATTCTACGTCATGGCGACCGTGACAGGACCCGAAGCTACAATGCTATAATTGCATTATAAAAAAAAAAAAACACAAATCAAGTTTAAATAATTAATAAAACAACAAAAGTGCTGTGATCCCACTGCAAAACAACAAAAACAAACAAATAACAATAAACCGCAAAATGTAACAGAAGTTAAAAAAAAATTATTAAAAAAAAAAACAACCAAATACAACACACATACACACAACAAACGCCCACAAACACATGTGTAGCCTGTGCGATGACCAGCGCCGGCACTGCTTAACGCACTCCAGCCCTTATGAGTGACGACAAAATAGATTCTGCTCCTATTGAGCAAAGGGAAGCACTTTCCCTTCAAGAGTACATGAAAGTGTATCCCAACGATGGACCACGCCCACTCACAATAGCTGAGTACCGGGCACGGCAGGAAAGAAAACCCCGAGAAACTCCGAAGACAAAACGTGGAGGACAAGTGAGGAAGCTCCTCCAACAAAAACGCCTGCAACAAGATTTGCTGGCGGCAGCGACGACACCAGAAGACCGACAGCGCTACATAGAGCGCATCAACGAGTTGAAGGCAGAACTAAAACTTCGCAGCCGAGCGAAGCCACGCAAGGGGGCCGCAAATATGCGTAAGCCTTAACTTGCCATAGTCTTAATTTCTACCTGCGAATTGAAGCACGTCAGTGCAATTCGCAAAATACTAAAACCTGTTAGGCTTTTATTACTAACACATGTGGTTGGAGATTTTTTTTATATATATGAAATGTAATTTGAATTGTGAGCCAACCACATTAACTAAATAACTAACTTTTCCACGTCTCTGGCGCTGAGTATTTATACTCAGTTGCGTGTAGAATCTTTTTGTAATTGATAAATCTTGCAATAAATTCATTGCATTGAAAATATCACTCCAATTTTAATTTCGATTTTCAAGTAGGGTCTTCTTTCAAGTATATTTTTTTTTCTTCTCTTAAATGAATTAAATGATTAAATGCAAGACTAAACCAAGGTTTTGAGAATAAAACTCAATATTTTTTGTTTTTTTTATTAAAGATTAGATCAAAAAAAATTTTCTTTTCGTTGAATATATATAGACAATTAAAACTACATAATGGGGTGGTTTAGTGACTCCAGTGAGGCAAAAGATAACACTGCTAACGTTGTAAACAACGTCAAGATAATTGATCATACGGATGATATAAACGCATTGTGGCTCCTGTTATTGATTATCACGATAGTATTAGTTTTGCAATTTCTGCTTACACTCTATGTTAAGCATAACAAAATTATTAAGAAAAAATACATGAGTAGGGCAAGGCACCTAGTGCAGTTACTGGTGCAGGAAAAACATAATAAAAGAAGAAAACCCATTTTTAGTTCTTAGTGCTTATGCGCTTACAAAAGTAGGATAATTCCGTTAAAAGAATGGAATGGAACGAAATCGCGAAACATATAGACGCATTCCGTTACAAATTCCATAAATCTTACAAATGCATTAATAAGGATGCAGTTATAAAAGCAGAGAATCTGAAAAATCATATAGAAATTTTAGTAAAGGAATATAATAATATAGTTACCTTAGTAAATCGTTTCGAAAACAAATTCACATCTGAGCAGAAAAGTGAATGTTTGAGGGTAATAAAATCCCTAAACACAAGATTAATTACTGTCAGCAATAGGCGACACATTCAGATAAAAGTGCCAGAAAATCTAAATCAATTGGCGGAGTTTGATCCCGTCCAATTAAAAGAGTTTAACGAATCAACTCAGTCAAACGACGATCAATCTGATAGTGACATCGAAGCACTGGAAGAAAGCGATCCAATCGAAACAAAACTAGAAACGATAGCAATCTCTGAAATGGCACAAACAGTTGCAGAATTTATCAAGCTAGCCACATCTCTATTACCAGAGTTTGATGGTAAGCCGGAAAATCTGCAAAGTTTTCTAGATTCTCTGAATCTATTGGATACCTTAAAAGGCACACATGAGCTAACAGCCATAAACCTTATAAAAACAAAACTAAAAGGCCATGCGAGAAATCTAATAAGTAATGAGCAGACAATTGCTGCAATCATTACGCAACTGTCAAATGCAGTAAAAGGAGAATCGGTAGAAGTTATATCTGCCAAGCTTCGCAATCTGCAACATAAAAACAAAACGGCTAACCAATACACCCAAGAGGTGGAAAAACTGGCAAAGGCCCTTGAAGGAGCCTATATCAGTGAAGGTCTAAGCCAATCACTTGCAAGCAAATACAGCACTACAACAGCTGTAAAAGCTATGACCCAAAATTGTTCGATTGATAAGGTAAAACTTATCATGCGGGCAGGCACATTCACAAATATGAATGATGCCATCTCCAAATTTGTCGAAAGTTGCACGGAGGAAACAGGTCAAAGTAACACTGTCCTGTATTATCAACGAGGTGCAAATCACAATAACAGAGGAGGCCGAGGTTATAATCGTGGCAGAAATTACAACCACAACAATTACAACCGAGGCGGTAATAACAACAACTACAACTATAATTACAATAACCGTGGAGGAAGACGAGGCCAAAATCGAGGAAGAGGCCGAGGTAGCTTCAACCAAGGTTTCAATAATAACAATGTGAGAGTGGTGCAAAATGCGTCGGAAAACTCTCAGAACCCTTTAGGAAACAATCAGTAAATGCTAAGGTTTATTCCATCGATTACAGTCTTAATATATTTGTCACTTTTTATAATCATTCAACTGAAAATGAACTCACATTCGTAATAGATACTGGTGCAGGACTTTGCCTGCACCACTTTTAAAAATAAATTCAGATAATTTCAAAATTCAAGAAGACAAAATTATAAAAATCCAAGGCATAGGCCAGTGTGTATTAAAATCTCGAGGAATAACTTCAATAGAACTTCAATCAACAAAATATATTATTCCACACGAATTTCATTTGGTAGACTCAGATTTTTCAATACCGTGTGATGGAATAATAGGCATTGATTTTATTAAAAAATTTAATTGCCAATTAGACTTCAAACCAAGTGAAGACTGGTTTATAATTAGACCTCAAAACTTAAATTATCCTATTTATGTTCCAATAACATATAGTGCTGGCAACAATACAGTTCTTCTGCCAGCCAGATCCCAAGTAATTCGAAAAATAGACATTAATTCAGTAAACGACTATATATTTGTTCCAAATCAAGAAATACATAATGGAATTTATGTTGCAAATACAATAGCATCATCCCAACATGTATACATTCGCCTTCTAAACACAACTAATTTCGACCAATTGGTCAAAGTAAACAAAATCGAATATGAAAATTTAACAGATTACGATATTCATAACAATAATCCAGAAAATAGAAGCGAACAAGTACTTTCAAAATTAAAGAAATCTTTTCCAGAACAATTCAGAAGTCAACTAACAGAATTATGCACCAAGTATAGTGATGTGTTCGGACTGGAAACCGGACCAATAACGACAAATAATTTTTATAAACAAACATTAAGACTTAAAGATGATGAACCCAGTTATATCAAAAACTACAGAAGCCCGCATAGCCAAGTTGAGGAAATCCAAAAACAAGTAGGGAAATTAATAAACGATAAAATCGTAGAACCGTCTGTATCCGAGTATAACAGCCCACTCTTGTTAGTTCCAAAAAAATCATTACCAAATTCGGGAGAAAAGAAATGGCGATTAGTAATTGACTATCGCCAAATCAACAAAAAATTACTTTCAGATAAATTCCCGCCCCCCAGAATTGATGATATTCTAGACCAACTGGGCAGAGCTAAATACTTTTCATGCCTTGACTTAATGTCAGGTTTTCACCAAATTGAACTTGAAGAAAATTCAAGAAATATAACATCTTTTTCTACGAGCAATGGCTCATATCGCTTCACGCGGTTACCTTTTGGTCTTAAAATAGCACCAAATTCATTTCAGAGAATGATGACAATAGCATTCTCGGGTTTAGAACCCTCTCAGGCATTCCTTTATATGGATGATTTAATGGTGATAGGATGTTCCGAAAAACACATGATTAAAAACTTAACTGATGTTTTTAATGTATGTAGGAAATATAACCTAAAGTTGCATCCAGAAAAATGTTCATTTTTCATGCATGAAGTGACATTCTTAGGTCACAAATGCACTGACAAAGGAGTATTGCCAGATGACAAGAAATTTGACGTCATAAAAAAATATCCTGTCCCTCATGATGCGGACAGCGCGAGACGATTTGTAGCATTCTGCAATTATTATCGTCGATTTATAAAAAACTTCGCCGATTATTCACGGCACATAACTAGATTATGTAAAAAGAATGTTCCTTTTGAATGGTCAAGTGAATGCCAAAACGCATTCCAATACCTTAAAGAAAAGCTTATGCAACCCACATTATTACAATATCCTGATTTTCGCAAAGAATTTTGCATTATAACAGATGCTAGTAAACAAGCTTGCGGAGCGGTTCTAACTCAGAACCGTGACGGAATTCAACTCCCAATAGCTTATGCATCTCGTTCATTTACAAAAGGGGAAAGCAATAAGAGCACAACAGAACAAGAGTTAGCGGCAATTCATTGGGCAATTACCCATTTCAGACCATATATTTATGGCAAACACTTTACTGTTAAAACAGATCACAGACCATTAACATATCTTTTTTCTATGACTAATCCCAGTTCGAAATTAACTCGCATGCGGCTAGAGCTTGAAGAATACGACTTCACAGTAGAATACCTAAAGGGAAAAGATAATTTTGTAGCAGACGCACTTTCACGTATAACTATACAAGAACTCAAAGACATGCAACACAAAGTCCTGAAAGTCACTACCAGGCGACAAAGTAGACAAAATAAAAACTGTACAGTAGAAAAATATGAACTTCTGCCACCGCAAAGTCATAAATATGTATCCAAGCCCAACGTACATGAAGTCATTACAAATGATGAAGTACGAAAAGTAGTGACCTTGCGCATAACAGAATCTAAATGTTTATTTAAACATGGAAATAAAATTATCGCAAGAATTGAAGTTAGCGATTTGTATACCAATGGAATTCTCGACCTAGGTCAGTTCTTCCAAAGGCTCGAAAAAGAGGCCGGTATATTAAAAATCAGCCAACTCAAAATGGCACCGAGCGAAAGGATCTTTGAATCAGTTTCAATAGATTCATTTAAAAATATGGGCAATAAAATATTAAAATCTTTAAGAGTAGCGCTACTCCAGCCGGTGACCCAAATAACAGATGAAAAAGAGATACAAAAAATATTGTCTACATACCATGACGACCCAATTCAAGGAGGCCACAGTGGCATAACCAGAACGCTAGCAAAAATAAAAAGACACTACTACTGGAAAAATATGACACGTCGTATAAAAGAGTACGTACGTAGATGTCAAAAATGCCAAATGTCTAAAACAACGACACACACGAAAACTCCTTTGACTCTCACAGAAACACCTGTGAATGCTTTCGATATAGTGATAGTGGATACAGTTGGTCCGCTACCTAAATCAGACAATGGAAATGAATACATAGTCACATTGATTTGTGACCTTACAAAATATTTAGTAGCCATTCCAATAAAAAGCAAAAGCGCAAATAATGTCGCAAAAGCTATATTCGAAAATTTCATACTCAAGTTCGGTCCAATAAAGACGTTCATCTCGGACATGGGAACAGAGTATAAAAACCAGATTTTAACTGATTTATGCAAGTATATGAAGATTGAGAATCTCACCTCTACTGCATATCATCACCAAACATTAGGGACAATAGAACGAAGTCATCGAACATTTAATGAATACATTCGTTCATACATCTCTGCAGACAAAACTGATTGGGATGTCTGGATTCAATATTTCACTTATTGCTTCAACACGACACCATCAGCAACGCATGAGTATTGTCCATACGAACTAGTATTTGGTAGACAACCAAAACAGTTCATAGATTTAAATAAAACTAATTACATAGATCCTATTTACAATCTAGATGACTACTCTAAGGAAATAAAGTTTAGATTAGAAATAGCATACAAAAGAGCTAGAATTATGTTAGAAAAAGCCAAGGCTTATAGAAAATTAGCATACGATGAAAAAATAAAAAATTTTGAATTAAAAATAGGAGATAAAGTACTTATAAGAAATGAAGCAGGCCACAAATTAGACCAAGTATATTTAGGGCCATATATAGTAGAAAAAATAGAAGATAATGATAACATTTACATTAAAGATAGTAAGAATAAAAAACAAAAAGTACATAAGGATAGGTTAAAAATATATATATTCAATGAAACGTTTCAAAAAAAAAAAAAAAAAAAAAAAAAAAAAAACTAAAAAAAAAAAAAAAAATAGAGGTCTGATCAACCTAATAGAAAAGAAAAAAAATTTTTAGTATAAAGAAATATATTCCTCTGGGAAAGTCGAATGAAAATTTAAAGTTGAATGGAGTTAAAGTAAATCAAATATATAAAAATACAATATTACAAAGAGATAACACATTTATCACACATTTTTTATTACACTTATTATACACCTATAAAATAGGATAAAAAAAAAAAAAAAAAAAAAAAAAAAAGTACTATTGCTATCAATTTCAATATTTTTATACCGACTTTAACACTCTCTAAATGACTACATATGTATATTACGTCATTTCTTTAAAAAGGGAGGTGTAGTATACCTACCCTGCCAGTAATAGAAATCAAAGGGTATAACAGTAAATACATACATTGTGACACTCTGTCATAATAATCACAAATATACAAATACCTAAAAGACCAGCGCATATGTCATACGATCATATATACATTCCAATCGTAGCGCGTGGGAACGCTGAGCATGCATTTTGACCAAAAGACCACACTTAAACATATGAACACACCAGCGCATATGTCATACGATCCACCACTTATATACATTCCGATCGTAGCGCGTGGGAACGCTGAGCATGCACTTTGCAGCTCAAGTGGTCAAGATATACATAGCATACATATGTACACCAATATACTTACACATAAATATAAGACATAGATATAAGAATTGCATGTTTCGGGTTAGCTGAACCCAGAACGAATATGTAAGATTCATTCCTAATAAAGTAACAGAAAGGAGCAGACGCTCCCATTAAAACTACATAAAAGGCTAAACTTATATTGATTCTACGTCAGTATCATTTACTCTACTTTTTTTTGTTTTTCAAAACTAATTCTAAAATAACCGAAAAAACTCATGTCAAGCTCGCAATTTCACTTTTATGATATCGGCAAGCTCAATTGCTGTTAAGGCTTGGCCCACGGATGCACTCAGTAGGTTTTTCGAACTGCTAACCGCTGCTCCAGGTTAGATATGCCGATTGGCACTTAGCCGAGTCACTGGGCCGGCGTTGGGGTTATGTTCCCTTGAGGGTACGCCAGTAAAAGGCCGGAAGATTCTCGCTGACCGTCCCACACGGGAAAGACGGCAGTTCACCAGTGTTCCAGATTCACCTGCAGGAGGGCGATTACAGGTCAGCACGCCTATCCGAGCTTGGGACGTGACGGCTGCTGCACCCGGTTTGTCGAGGAACGCCCTAAAGGAGGGCGATGCACCCACGCACGCAGATCGGCTACTTCTAGGCCAGAATTAGTGGTGCTAGTCCTATACACGGAAAAGAAATGAAGCTACCTTGTCACCTTGTCGACCGTTTCTCGGTTGATAATTACCCAGAGGGAATTGCACCACTACTTGCACAATGTATGAGACAATTTGGGACGTCTTTCTCCAGACGGTCTTAGTTGGTATTGCTGCAATATTGGTGATGGGCAATTATCCCAGTCGACCAAATTATATTTGTGCGCTGCACTTGGCACCTTGACTTGACCTTGACTTGCACTTTGAGTTGCCCTTGTCTGGGTCAGAGCTATCAATTTTTGGTACTTGCGTTCACACTGACGACCACGAGGAGAAAGAGATCGAAGCCTGAGCTATGAGGTACAGTAGCCCACGTTTTTTTTTCCTTTTCCGATCTTTTGTTGCCTGGTTCCTTAGGTTAAAGCGATTGGCAGTAAGTATCAGGGCAATAAGGAATGAAACCAATGGGGCGGCGTTGCCACCTCTCCCCAAAACAGATATTCTGTACCAAAAGCTCTCTGAAGGCTTCCACGATCAGAACCCCGTATTTTCTGAAAAAAAACCGATGACCTTCAAAATACATCGCATTACAATGTACCTGTCTGAAGCAACCACAATCCTGCCTTCGCGCACCCTTACAATCTGTCCCATAAAGATTGGAAATTTCGTAAGAGCGTCAGGATGGGATAACTGCTGATATGTTCGGGTCTCATGAGATGGATAAGGGGAACACCTCCCGCGGTATTACAACGGGCCGAAACGGGCCAAAGTGTGACTGGCTCCTGTGGAGCTTAACAAGTTAAAAGACAAGTTTGACGAACGCGTGGTCATACTGGAGATTAACATAATCAGTAAATTGAATGGCAGCCCACAATGCTCCCTTGCTCAATAATGCGGACGGACTATATTGCAGAAGTTCCAGCTACGGTTTTAATGCAGCATCGGCGTTGCCTACCGGAGTTAAAGCTCCCGGAATTCAGTGGGGCTACTGAAAGTATTCCGCTTTTCGGAGCCTGTTTTCCTACATACTCGACAAGAATGCTAACTTGACGAATGAGGAGGAACTGCATACGCTACGATCTCGTCGTTAGAATTAAGGCACGCCAGCTACCGCATCGCATTATAGTTGCTGAACCAAAGTTGTAATAATAAGCGTTTAATCTTTCGGGCACATGAAAATGATATTCTGGGTGTGCAGCTCGTTAAGTAGTTGTCTGTATTTCAACTCCGGTCCTTGACAGATACCGCAATTGACAATCTGCTAGCTTTAAAAGTAGCAAGCAAAGAAGCAAGCTGTTGACTGAATTATACGCAGCCTGCTGCAATTTATCGAACTTCTGAAGCAAACATCTCGGATAGATTAAAAAATCACTTGTTGAGAAATTAGCCGCTTAGTTAATCGATATTTAGTAATATTATAGCTTGCCCTATTCAAATGTTTATAATTTTATTGCCCCGCTTATACACCTATTTGCATGCGCATAGGTGTGTTGTTATTGTACCCAAAACATAACTGTTACGCTCTCACACGTATAGCCAGCACCCGCCGCTGTATACATCGATTTGCACCCTTACATTATTACATTGAACCGTCTCATCACATGATCTTTTCTATTCCCTTTTGCTCGACTTCATTTCGTGGAGTTGATTTAGTAGAAATTTCTAGTCGCAAAGAACCGCACGCATATCGTTACCGGCGCAGATCGCTCCCCCGCTATTCAAATTTTGGTCCTTTGAGTCGGATCGCCTCGTCGGATTTTATTTCAAATACATATACTGAGTGATATCGCTGACCGCTATTCGTCATGAAGGCCCACGTACATCGCATAATTCAGTAGCGTGGTGCGTGCAAATCTGAACTGACTCGCCCATCTACGAAGGCTTCAGACTTTGTGCAGTCATGTACTTCTGTGCAAACATTAGAACATTGCAACGTTCACCCACTTTGTGGAGCTCTCTGAAGACCTCGTCCAATATTACGAGGAAGAAGAATTTGTCGACCCTAATTTGGATATAGAAAATTATGAGAGAAAGTTCTTTAGCGCCCATGCCGTTTTCACTGGAGCCATAAGTGAGCGGAGCAGTCACGATAATAGTCACGACACTTCAAATATATTGTTGTCTAATGCTGTGGAACGTCTATTTGAGGGACAATTACAACTTATGGAGAAGATTCGAGAAGCTTTGTCTCTGATTCAACATATTTACATTACTGATGATAATTACGAGGACGCATGGGAGAGGCTCAAAAACCGTTATATTACAAAATCACTAATTGCTCGGTCATTCAATCAAATTTTTTTTTCGTTGCCAAATGCAAAAGATTCAAACATAATCGAGTTGCGTAAAATTGTCGACACCGCAGATGAGAGTATAAGCGGTCCATACGCGCTGAAGTGCGACAACCGTGATGTGTGGCTGATCCATATCTTATTATCAAATCTAAACCCTCAGCGCAAGGAAGCTTGGGCTACATCCAGTGAATCGTGCAAAGAAAATGTGACCATAAATGATCTGTTTGTCTTTTTTTTTGCCCGGTTTGATGCGCTTGAGTATTGTCATGATACCCCCACTGTGCTAAATAGAATCTCATCATGTTGACGTGCCAACTACGTCTGTTCGTGAGTGCGTATATTGTCACGGTCCACACAGTATTTATGAGTGCATTCAATTTAAAGCTCTAAGCGTTGTGGATCGTAGCACGTTTGTAAGGGAGGGTAACTTGAGCTTCAATTGCCAGAGTCGATCTCATCAAGTAAAGGATTGTAATTCCATAAACACGTGTCGTCTTTGCAAAGCGAGACACCACCCACTTCCAGAGAAGATATGCGCTTCGAGTGCTGCCGTCAGTACCCAAATCTGACTCAAATCTACGCTCGCCCATACATTGTGCTGACAAGCTGCAGGATGCTACTGGATACTAGTTCAACTATAACCATGGTCGCCGAGTCGTTTATTCAACGGACCGGATTGTCACGCACCCATGCTCGTATACCGGTGGTTGGCCTAGGTGCAAACCCTGCTGGGGTTAGCCGAGGTCGCGCCACGTTCAAGCTGCTCTCCCGCACAAGCGTTGCATCAGTTACGGGAACAGGTCTGATTATGCATACTTTAACCTCCTCGATTCCCACTTCGATGTGGGAACAGATTTGTGACCTACCCTTAGCGAACCCTACATTTGGGAAATCAGACGAAATCGACGTGATTTTTGGAGCTGATCAACTTTTGAGCATTTACACTGGACAACGCAAAGAGTTTGGCTTAGAATATCCTATTGCACTTCATACATATTTTGATTGGGTCATTACAGGCAGCTACCATCCCTGTAATTATACTCCTACCCGCGCTGTTTTGGAGGGGGTTGGTTTTCCTGGGGTGAATTTCGTCGAAAGAAATCGTCTTGTCGCGTCTTATTTGATTCGCACTATATTTTCCTAGCACTTAAATTATGAATATAGCAATATGTTGCAAAGGAGTGGTGGGTTTTGTAGCCCAGGCTCACTGCCTACTTTTGGGCCTAAACACACGCACTAGCACATCACGCTCACGAGAATCGGAATACATTAGTTCGATTGTTCATGAACATGGAACTTGTTCAACTTGTGTGAACTTGTGACGCTAGTGATCCCGCTGAGCAGCACTTCGCTCGAACGCATGCCCGCAGAGGTGATGGCGTGTACATCGTCCAATATCCGTTCAAGGATTCTGCCCCGCCGATGGGGTCCACATTACCACAAGCCCTACCCCGCTGTTCTTCTCTCGAACGGAAATTCTGAAAGTTTCCGGCACTCAAACAACGAGGACACATGAAGTTGATTCCGTCTACTAGCAAAGACGAGGATCCCGCCAATCACAACTACTTAGGCCACCACGCAGTATATAAACCAGATATCACCACCACATTGGACCACCTATTCCAAAGGAATTACCAGTCGCTGTTCTACTAGCTAGACATCAGCACATCATATCGCTACACGTCGTATTGAAAAAGTATAGAAGTATTGGATTCTAGGGGCCGGCAACATAAACCGAAAGATTGTATTCAACTGCAAGATTTGTTTCCTCCAGCGCAAAGGAACAAGTTCACAACTCATGGCTGATCTTCCGCTTTTTAAGTTCTGCCGACCCGCTGTTTTCTATATTTTGGATTGGATTACGCTGGACCAAGACATCGGCAGGTCGGACACCGAAGTTTGGCAAAGACTGGTTTGCTATCTTTGTTTGTCTGTCAACCAAAGCACCCATAAGCCATGTGACCCCTCTTGACCGATCTACTCTATTCGCTGTCGCTCCTCTAAAATCTATATTTGTCTCACGTCTTATGGAATCGGATACGGATGTAATGGTTCGAGAGTATATCTTCTCTAATCTAAAGCTCTAATCTAAAGTAAGCTCACCAAATTAAATGCTGATAGTGCAACTTTTGATTCCGATACTGTTGCCTTCTCTGAAACATGGCTCAATTCCTCAATCTCGGATTCCGAGATTTTTGTAGAAAATTTTAACATATATAGATCTGATCGTCCATCTCGAGTTGGTGGCGTCCTAATTGCTGTTCGTTCCGACTTAACTTCCTAACTCTTTTCCATCGATGAGCTCAACACTTTTGAAATTATCGTAGTTAAAATTCGTCTCTGTTCTTTTCATTTATTCATATCATGCTCTTACATCCCACCGTCCTCTGAATTTACAACTTATATGCTTCACGCTGCCCATCTCCAGTCCGTTTTGTCTCAGCTTAGTGATTCTGATCGTCTTATTGTCTTCGGTGACTTTAGTCTCCCAAATGTCGCTTGGTCTCCATCCAATGACTAAAACTTAATTTTCCCATCTATGCAGCATGACTTCGTTGATTCTCTGTCCGATACATCGCTGGGCCAGGTAAATGGCATACGTAATAGACGTAATAAATTTTCCTTATTTAATACATTGTGCTACAATAGATACTTGACCAAATGCAAGCTTAACTTTAAACGCGACCCTAAACAATTCTTCAGGTTTTTTAATTCTAAACGTAAATCCTTCCAATTTCCTTCTTTTCTACACTTCAATGGTAGTTATGCTGATAGGGATTGTGATATTGCTGATCTGTTCGCTTCCTTTTTCCAACGTTGCTACTCTTTTCCCTCTATTAACTTTCCCTCTATCCTAGCCTCATCGAACGACTTTAGTAGTAGTTACTCTCATCCTATCCCTTAAATAGTTCTAACTGTATCCAAAGATAAAGATTTGGGCATTACCTTTGTACCTAGTCTATGTCTCAACTCTCATATTTCTACCATCTCTTACAAAGCCAAAGGTGTCCTTGGATTTGTCAAAAGATGGTCTGAGGAATTTACAGACCCGTATACAACAAAACTTCTGTATGTTTCTCTGGTCCGGCCTATCTTGGAATATGGTTCTTGTGTCTGGTCTCCTCACTACCAAAAATTTCAGGATATGTTCGAATCAGTACAAAAACAGTTGCTCATCTTTGCTCTCCGCGGACTCAATTGGGACCCTTCGATCCATCTTCCTTCTTATGAAAGTAGGTTGCGCCTAATTAACCTCCACTCTCTTAAATCCCTTAGAATCTGCCAAGGAGTTCTCTTCCTCCATAAGCTTCTCTCTGGTGAGGTCGAATCGACTGCCCTCATCAGCTTTATTAGTATTGCTGTTTCTCTCCGCCCGACTAGGCATTACTTTCCTCTTCATCTCCAACTGTCTTTCTAACTTTTCGGATTATGAATCTTTACGTAGCCTTTGCCGTAACTATAACCAATTTTTCCATCTGTTTTCCTTTGATACTAGTTCTAATATGGTCAAAATTATCTTAATCAATAACTTAATTTAATTTATATAGCTCTAATTGGGAATAGTTGATATGTAATTTTACCCTTACAGTTTAACTGTACATTGTTAAACTTTAAACAACAATAAACAATATATTACAATTTTAATCCAGATTGAAGGTCTACTCAACTCTCGCCCACTGTGCGTGCCCAGCGGTCACAGTTTGGATCCCTTTAACCCCTCCCATTTTCTTACAGGTCATCCTCACATTTCGGTGCCTGAGCCGTCTTTCTTGGACATACACATACACAGACTGCAGCGTTGGAGACAACTTCAAGCCAAGGTTCAAGGATTCTGTAAACGTTGGAGTCTTGAATACTTAGCTTTATTGCAATCGCGCACAAAATGTCAGCAGGAAATCTCAACAATCTAACCGTGGATACTGTTAGAGGTAAATATCGAAAATATATCACCTGTATTCCAATATTTAAATTAATAAAGCACTAATTTTTATACCCGGTACTCGAAGAGTATAGGGGTGTATTAGATTTGTGGGGATAACGGTTGTGTGTAACGCCCAGAAGGAAGCGTTTCCGACCCCATAAAGTATATATATTCTTGATCAGCATCAATAGCCGAGTCGATATAGCCATGTCTGTCTGTCCGTCCGTCCGTCTGTCCGTCTTCATTTGTGCCTATATCTCAGAGACTATTAAAACTAGAGCAACCAAGTTTTGTATCCAGTCTCCTGTGTGATCACACTACTCCAAATGTAATTCAAAATTTCGCCGCGCCCCTTTCCGCCCACTCAAAGGACGAAAGTCTGTGGCATACACAATTTTGAAAATACGAGAAAACTAAATACGCAGCATCATAGAGAAGAACCATTTCTATCAGAGTGTTGAATCTGGATCAGATTGGATCATTATTATAGCTACAATGAAGAAAACCATTTCAAAAGTCATCATTCCCTCTCGCTCTCTCTCACACGCGACCCCATCTGCTTTGCTTATTCGTTTAAATGAGCGCCTAGTTCTCAGAGACTATAAGAGCTAGAGCAACCAAACTTTCTATCCAAGCTCCTGTGATAGTAATCCAGCACAAGTTTATTTCAAAATTTTGCCACGCCCCTTTCCGCCCCCACAAAAGACGAAAATCTGTGGAATCCACAATTTTTAAGATAAATGAAAACCAAAAACGCAGAATCATGAAAAATTACCATATCTACCAGATTACCGAATTTGGATCAGATCGGATCAATATTATGGCCAGAAGAAACAAATTAAGTTTCAGTGGCTACGCAACGCCTGCCAAGCGCTGACTCATGCCCTCTCTCTCTCTGTCCTGAACACTTGTACGTCTCAAACATGTAGTTATACATGTCATGTAGAAATGTAGGCGCAGATATACAAGGCATATGCAAACAAAAATGGAAACCTGTATAAAAATTCCAAAAATGGTTTGACTTCATTTTTTTATTTTAAATATTATTTTCGTCCCTTTTGAGAACATATAATAAATTTCATAAATCGTAGGCTCATAAATATATGTATGTATATACTGACTGAGTACCAGGTATAAGGTACTCGTTTTTTTACTAAATTTATTGTAATGCTTTGCTGTTTGTAGGTGATCGGAGCTGCACTGAAGTCTTCATCATAGCGGCCCCGCTGCAGCGGCCGAAAGCTCTGATCTCAAGAAAGAGTGCACGCAGATAAAATCAGAGCGCGAGCTTTAGCGGGGAGAGTGCTTATGGAGGCAGATAACATACATATCAAAACAAACAAACAATTGTGCTCGATGGCATTTACACTAATTTAGGTTACGTCGTTCTGCTCCGAACATCCTCCCCCCGTTGAAAGAACATGGCTTTCAATTGATCCAATATCGACGGGCAGGACGGCTAGCTTCGCAACGGCTCTCTTTATTAGACCCGTCACTGTTCGAACTATTGCGACTCTGATGATTCCATCCTTGCCTGGTATGGCCTCCTCGACACGGCCAAGAAGCCATTTGAGGGGTGGCAAGTTTTCATCCTTTAAGAGGACGACGCTTCCAATCCTTATGTTTGACGTAAAGTCTTCACTTGCTCCTCTCATGCTCCACTTTCGCCAGAAGTTCTGTTGCATTTGAGATAGCTGCTGCCAACAATTTAGACGGCTGGCGTTGAGATGTGTAATGTCCGGTTCTGGAAACGTTATGAAGCTCGAGCCTTTTAGAAAGTGAGCTGGAGTTAGCACATCTAGACTGTCAGGGTCTTCTGAAATTGGATAAAGTGGTCGAGAGTTAAGAATGGCAGAAATCTCATAAACGAGAGGGCGAAGCTCTTCAAGAGTCAGCTCTGTTGCGCCAACGACTCGATAGAAGTGGTGCTTTGCCGACTTGACAGCCGCTTCCCATAGCCCGCCAAAGTGAGGAGAACGAGGAGGGCTAAATTTCCAGTCAATTCCATCGTTTAGTCATGATGAAGCGATGACGGAGACGGTTGGCTCGCTGTTGAAAAGCTCCTTGAGCTCCAGCAGCTCATTTCTTGCACCCACAAAATTGGTTGCATTATCCGTCCACAAGGTCCGCGGCTGGCCCCTTAGGCTGATGAAGCGTCTTAACGCTACGATGAATGAGGATGTAGTTAAATCCTTGACGACTTCCAAGTGCGTGGCCTTTGTTGAAAAACAAATAAATATTGCAATGTAGCATTTGCAGGGTGGCCTGTTTCGAACATCAGCCTTATAATAGAAAGGCCCACAAAAATCGATTCCTGTCGTGTGGAATGCGAGGTTTGTTCGGACGCGATCCGTTGGCAAGTCTCCCATCACGTGCTCAGCCAAGCTTGGCTTTGCCCGAAAGCACCGTACGCATTTGCTTGTTACGCTTGCAACTAGTTTTCGCCCTCCAACGGGCCAATATTTTTGACGAAGCGATGCAAGTAAAGCCTGTGGACCAGCATGCAAAAACCTTTCATGATAGAAAGTTATAATGGCCATCGTAACCGGATGACCCTTTGGCAGCAATATTGGATGCTTTGCATCGTAAGCCATATTTGAATTTTGTAGTCTTCCGCCTACAGGAAGCAGTCCGTCACCAGCGAGCATCGGGCGCAATGAAAGCAACTTGCTCTTGACAGGAAGTGCCCTGTTGGCTTTGAGTGCAGCGAGCTCCTCGGCGAAATTAACTTGTTGGATACTCTTTATCAAAATACGAGTGCCACCGGCAAGGTCCTGCACAGTGAGCATGGCACCAGACCGAACGTACTCCTTGCTTCGAAGGGAGATAAAACGATAAATATATCCAAAGACACGTTATAGCTTGCCAAACGAGTTTGTGTACTTGCGGTCACATGAGAGGTCCTTTACACATGATCCAACCAATGCATTCTGTCGGCGCTCCGGTAGGTCTACAATTTGTGGAGCTTGGGTAGGCCATTCTGAAGAGTCCGATAAAAGGTATGATGGTCCATTTAGCCACAATTCCAAATCCAAGAGCTCCTCTGGAGAGCAATCCCTCGACACGACATCTGCTGGGCTAAGATCCGTTGGAACGTGATGCCACTTCATTTCCTTGGTTAATTCCTGGATCTGCGCAATTCTGTTGGAGACAAAAACTTTAAAGTTTGATGGGGCCTCACGTATCCAAGACAACACAATAGTTGAATCTGACCTACAATGGATATCACAGGAAGATGCGAGATTTTGCTTAATGCTTCCGACAAGCTCAGCCAAGAGCAACGCCGAGGACAATTCCAACTTGGGTATGGTTAGTGTTTTTAAAGCAGGGGTCGGCACGCAATACACTCACATGTTTTGTGCGTTTGTGTGCGAAGGCAAGCGACACGAAGCAACACGAAGGCAAAACGTTTCTTGCTTTGCACTGAAAGAAATGAATCCAGATAAGGAAAAATGTTTTGCGCCAAACAAAAGAAAAAACGAGGGGGAACGATCCGACCTGATCAAGATTTGGCAATCTGGTAGATATGGCAATTTTCCATGATTCTGCGTTTTTGGTTTTCTTTTATCTTAAAAATTGTGGATTCCACAGATTTTGGTCCTTTGTGGGGGCGGAAGGGGGCGTGTCAAAATTTTGAAATACACTTGTACTGAAGTGATATCACAGGAGCTTGGATAGAAAGTTTGGTTGCTCTAGCTTTAATAGTATCTGAGATATAGGCGCAAATGAAGACACGTGGCACGCTCAGCCCCTACAATTCCCTTGAACCCAGAATGCTTAATGTCGTAGTGCCTCTCAATAAAAAATAGTACGCATCGACTTGCAACATAATTGCAAATCAAACATTGAGCCCCGCCATCCAGATTTTCTAAAAAGAAAAAATCATCTTCCCACATTACATTGAACATTTTTGTCAGTGTACAATTCAAAGTTGCGCAGCGTGGTCTTCACCAATTGACTTCTGAACGCAAACTGATTCATCTCTGTTCTCGCAACGCTGACGAACAGAATACCGAAGCAGCTTGCGCATATGCCCGAAGACACACGACGGAATTTCTGTGCCGCCGCGGGACCCGAGCAGTAAGGCCGACGCTACTCGAAGTTTTTACGCTATGCGTGTGCCGACTGCGCAGCCCAGCGGCCTTTTTGCTATGCACATGGGATACGACGGCGCCGACCCCTGTTTTAAAGGCGCTACCTTGGACTTTGAGCAAAGCAAACGCAAGCTCCATATGCGGCCATGCTAGAGTCACAGAAGGCGTGCAATTGGATGGATGAGTTTTGCAGCATGACATAACGAGGAAATTTAAATTTTTTCACGATGCGTAATTGCGACATCAAGTCCGACCACACTGTCGACAGAGGCTCAGGCAGAGCATTATCTTATCCTAAGTCCACCTTCCGCAAACTCAGCCAGAATATTTTGGCCTTGGCTAGAATAGGGGCTATCAAACCGAGCGGATCATAGAATCTGGCAATAGAAGACAGGACAGTACGCTTGGTGGGTGGGCCTTCTGGCATGATTTTCGAAAAATTGAACAGTAGGTTATCCGAGTTGGGTTCCCATACGAGCCCCAAGGCCTTTGCTAAGTCTGTACCATCTTGAAACTTAAGCAGCTTTTCCCTGTCCTCCGCAGGCTCCTCTTCAAGTACTCCAGGCTCATTGGAGCACCATTTGCGTATAGGAAATTGTCTCCTTTGCAGGAGCCCTTTTACTTGACGACGGATCACATTAACTTCCCCAATGGTGTCCCCGCCGGATATGAGATCGTCTACGTAGAAATCCCTTCTCACGACTGGCTCTTATAGGAAATGACGTTTCCTCATCGTACGATAGTTGGTGCATGGCACGAATTGCCAAAAAAGCGCCGAGCTTTGCTCCATACGTAACGGTCTCTAGCTTGTAAATCTTGATTTCATCAGCAGGCCTTTCGCGCCACAGAATGCATTGCAAATATTCATCCGGGTGTGAAATCCGTACACAGCGATACATCTTGCAGATGTCTCCACAAAGTGCAGTCCTGAAGAACCTAAACCGAAGCAGTATGTTGAATATTTTTGGCTGAATCGTTGGGCCAGCCAGCAATAAGTCATTGAGGGAGCGCCCTGATGTGTTCTTTGCAGATCCATCAAAAACAACACGTAGTTTCGTAATGCTCCTGTCGAAATTTTGCACGCAATGATGCGGAAAACTTTATGGTTCTGGAAGCCAATGACATGTGCCCTAAATTCAGATATTTTTGAAGGAACGCGCTATATTGAGCCTTCAGTGGGAGGTTTTTTGACAGCCTTTTCTCCAGACCATTAAAACGACGTAGAGCGATGCAGAATGAGTCGCCAAAGGCCTCAAACCCAGCAGTAGCTAAGAGTCGAACGGAAAATTGACCATTTTCCAAACGAGAGGAGTTTTCCTTAAATAAACGCTCGCAAAGTAGATCCTCACTCGATGCAGCTGCCTCTGATGAGTAACAATTTTCAAGCTCCCAAAAACGATTTACAGCATCCGACAAAGAATCCTCGTCTTCCTTTGATGCGTGGGCGTCTTGCCGTAGCCAGAGCGACTCGATTGTTAGTGGTGTGAGCCATCCCTCCAGAGACAACACCTCCAGAGACAACACCTCCAGAGACAACAGACAACCAGAGGCAACACATAGTCGTTCGAGATATTGGGAATAGGTGGAGCGTAGGGTGGAGAGGCTAAGCATGAAACTAACGCTGATGATTGCGATTGCGGGAGGTTCACGTCTGCAGCAATGACTGCGGATGGAACCGGGCGTTGAGTCTTGTTGAGCAACGAATGATGTTTCATACGGCACTGCTTGCAACTTCCAGATTTACACTGCTGCAAGCCGTGACTTTTGCGCAAACAATTGAGGCAGAGATGCATTCTCTTTGCTTTCTTATAGCGCAAAGTAGGGGACAAATTTAGAAACATGCCGCAATTGGTTATGATGTGGTCCCTTCCGCCGCAAAATCTACATCCAGAAATGGTTTCGTTATTATTAAGAGAGGCAATGAGGACATTCTGGCTATGCTTGTGCGTTCTTTCTCTCACCTGATGGCTTGGTGTTTCGATTACCAAGTCATTTTCCTGATTCTCCATCATCCTGCACCGCTTCTCCAGAAACGAAGCAAGGGAGTTCCATGCCAACAGCTTGTGGGACGGCAAGTCTTCTTCCCATTTTTCCCGGGTCCTGGTGTCCAGCCTATGCGTCACAATGTGAATGAGAAATCCATCTAGAATTTCCTCAGTTGATGCCAAAGTCCGAATCGCTCGCAGGTGAGCAATGATCTTATCGCTGAGTTGCCGAAGACTCCTCGCAGATCCCATCTCAACACCTTGAAGCCCAAAATGCCTGAAAATGATGGTACAAATAATTCGATTGAACGTATGGTTTCTATTGCTACGCCGTCTAGGCTAGCACGAAGATACTGGAACTTTTCCAAGTTACTTAGCTCTTGCTCGTTGTCCACCATCATCTTAAACATCGCGATGAAGTTTGGCCAGTGTGCGTAGTTTCCTCCAAAACGAGCCAATTCTATATTAGGCAGCCTCGACCTCCGGGTCGGCACAAACAGCTGATGTGCTGAGCGAACCTTTTCCAGCGAATTGATGAGGCATGCTGGTTGAGATGGCGCTGATCACCTTCTGCTGTGCTGCTAGCTCGCGATTTAGTTTTGCATCGATGTACAATGTCACTGGATATCACTGCAGTACGTTTTGCATGTATTTGTTGTGTTTTTTTTATGTGTTTGGCACCGATATTTTGCACAAACAGCTTGACCGAATAATAGATATATAATTATATATTATCGATAATAATATCGAATATATCACTTGTGTTCCAATATTTAAATTAATAAAGCACTAATTTTGTTTTTACTAAATTTATCGTAATGCTTTATTGTTTGTCGGCGATCGGAGCTGCACTGAAGTCTTCATCATAGCGACCCCGCTGCAGCGGCCGAAAGCTCTGATCTCAAGACAGAGTGCACGCAGATAAAATCAGAGCGCGAGCTTTAGCGGGGAGAGCGCTTATGGAGGCAGATAACATACATATCAAAACAAAAAAACAATTTGCTCGATGGCATTTACACTAATTTAAGTTACGTCGTTCTGCTCCGAACATCCTCCCCCCGTTGAAAGAACATGGCTTTCAATTGATCCAATATCGACGGGCAGGACGGCAAGCTTTGCAATGGCTCTCTTTATTAGACCCGTCACTGTTCGAACTATTGCGACTCTGATGATTCCATCCTTGCCTGGTATGGCCTCCTCGACACGGCCAAGAAGCCATTTGAGGTGTGGCAAGTTTTCATCCTTTAAGAGGACGACGCTTCCAATCCTTATGTTTGACGTAAAGTCTTCACTTGCTCCTCTCATGCTCCACTTTCGCCAGAAGTTCTGTTGCATTTGAGATAGCTGCTGCCAACAATTTAGACGGCTGGCGTTGAGATGTGTAATGTCCGGTTCTGGAAACGTTATGAAGCTCGAGCCTTTTAGAAAGTGAGCTGGAGTTAGCACATCTAGACTGTCAGGGTCTTCTGAAATTGGATAAAGTGGTCGAGAGTTAAGAATGGCAGAAGTCTCATAAACGAGAGGGCGAAGCTCTTCAAGAGTCAGCTCTGTTGCGCCAACGACTCGATAGAAGTGGTGCTTTGCCGACTTGACAGCCGCTTCCCATAGCCCGCCAAAGTGAGGAGAACGAGGAGGGCTAAATTTCCAGTCAATTCCATCGTTTAGTCATGATGAAGCGATGACGGAGACGGTTGGCTCGCTGTTGAAAAGCTCCTTGAGCTCCAGCAGCTCATTTCTTGCACCCACAAAATTGGTTGCATTATCCGTCCACAAGGTCCGCGGCTGGCCCCTTAGGCTGATGAAGCGTCTTAACGCTACGATGAATGAGGATGTAGTTAAATCCTTGACGACTTCCAAGTGCGTGGCCTTTGTTGAAAAACAAATAAATATTGCAATGTAGCATTTGCAGGGTGGCCTGTTTCGAACATCAGCCTTATAATAGAAAGGCCCACAAAAATCGATTCCTGTCGTGTGGAATGCGAGGTTTGTTCGGACGCGATCCGTTGGCAAGTCTCCCATCACGTGCTCAGCCAAGCTTGGCTTTGCCCGAAAGCACCGTACGCATTTGCTTGTTACGCTTGCAACTAGTTTTCGCCCTCCAACGGGCCAATATTTTTGACGAAGCGATGCAAGTAAAGCCTGTGGACCAGCATGCAAAAACCTTTCATGATAGAAAGTTATAATGGCCATCGTAACCGGATGACCCTTTGGCAGCAATATTGGATGCTTTGCATCGTAAGCCATATTTGAATTTTGTAGTCTTCCGCCTACAGGAAGCAGTCCGTCACCAGCGAGCATCGGGCGCAATGAAAGCAACTTGCTCTTGACAGGAAGTGCCCTGTTGGCTTTGAGTGCAGCGAGCTCCTCGGCGAAATTAACTTGTTGGATACTCTTTATCAAAATACGAGTGCCACCGGCAAGGTCCTGCACAGTGAGCATGGCACCAGACCGAACGTACTCCTTGCTTCGAAGGGAGATAAAACGATAAATATATCCAAAGACACGTTATAGCTTGCCAAACGAGTTTGTGTACTTGCGGTCACATGAGAGGTCCTTTACACATGATCCAACCAATGCATTCTGTCGGCGCTCCGGTAGGTCTACAATTTGTGGAGCTTGGGTAGGCCATTCTGAAGAGTCCGATAAAAGGTATGATGGTCCATTTAGCCACAATTCCAAATCCAAGAGCTCCTCTGGAGAGCAATCCCTCGACACGACATCTGCTGGGCTAAGATCCGTTGGAACGTGATGCCACTTCATTTCCTTGGTTAATTCCTGGATCTGCGCAATTCTGTTGGAGACAAAAACTTTAAAGTTTGATGGGGCCTCACGTATCCAAGACAACACAATAGTTGAATCTGACCTACAATGGATATCACAGGAAGATGCGAGATTTTGCTTAATGCTTCCGACAAGCTCAGCCAAGAGCAACGCCGAGGACAATTCCAACTTGGGTATGGTTAGTGTTTTTAAAGCAGGGGTCGGCACGCAATACACTCACATGTTTTGTGCGTTTGTGTGCGAAGGCAAGCGACACGAAGCAACACGAAGGCAAAACGTTTCTTGCTTTGCACTGAAAGAAATGAATCCAGATAAGGAAAAATGTTTTGCGCCAAACAAAAGAAAAAACGAGGGGGAACGATCCGACCTGATCAAGATTTGGCAATCTGGTAGATATGGCAATTTTCCATGATTCTGCGTTTTTGGTTTTCTTTTATCTTAAAAATTGTGGATTCCACAGATTTTGGTCCTTTGTGGGGGCGGAAGGGGGCGTGTCAAAATTTTGAAATACACTTGTACTGAAGTGATATCACAGGAGCTTGGATAGAAAGTTTGGTTGCTCTAGCTTTAATAGTATCTGAGATATAGGCGCAAATGAAGACACGTCGCACGCTCAGCCCCTACAATTCCCTTGAACCCAGAATGCTTAATGTCGTAGTGCCTCTCAATAAAAAATAGTACGCATCGACTTGCAACATAATTGCAAATCAAACATTGAGCCCCGCCATCCAGATTTTCTAAAAGAAAAAATCATCTTCCCACATTACATTGAACATTTTTGTCAGTGTACAATTCAAAGTTGCGCAGCGTGGTCTTCACCAATTGACTTCTGAACGCAAACTGATTCATCTCTGTTCTCGCAACGCTGACGAACGGAATACCGAAGCAGCTTGCGCATATGCCCGAAGACACACGACGGAATTTCTGTGCCGCCGCGGGACCCGAGCAGTAAGGCCGACGCTACTCGAAGTTTTTACGCTATGCGTGTGCCGACTGCGCAGCCCAGCGGCCTTTTTGCTATGCACATGGGATACGACGGCGCCGACCCCTGTTTTAAAGGCGCTACCTTGGACTTTGAGCAAAGCAAACGCAAGCTCCATATGCGGCCATGCTAGAGTCACAGAAGGCGTGCAATTGGATGGATGAGTTTTGCAGCATGACATAACGAGGAAATTTAAATTTTTTCACGATGCGTAATTGCGACATCAAGTCCGACCACACTGCCGACAGAGGCTCAGGCAGAGCATTATCTTATCCTAAGTCCACCTTCCGCAAACTCAGCCAGAATATTTTGGCCTTGGCTAGAATAGGGGCTATCAAACCGAGCGGATCATAGAATCTGGCAATAGAAGACAGGACAGTACGCTTGGTGGGTGGGCCTTCTGGCATGATTTTCGAAAAATTGAACAGTAGGTTATCCGAGTTGGGTTCCCATACGAGCCCCAAGGCCTTTGCTAAGTCTCTACCATCTTGAAACTTAAGCAGCTTTTCCCTGTCCTCAGCAGGCTCCTCTTCAAGTACTCCAGGCTCATTGGAGCACCATTTGCGTATAGGAAATTGTCTCCTTTGCAGGAGCCCTTTTACTTGACGACGGATCACATTAACTTCCCCAATGGTGTCCCCGCCGGATATGAGATCGTCTACGTAGAAATCCCTTCTCACGACTGGCTCTTATAGGAAATGACGTTTCCTCATCGTACGATAGTTGGTGCATGGCACGAATTGCCAAAAAAGCGCCGAGCTTTGCTCCATACGTAACGGTCTCTAGCTTGTAAATCTTGATTTCATCAGCAGGCCTTTCGCGCCACAGAATGCATTGCAAATATTCATCCGGGTGTGAAATCCGTACACAGCGATACATCTTGCAGATGTCTCCACAAAGTGCAGTCCTGAAGAACCTAAACCGAAGCAGTATGTTGAATATTTTTGGCTGAATCGTTGGGCCAGCCAGCAATAAGTCATTGAGGGAGCGCCCTGATGTGTTCTTTGCAGATCCATCAAAAACAACACGTAGTTTCGTAATGCTCCTGTCGAAATTTTGCACGCAATGATGCGGAAAACTTTATGGTTCTGGAATGTAGTGGCCGCTTGTCGGAAAGAGGTGAAGAAGAATTGTCTCCGTTCCTGAAAGTAGGCAATACCGATTTTGGTCGTAATTTGTTTCATTTATACTCCTGCCATAATGTCCCAGATAAATCGGTGATATCGCTATCTGTACTCGATTCGCGTTAGGCGGAATAGCCTATGAGTAATATATTGGTATTGGGATTGAATTGTTGTCACCTTAGGTGTTACATGGCACATACCTTGATGCAAGAATGGGGGGGTGTCAAGAATGAGTCAAGAATGGGGGGGTGAGCGAACAAAAATCTCCCTGCTCTTTAGCCAACCGTTCGGGGTGAATGGCGAAGGATTGGGCAAAGGAAGATCCGGAGAACCGAGGTTTTTGGTTAACTGGTATGCTGGACCCAATCTTTCTTTCTCGTGGTCTCCGAACAGTGCGGTTGTGGGAACAGAAAAACCCCGTGAAGAAAAATTTTGTTTTGTGATAAAGTGTCAGCGCGATTGCACCTGCACCGTGACCCACCGTGGTACCGACAGTTTTTTTTCCCAGCACTTGGGTGAGTACCTGTCTTCGGCAGTCATATTGGGTCCAAGCATAGATCATTGGTGCTGATCTTACCTGGGTTTTTTTTTGTTAGTACGACCCCCATTGGCCATCCAAAAGGGCTGGAGCTGGTCGTACCCCGGCACTGCATCGGCCAAACAGAAATTTGGAGAAAGAGAGGCACGCAACCTATTCCAACCCAGCCTCATAATTAGTGCGGTGCCATTCCAACCGGGTAATTATGTGCTCTCGCTGCAGCGCGGAAAAGAAATCCTCATGTCCCTTGTTTTTTTTTGCAATTTTTCCATTTATTAACAAACAAATTTAGAATTGGCACCTAATTGGAAGATAAATTTTAAATTGGTTCGAGCGCAGCGTATATGCAAACCTGCCAACGGAGCTTTAAGTCCCCCCACCAACAACCAGCTGATCGCCGGGTCGAGCAATGAACTTGGGCCGCGCAAGGCGATAGCAGCTGAGTTCCCCCATAGGGCTTAATACGGCGAAAATTGCCGTGTCGGCGGTTATCAGCTGGAAGAAAACCCGGGCGAGAGAGAGAGCCCACTAAAGGATAGTAGTGGTCCGGTTGTGCCCAAGATAATTTTCGTGCAAAGAAAAAAATTTGTGACCCCACGTGCGAACATAACGCCCCTGTGACCCCTTTTTGGTACCGGCTCGAAAAGACGGCACTGTTTGGTTGCCAAGTGTTGTGCCCTAAATCCCGCCCTATTTATTTATGTATTAAAATTAAATGTATTAGGTGTAAAGTCAAAAAAAGAAAATTTCAGTGTTTTGTGTCCCTTGGAGGTGTGAACCATTTGCTAATGTCGTCGCGAGAAACGTAGCAAGAGGTGCACGCATATTTAATTTAACCGGCCCGGCTCTCTCCCATAATCTTGGCCATTTTTTTTTCTGTTAATGACTCCTGTTTTAAAAAAAAAGGAGATCGCAGACAAAAAAAAATTACATGATAAATTAATGCTAAACAAAAATAATTAAATAGCCAATTCAGAAGTGAAGCTTTTGAAGTTGGAGCGATAAAGCTTCCGATCAGCGGTGTCACGACAAAGAGTTTGTGACATGCAGCACTAGCTGCATGTATTTGTTCTTGGGCTTGCAGAAAATCACACACACAGAGACGTCCAGCTACGAAAGATCTTTCGCCGCGGGAACGGAACGTAGGCAAAAGCAAAATGGAATGTGTAAGTGAGCTTATCTTTTTATAATTATTCGTCTGCCCGTGGTCACTCCGCGTTAGAGGAGAAAAGTTCTGCTAGAGCTTTTCTGCCCGAGCCGTTCGCCGGCCGCTGACCTCCGGCTGTTAGAGCCTTCACAGCTGATTTGCCTTCTGCATTCAGAATTTAATAAATAATGAAAACTGGGCTAACTAATTAATATCCAATGGCCGGGATTGTCGGGTAAAGTCGTCCGTCTGATTGTATTGCCTTATAACTATATATTTCTGTTTAAGGAAAAATATTTGCCATATATTGCATTATAACTTCGTATGTAATTAAGTATAGCTAAATCTATTTATATCGTTATATAACCATAAATATCATTATATGCTACATTTAATCCCCCTCTATAATTTCCCTCCATATATATGCTGCCCTACCCTATTTTTTTTTGGCTTTGTTGGATTAATGTTGGTTGTAGTAGAGTTAGGTGACTTTAATTGTTAATAAAATAAATTGTTAAAATGAATAGGTGCTAGACGACCCATTATTTGGGGGAACCATGCAGCGCTGGGGTGAAGCAGGATGGCTGACATAGGACATCTAAGGGATCTTGCCGTAATCTCTCTCGGCTTGGCAGGATCATGGCAGGGCGGGCGTTACACAACTCGGTGTCATCAGAGATGTCCGGAGGCGTCGGTAGACTGCTATCTTTTCTCCCTCTATTCTATTTTTCCTTTCTTACTTTACTTTAAAGGGTATTGTTCGGGCGAGCCCCGAGTGTAATTCCCTTATTTTGTACTCTTACTCGTATTGTACTTTCCATGCTCTTACTGTTTCACTCTCTTACTCTCTGTCAGCATCATGCTCTCACTTATCATCTATTATCTATGCTTCTTAACTCTCTTTTTCTCATCTATGCGTCCTCACGCCATAGCTTAGCGGACGGCAGCTGCGTCTGCTTAAAATCAGTTACAAGTTACCGCTTGATATAGTTGGCGCACAGACCCTTTTTTTTGTCCCAACTATTACTTGGCACGAGACTTGCTCGCTTGCCTCCCCAAGTTTTTGTTAACTGTCTAATTACGTTTTTAAAGGCTCTGGCATTTTCGGCCACCCTCACTATACAAAGCACACAATAAATTATAACGTTTTGAATTCAAACTTTTGTTAAAATTCTTAAAATATAGTCAACGAAAAAGCTCGTTGTCTCAACAGGTATCTTGCCTCCACCTTTCCTTTCCTAACCCCTGCATCCCTCTCCCTAAAAAAGGTACGCGGAAATTTAATATAATAATAATTTTAGGAGCGAAGCAAATAGCTGAAAGGTTTTGTTTTTTTGAAGAACCCATACCCATGTCCGACCAGAGACCAGCCGACAAAGCAAGCGCGTACTCCTTTGCACAGCTAACCGTCCATCTGCTTCATAGCCCGAAGATTCTCTTCGTTACATGCTACAGTAAATATTATTTTATTTGGCGCCCAACGTGGGGCCCGAAGAGGCCCGAAGGTCAGAGTTAACGGATTAGGAGCTTCTTTAGCATCCTAAAGGGGCGCAATGAAGTTTTGTTCTAAGTTGCCCTCAGCCAGACCTGATCTCG
Source organism: Drosophila affinis (assembly GCA_037356375.1). Lineage (NCBI taxonomy): Eukaryota > Metazoa > Arthropoda > Insecta > Diptera > Drosophilidae > Drosophila > Drosophila affinis. The sequence continues at coordinate 23,910,837 of CM074800.1, forward strand.
AATCAAACAGAAGAAAGTCTGCCACACCTGTCAGCCAAGCATATTCATGCTCAGGCCGAGGACTTTAGTACCTTTATCCTAACCTTTCTCCCAATCCTATCCTGTGGCCCTGGTGTTGAATACTCTGATGGTGGATACTTGATTGTTTCAGATAACTATGAGCCGCGGCTTAGTAGTGTCCATGCCCTGGTGGTAAGCTGTGCTGGATTCAGTAATAGCGCCAATATAGCGATACTGCCGTACACTACCTGCCACAGCATCGAATCCCCAAATGAATTCACTGCAAAAGAGGTGTTTGGCCAGATACAGGATTATTCGTGGAATAAAGCTACGACCTGCCACCAAACCGGAGCTTGTCAGTGAATGCATTCCTCAGTATATCTTTTGAAGTTTATAGGTACATTTCGTGACGGGTGCTCAGTTTTGCAATATTCCACTAAAAGGATTGATACTTTTGGTGGCCGCTCAACTTGAGTCGAGGTCGTGAATCTACTTCTGTCCCTATCCTTTTTTTTAATAATTGTCGCGATTGCACTGGGACTAACTCGGATGGGCGGTTGTTGCCGGAAGAGGCTGGTGCGCTTCTGCATGCTATGGCTCCTTCCCGGATCGATAACTGCATTTCCAGGGTATTTGTCCACGCATGATCGTACTATTATATTTCTCCTTTTAACTTCTTCCGCTGATGTTTCTCCGATTGTCGACTGACGAACACCGTCGTGATCTTTGTGTGGGCACGAGTGTAAGGAAGTCGACTTTCTCTACGTCTAGGTTTCCGTAGGAAACAGGGTGTGGCCTAGGGTTACTACTTGTGCCACGAGATCTAGACCGGTGGCTACTCTTTACTTTCCTTTCCTTCTTCTTACTCTACCACGCTTTGTTGTTGGCCACATCCTCTTCAGGAGAAAGTTGCATGGTTTCCCCAAATTACCTTAAGAAATTTTGTTGTTGTAATCCCGCTGTTAGTGTTTCTCATGATAGTAGTTAGTAACTAAAGGAGTTTTGATAAAGCTAGTTTTTAGAATAGAATACCCTTACAATGCCGTTAGACCGAAGCACTGAGTACATGAATCAGCCAATCGATAACGAAACCATTTGCTGTGTTTGTACCCAAAAAGTCGAATATCCAGGCCAATTGTTAGCGACCAGCTGCATCCATTATTTCCATCACTCCTGTTTTAGCACGCGCCTAGGGAATAAGAAGATGTGTCCAGTGTGCAGAACTGCATTGAGTAAATCGACCCTGAACCTAGCCGAGGAAATGGAGGCTGCCCAAGAGGGAGGGCCCCAAGCCTCAATGACCCGATCTAGATCTAGAACCTTGAAAGCGCAGGAATCGCAGGTATTGGCTACGAATAGGCAGAGCGAGGTGCGAAGTTCCAGTCAACCGGAAGGCCCTGGTGTTGCTGGCTTACTGGCCCCGCCAGGCCTCCGAAATACGCAACCTCAGATTACAGCGGCAGCACTACCGTCTGCTATATACTCAGCCCGACCTGACCCAGCGGCTACAGAGACTAGGTTACACCAAACCATTGCGGAAGCCGTCGCAGCTGCATTGGAGCAACATACGCAAATGCTGTCCAATGCGATTGAAACGGGGTTTCAAGGTTGTCACTCCAAACAGCAACCCCAATACCGATGGAAAGGGTACCTTCAGCCCCTAGGCAGTCATCTCCCGTTAGGCAAAATCAGTCCTTCGAACAGCTCTTTAGGATATCAAACAGGGAGCAAGCAGAACCAGCTCTAGCGTCCGATCGGCCGATGAACCATTCGTTTCCGCCCGAGTCTCAGCAGACACACCACCTGCGCTCGGATCGGATTAGCCAGATAATCGCGAACTGGAAATTACGATTCTCAGGTCGATCTTCCATGTCCATAGACGACTTCCTCTATCGAGTCGAAGCCCTTACCAGCCAGACGTTAGACAGTAACTTTGAGCTGTTAGCGCGTTATGCAAGCAATCTGTTCGAAGGGAGCGCGAGTGAATGGTACTGGAGGTATCACAAAAGCGTAACAAGAGTGCGATGGGTTGATTTGTGCATAGACCTGGAGATCAGAACCGCGATCACTCAGAGAAAGCAGAAGCCAAACGAACAGTTTGATAGCTTTTACGAAGATATAGTTGCCCTGGTCAACAAGCTGGTGCAGCCCATGTCGGAGCAGGCCTTGTTAGAGGTATTACGGGCAAATCTTCTTAATGAAGTGCAGCACGAGATTTTATATGTGCCTATTCACAACATCGTGCAGTTGCGACAGGTCGTGCGCAAGCGTGAGAGGTTTATGGAAGACAAGTCCAGACCTATCCCTACTGCCCGACGATTTGTTCACCGTAATCAGGTGAACGAGATGTCCGTGCAGACTGGAATGCACGTAGCATCCGATTTGGAAGACGCTGACGACATTAATATAGAAGCTTTGTCACTTTCCTGTTGGAATTGCAATAAGCAAGGCCACCGATACCAAGATTGCGAAGCTGAGCGGAAAGTGTTTTGCTACGGGTGTGGTAAGCGGGACACTTATAAGCCGTCATGCCGTAAGTGTAGCTTTTCAAAAAACGAGCTGGGCCGTGCACCAACGACGGGTGCACGCAAACTAGTGTCGAAGGCGACGAACACGGAGTAACTGTGGCTATGCCAAGTTTGCTCCCAAGACCCCCGGAAGTGACTATAAACCCTAGGCTGACTTTTTCCAACGACGTTCAGGAAATGCCGTATGTCCCGTATGTATAAACCGGAGATGTCTAAAACTCGAGATCGTAAGCGCAGAGATCGTTTCCGCTTGCTGTGTAAAGATTCTCGCAGGGCGATTTTGGCCTCGGTTATTAATAACCTTAACGACATACGACCTTATGCCAATGTTATGTTGTTTGGGAGGAGTGTTTGTGGCTTATTGGACACTGGGGCTTCAATCAGCTGCCTTGGGGGCAAATTGGCGGAAGAGTTAGCGCAAGCTAACCCGGAAGTCAAGCCGATGAAGTCAGCTGTGAGAACTGCTGAAGGTAAAAGCCAGGCCATCTTAGGTAGGATATCAACGACTATTAGTTTTCGTGGCGACTCCAAACGGATATGTCTATATCTCGTTCCGTCCCTATCTCAGGAGTTGTATCTCGGCATAGATTTTTGGAGAAGTTTCGACCTTTTACCGTACTTTTTAATGTGCAAAGCGAACGTGAATTCTTTGGCGGCTTTGAGCATCGACAACCCGATGCAAATCTCTTTGTCAGAGTTGGAGCGAAAGGAACTGGAAGCCACTGTGCGATTGTTCCCCTCATTTGCCGAAAAGGGGTTAGAAAAGACAAGCTGGCTTACTCATGATATAGAGGTTGCTGAGGCTCGGCCCGTTAAACAACGACACTGCCGTGTCGCCGGCGATCAAAAAGTTGATGTATGAGGAGTTAGACCGGATGTTGGCCCTTGGCGTGATTGAGTAATCGAATAGTCCGTGGTCTTCTCCTGTCGTGATTGTTCGCAAGCCAGGAAAAGTTCGCCTTTGCCTCGATAGTCGGAAAATCAATGAAGTTACTGTTAAAAATGCGTACCCTATGCCTCTCATCGATGGCATTTTGAGTAGACTTCCAAAAGCGCAGTTTATTTCAAGCATTGACCTTAAAGATGCGTACTGGCAAATTCCGCTGGCCCCAAAGGCTCGAGATAAGACGGCCTTTACCGTGCCTGGTAGGCCGCTGTATCAGTTTACGGTGATGCCTTTTGGGTTTTCCAATGCTTCGCAGACGATGTCCAAACTGATGGACAAAGTCATCCCACCATCTCTGCGAAATGAGATCTTCATTTAACTCCACGATTTATTAGTGATTTCGGAATCCTTCGAGAAGCACATGTCTGTGCTTAAAGCGCTGGCGGACAGGTTGGCGCAAGCTGGTCTGACGATAAATGTCGAGAAAAGTAAATTTTGTCTGAAGGAGGTCAAATACCTAGGCCATGTTATAGGGTATGGGACGATACAAACGGACCCCGACAAAGTGGCTGCTATTCGAGATTTTCCAAGCAAGTTCGGAGGTTTTTGGGAACCACTGGATGGTACCATAAATTTATTAAAAACTATGCCGGAATTGCTGCTCCGATTTCCGACACGCTGAAGCAACGTCGATCTTTCGTATGGTCCGATGAAGCGCAAAAGGCTTTTGAGGAGTTGAAGAACCAAATGTGTGAAGCTCCAGTTCTACATAGCCCTGACTTTGACATTCCATTTGCCATTCATTGTGATGCCAGCCACACCGGAGTTGGGGGCGTGCTAATGCAAACGGATGGCGATAGTAATGACGTTCCCATAGAGGGCCATGAATTCACCATCCATACTGACCATGCTTCCTTGAAGTGGTTAATGTCGCAGACGGATCTAAGTTCTAGGTTGGCGAGGTGGGCCCTCAAACTGCAAGGGTTTGATTTTAAAATTGTTCACCACAAAGGCAGCCACAATATTGTTCCGGACGCTCTGTCGCGGGTGCATATGGAGGACTTATCTGCCTTCAGCTGTGATGGTTTAATTGACCTGCAGTCAGATCACTTCAAATCAGCAGACTACTTGGGTCTGATACGCAAAATCGAAACCAATCGGACACCGCTGCCAGACGTCAAAGTGGTAGACAATTTGATATATCGGCGGGCAGAACACGCAGCGAGCGATCAAATCGCGGATGACTTGTGTTGGAAGTTGTGGGTCCCTAAGGAACTAGTGACTGAAGTATTAAAGCTGAGTCACGAAGAGTCGTTGGCTGCTCATAGTGGCATTAATAAAACCTTGGAGAAGAACCGACATTATTACTATTGGCCGAATTTGGTGACGGATGTACGATCGTTCATTAATAGCTGTTCGGTCTGCAAATGTACCAAGTACCCCAATCGTGCGCTACGACCCCCACTAGCTCCAGTAAAGGAAACTCAACGAGTTTTTCAGAAGTTGTTTATTGATTTCTTGGGTCCGTATCCTCGAAGCAAATCGGGAAATATCGGCATTTTCGTCGTTTTGGACCATCTTTCCTAATATCCATTCTTGAAGCCCGTTAAAAAGTTCACAGCGGATGCGATAACGCGTTACATGGAGGAAGATATATTCCATAGTTTTGGGGTGCCCGAAGTAGTCGTGTCTGACAATGGGGTACAATTTAAGTCCCACCACTTCAAGGCCTTGTTAAAAAAATACAATGTACAGCATTTCTATACGGCCCTGTATGCCCCTCAGGCCAATGCTTCTGAACGGGTGAATCGGTCCGTCATTGCCGCTATTAAAGCTTATGTTAAGCCAGATCAAACTGATTGGGATGTGCAGCTGAGCTCAATATCCTGTGCTTTACGTTCCAGTCTCCATTCTGCGGTGAACGACAGTCCCTACCGCGTTGCCTTTGGTCAGCACATGATCACCAACGGAGACACCTATCCGCTTTTACGCAGGTTACAGTTGTTGGAGGACCGTACGGTGAAGTTTGGTCGGGAAGACTCGTTTGAAGTCATTCGAAGAACAGCACAGCGTACGATGCAACAGCAGCACCAACGAAATGAAAAACAATATAATCTTCGTTGTCGTGACGTGGTTTTTAAGGTCGGTCAAGAGGTTTACCGGCGAAACTTTCAACAGAGCAACTTCGCTAAAGGGTTCAGCGCAAAATTAGCTCCAAGTTTTGTGAAAGCAAGAATAAAACGTAGACTTGGCCACAGCTATTACGAGCTCGACCATCAAGGTAGACTTATCGGCAAGTACCACGCTAAGGACATAAAGCAGTGACCGCCTTAAGAAGGTTGGTAGCTTTTCCTCCAAGCGTCTATCACCCTTTGATGTTGAGGACACCAAAGTGTGATGTTGGCAGGGGGGATTTGTAGTGGCCGCTTGTCGGAAAGAGGTGAAGAAGAATTGTCTCCGTTCCTGAAAGTAGGCAATACCGATTTTGGTCGTAATTTGTTTCATTTATACTCCTGCCATAATGTCCCAGATAAATCGGTGATATCGCTATCTGCACTCGATTCGCGTTAGGCGGAATAGCCTATGAGTAATATATTGGTATTGGGATTGAATTGTTGTCACCTTAGGTGTTACATGGCACATACCTTGATGCAGTAGCGCCCTCTAGGGGCGGAGTCAAGAATGGGGGGGTGAGCGAGCAAAAATCTCCCTGCTCTTTAGCCAACCGTTCAGGGTGAATGGCGAAGGATTGGGCAAAGGAAGATCCGGAGAACCGAGGTTTTTGGCTAACTGGTATGCTGGACCCAATCTTTCTTTCTCGTGGTCTCCGAACAGTGCGGTTGTGGGAACAGAAAAACCCCGTGAAGAAAAATTTTGTTTTGTGATAAAGTGTCAGCGCGATTGCACCTGCACCGTGACCCACCGTGGTACCGACAGTTTTTTTCCCAGCACTTGAGTGAGTACCTGTCTTCGGCAGTCATATTGGGTCCAAGCATAGATCATTGGTGCTGATCTTACCTGGGTTTTTTTTGTTAGTACGACCCCCATTGGCCATCCAAAAGGGCTGGAGCTGGTCGTACCCCGGCACTGCATCGGCCAAACAGAAATTTGGAGAAAGAGAGGCACGCAACCTATTCCAACCCAGCCTCATAATTAGTGCGGTGCCATTCCAACCGGGTAATTATGTGCTCTCGCTGCAGCGCGGAAAAGAAATCCTCATGTCCCTTGTTTTTTTTTGCAATTTTTCCATTTATTAACAAACAAATTTAGAATTGGCACCTAATTGGAAGATAAATTTTAAATTGGTTCGAGCGCAGCGTATATGCAAACCTGCCAACGGAGCTTTAAGTCCCCCCACCAACAACCAGCTGATCGCCGAGCAATGAACTTGGGCCGCGCTAGGCGATAGCAGCTGAGTTCCCCCATAGGGCTTAATACGGCGAAAATTGCCGTGTCGGCGGTTATCAGCTGGAAGAAAACCCGGGCGAGAGAGCCCACTAAAGGATAGTAGTGGTCCGGTTGTGCCCAAGATAATTTTCGTGCAAAGAAAAAAATTTGTGACCCCACGTGCGAACATAACGCCCCTGTGACCCCTTTTTGGTACCGGCTCGAAAAGACGGCACTGTTTGGTTGCCAAGTGTTGTGCCCTAAATCTCGCCCTATTTATTTATGTATTAAAATTAAATGTATTAGGTGTAAAGTCAAAAAAAGAAAATTTCAGTGTTTTGTGTCCCTTGGAGGTGTGAACCATTTGCTAATGTCGTCGCGAGAAACGTAGCAAGAGGTGCACGCATATTTAATTTAACCGGCCCGGCTCTCTCCCATAATCTTGGCCAAGCTTTTGAAGTTGGAGCGATAAAGCTTCCGATCAGCGGTGTCACGACAAAGAGTTTGTGACATGCAGCACTAGCTGCATGTATTTGTTCTTGGGCTTGCAGCAAATCACACACACAGAGACGTCCAGCTACGAAAGATCTTTCGCCGCGGGAACGGAACGTAGGCAAAAGCAAAATGGAATGTGTAAGTGAGCTTATCTTTTTATAATTATTCGTCTGCCCGTGGTCACTCCGCGTTAGAGGAGAAAAGTTCTGCTAGAGCTTTTCTGCCCGAGCCGTTCGCCGGCCGCTGACCTCCGGCTGTTAGAGCCTTCACAGCTGATTTGCCTTCTGCATTCAGAATTTAATAAATAATGAAAACTGGGCTAACTAATTAATATCCAATGGCCGGGATTGTCGGGTAAAGTCGTCCGTCTGATTGTATTGCCTTATAACTATATATTTCTGTTTAAGGAAAAATATTTGCCATATATTGCATTATAACTTCGTATGTAATTAAGTATAGCTAAATCTATTTATATCGGTATATAACCATAAATATCATTATATGCTACAATTAATCCCCCTCTATAATTTCCCTCCATATATATGCTGCCCTATCCTATTTTTTTTTGGTTTTGTTGGATTAATGTTGGTTGTAGTAGAGTTAGGTGACTTTAATTGCTAATAAAATAAATTGTTAAAATGAATAGGTGCTAGACGACCCATTATTTGGGGGAACCATGCAGCGCTGGGGTGAAGCAGGATGGCTGACATAGGACATCTAAGGGATCTTGCCGTAATCTCTCTCGGCTTGGCAGGATCATGGCAGGGCGGGCGTGACACAACTCGGTGTCATCAGAGATGTCCGGAGGCGTCGGTAGACTGCTATCTTTTCTCCCTCTATTCTATTTTTCCTTTCTTACTTTACTTTAAAGGGTATCTTGCCTCCACCTTTCCTTTCCTAACCCCTGAATCCCTCTCCCTAAAAAAGGTACGCGGAAATTTAATATAATAATAATTTTAGGAGCGAAGCAAGTAGCTGAAAGGTTTTGTTTTTTTGAAGAACCCATACCCATGTCCGACCAGAGACCAGCCGACAAAGCAAGCGCGTACTCCTTTGCACAGCTAACCGTCCATCTGCTTCATAGCCCGAAGGTTCTCCTCGTTACATGCTATAGGAAGCCAATGACATGTGCCCTAAATTCCGATATTCTTGAAGGAACGCGCTGTATTGAGCCTTCAGTGTGAGGTTTTTTGACAGCCTTTTCTCCAGACCATTAAAACGACGTAGAGCGATGCAGAATGAGTCGCCAAAGGCCTCAAACCCAGCAGTAGCTAAGAGTCGAACGGAAAATTGACCATTTTCCAAACGAGAGGAGTTTTCCTTAAATAAACGCTCGCAAAGTAGATCCTCACTCGATGCAGCTGCCTCTGATGAGTAACAATTTTCAAGCTCCCAAAAACGATTTACAGCATCCGACAAAGAATCCTCGTCTTCCTTTGATGCGTGGGCGTCTTGCCGTAGCCAGAGCGACTCGATTGTTAGTGGTGTGAGCCATCCCTCCAGAGACAACACCTCCAGAGACAACAGACAACCAGAGGCAACACATAGTTCGAGATATAGGGAATAGGTGGAGCGTAGGGTGGAGAGGCTAAGCATGAAACTAACGCTGATGATTGCGATTGCGGGAGGTTCACGTCTGCAGCAATGACTGCGGATGGAACCGGGCGTTGAGTCTTGTTGAGCAACGAATGATGTTTCATACGGCACTGCTTGCAACTTCCAGATTTACACTGCTGCAAGCCGTGACTTTTGCGCAAACAATTGAGGCAGAGATGCATTCTCTTTGCTTTCTTATAGCGCAAAGTGGGGGACAAATTTAGAAACATGCCGCAATTGGTTATGATGTGGTCCCTTCCGCCGCAAAATCTACATCCAGAAATGGTTTCGTTATTATTAAGAGAGGCAATGAGGACATTCTGGCTATGCTTGTGCGTTCTTTCTCTCACCTGATGGCTTGGTGTTTCGATTACCAAGTCATTTTCCTGATTCTCCATCATCCTGCACCGCTTCTCCAGAAACGAAGCAAGGGAGTTCCATGCCAACAGCTTGTGGGACGGCAAGTCTTCTTCCCATTTTTCCCGGGTCCTGGTGTCCAGCCTATGCGTCACAATGTGAATGAGAAATCCATCTAGAATTTCCTCAGTTGATGCCAAAGTCCGAATCGCTCGCAGGTGAGCAATGATCTTATCGCTGAGTTGCCGAATCCCTCCTCGCAGATCCCATCTCAACACCTTGAAACCCAAAATGCCTGAAAATGATGGTACAAATAATTCGATTGAACGTATGGTTTCTATTGCTACGCCGTCTAGGCTAGCACGAAGATACTGGAACTTTTCCAAGTTACTTAGCTCTTGCTCGTTGTCCACCATCATCTTAAACATCGCGATGAAGTTTGGCCAGTGTGCGTAGTTTCCTCCAAAACGAGCCAATTCTATATTAGGCAGCCTCGACCTCCGGGTTGATGTGCTGAGCGAACCTTTTCCAGCGAATTGATGAGGCATGCTGGTTGAGATGGCGCTGATCACCTTCTGCTGTGCTGCTAGCTCGCGATTTAGTTTTGCATCGATCTGCATAAAAACGTTCGCGAACTCGGACTGCGCGTCACCGTCGAGCACCGTGAGATCGAGCCTTTCCAAGTTGCTCTGTGCAGCGTTAAGCTCGGAGTACATTGCTTCGTGGTGCTTTAATCGCGCACGTAGGTCAGCTTCGTCAAACTGAAGGATGGACTCCTCCGTTAAGCATTTGTTTATCTCGACGAGCTGCCGCTGGATAGACATTGTTTTTGGCCCTGTATATGATTATGTATCATGATTTTGAGCCATTTTAAACACCACAAGATCAGGGCTTATACACAAAAAAGAAGCACTATAAGAAGGTTTGCGAGGGGAACAATACAACACCCTGTATGCGCCGGCAAGCCGCAAAAACCAAGCGACGACAAACAAACGGTTTCTATTTCGTTCTGCCTTTGCCTCAACTTCTGAGGGCTTTGCACTGCGCTTGCACTAATACACGCGCAATAAAACCGTTTCTTGGTGGGCTTTTTCACGGAGTTATGAAACCGATTTTGTCTGCATATAAACACATATGTATATGAAAAGAACTTTGAACCCAATTGCCGGCAATGCACAATGTCACTGGATATCACTGCAGTACGTTTTGCATGTATTTGTTGTGTTTCTTTTATGTGTTTGGCACCGATATTTTGCACAAACAGCTTGACCGAGTAATAGATATATAATTATATATAATCGATAATAATATCGAATATATCACTTGTGTTCCAATATTTATATTGGAACACAAGTTCCAATATTTAAATTAATAAAGCACTAATTTTGTTTTTACTAAATTTATCGTAATGCTTTATTGTTTGTCGGTGATCGGAGCTGCACTGAAGTCTTCATCATAGCGGCCCCGCTGCAGCGGCCGAAAGCTCTGATCTCAAGAAAGAGTGCACGCAGATAAAATCAGAGCGCGAGCTTTAGCGGGGAGAGCGCTTATGGAGGCAGATAACATACATATCAAAACAAACAAACAATTGTGCTCGATGGCATTTACACTAATTTAAGTTACGTCGTTCTGCTCCGAACATCCTCCACCCGTTGAAAGAACATGGCTTTCAATTGATCCAATATCGACGGGCAGGACGAATAGCTTCGCAACGGCTCTCTTTATTAGACCCGTCACTGTTCGAACTATTGCGACTCTGATGATTCCATCCTTGCCTGGTATTTCTTTAGGACGTTGATGTGCAATGACTGCACCATCAAGTGGCCCAAGCGACACCAGCCGATGGCTGTTACGCGCGGATACCAGGCAAGAACGCAGCCCACCTCCCGCCCAACCGACCGAGGGGCGCTGCCGCATAACGCGCGACTCGTTTACCGAACCGATCGCGGACATGCAGGAAGGATAGGTGTTAGACTAGTGTTCGAGGAAAAGTAGAAGAAATCTAATTAAAGAAGCGAAGTAATTACTAGTTACGGGAAAGATATAAGAGTATCTGTAATTTAAGACTAGGAAGGGAGTTAGTGGTAGATACAATATGATAGAGGGAATTATAATCCGAGCATAGGACCCTAAATGGTTCATGCAAGGAGTAATTCGACCTACAAAGCGGAAGAAACAAGGGTGTATAGTTCCTAGTGCTTCTAATAGGAATAGTGAAGATTATGCGGCTCAACAGGTCAGGGCTATCTATGTCACCCTTGATCAAGTTGTGTACAAAAATCATTCCAAGCATTTTCCTACGACTAGCTAAGGTTGGAAGATTTATTAGGAGCAATCTATTAGAGTAGGACGGCAGTCTCACACCTGCATCCCAGCCGAGGCCTCGAAGAGCAAAAAGTAAAAAGTTTTTTTGAACTGATTCTATACGGTCCTGGTGTACGTTGTACTGAGGGCACCATACACAAGAGCCGTATTCTAAAATCGGACGAACCAGAGAGGTGTAGACAGTCTTTGTTATATAGGGGTCGTCAAATTCCTTTGACCACCTCTTTATAAACCCAAGCACGCCCATGGCCTTGTTCACCATGGTAGAAATGTGTTCTGAAAACCTTAACTTGGGATTTAGTAGAACACCAAGATCATCAACCCGGGTAATTCTCTCAAGAGAATCACCAGAAAGGCGCTGGAGCGATGGAAAGTCATTACTTTACATTTTGAAGCATTAAGGTTTAATAAATTTGCACAACACCAAGACTGAAATCTATCGAGATCGGATTGCAACCTGGATTGAAAAGAAATGTCCTTATACTGGACACAGAGCTTAACATCATCCGCATACATAAGTACTCGAGAGTATGTTAATACAGAAGGCAGGTCATTTATAAAGAGTGTAAAGAGTAAGGGGCCTAGATGGCTGCCCTGTGGTACACCCGAAGTCACCATAACTGGTGAGGACAGGGAGTTTTTGAAAAGGACTCTTTGAGACCTAGAACAAAGGTAGCTAGAGATCCATCTCAGGAGATTGGGCGGGAACCCTAGAAGGTCGAGCTTTTGTGCTAGGAGGGAATGGTTTACAGAGTCGAACGCTTTACTAAAATCGGTGTAAACAACATCCGTCTGCAGATTACCTTGAAAGCCTTTTATTATAAAGGAGGTAAACTCCAATAAATTTGTTGTGGTTGATCTCCGCCTTATAAATCCATGTTGAGATGGAGATATAAGTGATCTGCATAGATGCTGCAGGTGCGGAGTTAAAATTTTCTCAAACACTTTAGGAATAGCGGATAACTTAGATATACCTCTATAATTAATTGCGTCAGACTTGCTACCTTTCTTATGGAGAGGAATTATATAGGACTCCTTCCATATCGGGGGAAAGCATGAAGAATTTATGGATAGGTTGAATAGTTTAAGCAACGGCCCACACAGAGACTCGGCACAGTACCTGAGTACACAGCCGGGAACTCCGTCCGGACCCGGTGAGAACACCGGCTTTACTGTTCGTAGATCATGAAGCAACGAGCTTTCATTTAGCAAAGGACTGAAAATGCCGTTCGACCTCGGTAAACCGTATGGATACGGCTGACCAGAGTAAACGTCTTGCGAATAGGTAGTTTGGAAAAAACGGGCAAAAAGATCGGCAATTGCCTGATCATTATCTGCCGACGTATTACGGAAGGACAGCGAGGATGGGTGTGCGGACGTTCTACGCTTACTGTTTACGAAGCTGTAGAACTGTTTGGGGTCCTTAGAAAAACGTATCCTGCATCGAAATAGGTAATTCTGATAGCATTGAGCGTTAAGAACTGAGAAGTTTGACCGAGCTATTAAATAATGAGCAAGAGAAGAAGGAGAGCCAATTTCTTGAAATTTTTTATACAGTCTTGATTTTAAGTTTTTTAGATAGGATAGCTCCTTGGTAAACCAAGGGGGTTTTCTTGATCTAATCGGACAGGAAAGTGGGACACAAGAGACAAAAAGTGAGTCCAGTGCATCATAGATCATCATCATGTTTGTGCCTGTCGTAACATCACTGCACAAATATAAAGCGGACCAATCAAAATCCCTAATGAGGTTATTAAGCTTCGTGAACTCGGCTTTCCGGAAGCAGCGGACACTTTGGGGTGGTCTACCCGACCGATCCAATACAGTTCGTCCGAGGTCGAACGACACTTCGAAAGTAGGATGGTAGGCATCTTCAGGTATAGTGAGCGGGGGGACTCGAGTTAACAACGCTAAGGTCGGATCCGTTACAAAGCACAGATCAAGAAATCGACCCAAGGAATTTTTAACATGGTTAACTTGAGACAGAGACAGGTCAATCAAGCCGTCAACAAAGTCATGACGTTCCATGGGCACCAGACTATTAGACTCATTTGCCGAAGACCAAACAATTCCTGGTAAGTTGAAGTCACCAAGAACTATCATGTGATCTTTGTCAGATAGCGAGGAAGAAATAGCGGTTAAGGCGGACAAATGCTGCTCGTAAATTGCGATATCCGAAGACGGTGGGATATACGAACAAGTTATGAAAATTGAGAAAGCGGGAAGAATCAGTCTTACACACAGAAATTCTAGTTCCTGCTGGATCTGGACTGTGAAAAGTTCCGACGTGAAGTTTGAGTCCACAGCAATCAGAACCCCACCTGCACGTCGAGACGAGCGATCCTTTCTATAAGTTGTGTACCGACCTGCCAAAACTTCGGAACTAAGAATGTCCGGCTTTAGCCAGGTCTCGGTAAACACAATAACGTGGGATGCAAATGCGACACTATCCTGGAAAAGAATGCTGAGCTTACTACGCAAGCCTCGAACATTCTGATAGGTCACCAAAAGAGAGTTAGTTAGTTTTTTGGACGGGAGGTAGAGCGGGAAGACGACGAAGACGACGAAGGAGCACTGGTCTGATTTGTTGGTATGGCCTCCTCGACACGGCCAAGAAGCCATTTGAGGGGTGGCAAGTTTTCATCCTTTAAGAGGACGACGCTTCCAATCCTTATGTTTGACGTAAAGTCTTCACTTGCTCCTCTCATGCTCCACTTTCGCCAGAAGTTCTGTTGCATTTGAGATAGCTGCTGCCAACAATTTAGACGGCTGGCGTTGAGATGTGTAATGTCCGGTTCTGGAAACGTTGTGAAGCTCGAGCCTTTTAGAAAGTGAGCTGGAGTTAGCACATCTAGACTGTCAGGGTCTTCTGAAATTGGATAAAGTGGTCGAGAGTTAAGAATGGCAGAAATCTCATAAACGAGAGGGCGAAGCTCTTCAAGAGTCAGCTCTGTTGCGCCAACGACTCGATAGAAGTGGTGCTTTGCCGACTTGACAGCCGCTTCCCATAGCCCGCCAAAGTGAGGAGAACGAGGAGGGCTAAATTTCCAGTCAATTCCATCGTTTAGTCATGATGAAGCGATGACGGAGACGGTTGGCTCGCTGTTGAAAAGCTCCTTGAGCTCCAGCAGCTCATTTCTTGCACCCACAAAATTGGTTGCATTATCCGTCCACAAGGTCCGCGGCTGGCCCCTTAGGCTGATGAAGCGTCTTAACGCTACGATGAATGAGGATGTAGTTAAATCCTTGACGACTTCCAAGTGCGTGGCCTTTGTTGAAAAACAAATAAATATTGCAATGTAGCATTTGCAGGGTGGCCTGTTTCGAACATCAGCCTTATAATAGAAAGGCCCACAAAAATCGATTCCTGTCGTGTGGAATGCGAGGTTTGGTCGGACGCGATCCGTTGGCAAGTCTCCCATCACGTGCTCAGCCAAGCTTGGCTTTGCCCGAAAGCACCGTACGCATTTGCTTGTTACGCTTGCAACTAGTTTTCGCCCTCCAACGGGCCAATATTTTTGACGAAGCGATGCAAGTAAAGCCTGTGGACCAGCATGCAAAAACCTTTCATGATAGAAAGTTATAATGGCCTTCGTAACCAGATGACCCTTTGGCAGCAATATTGGATGCTTTGCATCGTAAACCATATTTGAATTTTGTAGTCTTCCGCCTACAGGAAGCAGTCCGTCACCAGCGAGCATCGGGCGCAATGAAAGCAACTTGCTCTTGACAGGAAGTGCTCTGTTGGCTTTGAGTGCAGCGAGCTCCTCGGCGAAAGTAACTTGCTGGATACTCTTTATGAAAATACGAGTGCCACCGGCAAGGTCCTGCACAGTGAGCATGGCACCAGACCGAACGTACTCCTTGCTTCGAAGGGAGATAAAACGATAAATATATCCAAAGACTCGTTGTAGCTTGCCAAACGAGTTTGTGTACTTGCGGTCACATGAGAGGTCCTTTACACATGATCCAACCAATGCATTCTGTCGGCGCTCCGGTAGGTCTACAATTTGTGGAGCTTGGGTAGGCCATTCTGAAGAGTCCGATAAAAGGTATGATGGTCCATTTAGCCACAATTCCAAATCCAAGAGCTCCTCTGGAGAGCAATCCCTCGACACGACATCTGCTGGGCTAAGATCCGTTGGAACGTGATGCCACTTCATTTCCTTGGTTAATTCCTGGATCTGCGCAATTCTGTTGGAGACAAAAACGTTAAAGTTTGATGGGGCCTCACGTATCCAAGACAACACAATAGTTGAATCTGACCTACAATGGATATCACAGGAAGATGCGAGATTTTGCTTAATGCTTCCGACAAGCTCAGCCAAGAGCAACGCCGAGGACAATTCCAACTTGGGTATGGTTAGTGTTTTTAAAGCAGGGGTCGGCACGCAATACACTCACATGTTTTGTGCGTTTGTGTGCGAAGGCAAGCGACACGAAGCAACACGAAGGCAAAACGTTTCTTGCTTTGCACTGAAAGAAATGAATCCAGATAAGGAAAAATGTTTTGCGCCAAACAAAAGAAAAAACGAGGGGGAACGATCCGACCTGATCAAGATTTGGCAATCTGGTAGATATGGCAATTTTCCATGATTCTGCGTTTTTGGTTTTCTTTTATCTTAAAAATTGTGGATTCCACAGATTTTGGTCCTTTGTGGGGGCGGAAGGGGGCGTGTCAAAATTTTGAAATACACTTGTACTGAAGTGATATCACAGGAGCTTGGATAGAAAGTTTGGTTGCTCTAGCTTTAATAGTATCTGAGATATAGGCGCAAATGAAGACACGTGGCACGCTCAGCCCCTACAATTCCCTTGAACCCAGAATGCTTAATGTCGTAGTGCCTCTCAATAAAAAATAGTACGCATCGACTTGCAACATAATTGCAAATCAAACATTGAGCCCCGCCATCCATATTTTCTAAAAAGAAAAAATCATCTTCCCACATTACATTGAACATTTTTGTCAGTGTACAATTCAAAGTTGCGCAGCGTGGTCTTCACCAATTGACTTCTGAACGCAAACTGATTCATCTCTGTTCTCGCAACGCTGACGAACAGAATACCGAAGCAGCTTGCGCATATGCCCGAAGACACACGACGGAATTTCTGTGCCGCCGCGGGACCCGAGCAGTAAGGCCGACGCTACTCGAAGTTTTTACGCTATGCGTGTGCCGACTGCGCAGCCCAGCGGCCTTTTTGCTATGCACATGGGATACGACGGCGCCGACCCCTGTTTTAAAGGCGCTACCTTGGACTTTGAGCAAAGCAAACGCAAGCTCCATATGCGGCCATGCTAGAGTCACAGAAGGCGTGCAATTGGATGGATGAGTTTTGCAGCATGACATAACGAGGAAATTTAAATTTTTTCACGATGCGTAATTGCGACATCAAGTCCGTCCACACTGCCGACAGAGGCTCAGGCAGAGCATCATCTTATCCTAAGTCCACCTTCCACAAACTCAGCCAGAATATTTTGGCCTTGGCTAGAATAGGGACTATCAAACCGAGCGGATCATAGAATCTGGCAATAGAAGACAGGACAGTACGCTTGGTGGGTGGGCCTTCTGGCATGATTTTCGAAAAATTGAACAGTAGGTTATCCGAGTTGGGTTCCCATACGAGCCCCAAGGCCTTTGCTAAGTCTGTACCATCTTGAAACTTAAGCAGCTTTTCCCTGTCCTCAGCAGGCTCCTCTTCAAGTACTCCAGGCTCATTGGAGCACCATTTGCGTATAGGAAATTGTCTCCTTTGCAGGAGCCCTTTTACTTGACGACGGATCACATTAACTTCCCCAATGGTGTCCCCGCCGGATATGAGATCGTCTACGTAGAAATCCCTTCTCACGACTGGCTCTTATAGGAAATGACGTTTCCTCATCGTACGATAGTTGGTGCATGGCACGAATTGCCAAAAAAGCGCCGAGCTTTGCTCCATACGTAACGGTCTCTAGCTTGTAAATCTTGATTTCATCAGCAGGCCTTTCGCGCCACAGAATGCATTGCAAATATTCATCCGGGTGTGAAATCCGTACACAGCGATATATCTTGCAGATGTCTCCACAAAGTGCAGTCCTGAAGAACCTAAACCGAAGCAGTATGTTGAATATTTTTGGCTGAATCGTTGGGCCAGCCAGCAATAAGTCATTGAGGGAGCGCCCTGATGTGTTCTTTGCAGATCCATCAAAAACAACACGTAGTTTCGTAATGCTCCTGTCGAAATTTTGCACGCAATGATGCGGAAAACTTTATGGTTCTGGAAGCCAATGACATGTGCCCTAAATTCAGATATTTTTGAAGGAACGCGCTATATTAAGCCTTCAGTGGGAGGTTTTTTGACAGCCTTTTCTCCAGACCATTAAAACGACGTAGAGCGATGCAGAATGAGTCGCCAAAGGCCTCAAACTCAGCAGTAGCTAAGAGTCGAACGGAAAATTGACCATTTTCCAAACGAGAGGAGTTTTCCTTAAATAAACGCTCGCAAAGTAGATCCTCACTCGATGCAGCTGCCTCTGATGAGTAACAATTTTCAAGCTCCCAAAAACGATTTACAGCATCCGACAAAGAATCCTCGTCTTCCTTTGATGCGTGGGCGTCTTGCCGTAGCCAGAGCGACTCGATTGTTAGTGGTGTGAGCCATCCCTCCAGAGACAACACCTCCAGAGACAACAGACAACCAGAGGCAACACATAGTCGTTCGAGATATTGGGAATAGGTGGAGCGTAGGGTGGAGAGGCTAAGCATGAAACTAACGCTGATGATTGCGATTGCGGGAGGTTCACGTCTGCAGCAATGACTGCGGATGGAACCGGGCGTTGAGTCTTGTTGAGCAACGAATGATGTTTCATACGGCACTGCTTGCAACTTCCAGATTTACACTGCTGCAAGCCGTGACTTTTGCGCAAACAATTGAGGCAGAGATGCATTCTCTTTGCTTTCTTATAGCGCAAAGTAGGGGACAAATTTAGAAACATGCCGCAATTGGTTATGATGTGGTCCCTTCCGCCGCAAAATCTACATCCAGAAATGGTTTCGTTATTATTAAGAGAGGCAATGAGGACATTCTGGCTATGCTTGTGCGTTCTTTCTCTCACCTGATGGCTTGGTGTTTCGATTACCAAGTCATTTTCCTGATTCTCCATCATCCTGCACCGCTTCTCCAGAAACGAAGCAAGGGAGTTCCATGCCAACAGCTTGTGGGACGGCAAGTCTTCTTCCCATTTTTCCCGGGTCCTGGTGTCCAGCCTATGCGTCACAATGTGAATGAGAAATCCATCTAGAATTTCCTCAGTTGATGCCAAAGTCCGAATCGCTCGCAGGTGAGCAATGATCTTATCGCTGAGTTGCCGAAGACTCCTCGCAGATCCCATCTCAACACCTTGAAACCCAAAATGCCTGAAAATGATGGTACAAATAATTCGATTGAACGTATGGTTTCTATTGCTACGCCGTCTAGGCTAGCACGAAGATACTGGAACTTTTCCAAGTTACTTAGCTCTTGCTCGTTGTCCACCATCATCTTAAACATCGCGATGAAGTTTGGCCAGTGTGCGTAGTTTCCTCCAAAACGAGCCAATTCTATATTAGGCAGCCTCGACCTCCGGGTTGATGTGCTGAGCGAACCTTTTCCAGCGAATTGATGAGGCATGCTGGTTGAGATGGCGCTGATCACCTTCTGCTGTGCTGCTAGCTCGCGATTTAGTTTTGCATCGATCTGCATAAAAACGTTCGCGAACTCGGACTGCGCGTCACCGTCGAGCACCGTGAGATCGAGCCTTTCCAAGTTGCTCTGTGCAGCGTTAAGCTCGGAGTACATTGCTTCGTGGTGCTTTAATCGCGCACGTAGGTCAGCTTCGTCAAACTGAAGGATGGACTCCTCCGTTAAGCATTTGTTTATCTCGACGAGCTGCCGCTGGATAGACATTGTTTTTGGCCTTGTATATGATTATGTATCATGATTTTGAGCCATTTTAAACACCACAAGATCAGGGCTTATACACAAAAAAGAAGCACTAAAAGAAGGTTTGCGAGGGGAACAATACAACACCCTGTATGCGCCGGCAAGCCGCAAAAACCAAGCGACGACAAACAAACGGTTTCTATTTCGTTCTGCCTTTGCCTCAACTTCTGAAGGCTTTGCACTGCGCTTGCACTAATACACGCGCAATAAAACCGTTTCTTGGTGGGCTTTTTCACGGAGTTATGAAACCGATTTTGTCTGCATATAAACACATATGTATATGAAAAGAAATTTGAATCCTATTGCCGGCAATGCACAATGTCACTGGATATCACTGCAGTACGTTTTGCATGTATTTGTTGTGTTTCTTTTATGTGTTTGGCACCGATATTTTGCACAAACAGCTTGACCGAGTAATAGATATATAATTATATATAATCGATAATAATATCGAATATATCACTTGTGTTCCAATATTTAAATTAATAAAGCACTAATTTTGTTTTTACTAAATTTATCGTAATGCTTTATTGTTTGTCGGTGATCGGAGCTGCACTGAATTCTTCATCATAGCGGCCTCGCTGCAGCGGCCGAAAGCTCTGATCTCAAGAAAGAGTACAAGCGCGAGCTTTAGCGGGGAGAGCGTTTATGGAGGCAGATAACATACAAATCAAAACAAAAAAACAATTGTGCTCGATGGTATTTACTTTAATTTAATTTACGTCGTTCTGCTACGAACAGATACTCTTTGGTACTGAAGGAACCTAACTGCCTAGCAAGACGAGAGAGTTCGAGTGGTAAGAACTACCCGAGGCATGTACAAGATACCTGTCACCAAAATTGCTGTGCTTCCTTGTACAGTCGTTCTGGGGGGCCGGTATTTTGAGAAATTAGCCGCTTAGTTAACATTCATTATATTATATTAATATTTATTACTATTATAACTTTCCCTATTCATATGCTCATAATTGTTGCGATGGAGCGTACGCTCCCGCACATATTTTTTTATTTTTTTTTCTTTATTCCACGTTAACGAATCATTCATTATTAGCATAAAGGCCATGGACGCTCCGTTATTAATCATTATTATTTAGATTTTAGAGTATTTGCCCCGAAAACGTTATCTCATTACACTGCGCGAAGCGCCAATAAGAAGTAGAACCGTTTCATGTTTTGTTGGAGGGAGGGTGCCACGACCACGGTCACGAACACGACCATTAAGGTGCCATCCCTAGCCAACGCCAATGACGGAGAGAGAACCCAGCCCCGTCAACACCAACGACATAGAGAGAGTTCAGCCGCACAGCCAACACCTACGTCTGAGAGAGAGAGCCTAGCAACGCAGCAGAGACCAGCAGAGGACAGCAATAAAAAATAAAGGAATAAAGGGTAAATAAAGAATAAATATTAATGCTCTGTTGGTACAGGGGATACATTATAGGTTAATATCTCTCCTTTTTGCCTCTTCCCTTCCCGTAGTGTTACTTAGAGTTGCAGGTTCTCAGAAGTGTCGTCCGACGATTGTCTTGGCTTTTCGCTGACGCTGACGCTGACTGCTAACGCTGACTGGCGTCCCCGCCTGTTCCCCTCTCACCTCACCCCCACCCCTTTCTCTCCTTTCGTAGTAATAAGCAGGCACACGGGCCCCCAAAAGCGCTGTCTGACGATTGTCTCGTCCTTTTGTAGACGCTGACTGGCGTCCCTGTCTGTTTTCCCCTTCCTCCCCTGTCGTAGAGTGTAGTTCGGCCGACCCCGCAAAGGTGCCGATTGCCTCGAGCCCTTGGTGGTCCGGACGCTGACCGTGTATTCGAATTTCCGTGTAGATATCCTCGGCCATCCCTGGTGATCTTGTTTGGTATCCCCGCAGTGTCCTGAATCGTTGTACCTCGTGTCTCGTATTGGCGTCGTCAAGGTCATCAAAGCCCCCGTGGGTTGTGGTCGTGTCTTTGTGTGTTTTCTCCCACCCGTTATCCAAGCCATAAATTCCCAGCCCCCTGGCCGTCTCCTAACTTGAAGACCCGGCAAATTATAAATTTTCTGTAATTTCGACCCTGGCGGGACTTAGAGTTGTACCCCGGCCCAGATCCCTTCCTTACATTGTACGCTTAAGCACCTATTTGCACGCGAATATGTTATTGTTGTTGTTGTACCCAAAACATAAATCTCACGCTTTCACACGTTTAGCCAGCACCCGTCGCTGCATACATAGAAACTAGACTAGAAAATTCTAGTCGGAAAGAACCGCATACATATCATTACCGCCGCAGATCGATCCCCCGCTATTCATATAAAACACGTTATAAACCACCAATTTTACAATATCACCTACAGATATCAAATAAAACCTATATAAAATTATACAGTCCACTCATTCATAACCAGCACTTAACAACAGTAAAAGTTCGTTCGTAGCCACTGAAGCGGTTACTCTTGATTGTATATTTTGCAATACTGCTGGCCATAGTATTTTAACTTGCACCTTGTTTTCAAATCTCTCTAAAAGAGATGAGGAATTGTCTTAATTGCCTGAAACCTGATCATCATATTCGCAATTGCAGTTCCTCAACTTATCGCCACTGTGGTATCAAACATCACACGTTAATGCATTTCAATGACCGACACTCGCAATCAATGTGCGCTGTCTCGTCGTCACCACAACTTGAGTCCCATTCACAGCCACCGCTCTTATAACTCAGAATTCTTGCAGGGATATCGTCCTCTTAGCCACTGCAGTTGTTTTGTTGAAGGATCGCGCTGGATTACTTATGCCATGTTGGGCATTCTTAGATTCCGGGTCACCTCGTAACATCTAGTTGCCTCCCTCAGCGACTAAGACTAGACTAGCCAACTCTTACCAGCCAACCCTTGCCAGCAAACTCGTAGGACAGCCTTGTTATGGTCTCGGTGCTCATCCGACCCCGGTCTTGAGTGCGCAAGAAATGCGGAAGAAAAAAGTTGAATTTTGTCGAGTAGTGTAATTAATGCTTAATCTTCTGGGTTTCCTATGTCTTGCAGAAATTTTCTCGTGAAGAGAAGTGTGTTTACGATATTTTCCTTTAATACTTTTTGGATTTTTTCTTGGGTTTAATGTATCCCCGTGGTTTAGTTTGGCTGAATAAATTCTGTTTAAATAGTCAGTAAATTTTCAACTGCATCAAATTCAATTATATGTCGGGTATTGTCATGAACTCTTACTTGCTCATGAACTTTAAATCTAGCTTTTAATTTTAGTAACTTTTGCTTGAATTGGTTTAAAGGCTTCCCAGTTTCTTGAATGATGTTCTTGAATGATGCTGAGTATTTGAAACTCAATTTATTTCCGTTTGTTCAATTTCACTGTCTGTTAAAAGACGTTACCACATTGGTTGGAGCCTGGTTTGTATATGATCTTTGGTACGAAACTTTCCATAAAGATACCACAGCTTCATTTCGCGCTTCGTGCCCGACTCGCTCTCGCGCGCTCTTCTGTGGGAGCTCTTGAGATCCACACGTTGGTCCGGCGACCACTGGCTTGGGCATGCAGAGTTAGTTACGCTTCCACCCCCCGTTGCAACCAGGTAATTCTTCGCACTGTTGACTTTATTTGTTATTGTGCTTGTGATAACCTCCCAGATGCGCCCCCTACAAACATTCGTCCTTCGAGCTGGATATTCAAATAAGGAGAAGCTCACCCCAGCAAAGCATAGGTGGATCGCTCCAAAAAAATCAAATATAAGTACGACCTACAACACTAGCATAAGTGCCGTGATTTTGTGTTCCATCCGAAATACAACTGCAAAATATTGCACATATGTATATATCCGAACCTACACATATTTTACAAATCTACATACATATCCCAACTGCATATTCTTCCATATATGTTTTTATCCGAAACTACACGTGTCTTCATACATTTTTACATACCTAACATAAGCTTTTTATTGTCCTCGTTATCATCTTGTCGTTTAAAATTGCCGAAAATGGCTGTTCGTTAATCCAAGCCACCATAAATAACGCTCTAACACGACATAAATACAAGCAGAAGTAGCGGTGAATTCTTTTTCGACTTTGCTTTCGCCTCTCCACCGTTGCTCCAGCTGTATTTGTTGGGAGAGCATATTATTGATGCCGATCTAACGCCATTGAGGGTGTATCGTTTTCGGTGGTGGCTTGTCAAGTGACGCGCTACCCTACATTCGGCGGGTATATATAATTTTGGATGTCACTTGCCACCGCCTCCCAATATAAGTGCCCGATCGGCATAATATACCCAAGCGCCTCCGACTTACCAATAAATCCAATAACGCCGAGTGCAATAGATACCAAGGGGTTGTTTTGTCCGTTCTCCGTGTCTAGCCGCCCGACACTTCCGCGTCCGTTTCTTTTTTCTCAACGTGTAAGGTCTGAACATGGCCACTGCGGAAGAGGACAGCAAGAAACTTTTACCATTGCCTGCTACAGGTAATAAGACACCACGCAGTTCTTCCGCCCCTGAACCCCTACCTCGGTTACTAGACCAGTTAAGTTCCCAGGTACGCCCAAACCCAGTATGAATTCCTCTGCAGAGAGCAAATCGGTCCTTTTCCCTTCTCCGGTCACGCTAAAGGTGCCTGCTCTTCAACACAACAGTCCCATTAGCTCTCGACGCACCTGAACATTGGCCCTCATCTCCGCACGGGCCAAGTTTGTAGCATCCATCGACCACTTTAGAAGCCGACTTCATCGCTCCCGGTATCAGCACACCATCCTACCGCACCCGCTATCTCACAGGTTCGCCGAGACCAATTACGGAGCATGTGGGCAACCATAGCGATGGTTGATTTGGGTCCGGCGGCGAGAAGGGAGATGTATCGCCATGTAGAGCCATGTATCGCGAATGCTATGCAGGCTATGAGCGGAGCATAGCTGACCTTACTGTCCAAGCTGCAGCCCCGGCAGTCGGTACTTTCGCACAGCCAGACTCCCATGTCGACTGCCCCGATCTGATATAGAAGTTTTTGGTGGGGATTACGTCCGTTGGTCTACATTCCGGGCTGTCCCCTTTGGAGAAGCTGTACCTCCTCGCCACTAAGAGCAGGGGCAAACCAAATGTCATCGCTGAGAAGTCCCCACTGACCAACGACGGCTTCGATACCCTTCGTGACCGATATGAGAACCGATGGCTCCTGATGACCAACCAGCTTCACCTTCTCCTCTCTTTGCCTCACTTCGGGTCCGATTCAAGTCGTGCTCTGAAGGAGCTTCAAAGTACGATCCAAGGGGTTCTAACCACACCCGCCCACTCCAAGGTCTCCACTGAAAATTGGGATAGCTTGCTCGCTACCATTTGCGCTTCTAAATTGCTTAGGCTAACACGCGCGCTGTGGGAAGAGTCCGTAGCCGACAAGAAGGAAATGCTTTCATGGAAGGAGATGGACTCCTTCCTCAGTAAAAGGTATCTGACGCTAGAGGCAATCGAGGGCAACCCTTCCATTCCACATAGTTTAAAAGGCGATGCAAATCCGCCACCTTCTAGAAATAATCCGTTCCGGTTCCAAGGGAGTCTTGTTCCAAGGAGGGTGCACTCGTTCAAGAATACAATGAACCCGAAGAGGAGGATATATTGTTTCTGCTTCAAAGAGAATCATCCAATACGTGATTGTCCTCTCTTTCTCTACATGACCGAAAATGCTAAAGTGCACACAACTGCGTCACTTGTGGGGCACCACACGCTGCTGCATCGTGGCACTGCAAGCTCCAGCCACCACAAGCGAGCCCACTTTCAAATCGGTACAACATACAAGTTTTTCCGAATCACTGTCCAACGTTCAGGCTTATTTCGCATCCGGTACAGGTGCGGTTCTTCTGAGCACGGCCATGATTAATATTTGCCACTTGTGGACCAATTTTTGAGCCCTGATCGACGCTGGCTCCGAGGCTACGTTCATTACGGAACGTCTAGTCAACATGATCAAACTGCCATTCAATCATACTGTATCTGCTCAGTTGCGTTCTGACTGCTTCTGGAAGCAGTCGTGTTTTTCAAGTGTTCCGCTGTGCCCGCGTTTTCAAAGAGCAGTGCGTAACTTTCCCACTCTTACAAAGAGCAAGGACCCGGAGGAGACAGGTAAACTTGTTGAGCAAGTTAAGAAGACAGTGGTGCTGAAACTCGGAGTACGAGTGCATAAGGTTTGCGAGCTGAAGAGCGGAGGAGCGATCATTCGCACACTTTCGGTTAGCGAGCTGAAGAAGGTAGTGGCCAGCTCAAAATTCTGCGAAGTAGGCCTTGAAGTGAGGAAGAGCCCGGAGTCCAAGCCTCAGGTCGTGGTCTACGACGTGGAAACGTCCATCACGCCTCATGAGTTTATGGAGGAATATAAGAAGTCGGTTCGCCTGGGCAGCAAACCTAGGTCGGTCACTAATGCACGGTCAACTTAACGCAGTAGTTCGATGCGAAGGCACAAGAGGCACTACAAAACTTCTGGTACTTTAAGTGGTTCCGATGCCGCTGCCGTTTCCTGGACCGAACGTACGCCTGTCAAAGATGTGTAGGTTGCGACCACAAGGTGTCGCAGTATCGACTCAAGGTGAACGTGTGCCACCGGTGTAAAAAAAACGGCCACAATGTTGCGCGATGCCCCAACCCGTTAGAATACCGGAATGGCCGCTACAAGGGGTACCCGTCAGCACACTCCATGCTGTCAGCGGCTTGCCCCATT
Organism: Drosophila affinis; assembly: GCA_037356375.1. Classification (NCBI taxonomy): domain Eukaryota; kingdom Metazoa; phylum Arthropoda; class Insecta; order Diptera; family Drosophilidae; genus Drosophila; species Drosophila affinis. Next base: position 23,937,050 of record CM074800.1, read on the forward strand.
TACGCAGCGGTTTTGGCGAGGGTGCAAGCTTCATCCAGGCAAATTGTGGTCGTGGCCGAGCAGCAGTGATGGAGCTCGGAGCCATCATGCGCAGTTTCGGGGCGTCTGATCGCACGGGTCCAGGAGCCGTACGTCGATGGAGCAGGGCGAATTATTGGCCTTCCTTACGGAACCTTATGGAAGCCATCCTTTTGCCAATGGATCCCCTTATCACTGATTTGAGAGTATGCGTCAGAGTAACGGGAAGATTCGGCTCAATCTTTCTATGCTCCGTACACTGCTAATTCAATACCTTGATGCGGTGCTACTGCTAGGCAGCCGCACTTCCACAATCTTTGGACGCGAATGCAGTGTTGCCAGCGTAGTTTAGCAAACTTCCTGAGCATGCTCGGGTTCAAGCTAGCTATGTGCGGGGTAAGCTGCTGTCTGAGTGGATACTCGAGAACCAAGCCGGCGTGCTCAATTTAGCCGGGTGTTTAGTCGGGTGTTTACGTTCGATAACCAAAGTGACATCGATTTAAGAATTGCCGACCAAGCTGCGACTATTTGGACCACATACGATTGAGAAGTAAGGGAATGTGACAACAGTGATCTCCACATTACGCCTGGTGCGACCGACGCAGTCGAGCACATTGCTCCTGTGCCGTCTGGTCAGGGAGACAGCCGAATTGCCGGAAAACATCGCAGAATCGCCGCTGGATGACCAAGTGAGTGCACTGCACTTGTTAGTACACAGAGTGTGCGACAGAGTGCTGGGACACAGCTCTCCGAGAGCCGTAAGGAAAGTAGTTTGGTGGACCGCCGAACTACAATACAAATTGATATCGATATATCGTTGCGGAAAGTCGTGTTCTATTTCGCTCGTGCTTGAATAATTGTTAAAAATTGTCAATCTTCTTTTAAAGGAAAGCAATTTGTGTTTTTTACCTTGTTCTGGTGTTCCTAACCGATCGTGCAACCTGTTCGATTTTAGTGCATACGCATTACGCTTACTTTTGTGTATTTATTTTCAATTTTCAATTCCTATTGTGCATTCTTAACTTCTCTGCACTCTCGCAGCCGTTTTGTTGTTGCCTATTCTAGTGCGGTGCACTTCCTCTCTCTGAACCGCTCTCTGTTTTTAACTACCCTCAGCTTATCAGTTTTCATTCAAACACACACGCACTGCCGCCGATTGCAGGGCAGTTGAAGCCGATATGCGAACATTTGTGAGACAGACTCATGACGAATTCGCTGCTGTCCACTCTGATTTCCGGAAATTGCAGGTTAAGTTTTCCTCAATGGAAAATCATTTTAAAAATCTTAAAATTATAAATGAGTCTCCAAAGAAAAGAAAGGTTACACCTAGTCTGCCCAGTGTTAACAGTTCCCATTTTCTTGCAGCTAAAGACTCTGACGCTCTTTCAATCAGTTCGCCAGCCTTGTTCGACTTTGGCGCCAAGGAAATCGATGTGAATGCATCTACATCGAAAAAGACTGCTGGCTCTTCACCTGCTGGCAGTTCATCTGTGCCCGTGTCTGCCAAGGATGTCCAACTGGACAGTAATAATGATCAATGATCATCCAGTTGTCGCATTACTGTGCCCCCTACGGAAGTCGATACTGCTGTCAGCATGGAAGTTGAAGTAGTTCCTTCCACACCGGCTCGCACTGGCTCCTTACCCAGCGCTATCCCATCCGGACCTGCTCCTCGGTTAGAACCCGCCTCTGCCTCACCCATAAACCATGTGACTCCTCTTGACCGATCTACTCTATTCGCTGTCGCTCCTCTAAAATCTATATTTGTCTCACGTCTTATGGAATCGGATACGGATGTAATGGTTCGAGAGTATATCTTCTCTAATCTAAACATCAATAGCTCTTCTGGCATAGTAAAAACTAAATTTACTTTCAAGGAAAAACGAAGTATTTCCTCCTTCAAAATTCTTGTCCCGGAGAAGTTTGTCAAGACTATCTTGGAACCCTCTTTCTGGCCCGAACACACTATCTGTCACATTTTCAATAGTCGATCTCGATCTTCGCAAGCCGCTCCTCGGGTAGGAATCCTTCCAACACCTTCAACTGATTTGCCATCTACTTAAAAAAACTGAATTCTTCCCTACCTCTAAAGATCACTTATCAGAATGTACGTGGCCTGTGCAGTAAGCTCACCAAATTAAATGCTGATAGTGCAACTTTTGATTCCGTTATTGTTGCCTTCTCTGAAACATGGCTCAATTCCTCAATCTCGGATTCCGAGATTTTTGTAGAAAATTTTAACATATATAGATCTGATCGACCATCTCGAGGTGGCGGCGTCCTAATTGCAGTCCGTTCCGACTTAACTTCCCAACTCTTTTCCATCGATGAGCTCAACACTTTTGAAATTATCGTAGTTAAAATTCGACTCTGTTCTTTTCATTTATTCATATCATGCTCTTACATCCCACCGTCCTCTGAATTTACAACTTATATGCTTCACGCTGCCCATCTCCAGTCCGTTTTGTCTCAGATTAGTGATTCTGATCGTCTTATTGTCCTCGGTGACTTTAATCTCCCAAATGTCACTTGGTCTCCATCCAATGACTCAAACTTAATTTCCAATCTATGCAGCATGATTTCGTTGATTCTCTGTCCGATACATCGCTGGGCCATGTAAATGGCATACGTAATAGCATGTGTAGGACCCTTGATCTCGTCTTCACTACCGATGCTTCGAGCACTTTGGTATGTCGAGGATCACCTCTATCATTCTCTGAAGACCCATACCATCCCACACTTTCAATTGATTTCCTGTTGCCCTTTTCATGCCCTATAAAGTCGTTTATTAAGCCTTCGAATATCTATCGCTTTAAGAAGGCTGGTTTTCTCTCCTTGAATAAATTTTCCTTATTTAATACATTGTGCTACAATAGATACTTGACCAAATGCAAGCTTAACTTTAAACGCGACCCTAAACAATTCTTCAGGTTTTTTAATTCTTAACGTAAATCCTTCCAATTTCCTTCTTTTCTACACTTCAATGGTAGTTATGCTGATAGGGATTGGGATATTGCTGATCTGTTCACTTCCTTTTTCCAACTTTGCTACTCTGCTCCCTCTATTAACTTTCCATCTATCCTAGCCTTATCAAACGACTTTAATAGCAGTTACTCTTATCCTATCCCTCTAAATAGTTCTAACTGTATCCTTCCCCCCTTCATCGACTATGATGGTTTCCTAACATCGTGCAAGTTTTCGGTCTCCACTGGGCCAGACTCGGTTCCGAGTGCTGTTCTTAAACTTTGTGCAGAATCTCTTCGTGTGCCTCTCCTAAAACTTTTCAACTCGTCTCTCAATACTGGTGACTTTCCCACCGTCTGGAAAGAATCCTATATAGTTCCCTTTCATAAAAAGGGATCTAAATCAGATTTTTCTAACTACCGCTGTGTTTCCAACTTATCTGCCATTCCTAAACTCTTCTCTTTTTGTAGTTCTATATTCTCTGAATCATAGCATGGATTCATTAAACGTCGCTCAGTTTCTATTAATCTCCTTGAATTTTCCACTTTTGTAACTTCAGGATTTGCTAAACAGTGTCAAACTAATGTCGTTTATACTGAATTTAGTAAAGCCTTCGACTCCGTCAATCACAATCTACTTATCTATAAACTGTCTCTTCTAGGCTTTTCGACTAAGCTTCTATACTGGACTAAGTCTTACTGTTGTAACCGTTCTCAACGTGTCTGCTTTAACTTCTCTCTCTCTAAACATGTTATTGTCTCATCGGGGGTTCCTCAAGGTAGCCATCTGGGTCCCTTGCTATTTAACCTATTTATTAACAATCTTCCTCAAATGTTATCTCATTCCTGTGTCCTCATGTATGCTGATGAGGTTAAGCTATGTTTTTTCTACAGTGACCCCTTGTCCCCACTATCTTTGCAATCAGATCTTGACGCTCTCGCACAATTGGTGCTTAATTAAAATTTTACCTTTTAACATTTCTAAATGCAATATAATGACTTTTCATCGCAATAAGCCATACCTTTTCTCTTGACTCTATTCAATAACATGACTTTTCCGCTGTCGCCAAAAAATACTTTTTCTGATAGATTTGGATGCATAAAATTTTTTAACGAATGTTTTTTTTTTCATAGAGTAGTTGTTTTTTTAAGAATTTTTAAAAAATGTTGTATTTTTTGTCATAGGTAGTGCTTCTATTTTTCACAAAACTTAAGTTTCCTACAACTGGTTGTACTGAACTTTGCAGTTAAAAAAAGCTGACAACTGCAGCTATAAATCCGCCTCAGCCACTTTGTAGCTGCAACTTAACGTGTGGAAGATATTAAGCTTCCAAATTTAAATTTAAAATAATTTTTTTCGGTATTTTTCCTCGAAATTTTGACTTTGAAAGCTCAGGAAAAGTCGAAAAAAAAATATTTGAATGCCTTGATTTTTTTTTTGGTTTTAAATAGTGTAACTCTTGGATCAGGCTATTGGAGCGACAGGTAGCGCCATCTGGTTGTCACCCCGGGCGAGATGGGTTTCAGGGGAAGCGCCATCTGTGCGTTAGGTCTGGGGTTCAGGTCAAGGGGCGAAGAAAGGCCAGTGGGATTAACAGTGGAAAGTGTCAACCTGCATGGGTGTATTCCATCGTTTGGTGACGGCCCGAGGGTTCCCGCTGGCGTCGAGGTGGATTTGCCGCCTTTTTTCCTTTTTTTTCCACAGGTGTTCTTTATATTTAATATTTTCAAACAATTTAGTCATTGTTTGAAAGGACTCTTTCATAATAACAGCATGGGCAATGGGAATAGATGGCTTTTGATTTCCATTGTGTAGCAAAACAGCCTTTAAACTTTCTTTACTGCTGTCAACAAATAACCTCCAATCGTTTGGGTCGTAATCTTCTCCCAGTTCCTTGAAGAGGCCGAAAATGTTGGGACAAACGCACATGTCATCCTTCGTCATATAAAACTGTGCGTGAACCAATTGACGCGTCCGCAAATGAGTTGTCTTGACATCTTCCTTCAATAAACGGGCATCCTTTAAAATAGATCCAAGAGTCTGAGGTTTACTTTTAGGAAGTTCCAGGATCCTCACCAAATCGTTCAATTGTTCCTGTGAAAGTGGCTTGCAAAATGTATATTCTCCTGATTGGTCATTACTTGAATCCGTTATTCAATGCGACGAAGAAGACATCTCTTTTTTGCGTTTTAATGGCGATATTTTCTTCAAAGGAGGAGCAGGTATTTATATTTCTCACCTACCCCAAACCCAGTTTTTTCGAATAAACAAAAGAAACATTCAGAGCTGTGATTTTTTGGTTTCTCCATAGCATTGGAGTTCCAAATCGAAATTGTTTTCTAACAAAAAATGTGTAAGAAAAAAAGTAATGCTTAGTATTTTTTGTACACTTCATAGCTTCTGATTTAGGGTAACTTACTTTTTCTCTTTATTAAATGCTGTTAAATTCAATTTGCACGTTTTGCATATGGGCATTTCTCTGATGTCGCACGGGACGTTCCTACGCATTTCAAGTTGTAAAAATGTAAAAAAAAAACCGATTTTCAAAATTGTTTTACCGTTATGATTCGCCACTTGACTAGCTCCATAGCTGGTGCTAAGGGCGATTTTGGGCTACTGTTCGTTTTCGAGATATTTGCAAAAAAGCATGGTATTCGCACGGGACAAATATAGAAGTGGTTTTGGCGGCGACCAATTCAAACTCAGATTTCAGCGAAAGTTTTGGCGATATATTAATGCGAATTTCTGATTAATGTTTTGCATTGATAACTCTTGAAAATGGTTATAATTTTAAGCATGTATGGTTTGTAGTTTTTTTTAAATTCAATTTAAGCCTCTGTCGCACGGGACAAAAATTTCTTGGCTTTATAAATGTTACAAAAATTCCGTTAGCCGATATTAAGAAAATTTTCTGGAATTTTTTTTAGATAGTTCAATATGTAAAGGAGACTTTGAGGAAAAACTTTTATCAAGAATCATCTTTCTTATAGGCGAAAAAAACAATGGCAAACATGACAAAAAAATACCAAAAAAGTGAACTTTTGCTAATTTGAATAGGTTTTCAGATAAAAGTTAATGAAATTATATGTCAATTAATTAAATTGGTGGATTTTCAATATCTTTTAAAAAGAAAACCTCGAGAAAACTATATTTAAATGCGTTTTTATTGAATTTAAATTTTTTGGCCTCGGTAGACCTCGTCAGAGAAATGCCCATATACAGCTTGGAGCCCACTCTTCGCCAATACTTTTGGGCCACATCTTATAGTTTTCCTTATACTGTTCTTGGAACTTTTCGGTAAAAACGATTTTTTCTTCTTTGCTGGTCATATACTTTCCACATATGTAGCAAAACGAATCTGCTCGGTAAGCACATGAAGTTGACCGGCTGGAGTTGTACATTTCAATTAGAAACAAGTGGTCTTTTCCGAAAACACACGATTGTATTCTGCTGGAAGTCAGAACTACACTGAGGCAGGGATACTCTAGTTACAGAGTTATATATCCTTTTTTATGAATAGCTTGAGGGAGAAAGGTCAAATATCTGCGGGACCAGCACCTGTGAAGGAAAAAAGTCAACATTTCACCCTAACAGGTATTTATGTATATTTATCCTCACCAAGGCTTAGGTATAAGGAATAAAACTGTCCACAAGATTTACACCCCAAATAAATATGACCAGGTAGGTTATATATCCTATAAATATCAATACCTAAGACTCGGTAAAACCAAAATTACAGGACTTTTTTGTTTTTTTTGCAATCCCATTTTGGAAATTGGGCCAACAACGTACCGGACGGTATTTTTTCAGATAGTTTTTTCAGAGATTTGGGTAGTTTTTGTCAAACGGTTATAACTTCGACGTTTATTTCTTCGCCTACAAAGTGTCTGAGTCGGATTTATAGCTGCATTTGACTTTTTTTAACTTATCAAACGACTTTAATAGCAGTTACTCTTATCCTATCCCTCTAAATAGTTCTAACTGTATCCTTCCCCCCTTCATCGACTATGATGGTTTCCTAACATCGTGCAAGTTTTCGGTCTCCACTGGGCCAGACTCGGTTCCGAGTGCTGTTCTTAAACTTTGTGCAGAATCTCTTCGTGTGCCTCTCCTAAAACTTTTCAACTCGTCTCTCCATACTGGTGACTTTCCCACCGTCTGGAAAGAATCCTATATAGTTCCCTTTCATAAAAAGGGATCTAAATCAGATTTTTCTAACTACCGCTGTATTTCCAACTTATCTGCCATTCCTAAACTCTTCTCTTTTTGTAGTTCTATATTCTCTGAATCATAGCATGGATTCATTAAACGTCGCTCAGTTTCTATTAATCTCCTTGAATTTTCTACTTTTGTAACTTCAGGATTTGCTAAACAGTGTCAAACTAATGTCGTTTATACTGAATTTAGTAAAGCCTTCGACTCCGTCAATCACAATCTACTTATCTATAAACTGTCTCTTCTAGGCTTTTCGACTAAGCTTCTATACTGGACTAAGTCTTACTGTTGTAACCGTTCTCAACGTGTCTGCTTTAACTTCTCTCTCTCTAAACATGTTATTGTCTCATCGGGGGTTCCTCAAGGTAGCCATCTGGGTCCCTTACTATTTAACCTATTTATTAACAATCTTCCTCAAATGTTATCTCATTCCTGTGTCCTCATGTATGCTGATGAGGTTAAGCTGTGTTTTTTCTATAGTGACCCCTTGTCCCCACTATCTTTGCAATCAGATCTTGACGCTCTCGCACAATTGGTGCTTAATCAAAATTTTACCTTTTAACATTTCTAAATGCAATATAATGACTTTTCATCGCAATAAGCCATACCTTTTCTCTTGACTCTATTCAATAACATGACTTTTCCGATGTCGCCAAAAAATACTTTTTCTGATAGATTTGGATGCATAAAATTTTTTAACGAATGTTTTTTTTTTTCATAGAGTAGTTGTTTTTTTTAAGAATTTTTAAAAAATTTTGTATTTTTTGTCATAGGTAGTGCTTCTATTTTTCACAAAACTTAAGTTTCCTACAACTGGTTGTACTGAACTTTGCAGTTAAAAAAAGCTGACAACTGCAGCTATAAATCCGCCTCAGCCACTTTGTAGCTGCAACTTAACGTGTGGAAGATATTAAGCTTCTGTTGAGACAAGGAGCTTTTTCGTTGACTATATATTAAGAATTTTCACAAAAGTTTGAATTCAAAAACGTTATAATTTATTCCCAAAACTTGGGGAGGCAAGCGAGCAATTCTCGTGCCAAATAATAGTTGGGACAAAAAAAGGTCTGTGCGCCAACAATATCAAGCGGTAACTTGTAACTGATTTTAAGCAGACGCAGCTGCCGTCCGCTTAGCTATGCCGTGAGGACGCATAGATGAGAAAAAGAGAGCTAAGAAGCATAGATAATAGATGATAAGTAAGAGCATGATGCTGACAGAGAGTAAGAGAGTGAAACAGTAAGAGTATGGAACTACAATATGGAATTACACTCGGGGCTCGCCCGAACATACTCCCCCCATGAAAGGATCCAAACCTTTCACCTCATCCCGTAGAGGCAAGAGACACAGTTTGGCAAGTGCCCTTCGGCTAACACCTGTAGCCATCCTGATCAAGGCGACGTGAGACACTCCATCAGCTCCTGGGATGAGTTCGAGGATTCTCGCTAGCGGCCACTTCAGCGGAGGGTAGTTCTCGTCCTTAACAAGAACGACATCGTTGACATGAAGCTCAGGATTCCGGGTGCGCCACTTAGCTCGCTCCTGAAGACTGCTTAAATAAGAATGGCGCCATCGAGACCAAAAAATTTGCTGCAGCTGTGTGACCTTCTGCCAACGGTCCAGGCGATCGACGTTTAAGTGTACCAAGTCAGGCTCCAAGAAGGTAGTGATAAGGGCGCCAACCAAGAAATGAGCTGGCGTGAGCACATCGAGATCTGCTGGGTTCTCTGAAAGAGGAAACAATGGCCTTGAGTTAATGATTGCGCTAATATTGCACGCAAGGGTGCGCAGTTCATCAAATCCAAGAAGCGAGGATCCAAGGGCACGCCGAAGATGATGTTTGGCTGCCTTGACTGAAGCCTCCCACAATCCTCCAAAATGAGGTGATCTAGGAGGAATGAAACGCCAATCGATGCAATCGTTGAGGCAAGCTTGATGTACGGCTTTTTGATGATTGTCGCTTAGGAATAAAGACTTGAGTTCTGCCAGTTCGTTCCGCGCTCCAACAAAATTTGTGGCATTATCTGACCAAATACGAATCGGTTTTCCACGTGTGCAAATAAAACGGCGAAAAGCAGACAGGAACGCGGACGTTATGAGATCCTTCACTAGCTCGATGTGAACCGCTTTAGTGGAGAAGCATATAAAAATGCTCATGTAGCATTTAATTGGGGGCCGATTTCGAATTTCTGATTTATACACGAACGGGCCGCAGTAGTCCACGCCGGTAACTAGAAATGCCCGAGATTCGCTAACTCTATCCACCGGAAGATCTGCCATTATTTGCTCTAGAGTTCGAGGCTTCACTCGAAAGCATCTGACACACTTCTGTATGACGTGAGCTACGGTCTTACGACCACGAATTGGCCAGTAAGTTTGCCGAATGATGGCTAATAGTGACTGGGGTCCTGCGTGAAGATGCTTTTCGTGTAGGTGCCGTATCAAAGCAGAAGTAATGGAATGATTTCTGGGCAGTATTATGGGATGTCGTGCTTCAAAATCCAACGTGGAGTTTTTAAGGCGTCCTCCAACTCGAAGCAAACCGCAATCATCTAAAAATGGAGAAAGCGAAGCGATTGGGCTTGAAGCCTTGATGTCCTTTCGGGATTCTAGGGCTCTTATTTCATTCAATAGACGAGATTGCTGAGTAAGGCGAAGAAGCAGTTCGGTTCCCAAGCGCAAGTCCTCCACAGTTATTTTAAACCTTTTTCGATGAATAAATTTGCATATATATGCAAAAATTCGCTGCATTTTGGGGAAGGAATTCACGAATTTCGATTCTTCCATCAAATATTTCGAAGCGAAGTTGGTAATTAGGATTGTTTTCCGTGCCTCCAAAACCGGCTCTGGAAGAGCAGGCGTACTTGGCCATTGATCTTTACTGTCCGTCAAATATGGAGGCCCATGATTCCAAAGATGAGAATTGATAAGCTCAGCAGGTAGTGATCCTCGAGAAAGCATATCGGCAGGGTTGAGATCAGTTGGCACGTGCAGCCAAGACATTCCAGATGTAAGTTCCTGAATAACAGACAGTCGATTAGCAACAAATACATTAAAGTTAGATGGCTGGTTTTTGATCCATGCTAATACAACGGTAGAGTCACACCAACAGTAATACGAGCAATTGAAGTTCATTAAAGAGACTTCATGCATAAGCTGAGCGAGTAGCGCTGCACCGCATAATTCCAACTTGGGTATTGTAATAGTCTTCAGTGGCGCTACACGAGATCTGGAACACAGAAGATTTGCCTTGACTCCATTGACGCTTACCGAAACAGTGTAAATGCATGCTCCTTATGCACTCATGCTGGCATCACAAAATCCATGTATTTCAAGATTGCTGCTTTGAAGGAATGATAGACGTGGGAAAGAGATTCGTTGCATAGAGTCAAACTGCTGAATAAAGTCGATCCAAGCTGTGCGTAAGGCGACTGGCAGACTTTCATCCCAATTAAGCTTTTCTTTCCATAACTGCTGCAGAAATATTTTTGCCCTTGTAATTACTGGCCCTATAAGTCCGAGTGGATCATAAAATCGTGCGATGGTGGAAAATATAACTCTTTTAGTTGGTTTCGAAGGGACTTGATTGGGGCAAAAAGCAAACAATAGTTCATCCGAAGTGGGATTCCATGCCAAACCGAGCGTCTTGGTTACATCGCTGCCATCAGTGAATTTTACAAATGTTTCCCTATCTTCACTGGGGATTTGATTTAGTAAAGATGCATCGTTGGAGCACCATTTCCTGATCTTGAAATCCCCTTTGGCTAAGAGTCCTGACACCTGGCGAATTATTTCAAGAACCTCATTTGTAGTGTCTCCCCCCGTTAGCAAGCCATCCACGTAGAAATCCTGCAACACAACCTTAGCTCCAATTGGATAAGAGGCACGCTCGTCGGCGGCTAGTTGGTGCATAGAACGGACGGCTAGAAATGATGCTGGTTTCGTTCCATAGGTGACGGTATCTAGTTTAAATGCTCGAATCTCCTCATGGGGTGAATCGCGCCACAATATGCACTGCAGAAAACTATCCTGGGGCAAGACGCGGACGCATCTATACATTTTACAAATGTCACCAGTCAAGGCTACAGGAAAGGTACGAAATCGGAGAAGCGTCGTTACTAACTTCGGCTGAATAGTTGGGCCCGACATCAATATATCGTTTAGGGAATATCCTGTAGATGTACACGCGGATCCGTCGAAAACTACTCGGAGTTTTGTGGTGGTTTTGTCCTCTCTTACTACGCAGTGATGAGGAAGAAAGAATTTGCATTGTTTTAGTGAGTCGCTCTTAACAGGGGACATATGATTTAAGTCGAGGTACTCCTTTATAAATTCGGCATATTGGGCCCTGATAAGTGGCTTGCGTCCCAGTTTGCGTTCTAAATTGAGAAATCTCCGATATGCTTGTTGATATGAACCTCCAAGAAGACTGTCACTCATCTTAAGGGGCAATTGAACGCTGTACTCGCCACTTGGAAGTCGACAGAAATGTTTCTTAAAATGTTCCTAGCAAGCAATTTCCTCCTTTGTAGCCTCTATGGAGGGGCCGTGGCAATTTTCGACTTCCCAGAAGCGTCTCACTAGCTCATCCAAACCGACGGTGGGATTATGACTCAATTCAGTCGAGCTAGAGGCAGCTAGGAGCACAGAGTTGTGGGAATAATGACCTCCACCTGTTACTACCCAACCGAAACGCGTTTTCTGTATTATAGGAAGACCTTTGTCCAACTTAATCTGTCCAACGCATAAGATATCATAAAATAAACTGGCTCCAATAAGCACATCGATGCGCTGAGATTTGTTGAAACTCGGGTCAACAAGACTGATATTGGATGGCATTTTCCATTTGGATATATCAAAAGAAGAAGCGGGCTGGTTTCCTGTGATGCGTGGAGCAACAAGAGCTGTGAGACTCGTGCAGTAATCTGAAGTCCTGGATCGAATGACCAAATTCACTGAACCTTCTGTATGAAATGCGGATTCCGCACCAATACCGGATACTGAGACCGAACCTTTGGCTCGTTTCAGCTGAAGCATCTGAGCAGTGAGAGGTTATTAAGTTGATCTGCGAGCCGGAATCCAGAAGAGCACGGCATGGAATAAGATCACCATATCGACTCTTAATCATGATGACTGTCGTGGCGAGAAGCACTACGTCTGAACTAAGATTCTGAGCAGGAGGCGAGAAAGGTAATGAAGCGGCAACAAGAGAATTCTGAAGACTGGGGTCTGAGCGTGAGTCGGTCTGAGCAGACGACATAGTAGCGTTCGTTGGTTCCGTGGTAACTGACGTCGGCAGAGGACTGTTGATATGCAAAAGTGAATGATGTTTTCCACCGCATGTGCGGCAAGAACCTGAACTGCAGGAGGTGTTACGGTGTCCCTTCTTCAAGCAGTTGAAGCATACTCTAAGCTTCCTTGCCTCTTTAAGGCGCAAAGATGGCAAAAGGTTTCCAAACCGAGTGCAGCTGTAAATGTTGTGCTCTTTACTATTGCAAAATACGCACTCTAATCCAAGGGTATTTGTAGCAACAAGACTGTTTTTGGAATTAATTCATCTTTTATGTTTTCCAACCTGATTGCTATGGTGATCAATCAACATAGCTTGATCCTTTGCCTCCATGGCTTGACATCTCTTTTCCAAAAAAGTCGAAAAATGGTCCCAGGTCGGTATAACATTGGACGGTGACAGTTATTCCTATTTGTCCCTGCTTTCAGTGTCCAGATACTTATACATGGAGTGAACGATGATGCAACCTGCTATTTCCTCCATGTTCCCCATCGACTTTAGCGCTCTCATGTGAGAATGCACCTTATCCGATAAGGTACGCAGCTTTCTAGTTGACCCATCTTCAACCTTCTCATGCTTCAGCATCTCAGCGACGTGTGCCTGAAAGATTAAGCGTTTGTTATTGAATCGGTTGCTTAAAGTATCCAACGCGATATCATGATTGCCCTCCGTTACTTCCAAAGACCGAACAGCTTCCAATGCAGGTCCATCCAAACATGATCGCAGGTACTGAAACTTCTCAATCCTTGATAACACGGCCTCCTGACCTATAATTGTGTTAAACATAGTGTAGAAGTTTGCCCACTCAGTATAGCCTCCACGGAAAGTAGGAAGTTTTATATCAGGAATATGATATCGTGGCCGAACATTTCCGGAGGCAGTAACGTTAAACTCAGGATGTATCGTTGAGTGATGCGGCATGTTCCCGATAGCACTGCGGAGTCTTGAGCGAATACAAACTTTGATTTCCATAACCAAGACATCAAATTTGTTGCTTAAGTCGCTGCCAATTTCGCTTACATCGAGTTCTTCTAAATTGGAATGAGTCGCATTAAATAAATCGGACATTTTTTCCAAATATTCTAGATGAACATTTAGAGCATCTTCATTGCTTTCATCCCCCGCAATTGTCTCCTGAAGTAATGCTGCCTTGTCGTATATTGACTGTGCCTTTCGTTTGTAAAAACACACCCTGTTTTCCGACAAGTCATTGGACTCAGCCTTTCGGCAAGCAGCAGCAACAGACAGCAGCAGCGAGCAGGCACAAAGAAGAATAGAAGAACGATCCGTTAGAGTTTCGGTTTGTGCGCGCAAATGCACCGACAGCAGCAGCGAGCAGGCACAAACAAGAATAGAAGAACGATCCGTTAGAATTTCGGCTTGTGCGCGCAAATGCACCGACAGCAGCAGCGAGCAGGCACAAAGAAGAATAGAAGAACGATCCGTTAGAATTTCGGTTTGTGCGCGCAAATGCACCGAAATCAAAGCCGTTGCTGTGCGTAGATGTATTGGTGTTTATGAGCAAGCCAACGCCGAGACGAAAGCTTCGCGACAGAAAGGTTAGGTTTAGTTTGCACTTCAAATGATTTTTAATTGTTTTTTAGCAATATTATTAATGACGATCACGTCGGGGTCACCAAATGTTGAGACAACGAGCTTTTTTGTTGACTATAGATTAAGAATTTTTACAAAAGTTTGAATTCAAAAACGTTATAATTTATTGTATGTGATTTTGTAAAGTGAGGGTGGCCGAAAATGCCAGAGCCTTTAACAATAGAGAGTTGTATTAGAGAGTTAACAAAACTTGGGGAGGCAAGCGAGCAATTCTCGTGCCAAATAATAGTTGGGACAAAAAAAGGTCTGTGCGCCAACAATATCAAGCGGTAACTTGTAACTGATTTTAAGCAGACGCAGCTGCCGTCCGCTTAGCTATGCCGTGAGGACGCATAGATGAGAAAAAGAGAGCTAAGAAGCATAGATAATAGATGATAAGTAAGAGCATGATGCTGACAGAGAGTAAGAGAGTGAAACAGTAAGAGCATGGAAACTACAATACGAGTAAGAGTACAAAATAAGGGAATTACACTCGGGGCTCGCCCGAACAGCTTCCAAATTTAAATTTCATAATTTTTTTCGGTATTTTTCCTCGAAATTTTGACTTTGATAGTTCAGGAAAAATCGAAAAAAAAATATTTGAATGCCTTGATTTTTTTTTTGGTTTTAAATAGTGTAACGCTTGGATCAGGCTATTGGAGCGACAGGTAGCGCCATCTGGTTGTCACCCCGGGCGAGATGGGTTTCAGGGGAAGCGCCATCTGTGCGTTAGGTCTGGGGTTCAGGTCAAGGGGCGAAGAAAGGCCAGTGGGATTAACAGTGGAAAGTGTCAACCTGCATGGGTGTATTCCATCGTTTGGTGACGGCCCGAGGGTTCCCGCTGGCGTCGAGGTGGATTTGCCGCCTTTTTTCCTTTTTTTTCCACAGGTGTTCTTTATATTTAATATTTTCAAACAATTTAGTCATTGTTTGAAAGGACTCTTTCATAATAACAGCATGGGCAATGGGAATAGATGGCTTTTGATTTCCATTGTGTAGCAAAACAGCCTTTAAACTTTCTTTACTGCTGTCAACAAATAACCTCCAATCGTTTGGGTCGTAATCTTCTCCCAGTTCCTTGAAGAGGCCGAAAATGTTGGGACAAACGCACATGTCATCCTTCGTCATATAAAACTGTGCGTGAACCAATTGACGCGTCCGCAAATGAGTTGTCTTGACATCTTCCTTCAATAAACGGGCATCCTTTAAAATAGATCCAAGAGTCTGAGGTTTACTTTTAGGAAGTTCCAGGATCCTCACCAAATCGTTCAATTGTTCCTGTGAAAGTGGCTTGCAAAATGTATATTCTCCTGATTGGTCATTACTTGAATCCGTTATTCAATGCGACGAAGAAGACATCTCTTTTTTGCGTTTTAATGGCGATATTTTCTTCAAAGGAGGAGCAGGTATTTATATTTCTCACCTACCCCAAACCCAGTTTTTTCGAATAAACAAAAGAAACATTCAGAGCTGTGATTTTTTGGTTTCTCCATAGCATTGGAGTTCCAAATCGAAATTGTTTTCTAACAAAAAATGTGTAAGAAAAAAAGTAATGCTTAGTATTTTTTGTACACTTCATAGCTTCTGATTTAGGGTAACTTACTTTTTCTCCTTATTAAATGCTGTTAAATTCAATTTGCACGTTTTGCATATGGGCATTTCTCTGATGTCGCACGGGACGTTCGTACGCATTTCAAGTTGTAAAAATGTAAAAAAAAAACCGATTTTCAAAATTGTTTTACCGTTATGATTCGAGACTTGACTAGCTCCATAGCTGGTGCTAAGGGCGATTTTGGGCTACTGTTCGTTTTCGAGATATTTGCAAAAAAGCATGGTATTCGCACGGGACAAATATAGAAGTGGTTTTGGCGGCGACCAATTCAAACTCAGATTTCAGCGAAAGTTTTGGCGATATATTAATGCGAATTTCTGATTAATGTTTTGCATTGATAACTCTTGAAAATGGTTATAATTTTAAGCATGTATGGTTTGTAGTTTTTTTTAAATTCAATTTAAGCCTCTGTCGCACGGGACAAAAATTTCTTGGCTTTATAAATGTTACAAAAATTCCGTTAGCCGATATTAAGAAAATTTTCTGGAATTTTTTTTAGATAGTTCAATATGTAAAGGAGACTTTGAGGAAAAACTTTTATCAAGAATTATCTTTCTTATAGGCGAAAAAAACAATGGCAAACATGACAAAAAAATACCAAAAAAGTGAACTTTTGCTAATTTGAATAGGTTTTCAGATATAAGTTAATGAAATGATATGTCAATTAATTAAATTGGTGGATTTTCAATATCTTTTAAAAAGAAAACCTCGAGAAAACTATATTTAAATGCGTTTTTATTGAATTTAAATTTTTTGGCCTCGGTAGACCTCGTCAGAGAAATGCCCATATACAGCTTGGAGCCCACTCTTCGCCAATACTTTTGGGCCACATCTTATAGTTTTCCTTATACTGTTCTTGGAACTTTTCGGTAAAAACGATTTTTTCTTCTTTGCTGGTCATATACTTTCCACATATGTAGCAAAACGAATCTGCTCGGTAAGCACATGAAGTTGACCGGCTTGAGTTGTACATTTCAATTAGAAACAAGTGGTCTTTTCCGAAAACACACGATCGTATTCTGCTGGAAGTCAGAACTACACTGAGGCAGGGATACTCTAGGTACAGAGTTATATATCCTTTTTTATGAATAGCTTGAGGGAGAAAGGTCAAATATCTGCGGGACCAGCACCTGTGAAGGAAAAAAGTCAACATTTGACCCTAACAGGTATTTATGTATATTTATCCTCACCAAGGCTTAGGTATAAGGAATAAAACTGTCCACGGACAAGTAGAAGATTTACACCCCAAAAAAATATGACCAGGTAGGTTATATATCCGATAAATATCAATACCTAAGACTCGGTAAAACCAAAATTACAGGTCTTTTTTGTTTTTTGCAATCCCATTTTGGAAGTTGGGCCAACAACGTACCGGACGGTATTTTTTCAGATAGTTTTTTCAGAGATTTGGGTCGTTTTTGTCAAACGGTTATAACTTCGGCGTTTATTTCTTCGCCTACAAAGTGTCTGAGTCGGATTTATAGCTGCGTTTGCCTTTTTTTTAACTGCAAAGTTCAATACAAACAGTTGTAGGAAACTTAAGTTATGTGAAAAATAGAAGCACTACCTACTGTGAGGAATCGATATTCCTCACAAGACGCTGGCAGAGGATACGGCGAAATGGCCAGAGAAGAGCGCGACTTTTCCCGTTAAGCGAGAGGATGGAGCGGGCCTCGCTCCCAGAACAGGGAAACGGCGGAATTGGGCCAGCGGCGGGTCCAAGAGCCGAGGACCGGGAGGCGCCATGTGGATTCCATGTAGGCCATGTAGATCCCATGTAGCCCATGGGGATTCCATGTAGACCATGTAATTCCATGTAGGCCATGTAATTCCATGTAGGCCATGTAGGCCGATCCCGGTGCGGAAGGCTTGGGAAGACGAAGCGGCCGATGGAAAAGTACCCAGGGAAAAGAACCGTTGCGGATAGGCGGCGACGCGGACGCTGTGCCGCAGGGAGCCTATAAGAGGAGGTCCGCGACAGTGAATGGGGACAGTCAAGTGCGGGAACCAAGTGTGTCACCAAGCGAACGTGTTACGAGTGAAAACCGAAGTAGTGCAACCAGGAGGAACTGCGGCTACCATTGAAGACTACAGAGACGTGCACGGCAATCAGAACCCAGAAACTCACCGCGTAAAGGTGAGATCATTGGCCAGGTGAACCCATTGCGTGCGGAGCTGTGTGAGCGGCGGACGAGGCGGTAGCCCAGTCAGAACCCCCACAGCCGTAGCCCAACGGAGCTACACCTGCGATCAGCCTCAACAACGGTGGAGTCGGGTATTGCGCCACATAACACACGCAGGCAGCCGCGTTACGGTGAGAGGATTCACGAGATACTTAGCACTTAGAAATACCATAGCCGTAAGATATACTTAAGATACTCAATAAAGAACCGCTATTCAGACCACAATCCACCCAACGCATTACTTGCTTGTCGCCGAGGCAACAAATAAATTCGTTGCATCGATCCACCGACCGCTGAGCCAGCTCTGCTGAATCAGACGGACACAAAACGGTTCGTTACAACTGGCGCCCAACGTGGGGCCTCAAGACAAGCAAGGAAAGGAGAGTGCATTGGGAAGGACGGTGCTGAGCGGGGTATCAAGAGGAGTATCAAGATGAAGAGCCGGCAGTGGATTCATTCGCTGAGGAAGGAGGAGCTGATGCAGTGCGCCAAGGCATGCGGGCTGCAGTTGGAGGGCTCCGTGGATGAGATGCGGAAGGCGTTTAAGGTCTGGGTCGAGAAGCATGGGACGGAACCGGAGTTTGCCGACGTGATCGAGACGTGGGAGATGAAAACGGGCAGGATCTCGCCGGCGGTGCAGCCTGAGGACAAGGAAGGTGCATATGAACGCCTGATGCCGCGGGGAGGTGCAGAGCGATCGACGCTATGGAAGACGCCGTCAAAATTTCAGGAGGAACTGATAGCGAGCCTGGCAGTCCCACTAAAAATCCAGACACCCAGTCGGCAGCGGGCCAGTAGTGGGGAGAGACCGGCCGGGTCGGAAGCCCGGGAACAAAACGCGCGTCGAGCGGAGTACGAGAGGACGGAGGAGGATCGACGAAGGCCCCAGGAAGAGGCCGCGAGACAGCCACGAGTCAATTCGGCTGTCGTGGCAAAACAGGTGAGAGAGTGGTCATTCCGTTTCGACGGGACGGAAAAGCCACTCGAGTTCCTGGAGCAGGTGGAATGGTCGGCCGACATGTACGGGTTGGATGTGGACCAGATACCAAGGGCGATGCCAGAACTGCTAAAAGGGCGAGCGCTGATGTGGTTCTCGCTAACAATAGGCAGTGGCAGACGTAGAGGTCGTTCGTGCAAAGCTTCCAGGACTACTTCTTGCCAAGGGACTACTTTGAAAAGTTGCTCCAAGAGGTGAGGAATCGCAAGCCGAAGTGGGGGGAATCCTTCAAGGACTACATGGTGGACATGCAGACCCTCATGCGTCCCCTCAAGCGCACTCCGGAACAATAAGCAGAGGCCATCCGGGAGAATAGCGTGCCGGATTTGCGGTTTTTTATGCGGCCGCACCGGTGTCGGGATTTGGACGAGATGATGAAGTTGGCGGACGAATTCGAAGCCCTGGAAAGAGATCGGGCGGAATTCCAAAAGGAATTCAGGCTGGGCCAGGGCAGCCAATCCCTTCACGCGAACGACTTCGACGGAGGTATGCCGGCGGTGTAGAGACGACCCGGCAACCGGCTTCAACCCGAAACCATCGGTAACGCCTAGCGACCACCAAATGGAAACCAATGTGGTGGGGGGATATGTGCTGAACCCCGAGAACGCGTGCCGCCGGTGTGGAAGCAATAGACACTGGTCCCAGGCATGCACGGGCCGGCCTTTGACGTTCTGCTGGAGATGCGGCAAGGTGGGGGTACCGACCTGGCAATGCTGTAAGCCCGCGGGAAACGCACCGCGACCCAAGCCGCGGAGGGCCGTGCCCGGGTCGCAATTGGAGGCCCCGAGGTCCGAAGACACTCGAGAGAGGCACACGTCGGCCTAGTCGGTGGACTGACCGATGAGGAAGTGCAGCTGTCCGCCCTGGTAAGCATCGCCGGGCCAGAGTGGAAGGCCACGGTGGACACAGGAGAGACGAGTAGCTTTGTTAGCTGCGAATTGGCGGACAAGCTGCGAGGAGTTGGAGTGGAGACGAGAACTCCACAAGAGGGTGCGACTGGCGGACGGACACAGCCAGGAGGTCAACTCTCAGCTCGAGGTAGAGGTGGCGTTCGGGAATAAGGCGATCGCAATGACGCTCCTCATATTGCCCGGAGTTATTGACGAGCTGGTCCTGGGGTGGGACTTTATAGCCGCAGTCGGAGCAGAGGTGATCTGTGCGGGGAACAGGGTGGTGATCCCTGCGAGAGGTCGACGGAACAGGCGGTTAGAGGAGAAGCTGTCAGTGGCGGTGCTGGCCACGGAGGAAGCCCCAGAGACGGAAAGCGAGTCAACTCCGGCGGCCGGCGAAATGAGCGGCATGGGGGGTGGCAGGCACAGTGAGAAATACCAGGGGACAACGGATGATGAGTTCTTGGACAAGGAACTAGAAGAATTCCGGAAGATGGAGGGAGTGTCCCAGGTGGCAGTTCATTCTATCACCATGAAGGACGCTGAGCCGGTCAAGCAGCGGTACTATCCCAAGAATCCCAAGATGCAAGCCGAAATCAACCAACAGGTGGACGAGCTGTTGAAAACGGGACGCATTGAACCGTCCAGGAGCCCGTACAGCTCGCCCATCGTGATGGTCAAAAAGAAGACGGGAAAATGGAGGCTGTGCGTGGATTTCCGCCAAATCAATGCAAAATCAGTTAAGGACGCGTACCCGATGCCGAGAATAGACTACACTCTAGACCAGCTCAGAGAGGCGCGGTTCATCAGCAGTCTGGACCTAAATGACGGATATTGGCAGATACCACTGGAAGAAAGCAGCCGGCAGTATACCGCCTTCACGGTGCCGGGAAAAGGACTGTTTCAGTGGAAGGTGATGCCGTTCGGGTTGCACTCGGCGTCGGCAACGTTTCAGAGGGCGTTGGACCAAGTGATCGGGCCAGAGATGATGCCTCATGCCTTTGCCTATCAAGATGATATCATAGTCATCGGGCGGACGAGGGAGGAACATCGGCAGAACCTAGAAGAGGTGTTCCGGAGACTCAAAAAGGCCAATTTGCGCTTGAATGTGGACAAGTGCCAATTCTTCCGGACGGAGCTACGGTATCTGGGACATCTGGTGACAGGAGAGGGAATATGCACTGACCCCGAGAAGGTGGCGGCCATTGCGGAGCTGCAGCCGCCGACAAATGTCAAGGAGTTGCGGCAGTACTTGGGCGTAGCCTCCTGGTATCGGAGATTCGTGGACGGATTTGCCACGTTGGTGCAACCCCTCAGCGCGTTACTTAAGAAGAAGGCGAAGTGGGAGTGGACGACCGAAAGGCAGCAGGCGTTTGAGGCTGTGAAAGGCCGGTTGGTGGCGGACCCTGTGTTGGCCTGTCCCGATTTCTCCAAGAGATTCGTACTCCAGACGGACGCCAGTGATTACGGTCTGGGGGCCATCCTAACTCAGGAGACCGAAGAGGGAGAAAGGGTCATCTCATATGCCAGCCGATCCCTGAATGCAGCCGAAAAAAAATTTTCGGCGACGGAGAAAGAGTGCCTGGCGATTGTATGGGCTGTCCGAAAACTGAAGCCATATTTGGAAGGTTATCACTTTAAGGTGGTCACCGACCATTTAGCGTTAAAGTGGTTAAACAGTATAGAGAGCCCCACAGGAAGGATTGTGAGATGGGCACTGGAGCTCCAGCAATACGACTTCGAGATTGCCTACAGGAAAGGGCAGCTGAACATCGTGGCGGACGCGCTATCCCGGCAGCCAGTGACGGAGCGGTGCCGAAGAATGAATGAGGAAGAGACCAGCTCGAAGCGGGGTACCGAGGGCACGTGGCTGAAGAAGATAAAGGAAAATATGGAAAAGGAGCCGATGAAGTATCCCGACTACGTGAAGGAGGCGGGCCAGATATACCGACACATACCCCACCGAGCGGGAGACGAAGAGGTGGCATCGTGGAAGCTTTGCGTCCCAAGGGATCTCCGGGAGCGAGTCATGAGGGAGAACCACAGCATTCCAGAAGCTGGTCACGCGGGAAGCCGGAAAACGGCAATGAGAATAGCGGCTAGATATTACTGGCCCGGAATGCACCGCGACGTAAGAAGGTTCGTGAGGAAGTGCGAAACGTGCATGCGCTTCAAGCCGTGTCAGCGTCAGGCAGCCGGAAAAATGCTGACGCAGGTGCCCGAAGAGCCGTGGGCGACGGTTTGTGCAGATTTCGTAGGACCATTACCAAGGTCAAAGCATGGAAACGCCATGCTGTTGGTACTGGTGGATCGGTTTTCAAAATGGACCGAGCTAGTGCCGTTGAGAAAGGCCACTGCGGAAGCATTAACGAAGGCCTTCCGGGAGAGGATTATAGCCCGGTTCGGGGTGCCGAAGGTGGCGGTCACCGACAATGGGGTCCAATTTACCAGCAGGGCTTTTCAAAGGTTCCTGGAACACAGCGGGGTGCGGCACCAGTTCACGGCACCGTACACCCCACAGGAGAACCCAACGGAGAGGACCAACCGGACGGTGAAGACCATGATAGCCCAATTCACCGAAGGGGACCAGAGGAGCTGGGATGAGAAGTGGCCGGAGTTAATGTTGGCGGTGAACTCGGCGGTATCAGAATCAACGGGATACTCGCCAGCGTTCATCGTACAAGGAAGAGAACCGAGGCTACCGAACGCGTTGTACGACGAGGAGACACTTGGCACGGGGCAAGAAACCCACACACCGGACGAAAACGCGACCAAGTTGCGGGAGTTGTTCCAGTTGGTGCGACGCAACTTGGAACGGGCGGCCCAGGATCAAGCGAGGCATTATAACTTGCGGAGGAGATCCTGGAAACCTAAAATAGGAGAGGTAGTGTGGGCCAAAAAGCACCATTTGTCGAACGCAGCAGAGGGCTTCGCGGCCAAACTGGCACCGAGGTATGACGGGCCGTATCGGGTGGTAGACTTCACCTCGCCTGTGATATGCAGGGTGAAGAAGGAGGGCGACAAACAGGCGCGGACAGTCCACATCGCCGACTTAAAGCCGCAAGCAGAGGAAGGGGCGACGGAGGAGCGTAGAGACACGGCGAAGGACCCAGAGGAAGAGTAGGCTGAGGCTGGCTACCAACGGGAAGGACCGACTCCAGGAAGTGGAACGCAGGACACAGAGTGGAGCCGGCACCACCACGAGGAAGGCACGCGGAGTTAAAAACTACGGGAGGACAACTCCCAATTGGAATCGCGAACGGCCGGTGGCAGGAATTGTCCTGAAAAAGATAAATGCTAATTAATCAAGGTCCAACAGTGGACTAAGACTTACCTGTCGGCCAGAACAGGCATCGGCCGGTCTCCGGTCGGGAAGATGTCCGAGCGGACAGGTGAGGTTCGGAAGATGAGTCGGGGTAACGAGCAGAGAAGTCCGGGTTCATGGTCCAGGATACGTTGGCCAGCTCCACCCGTCGGGTTCGGCCGGGCAGAAGGCTCGCCCATGCGCTGCTTGTCGGCCGAGGAGTCGGATGATCCTCGGGTCCGGGGCGGCTGCATGGGGCAGAAGTTACGCCAGAAGCCGAACCGAAGGCCGGGCGGAAGGTCGGTTGATCTCATAGCACCGGGGAATTTCGGCGGTCGACATCCAGGACCAGGGTCGCAGGACGGGCTGTAGGAGGAGGAAATTAGTGGGAGAAGGACTCGGACCTCGATACTCACCTGGGTGGCCGGGGGTTGGACCGGGCCGGGACCGGCGCCGATTATGGCAGCCCAGAGAAAAAAAAAGGGTATATGGAAAAAAAAATAAAAAACAAAAAAAAATAATAATAAAAATAAAAAGGAAAAAGGGGGAAAAAGAGGAAAAAATATATAAGCAAAAGAAATAAATATTAAAATAAAAAAAAATAAAAAAAAAAAAAAAAAGGGTAGGGAATATGATATTCGGCACGGACAGCCACAATCAGCCTGGAAAACGGTGGTCCCGGATAGAAAAAGGGTATCGCGGCGAACAACAGAGAGGGAAGTAACGGGATCACGCGAGAGGAATAGAGGGAAGTACCGTACGATGGAACGATGGAAATACAACGGAGAAGGGCTGTCGGTGGAGGATGGTTGGATCCATCGATCACTTTGTCGCCGCAGCAGCAGAGATAACACGTGTGTGGAAAAAAAATTTCAAAAAAAAAAAATGATGAAAACGGAGCAGATAAACAAAATGATGCAAGAGCAGGATGAGAAGGAAGTCAAGAAGGACTTCATAGCGAAATATGTGGAGGAGCAAATCGAGAGGTTGAAGGTCCGAGCCCACCGCCAGCGACGGGCGGAGCTCTCGCGTGGAGAGCGGTGGACTCAGGGCTCGCCGGAGCTCGAGCTGATGGCATCGTCGCTCGACGGGTCAGCCTGGTCCCCAAGGGCAACACCGACGCCAGAGGTGTCCCAAGGAGGAACGGCGGAAGAGGACAGCGACGACGTCGTGTGTGTGGCCACGGGTCCGGCGCTCACGCGAGCCGAAAAAAGGGCGCTGTTGGAGGCGCAGCGGAGACGGACGGCGGCGAGCGCGGAGCAGCCGCCGGTAGAGCCCACGCGGCCGGCATCAAGGCCAAGGCCACCGGCGACAGAGGCCGCTCCGCGGGCGTCAAAGCCACCAAAGGCAGCAAAGCTACCGAAGGCAGCAAAGCCACCAAAGGCAACGAAGGCGTCGAAGCTGGCAGAGGCGGAGCCAGTAGATTTGTCGGCCAAATCGGAGGCGAAGCCAGCGAAGGCGGCGAAGCTGGCAGAGGCGGAGCCAGTAGATTTGTCGGCCAAATCGGCGGCGAAGCCGGCGAAGGCCGCCAGGCCGACAGAGTCGGCACCAAGGCCAACAGACGTGGTGGCCGAGTCGGCGGCGAGGCTGGCGAAGGCAGCCAGGTCGGCGGAGGAGGCACCGAAGCCAGCGGACACGGCGACAAAGCCGTCGAAGGAAGCGAGGCCGACAGTGTCAGTGTCAGCAAAAACAGCGGACGCAGCGGTCAAGTCGTCGTCGAGGTTGGCAGAAGGGGCATGGACAGAAGCGGAGAAGGAGGAAGATAAAAAGTACATCCGGAGCACGCTGGAGGTCCTCGTCCGAGAGCGGAGGGAGCAGCGGCGGAGGGAAGCGCGGCGTCGGGAGGAGCAGCACCAACTGGAGGAGGCACGGCGGGAAGCGGAAGCGCGGAGACGGCGCGAGGAAGAGGCACGGGTGGAAAAGGAGGCGTGTCGGCGACGAGAGGAGGAGGCCCGTAGGCAGAAGGAAGAGAGGCGGCGGCAACGGCGGAAGGAGGACGAACGGCGGCGCGAGGAGGACCGAGAGCGCAGGGAGGCCCGTAGGGCCAAGCGCCACGAGAAGTTCCGGCGGGAGGCTCCCGAGCAACAACGATGCCGATCGGAGGGCAAGGCGAAGGCGCGCGCAGAGAGCGAGTGCGAGGCGCTGCCGCCCCCAAAGAGAGCGCGGATAGCGACAGCAACGGCGGAGATGGTCGACGGCGTGCGAGCGCAGTCGCAACCGCAGCCGCGGTCACAGCCGCAACCCCAACCGCCGACGCTACCACGACCGCAGCCGCAGTCGCCGTCGCGGCCGCAGTCGCGGTCTCAGCCGCAGATCAAGCCGACGATGCCAACGCAGCCGCAGCAACAGCAGCCGGAGGCCCAGCCGCAGCCGCAGCCCAAGCCACCGAGGCCGACGCAGCCTCGGCCACAGTCACAGCCGCAGCCCAAGCCGCCAATGACGACGCAGGCGCAGCCACAGCAGCCGGAGGCCCAGCCGCAGCCGCAGCCCACGCCGCCGATGCCGACGCAGCCGCAGCCGCCGGAGGCCCAGCCGCAGTCGCAGCCGCAGCCGCGGTCGCAGCCACCGTCGCAGTCACAGGAGGCGTCTCCGTCGCAGTGGCCAGAAGACCAGCCGAGGGCGCAGCCGTCGCCAGCGGCACAGCTGGAGGAGCAGAGGGGCGAGGACGAGGCTCCGTCGCCACCGAGGGGTCTGCGAGTAAGGGCACCGGCGGAGATGGTTGGAGACGAGCCTCTGCGGTCCCAGCCGCCGGCGCAACAGCAGTCGCAGCCGCAGCAACCCGAGGCTCACCCGCAGCCGCAGCCCCAGCCACCGTCGCAGCAGCCGTCGCAGCAGCCGTCGCAGCCGCAGTCACCGTCGCAGCCGCAGTCGCCACCACAGGCGCAGCAGGAGCAGCCAGGGGGCCCGGAGGCGCAGCCCCAGTGGCAGGGGCCCGAGAAGGCGGTGGTGGGGCCGTTCGTGTCGCAGAGCGTGCACACGGCGGTCCGGGATGGGTTGGTGTGGCACCACCAGACCATCCACATCACGTGGGCATCCGGACCGGCGCCGCGCGAGGCCGAGGAGCCCCAGGTATGGGAGGAGGAGCCGCCGCGGAGCAGCAACGCGCGCGACCCGAGGGGAGACCGGCAAAGTGGCGGAGGACCAGCAACGACACCGGAGAAAGTGCCCGAGGAGGCAAGGGCCGAGGAGCCCGCCGCGACACCGGCCACGGAGGCGGTCACGGAGGAGGAGGTGCTGGAGCGCGGTCCATGGGAGTGGCCCGCACCTGATAGGGCGCCGGAACGGCCGGTGCTGGCGAGGCAGGCATCCTGTCCGGAGCCGAGGAGTGAGGTCGGGCGGCCGCAGCTTCAACGGCAGCACTCCATGCCAGAGGGTCAGCCGGCAGAGGCACAGCGCTGGCGACGCGTGGCAGCCGCGGAGTGGCCCGAGGTGGTGGTGCGGGCCGTGGAGGAGACCCGCCCAATAGGGCGCCGAGTGAAGCGGCTCGTTAGGGTGCGCGGGGTGCGTTACCGGGTGTCGGTGACAGAGGGCAGCGCCGAGGTGTTCATGGAAGTATGAATGAAAGCATGAATGAAGAAAAAAAAAGGCAAATAAAACAATGAAACATACCTGGGTAGGTGTTGGGCCTCATTGGGTGGGAAGAAGGCAGACCATCGGTTGGGTGGAAAGCGCGGTCCACGCTTGGATTGGAGGTGTAAGAGCCAGTTGGTAAGGAATCACACGCGGGCGGCGGAAAGTTACGCGAGATACCGGCGGAAACAAATCGTGAGTCGTGAGTCGGGCCGTCAGCTCAATGGCGAGCGCGCACCTATCGTGCACCGCACGATCGGAGCTGGTTCCAGAGCCCTATCGATATAAAGGGATCGATAGGCCATCATCGCCATCCGCGGTAAATCGCGAGCGATAGAACCAGCTCCAAACAGCGATAGAGGGCGCCACGGGAGGAGCCGTTAAGGTGACTGCGCGCCAAAGGTGGAGTGACAGCGCCGGCAGGCGTCCGGGGGAAAACTCTCTGACCGGTGGTATCCGGGAGTTTTGAGAGTGAAGAAAGGGGGAAGTGTGAGGAATCGATATTCCTCACAAGACGCTGGTAGAGGATACGGCGAAATGGCCAGAGAAGAGCGCGACTTTTCCCGTTAAGCGAGAGGATGGAGCGGGCCTCGCTCCCAGAACAGGGAAACGGCGGAATTGGGCCAGCGGCGGGTCCAAGAGCCGAGGACCGGGAGGCGCCATGTGGATCCCATGTAGGCCATGTAGATCCCATGTAGCCCATGGGGATTCCATGTAGGCCATGTAATTCCATGAAGGCCATGTAATTCCATGTAGGCCATGTAGGCCGATCCCGGTGCGGAAGGCTTGGGAAGACGAAGCGGCCGATGGAAAAGTACCCAGGGAAAAGAACCGTTGCGGATAGGCGGCGACGCGGACGCTGTGCCGCAGGGAGCCTATAAGAGGAGGTCCGCGACAGTGAATGGGGACAGTCAAGTGCGGGAACCAAGTGTGTCACCAAGCGAACGTGTTACGAGTGAAAACCGAAGTAGTGCAACCAGGAGGAACTGCGGCTACCATTGAAGACTACAGAGACGTGCACGGCAATCAGAACCCAGAAACTCACCGCGTAAAGGTGAGATCATTGGCCAGGTGAACCCATTGCGTGCGGAGCTGTGTGAGCGGCGGACGAGGCGGTAGCCCAGTCAGAACCCCCACAGCCGTAGCCCAACGGAGCTACACCTGCGATCAGCCTCAACAACGGTGGAGTCGGGTAACACACGCAGGCAGCCGCGTTACGGTGAGAGGGTTCACGAGATACTTAGCACTTAGAAATACCATAGCCGTAAGATATACTTAAGATACTCAATAAAGAACCGCTATTCAGACCACAATCCACCCAACGCATTACTTGCTTGTCGCCGAGGCAACAAATAAATTCGTTGCATCGATCCACCGACCGCTGAGCCAGCTCTGCTGAATCAGACGGACACAAAACGGTTCGTTACACTACCTATGACAAAAAATACCTGATTTGTAAAAAATTCTTAAAAAAAACACTACTCCATGAATAAAAAAACATTCTTTAAACATTTTTAAACATCTAAATCTATCAGAAAAAGTAATTTTTGCCGACAGTGAAATCGATGTATACGCATCTACATCGAAAAAGACGGCTGGCTCTTCACCTGTTGTCTCTCCTGTTCCCGTGTCTGCCAAGGATGTCCAACTGGACGGTAATGATCATCATCTGCCTGTGTTCGCCCTGGTTGTCCAACCGGACATTAATAATCATCCCGTTGTCGGCGTCACTGTGCCCCCTAATCAACTTTCCAACTAATCTGCCATTCCTAAACTCTTCGAAAAAATCATCAATTCTCAGCTGCAACATTTGTTTAGTTCTGTATTCTCTGAATCACAGGATTCGTTAAACGTCGCTCAGTATCTACTAATCTCCTTGAATTTCCCACCTTTGTAACTTCAGGATTTGCTAAACAGTGTCAAACTGATGTCGTTTATACTGACTTTAGTAAAGCCTTCGACTCCGTCAATCACAATCTACCTCATGTATGCTGATGACGTTAAGCTATGTTTTTCCTACCCCTTATCCCCACTATCTTTGCAATCAGATCTTGACGCTCTCGCACAATTGGTGCTTAATCAAAATTTTACCTCTTAACATTTCTAAATGCAATATAATGACTTTTCACCGCAATAAGCCATACCTTTTCTCTTGATTCTATTCAATCCTTCAACGCCTCTTCAAAGCTAACGACTTGGGCATTACCTTTGTACCTAATCAATGTTTCAACTCTCATATCTCTAACATCTCTCTTATCTCTCTTACCCTCTCTAGTATCTCTAACAAAGCCAAAGGGGTCCATGGACTTGTCAAAAAAAGATGGTCTAAGGAATTTACAGACCCGTATACTACAAAACTTCTGTACGATTCTCTGGTCCGGCCCAAGATGGGCCTTGTGTCTGGTCTCCTCACTATCAAAAATTTCAGGATATGCTCGAATCAGTACAAAAACAGTTGCTCATCTTTGCTCTCCGCGGACTCAATTGGGACCCTTCGATCCATCTCCCTTCTTATGAAAGTAGGTTGGGCTTAATTAACCTCCACTCTCTTAAATCCCGTAGAATCTGCCAAGGAGTTCTTTTCCTCCATAAGCTTCTCTCTGGTGAGGTCGTATCGACTGCCCTCATCAGCCTTATTAGTATTGCTGTTCCTTTCCGCCCGACTAGGCATTACTTTCCTCTTCATCTCCAACTCTGTCTTTCTAACTACTCGGATTATGAATCTTTACGTAGCCTTTGCCGTAACTATAACCAATTTTTCCATCTGTTTTCCTTTGATACTAGTTCTATTATGGTCAAAATTATCTTAATCAATAACTTAATTTAATTTATATAGCTCTAATTGGGAATAGTTGATATGTAATTTTACCCTTAGAGTTTAACTGTACATTGTTAAACTTTAAACAAAAATAAACAATAAACAACAATAAACGCCAAGAGGTCAGGAGACTGAGGCGACAGCACCAGAATACTGGTCAGCATCAGGTTGATGTATGCATCGCCAGGTTGAAGAGCAGGCGCTCTCCCGGCATGGACGACATCACAGCTGCTATTTGCGAGCCATCCCTCAGCACATGACAGCGTTATATTCCCGCTGCCTGGAAACAGGGTAGTTTTCGAAGAGATGGAAGCATCCTCGAGTGGTTCCACTACTTCATATCGGGGTATCTGTCTGTTGCCAGTACTGGGCAAAGTGATTGAGGGGATGACGGTGAATCGTCTGAAGGACACCATACCGGATGGCTGCAGATAGCAATTTGGATTTCGCCAAAAACACTGTGTCGAGGAAGCTTGGAAGCACGTCACGAGTACAGTTCCTGCCAGCCGGTCGAAATACATGCTCGGAATCTTCGTGGACTTTAAGGGAGCCTTTGACAACGTTGAGTGGAATGCTGCACTACACCGTATCTTTGAGCTGGAATGCCGAGAAGCAAGCTTGTGGCGAAGTGTCTTCTCCGGCCGGAGTACAAGCATCGTCAGCAGGTATGAAAAAGCCACTGACCCAGTGACACTGTTCAGCGCTTGGAGCCACTTGGTGCGCTTAGCGCGTATGCAAACGATTTGCAAGCCTGCCATAGCAGGTATCCATACCTGGGCATCACGGTTGGCGAATGGTTGAGTTTTCTCCTGCAAATCGCTGGCCAGCGTCATAAGCTGACTGGAGTCGCAGGGGCATTGTCGAATCCATCCTCGCATCCCTGCGCAATGCGGACAAAATATGCCGGACTCATGGTCCACTATTTGGTGCCTCGGTTTGGTCTGTCACCATGACGGTGCGAGCGATTACTAAACTGATTGCGTGCCAAAGAGCCATC
Organism: Drosophila affinis; assembly: GCA_037356375.1. Taxonomy (NCBI): domain Eukaryota; kingdom Metazoa; phylum Arthropoda; class Insecta; order Diptera; family Drosophilidae; genus Drosophila; species Drosophila affinis. The sequence continues at coordinate 23,967,498 of CM074800.1, forward strand.
CTGAGTGGATACCTACCGGTATGCCGAGTCTCCTCCGGGATACTACTTGCTGGAGCCCCCGTCGTTTGATCTGGTCGCCAGACGTCTGGCAATCAGATTCAAACTAAATCGTGACGACCCCTTGGAAAGTATAAATGCCTGTTGTGCGAGTGGCATTTCTGTCCCTATCCGCTCCGTCGAAGAATCTCTGCAATTTTTCCATCCGATCTCCGACTATGCCGGGTTTACAATTAAACGTTACAGTTTACGTTATTCCGGAGGTACCAGCGAATATTCCCTCGCATCCGATCTCGCGAGCTCTCGAGTCTACAAATGCAATCCCCTTCCGGCCTTCTCCGCAGAATTTCTGCGCTCCGTGCCCGACTCGCTCTAGCGCGTTCTTGTGTGGGCGCTCTTGAGATCCACTGGCTTGAGAATTTATAATTAGTTACGCTTCCACCCCCGATGCAACCGACTCCTTTTTCGCACTTTGCACTTTCGGCTTCGCATTATATTATGTATATATGTATATACATACAGTGGCTCAGGGCCAAAACGATGCAGTGTAATCCCTTAACCTATATTACGGCTTTTAACCTACTATTCATGGAAGAGACCAGCTTCCGAGTGCTTTCCGGGCTTATTTTGCTCCATTCCTCCAGCAGAGCTTTTTTAAGGTCCTTTTTTCTAGAAAACCTGTGATCCTGGGTGTTTTTCTCCAGCGCAGCCCACAAATTTTGAATAACATTTAAGTATGGAGACTGGGCCGGGAGAATCATCAAGTGGCGGCGGTTCCAGATAAGCCAGGACTGTACTATTCCAGACGAATATTTCGGATTATTATCCTGGTAGAACCGGATATCACGTCGGGCTCCTAGTTTTTCGGAGCTTTGGTGCAAATTTTCTTTAAGAATATTGAAGCACGTGAGCTTATCCATCGTAGAGTCAATAAAGGCCAAGTTTCCGACGCTGGCTGCGGACTGTACATACCCATACCATGACATTTCCTCCACCGTGCTTGACTGACGCTTTTACATGTTTGTGATCCAGCTCAGTATTGGAACAAAAAAGGTTGAATTTGGTCTCATGTGTACGAAAAATACGCTATTCCAGAACACCAAATCCTTGTAAAAGTTGGTTTTTGCGATTGCCAACCTTTTCCTGATGATTCGTCCCCCCTCTTGTTCAGTGAAAATCTTGTTGTGCGCCGTTCTGCCCAAGTTTTCTATCCGATCTTCGCGAGTGAAGCGCTCGATGATGTGCTGCACAGTTGATGAGCTCAGGTTCACCATTTGAGCTATTGTTCGCTGTGAAAATCCGTTTTTTTTTTTTGTCACACTCCAGATACAGATTAAGACTAATCTCATTAGAAAGGATTAGCCTATTTATACCAAAAATAAGCAACATTCTGCCAAAAACCCGGGTTTTATGACTCGCAGGTGTCCAAAAAGGGACCAAATAGGCTCGTACCTCTTATTGGGCTACTGTTTTGCATAATGCAATCTAACAGGTGGGGAAACCCCAGTATTTAAGGGTCAAATATTGGTTTTGGTACCTAATGTATATACCTATTATCGGTCATTGAAATTTTTGAAAAATAATGTGTAATAATTTTATGGCAGCCAATTGTAAACTTTCAATGGCTCGTTGTAATATACGTCTTTATTCGGTGATTGTCCAGCTTAAAGTGAGTGTGCCCTGACATATCGATACTTGTCGTCGCCTCGTATCGATATGTAGAGTGCACACGATATACATTCTTACAATAGTAGTAATAGCCTTTTTACACTACGGTTGAGTTATTGAGTTTCGGGCATAACTCGAGTTTCGTTTACATGGGGAAGCATAGGGGACCCAGAGGTGGCAAAAAAGTTGAGTTTTGGTTGCGTTTAGTTGAGTTTGTCCGATTTTTTGAATATTTCAACCCTGATCTGCCTGTCGTGGAATTATCACCACTAGTTACAACAAAAATTGGCAGCATATTTAAAATTTGGCGCGTAAGCAATTTGGCTGGGGAAAAAGGTACATACAATAGTTAAAACCAATACTTTTAACCAATTTTATTATTAAAAACCAAAACAATGTGGTCGATTTCTAAAATTCGGTCGAAAAGACTTAGCCAAATGCTAAATTGAATTATTATAAATAAATATAAATTAAATTATTATAAACAATTGCGAATTTAAAAAGTTTAATTTTTGTACATATGTAATGTACATATACATATAGACAAAAATCAACATAGTTGCAATTGCAGCCGTGCCATTTCCCTGCGGAAATTTTCCTTCAAAATTTGATTCCAAGGTTATTTGCAATGTCCAAATGCGTTTCTTGGAAATTTGATCCAAATACTCCACAGTTGCTGCAAACATCGTCGCCAACTCCATACATTGCAGCGTTGTTATCTTATCTTGCTCTGCGACATAGAAAATCATTAACTCTTGGTCGTTAATATAATTAATTAAGCACGTGCCAGCAGCCGAAACTCAGTAACTCAATAACTCAACTTTGGCATAGTGTAAATCCAAATTCTGAGTTATCTATCGATAAATGTGGTAACTCACTGTAGTGTAAAAAGGCTATAAATGTTCACGAATGGTTTGTTATTTTTGTCAGTCAATGCTTACATATTCGCAGTGAATTCCATTTTTTCGTTATGAATAGCAATTTTTCAGAGTCGCATTTGAAAACCATCGGCTAAATATCGCATAGAAACGTGCGGTTTAGGAACTTTAAAAATAGACGGTGGAACTAACTGGGAAATTTTCGGAACGGCAAAACCTTACGCACCGTCTAGGAAATAGACGGTAAACGGTAAACGGTGCTCAGTGTGAATAGGCTATTAACACAATATTCATATCTTACACAATTTAACTTTTTATTTGACACTGCATCGTTTTGGCCCTGAGCCACTGTACTAAGAACTTCGAATTTGGAATTAAACAAAAATAAATTGAAGTGACGTGTTGACTTTATTTGCTGTTGTGCTTGTGATAACGTCCCGGATTCGCCCCCTACAAACACTATGTTTGGATTGTTTTGTTATATTGAAAAGGACAATGGTTGTTGATCTTTTGAATTTTAATTCCACTTACCCCGTATAAATAATTTCGTAAATTCGTTAGTGCCCACACTATTGTCGATAGCTCCTTCTAGTTTCCTGCATATCATTGTTCTGTTCTATTTAAGGTTTTAAAAATAAATGAAATCGGATTCCCTTCTTTCCAAATACTGCACCTAATGTTATTGTTTATTGTTGTTTAAAGTTTAACAATGTACAGTTAAACTGTAAGGGTAAAATTACATGTCATCTAATAAAACGAACGGGCTCAGACACGGTGGGGCTGATTACACTACTCGACAAAATTCAACTTTTTTTTCCGCTAACGCCAAAAATTACTTTTTCTGATAGATTTGGAGACTTAAATTTTTTTTTAGAATTATGAGAATTAAGAGACCAGCTTCCGAGTGCTTTCCGGGCTTATTTTGCTCCATTCCTCCAGCAGAGCTTTTTTAAGGTCCTTTTTTCTAGAAAACCTGTGATCCTGGGTGGTTTTCTCCAGCGCAGCCCACAAATTTTGAATAACATTTAAGTATGGAGACTGGGCCGGGAGAATCATCAAGTGGCGGCGGTTCCAGATAAGCCAGGACTGTACTATTCCAGACGAATATTTCGGATTATTATCCTGGTAGAACCGGATATCACGTCGGGCTCCTAGTTTTTCGGAGCTTTGGTGCAAATTTTCTTTAAGAATATTGAAGCACGTGAGCTTATCCATCGTAGAGTCAATAAAGGCCAAGTTTCCGACGCTGGCTGCGGACTGTACATACCCATACCATGACATTTCCTCCACCGTGCTTGACTGACGCTTTTACATGTTTGTGATCCAGCTCAGTATTGGAACAAAAAAGGTTGAATTTGGTCTCATGTGTACGAAAAATACGCTATTCCAGAACACCAAATCCTTGTAAAAGTTGGTTTTTGCGATTGCCAACCTTGTCCCTTGGTTCTTCAGGCTTATAAAGGGCTTCTTTCGGGGTACTCGGGCATTGAAGTCATGGTTGCGCAGAACTTGGCGCACAGTTTCCACACAGCAGTTCTTCCTCATTTCGTCCTTCATCTGTTGGGTAAGTTTTGGGGCCGAAAGCTTAGGATTTTCCATAATTTTCCTGATAATTCGTCGCCCCTCTTGTTCAGTGAAAATCTTGTTGTGCGCCGTTCTGCCCAAGTTTTCTATCCGATCTTCGCGAGTGAAGCGCTCGATGATGTGCTGCACAGTTGATGAGCTCAGGTTCACCATTTGAGCTATTGTTCGCTGTGAAAATCCGTTTTTTTTTTTGTCACACTCCAGATACAGATTAAGACTAATCTCATTAGAAAGGATTAGCCTATTTATACCAAAAATAAGCAACATTCTGCCAAAAACCCGGGTTTTATGACTCGCAGGTGTCCAAAAAGGGACCAAATAGGCTCGTACCTCTTATTGGGCTACTGTTTTGCATAATGCAATCTAACAGGTGGGGAAACCCCAGTATTGAAGGGTCAAATATTGGTTTTGGTACCTAATGTATATACCTATTATCGGTCATTGAAATTTTTGAAAAATAATGTGTAATAATTTTATGGCAGCCAATTGTAAACTTTCAATGGCTCGTTGTAATATACGTCTTTATTCGGTGATTGTCCAGCTTAAAGTGAGTGTGCCCTGACATATCGATACTTGTCGTCGCCTCGTATCGATATGTAGAGTGCACACGATATACATTCTTACAATAGTAGTAATAGCCTTTTTACACTACGGTTGAGTTATTGAGTTTCGGGCATAACTCGAGTTTCGTTTACATGGGGAAGCATAGGGGACCCAGAGGTGGCAAAAAAGTTGAGTTTTGGTTGCGTTTAGTTGAGTTTGTCCGATTTTTTGAATATTTCAACCCTGATCTGCCTGTCGTGGAATTATCACCACTAGTTACAACAAAAATTGGCAGCATATTTAAAATTTGGCGCGTAAGCAATTTGGCTGGGGAAAAAGGTACATACAATAGTTAAAACCAATACTTTTAACCAATTTTATTATTAAAAACCAAAACAATGTGGTCGATTTCTAAAATTCGGTCGAAAAGACTTAGCCAAATGCTAAATTGAATTATTATAAATAAATATAAATTAAATTATTATAAACAATTGCGAATTTAAAAAGTTTAATTTTTGTACATATGTAATGTACATATACATATAGACAAAAATCAACATAGTTGCAATTGCAGCCGTGCCATTTCCCTGCGGAAATTTTCCTTCAAAATTGGATTCCAAGGTTATTTGCAATGTCCAAATGCGTTTCTTGGAAATTTGATCCAAATACTCCACAGTTGCTGCAAACACCGTCGCCAACTCCATACATTGCAGCGATGTTATCTTATCTTGCTCTGCGACATAGAAAATCATTAACTCTTGGTCGTTAATATAATTAATTAAGCACGTGCCAGCAGCCGAAACTCAGTAACTCAATAACTCAACTTTGGCATAGTGTAAATCCAAATTCTGAGTTATCTATCGATAAATGTGGTAACTCACTGTAGTGTAAAAAGGCTATAAATGTTCACGAATGGTTTGTTATTTTTGTCAGTCAATGCTTACATATTCGCAGTGAATTCCATTTTTTCGTTATGAATAGCAATTTTTCAGAGTCGCATTTGAAAACCATCGGCTAAATATCGCATAGAAACGTGCGGTTTAGGAACTTTAAAAATAGACGGTGGAACTAACTGGGAAATTTTCGGAACGGCAAAACCTTACGCACCGTCTAGGAAATAGACGGTAAACGGTAAACGGTGCTCAGTGTGAATAGGCTATTAACACAATATTCATATCTTACACAATTTAACTTTTTATTTGACACTGCATCGTTTTGGCCCTGAGCCACTGTACTAAGAACTTCGAATTTGGAATTAAACAAAAATAAATTGAAGTGACGTGTTGACTTTATTTGCTGTTGTGCTTGTGATAACGTCCCGGATTCGCCCCCTACAAACACTATGTTTGGATTGTTTTGTTATATTGAAAAGGACAATGGTTGTTGATCTTTTGAATTTTAATTCCACTTACCCCGTATAAATAATTTCGTAAATTCGTTAGTGCCCACACTATTGTCGATAGCTCCTTCTAGTTTCCTGCATATCATTGTTCTGTTCTATTTAAGGTTTTAAAAATAAATGAAATCGGATTCCCTTCTTTCCAAATACTGCACCTAATGTTATTGTTTATTGTTGTTTAAAGTTTAACAATGTACAGTTAAACTGTAAGGGTAAAATTACATGTCATCTAATAAAACGAACGGGCTCAGACACGGTGGGGCTGATTACACTACTCGACAAAATTCAACTTTTTTTTCCGCTAACGCCAAAAATGACTTTTTCTGATAGATTTGGAGACTTAAATTTTTTTTTAGAATTATGGTTTTTTTTTTATGGAGTAGTTTTTTTTAAAGAATTTTTAAAAAATTTGGTCTTTTTTGTCAATAGAAGGTAGCTTCTATTTTTCACATAACTTAAGTTTCCTACAACTGGTTGTATTGAAATTTGCAGTTAAAAAACGCTGACAAATGCAGCTATACATCCGCCTCAGCCACTTTGTAGCTGCAACTTAACGTCTGGAAGATATTAAGCTTCCAAATTTAAATTTCATAATTTTTTTTCGATATTTTTCCTCGAAATTTTTACTTTAAAAGCTCAGGAAAAGTCGAAAAAAAATATTTGAATGCCTTGATTTTTGGTTTTAAATAGTGTAACGCTTGGATCAGGCTATTGGAGCGACAGGTAGCGCCATCTGGTTGTCACCCCGGGCGAGATGGGTTTCAGGGGTAGCGCCATCTGTGCGTTAGGTCTGGGGTTCAGGTCAAGGGGCGAAGAAAGGCCAGTGGTATTAACAGTGGAAAGTGTCAACCTGCAGGGGTGTATTCCATCGTTTGGTGACGGCCCGAGGGTTCCCGCTGGCGTCGAGGTGGATTTGCCGCCTTTTTTCCTGTTGGCGCTCGACCCGATAACTTGGGCTCACTCTCCGCTATACACAAGTGGGAAGAAAAAAAAAAAAAAAAGTACAAGAGTCGCGAGTAGTTTTGTGTGAAAGATTACATTTAGTTCCCGATTTCCAGATAGGGGGAGAGTTGCGGAGCATTCTGCGCGCTTTTCGCCGGACGGCGAGGGCAGAGAGACCCTTGCGGTCGCCGTAGCTGTTGTTGTTACGCGAAGAACGCAGCCCGGAGGGAGCCAGAGGACGCGATCCCTGCCCCGGAAGAGTTAAAAAGGCAGCCCAAAGGGGGCGCAGGGGTTTTTCTTGCGGACCGGGCGTTTTGAGCGGAAGCAGCAGAAGAGCGAGAGCGCGAGATTTCGGCTTGGCAGCGGAGCGCTGGGAGTTACAGCGTCGGCGTCGGCTTTTGCAGACGGCTAGTCGTGATCGGGCTCGAGAGGCAGCCATAGCCTCTGAAAATTCGTCGTAGGCATCAGTGGGCGAGGGAGCAGCCCTTGGGTTTTTTTTGTTACGGGAAGGGAAACAACAAAACGGGAAAAAAAGAAAATATAAAAAAATAAGAAGAAAAAAAATAAAAGTTTAAGTTTAGTAGTTATATATGAGTTAGGCTTAAGCATACATATCCAGGCAGCTTATTCATATTTATACGTTAGAATGTATTAGAGGCCATTAAACGGTGAGAGGCGGATAAAGTACAGGAAGGTATCGCAAATATGGCGTCCCAGATGGGCGGGGTAAAACTTTCTAATCCCTCAGGTTAAAGGTTAAGATTTCCATTTAATTAACGCCTCCTCGCAGCTCCGGATCGCATCGAGAAAGCGCTTTCGTCGGTGGATTTACGGGTGAGTTATATTTTTGGCGAAAAAGCCGTTCTATTCAAGTCCATTACCAAATTCATACCCAAAGAGAAAAGCGACTCCCCAGTTATGTATCGAACGAAGTAGAAGGGGGAAGGTGGAGGAAAGATTTGCTCCTGCTCTTTGAGTCGGCGCGGCCGAGAGCGAAGCGAGTTCTCTCGATTCGTTCACGCACTATTTTCTTTCGCTTTCTTTGGCCTATCTCAACCTTCCGACCCGCCTTTTTAGGCGTCCGTTCATTTCGCCATTCCCCATATTAGTTAAGATATGTATCCTTTTATTTTCTTGTCATTTTTATTTAACTTTATTTGTATTTATTGTATTTATTTATTTGTATATATTTGTGTATGCAGTCCTATCCTTTTTGTATGTGGGTTTTTTTGTTATTTTTAATGATAGACATAAGGGCACCATTTTTCATGCGAGTAGAATAAATTTTATAATGTTTTAATTTCCCGTATTTTTTTGCCGTCGGCTAGCAGGGGTCATTCCAGCCATCATGCCGGGGATATAGGAGTGACCAAGGAAGGGAGGGTGATCCGCACTCCATGACACCTGAGGCGGGGAACCAGCGTTTCACGCAGGACAGAGGGGAGGGGGGAATCCAACTGTGAGGTCATGTTGTCGGTGTCGTTCGTCGCTGCACGCACCTTCTAACCGAGTTTTATAATGAGAATAGGCACCCGACGCGAATAGGACTAGAACACCACCCAGTTGCCGACGAGCACCAGCCGGGATCATAAGCGTGGGTCCTATTAACGTCCATAACATCCAGCCCGGATCGTTACAATAGACACATTAATTAGGCGTCGTTTAAGGTATCGCTTATAAAAATATAAAAATAAACGGCTAAGTTACAACCGTTTGACCAAATTTTCATATCGGAAAAGTCATGTTATTGAATAGAGTCAAGAGAAAAGGTATGGCTTATTGCGATGAAAAGTCATTATATTGCATTTAGAAATGTTAAAAGGTAAAATTTTGATTAAGCACCAATTGTGCGAGAGCGTCAAGATCTGATTGCAAAGATAGTGGGGACAAGGGGTCACTGTAGAAAAAACATAGCTTAACCTCATCAGCATACATGAGGACACAGGAATGAGATAACATTTCAGGAAGATTGTTAATAAATAGGTTAAATAGCAAGGGACCCAGATGGCTACCTTGAGGAACCCCCGATGAGACAATAACATGTTTAGAGAGAGAAAAGTTAAAGCAGACACGTTGAGAACGGTTACAACAGTAAGACTTAGTCCAGTATAGAAGCTTAGTCGAAAAGCCTAGAAGAGACAGTTTATAGATAAGTAGATTGTGATTGACGGAGTCGAAGGCTTTACTAAATTCAGTATAAACGACATTAGTTTGACACTGTTTAGCAAATCCTGAAGTTACAAAAGTGGAAAATTCAAGGAAATTAATAGAAACTGAGCGACGTTTAATGAATCCATGCTGTGATTCAGAGAATATAGAACTACAAAAAGAGAAGAGTTTAGGAATGGCAGATAAGTTGGAAATACAGCGGTAGTTAGAGAAATCTGATTCGGATCCCTTTTTATGAAAGCGAACTATATAGGATTCTTTCCAGACGGTGGGAAAGTCACTAGTCTTGAGAGACGAGTTGAAAAGTTTTAGGAGATGCACACAAAGAGATTCTGCACAAAGTTTAAGAACAGCACTCGGAACCGAGTCTGGCTCTGTGGCGAACGAAAACTTGCACGATGTGAAAAGACCATCATAGTCGATGAAGGGGGGAAGGATACAGTTAGAACTATTTAAAGGGATAGGATAAGAGTAACTGCTATTAAAGTCGTTTGATAAGGCTAGGATAGATGGAAAGTTAATAGAGGGAACAGAGTAGCAAAGTTGGAAAAAGGAAGCGAACAGATCAGCAATATCCCAATCCCTATCAGCATAACTACCATTGAAGTGTAGAAAAGAAGGAAATTGGAAGGATTTACGTTAAGAATTAAAAAACCTGAAGAATTGTTTAGGGTCGCGTTTAAAGTTAAGCTTGCATTTGGTCAAGTATCTATTGTAGCACAATGTATTAAGTAAGGAAAATTTATTACGTCTATTACGTATGCCATTTACCTGGCCCAGCGATGTATCGGACAGAGAATCAACGAAGTCATGCTGCATAGATGGGAAAATTAAGTTTGAGTCATTGGATGGAGACCAAGTGACATTTGGGAGATTAAAGTCACCGAAGACAATAAGACGATCCGAATCACTAAGCTGAGACAAAACGGACTGGAGATGGGCAGCGTGAAGCATATAAGTTGTAAATTCAGAGGACGGTGGGATGTAAGAGCATGATATGAATACATTAAAAGAACAGAGTCGAATTTTAACTACGATAATTTCAAAAGTGTTGAGCTCATCGATGGAAAAGAGTTGGGAAGTTAAGTCGGAACGAACAGCAATTAGGACGGCGCCACCTCGAGATGGTCGATCAGATCTATATATGTTAAAATTTTCTACAAAAATCTCGGAATCCGAGATTGAGGAATTGAGCCATGTTTCAGAAAAGGCAACAATATCGGAATCAAAAGTTGCACTATCAGCATTTAATTTGGTGAGCTTACTGCACAGGCCACGTACATTCTGATAAGTGATCTTTAGAGGTAGGGAAGAATTCAGTTTTTTTATGTAGATGGCAAATCAGTAGAAGGTGTTGGAAGGATTCCTACCCGAGGAGCGGATTGCGAAGATCGAGATCGATTATTGAAAATGTGACAGATAGTGTGTTCGGGCCAAAAAGAGGGTTCCAAGAAAATCTTGACAAACTTCTCCGGGACAAGAATTTTGAAGGGGGAAATACTACGTTTTTCCTTGAAGGTAAATTTAGTAAGTATAATGCCAGAGGAGCTTTTGAAACTCAACATTAAACTAAACATTTAGAGAAGATATAACCTCCAACCATTACATCCGTAGCCGATTCCTTAAGATGCGAGAAAAATATAGATTTTAGAGGAGCGACAGCGAATAGAGTAGATCGGTCAAAAAGGTTCACATGGTTCTACCCGAGGAGCAGGTCTGGATGGGGTAGCGCTGGCTGAGGAGCCAGTGCGAGCCGGTGTAGAAGTAACTACTTCAACTTCCATGCTGACAGCAGTATCGACGGCTTTCTTAGGGTGCACAGTGATGCCGACAACTGGATGATCATTAATGTCCGGTTGGACAACCTGCGCAAACACAGGCACGGGATGATCAGTTGGACATCCTTGGCAGACACTGGCAGGGACAGGTGAACAGACAGCAGGTGAAGAGCCAGCCGTCTTTTTCGATGTAGATGCATGTACATTGATTTCCTTGGCGCCAAACTCGATCAGGGCTGTGAACTGATTGGACGAGCGTGAGAGTCTTAAGCTGCAAGAAAATTGGAATTGCGAACTTTGCGCAGACTAGATGTAACCTTTCTTCTCTTTGGAGACTCATTTATAATTTTAAGATTTTTAAAAGGAGTTTCCATCGAGGAAAACTTATCCTGCAATTTCCGGAATTCAGAGTGGACAGCAGCGAGTTCGTTATGAGTCTGTCTCATAAAGGTTCGCACATCGGCTTCAACTGCCCTGCAATCCCAACAAGTCCAGTTGAGACCGCAGATCGACAACGCAACCACCGAAATTACCAAAACCCGCACAGCTAGAGTGAGCCGTGTTGTCACGCAACCAGCAGAAAATAAATGTTTGACGTGTAGCTACTGAACGGTGACCGTCACAGCGTTTGGCACCTGTTGGTGCTCATTGTTTGATATTAAAAACAATATATATGAAAATAAAAGAAAAATGAAAGGTAAAATATAAATCGGTGTGGGGCAGAGATAGTGACTTTAGCTTGTGTTACACAATTGCGCGCGCAAGAACGAACAAAACAATCATATTAACGGCAGGTGAACGGGGAGACACAGAAAGACGATAGAAACACAGAGAGTCAAGTACAGAGCGGCGGCCAACGCAGTGCGTGTGTGTTGGAATGAAAACTGATAAGCTGAGGGTAGATAAAAACAGAGAGCGGTTCAGAGAGAGGAAGTGCACCGCACTAGAATAGGCAACAATAAAACGGCTGCGAGTGTGCAGAGAAGTTAAGAATGCATTATAGGAGTTGAAAATCAGTCTTCAGTCAGCTTTCACTGCGATCGGTCGTGTTTTCGCTATGTTTTATCAATGCTCGGAATGCGATTCGGACGTTACGGCCGCTCAGCTTTGTAGCTTTGATGCCGTACGCTGTTCGTCGTTGTGCCGCCGTGCGTTTCATCTTTCGTGCATTGATTTGCATGCTGATGCGGTGAAAATGTTGGTTAATCTGCCTAACCTTATGTGGCAGTGCGACAATTGTGTGATTGCGAATGACTCGCACTCGCAAATTGATGAACTCAACGACAAGGTTTTGAAGCTTGAGAGCCTTTATCGGGAGCTCAAGTCGGAGTTTATGGCTGCCCTCCCTGTCACTTTAAATAAGAAGGTGAAGCCGGCTGTTGCAAGGAAGAAAGCCGACAATGTCATATATGTGGCTGAGTTGCAGTCTCCGCGGCTAGTGGCCGCCACATCGACTGCGGTTATTGACCCTGGATCAGCTGCTTCAGATGGTTTTGTCACTGTGCGGAGAAAAGTGAGAAAGAACCGCACAAAGAAGACGAAGCGTTTGCTAAGCATTGCGCCGAGCTGTGAGCAGCTAAATGTATTGCAGAGCAGAAAATACCTGCATATTGGTCGATTTTCTACTGCAACGGAGCCAGGGGCGGTGGTGAGATTTGTTGCCGATAAGCTTAAGGTGTCTGAGACGGAAATTTTTTGTGCGAAATTAGTCAAGCGAGACGCTGATCTATCTGCATTGAAGTTTGTCAATTTCAAACTTAGTGTACCTGAGCCGCTGTTCCCTGACGTCTTTGACGAGAAATTCTGGCCAGTGTCGGTAAGGGTTTCCCGTTTTGTGCATAGGCAGAGGCCGGAAGCAGATATTACGGCAGTTAATCTGTTGACAGCTGTGCCAGTACGGACGTCCACCCCGACTACGGAAGCTCCAGATCCAGTGCCTTCCACTTCAAAAAACCCCCAGTGAGCGGCGCCCATGGTTTCTGGTTCGCCGCCTCCTTACGACATATTCTGCATTCAAATTCTCGCCTCTACGAAGTCAGCATTGGCTCGCTGCATCACTTCTGGCATACCTCTGCGGAACAACAACACAGTGCCGCTTCTTCGCTCTGCGCTTTGTCCGATGTTCGCACGGCTGCTGCTGGTATAGACGTCGACGCTCTTGCTTGCGCTCTATGTCATCGAAGTGCGCCTCGGACATCGTCGTTACTACAAAATTCGACAACGCATGTCTTCGTGTGCTTGGCTTGCGCCGTTGCTGCATTTGACACTTGGGGAGAGTCAGTAGCCCGTCGTTCGCTCGCAAATGGAGAACTCTCTTCGCCCACAGTACCCAGTATGGATCTCCCCGCCGCTGCCCCGCATAATCGTCTGGTCGAGGAAGGTGTGCTGCGGTTTCGGACTACGGCGTTTGGGCGTTTTTTACGCACGAGCCGCGCCCCTCTTGCTGATTGTGACATGCCAAGCCCTTCTCAGGATTATGCTTCCGTGCCCTCGGGCCGTTCAGCGCTGCTACCCTCCGTGATCATGCCTATGGAAGGGACCAAATCCTTAAGCATCTACTTTCAGAATGTAGCGGGCATGCGCACTAAGGCTCAGGCTGTATATTTGGCAACCGCTGTGTGCGATTTCGACGTCATCGTCGTGGTTGAAACCTGGCTCAACGATAGCTTCTTCGACAGCGAGTATTTTGACCCCAACCTTTTCCAAGTATTTCGTAAGGACAGAGATTGTGCCAAAACGAATCGCTGCAGAGGGGGTGGGGTCATTGTGGCCGTTAGACGCACGATTCAATGTGATCCCATTCGTCTCTTGGATGGAGACACTATGTTGGATCAGATTGGTGTGTTGGTGGCCGGACAGTCGGAGGCTCTGGTAGTCAGTGCATCGTACATTCCGCCTTGTAGTAGCTATGAGGTCTTCAAGGCGCATATGCGAAATATTACCAGCATGCATGCCAATTTAAAAGACCGTCAGCATCTCTGCGTTGTTGGCGACTTCAATTTGGGGTCGCTGGTGTGGTCCGCCCGAGCAACGTGCACTTGCAGCAGGAAATTCTTTGCTTGGATGATTGTTTTAGTGTGGGCTTATCCCAAGTCAATAATGTATTTAATAGGTTAAATAAGATTCTTGATTTAGTTTTCGTTGGACCTGATGTTGATTGCCGTGTAACGCGCTATGAACAGCCGATTGTAGTATGCGATACTACATATGCCATTGCTACTAGCAGTTAAATTCATTTGTTACTCGCCTCGAGCGGAACTTGATTCTCATTATTATTTTACTGATGTAAGCCTGAATGCTATACGGGATGATATGTTAAATGTAAACTGGGCGTCTGTTCTATCGCATCCTAGTGTTGATACTTGTTATAGCGTTTTCATTGAAACTGTTCGTCATTTTGTTGGTAAAAATGCTTCCAGAAGAGTGCGTGGCTCCTATAGGTTACCGTGGTATACGAAGGGGCTCGTTAGGTACAAAAATCTGCGCAATAAGTTTTTTAAGCGTTTTAATAGGACCCGGGACCCTGGTGATTGGGACAGGTATGTGCAGCATAAACGGGAGTTTTCGTTTCTCAACAAATTTTTATATAATCAATATATTGCCGACGTTGAGAGTGGACTCAAACTTAATCCCAGGTCATTTTGGCACTTTATAAACTCTAAGAGGTCAACGAGTGGTCTTCCCTCAGCTATGTATCTTGGTCTCTGTAGCGCTAATACTGACAGTGGCATAGCAAACCTTTTTGCTTCTTTTTTCAGGTCTAATTTTGAGCCATGTGCGACGTGGCATGATTCGGATATCCTTGACTCTATCCCTTCGGTTGTCAATATTGGCACACTTGATATATTGGAGGGGGACATCTTGGAGGCTGTTGCTGACTTCGACAATTCTAATAAGCCCGATAGTGATGGTATTTCTGCCTTCCTGCTTCGCAATTGTTGTGATGCTTTTTGTGCGCCGCTGAAAATTCTTTTCATGAATTCCTTGTTAGCGGGTCGGTTTATTGGTAAGTTGAAAGCTGCCACAGTCACTCCTGTTTTTAAGAAAGGCTCGAAGAATAATATCTCTGATTATAGACCAATTGCCAAACTCAGCAATATCTCAAAGCTTTTTGAGCGTATCATGTCCAAAAAGATTACTTTTCTCATGAGGTCATACATTAGCCCAAAGCAGCATGGTTTTATGCCGGGTAGATCAACAACTACGAACCTGATCGCATTCAGTAATTTCTGCACACGTGCCTTTGAAAAGTACTCTCAGGTCGATGTTGTGTATACTGACTTTGCAAGGGCCTTTGATAAAGTCTCCCACTGTGCTCTAGTAGCCAAGCTACATCGGTTGGGTATTCATTCGAGGTTGCTCAGTTGGTTCATATCATATCTTGGGCAGCGAGAGTATGTTGTATTGGTTAATGGAAAGCAGTCGGACCCATATTTGGCTACTTCCGGCCTTCCACAGGGCAGCGCTCTTGGTCCGCTGCTGTTCTCTATTTTTATCAATGACATATGTCTTAGCATTCGAGCCTCTCAGCTTTACGCTGATGATCTCAAGATTTTTCGCTCTGTCAAATCATTAGGAGACAGTATCCTTCTTCAGCATGACCTGAATGAAGTTGCTCGTTGGTGCACACGTAATTTGCTCCCACTTAATATTAGAAAATGTTATTTCATTTCGTATGGCAAGTGTACATTTAAAGTCCTGACCTCGTACTCGATAGATGGCCTTCCGCTCTTAAAGCAGACGGAGATACTCGATCTAGGCATCTTGTTTGATTCAAAATTTTTGTTTGTGGAACATCTGAATTATATTCTGCCGAAAGCTTATGCCATGTTTGCCTTTGTTACGCGCAACTCATCCCAGTTCAACGATCCATACACGAGGTTAAGTCTATATTCTTTCCTCGTGCGCTCGCGCCTTGAATATGCTTCAGTGGTTTGGAACCCTACTGGGGTTGGTCAGATTGCGCGCGTCGAGAGACTGCAGAGGAAGTTTTTGAAGTTTGCACTCCAGCCTTTGCAGTTTGCAGTCCCATTGCCATCCTATGAGTGCAGATGTCGCCTTGTGCATCTCTGCTCTCTCGAGGATCGTAGGACCATTGCGGCTCAAATCTTTATTTATGACTTGGTAGTGGGGAATATTGATTGCCCTGACCTGCTTAATAGGATTGGCTTCAATACGCCTGCCAGGAGCCTTAGGGACCACGCACTCTTTGCTATTGATCTCCACCGGAGCAATTACGGAAGTAACGAACCAATATGTAGGGCTCTTCGCCAGTATAATGCGCTGCCAGCTGGGATGCGGTTCGACTTCTGCCATGGGAAAGCAGCCGTTAGACGATTGCTGTCTGATTTTTTCATGTTTCATTGTTAATTGTTTTTTTGTTGATTTCTTTGTATTATTTAAGATAGATGTAAGCTAGTTTAGCCAGTTAAGGTTCAACCGTTGGCCAATAAATAAATAAATAAATAAAAAAAATTGAAAATACATACACAAAAGTAAACGTAATGCGTATGCACTAATATCGAACAGGTTGCACGTTCGGTTAGGAACACCTGCAAAAGGTAAAAAAACACAATTGCTTTCCTTTAACAAAAGATTGAAAATTTTTAACAATTATTTAAGCACGTGCGAATTAGAGCACGACCGTCTGCAACGATATCGACCGATATGATGCATCTATAGTTAAAGTGAATTTCTTGTTGTCATCTGGTTGTACTAACTTTATATGTGCAATTAAACTATTATTTAAGTTATTAAATGTTACTACTGCTGGTTCATCTAGTTCGGTTTGTAATTGAAAGAATTTAGATTTTTCAAGAGAAATTTTTATTTTTGAAATCGACAATGTCTTTATTATTTGAATTATTTATTTATTATTTGAAGTTTGTCGTCCATTGCTCTTTGAAAGATTATGGGCGCGTTTGTCACACCCATTGGCCTTCTAAAAAATACGTATTTCCAGTTATTTATAGAAAAATATGTTTTCTCTATATCTGATTCTCTCATCAATATCTGATAGAATCCCGATTCTAAATCAATAGTTGAAAATATTTTCCTTTACCCAAATTGGATAGAATTACTGACGGATCCTGCATGGGATATATGTGTGGTATGGTATTTTCATTCAGTTTTTTAAATTCTATTCCCCAATTGAAATTGGGTACATTAACTTGCACAGATAACGGGCCTCAATCAAACTGTGTCTTCTCAGTCCACGAAGCTCTGTCATTTTTTCATCCGTTCCCCGACAACGCTGAGATACCTCCAAAGCTGAGGTCCCTTAGAGCAACTTTTCACAAAGTTGAAGGTGACGAACCTACCTGTTCGGAGCAGCAGCCGTCAGTAGCTCTTAAGAATTCTAATAAGCCGACTTATCTATTGAACGCTCATCTACTCTCACGCTTTTGTTTAACTTGTTTAACTAAACATTTGTCGAAAAAGTAGCGAACCAAAAGTCGTTGTGGGCGAGCATGACAGTTCTACAGTCCGCTATTATTTTTCGCATTCTCTTTCACCGTCTGGTTCAGCCTGCCCTATCTGGTGGCGGGCACTCCCCCCCCACTTCTCTCGTCGTTAATCGCAACCCAATCTTCGGATGACATCAATCACAAGACTCGGCGCGATGACTTGATTCGTCAATTTTTGGGAAGTGGAGCACATCTTTGAGCCGATCGCAAAGGCAACGAACAAGGAGCTTCATTGCGAGGACCATTTCGTCAGCACTCACACTCGCTTACTCTTAGGGGAAGTGTGGAGTCCTTGGGAGATTCCTTATTTGCAGTCAAAGCGGCATACCTGTTCCTCAATAATATGTCGTTGGTGCCAAACGAAGATAGGCACAAATAGGCACATGTATTGCCACATCACTGCGTCATCAAAGAGTTCCACCACAAAGATGAGGGTCGCATTCGACGGCTCGGCATCCACCACATCTGGTCTTTCGTTAAACGATCCGCTCATGTCTGGTCCCACCATTCAAGTCAAGCTATTTCATACTCATTCGTTTTCGAGCTGCGGACCTTGGTCTGCCAAATCCAGGCGATAATCAATTCTCGTCCTTTTATTTCAATTTCAGAAAACCCTGAAGATCTTGGCTTCCTTACACCGGGACATTTCTTGATTGGTCGCCCGTTGATGGACTTTCCCGAGCCAGACGTTACGGCTCTCAACTTCAATCGACTCGATCGTTGGCAACGAGTCACCTGTGCCCAGCAGATCTTTTGGAAGCGTTGTAGTGAGGAGTACTTGACTCTGCTCCAACAACGTGCCAAATGGCGCACGCCACAGCTCCCTGTATCAAGGACGAAAACTTGTCGCCATTAGCGTGGTCATTAGCACAAGAGATTGAGGTAATCACTGGAACAGATGGGGTCGTGCGAGTTGCCATCCTGCGGACACCATCTGGAACCACTCGTCGAGCTGTCAAAAAGCTGTGCGTCCTTCCTGTTAAGGATTCTGTTAAAAGCCCTAGTCTTTCAACGGGTGGGAGTATGTTCGGAGCAGAAATTACACATCGAAAATAAAGACAAACCCCAAACTCCAACATCGGAGTATAATTTTGTTAAATGAGGAGTCAAGAGTTGCCGAAAAAGCTCACCAGCTTACAACAGTACGATAAAACAAAAAACGCAGAGTCGTGGAAAATGACCGTATCTACCAGATTGCCGAATCTGGATTAGGTCGAATCATTATTATGGCTAGAAGGAACAAATTAAATTTCAGTGGCTCACAGCGTTTCCCCTCGTTGTGTTTAGTGTTACTGTCAAACATTTTCTATTTGGTCTATAATTTAACAGCGAATCGTCTTACAAACAAACAACGCTTGCAGATTATTGAATTTTATTATCCAAATTAAAGCTCGCTTAAGAAAGCTCGTACGAAAGCTCTTAAGAAATCACACTTTACATGACAGTTCATGGCTTTTTAAACCTGCAAAAACCACCTAGTCACATTCTACTCCGTGGGTATCCACTAACTTCTCCACCCTGCTAAGGAAATCCAACAGATCTCCTTTCCCTGTGCATGTCGTGTCCCATTTGCCTATTCTTTCTATTGTCGCCACTGATTCTACAGGATGTTAATATGCAATGACTGCACTATCAAGTGACCCAATCGACACCAGCAGAAGGCTGTTACGAGCGGATCCCAGGCAAGAACGCAGCCCTCCTCCCTCCCAACCGACCGAGGGGCGCATAACGCGCGACTTTTTAACCGAACCGATCACCGACATGCAGGAAAGACAGGTGTTAGACTAGTGTTCGAGAAAAAGTAGAACTAATCTGACTAAGAAAACTAAGCAATTTCTAACTACGAGAAAGATATAAGAGTATTATTAACTTAATAGTAGGAAGGGAGTTATTAGTAGATATAGGTTAAATGGTTAAAGGGCCGTATAGTCCGAGCATAGGACCCTAAACGGTTCTAACTACAAAGCGGCAGATTTTCTGGTGACCCTTTCCGTATCAGCAATTGAGAATTGTGATTTTTTCCTTCCTATTCTGAACTCTCCTTGAGGTTCTTCCATGGCTTGTTTGGTTGGGATTGCTTTTGGTTATTGTTACGCTCGTTTTCGTGATTTTCTCGGCGTTCTGCTCCGCGGATTCCTGGTTTGCGTCTGGCTCCATGCTGTTCCAGTCTCCCTTGTACATGATCTGCTCTTCTTCTGAGATACTATTATGCTTCCGCTGGGGTTCCAGAAAGTTTTTATTTTTGGGCGTAGTAGCTATAAGTATCTCGGGCTCAATAAAAAGGGTTAAGCAGTGTCGGTCGTTGGTCTCTTTTGTAGAGGGAGAGTTGTACGACAGAGGTTTCAACAATCTCTCAAGAGAAATGTCGCAGAGTTTTTTACAGCCTCCGGAGAGAATAAGTTGTTGCAGAGGTTAGAACAATCTTCAGGGAAAAGAAGTAGATGTGAAATTGAATCCCGCTGTGGCCCAAAACTTTTTTTTTCTAGGTTTAGTTTACTGATACCTGCATTGAACAGCTATTCAGAATTGTAAAGTTCAATACAACCTGACGAAAGATTCTTAGCTATGGGAAGAAAGGAAAAAATTAATAATTAGTAAAATACTACTAAATAAAAAAAAATACAATAAAAACCATAAAACAACGCTTTTAAAATTTTAAAATTCCTAAATTTATCAGAAATAGTTGGTTTGGTTCGCAGCGAAAATATGGTGTTGCATAGTGTAATACTGATGGATCATCACGACCTTCTCATTATGTAGGGGGACTGAAATGCTACATTGTATGAACATATATTGAAAACATTGTATATCCAACCGAACAACTAATTTTTCTACAACTATGAACAACTAATTTTTCTTCTTTTTCGAATCGATTACTGTGTTTATGTTTATTTCATGAAAGGGGAAAAAAGTGTGTGTATATGCATTAGTTCACGAAAGTTGACTATGAATTCAGCCTCATGGTGGGACAAATTAGGTGGCAACGCCAGGCGAAATAAGTAAATAAATTGGGCAAAGTGACGACGAAACAAGAACTGACTCAGCTTCTTGCTCTGGTGAGAATTTACACGTCTGGCAACTCCTCTGATATGATTGCATGAAGTCGCCTCCGTTGGATAAAAAGGGGCCATTTTAATTTCACGAATTCTAGAATTCACGAAATACATAGTATTAACATAGTAGATGATGCTTGTAAATAAAAATCCTTGACGACCAATTACACTAGTCATCACGACATTTCTCCTGTGGCCCATAATGACTTTTTCTGATAGATTTGGAGACTTAAATTTTTTTTTAAGAATTATGTTTTTTATGGTTTCGATTTTTTTTTAAGAATTTAAAAAAAAATCGTTTTTTTTCAGTTTTTTTTTTAAATAACTTAAGTCTCTTATAACTGGTTGTACTGAATTTTTCAGTTTTGAAATACTAACAAATGCAGCTATAAATCCGACCCAGACACTTTATAGCTGCAGCTTAACGTCTGGAAGATATAAAGCTTTCAAATTTCATACTTTTTTCGGTATTTTTTTCAGAAATTTTGACTTTAAAAACTCTGGAAAAGTCGAAAAAAAATATTTTACGGCTAACATTTTTGGTTTTAGATAGACATATTAATACAACAAGTTATAAGAAACTTTAGTTATTTGAAAAATAGAAGCACTACCTCTGAAGAAAAATACCAAATTTAAAAAATTCTTTAAAAATTTATCAGAAAAAGTCATTTTGGGCGACAGCGGAAATAAAAAGTTGAATTTTTTTGAGTAGTGTAATTAAAGTAACAGTTTTGAAACTACTGTAGCCACACGATTTGTTGGTTTGACGCCGAAGGCTCCATTTTCTCTTCAGATGTGCTGGTTAATAATCCCGTGTCACCGGGCCCGTTTTAGAGGCTGACGGACATCGCGTATTTAATAAAAATATAATGTAGCGAGCTCCAACTGTATTAAATTTGATTTCATTAAATTATTCATAATTAATTTTAAATACATTTTTTATAGAGTATGCTAAATTATAGCAATAATGTATCGAGTACACTGTTTGCATGTAGAAAGCTTTAACGTTTAGTTTAAATGAAACCCTTTTTCTTTTGTTGCCGTTAACAGCCGCTCCTTCATTATTTTTTCGGTTGGGTAGTCTGGAAGCTTTAAATAATGAACACAAGTATTTACCGAGGGATAGCTCCCAACACCTGCATCCACTTTACGAACAACTGTAAGACGAGGATGTAGATTTGAAAGTCCTCCCGGAGGTAAACTACTGCAACCAGTTGTGAATTGTAGAAAAGCTTTCCGTTCATTTCCTGACATTCCTAATAGAACGTTTACAAAGCGAAGGAACCCAGGGCTAAAAAAAAGATTATTATTCCATATTTGTTTACAAATATTTTATGTTTTACCTATCTTTGGAGTAGCCAAGTTTTGGTTCAGTATATGACATAATATCTTCTCGATTCCAATGAGGATATTGTTCACCACAAATCATCAAGCGAGCCTCATCCGCGGAGAACGCAGTCAGTTTTTTTAAGGGAAAAACTTCATTAAATCCATCACTGAAGGCTTTCATCTGTTTAGCAATTCCATCTTGTAAAATAAAGTTAAGAAGCAGTTCGCAATACTCCTCCAGATTGTTAATGGTGACATTTATTGATGATCCATTTGGCAACAGATCGGCTTGTGTATATCCATAAATTGAAGAACTTGGTAAATACGTGAATGTAAGTGCTAGCTCATCCAGAGATACTTCTAATCCATTTTTGGTGCGTAGCTTAAGTGCACTTATTAGCTCTTGTTTTCTTTCGAAGCTTAAACCACAGTCAAAATCAATTGATTGCTTACGCAACAACAAGTCTTGCAGTTCGAGTAAAAATTGATATCGTGTAGGATCTACTTCTTTTAAGTTGTCCAAATGTAGTATTCCACCAAATAAATTAGATTTATTACAGTCAGTACGTAATAAGTCAGTACACGTTTCTAACAGATCTCCTGATATCAAAGATATTTCTCCAGGTCTTCTCTCAGATATAATTTTTCGTAAGCTACGTAATGACATTTTTTTATGACAAATCAATTGAAGAAAAGATGTCGACAAAGGTATATCTACTAGACGCATATCCTGCAAAACTTTTGCAATAAAAACTCCGAAAAACCAAAAATATTTTAGAACACTTTCACATTTTTCAGAATTCTGTGGTAGGGGAGCTGGAAACAATCCATGTTCCCTTCGATTTACGTAATATCCAATAGGTTTAGAATTGCCTTCAAGAATTTGGGATATGTCCTCGTTGTTTTCCTCTCCTAATTCATCGTCACATAGCCACATACATAAATCAGATCGTTGAATTTCTGCTGCCACTAATGCATAAAACTCCAAGGTTGGTCCTAAGCCAGTTCCCTCTTCATCCAAAAATTCTACTTCCAATACAGACTTTCGATTGCAATGCGTTTTCATAACTTGCATAGCCCATTTCAGCAAATTTTCATTACGTGGTACTTTAACACGTTCATGTTTGAGACGACCAATGCGAAACTCGTGATCATCACGACGTGGACTCATTATCGGTATTCTTTGCCTTTCTGCGGTGAGATCTCGTTGAGATTGCAGGCACACGATACTTCGAGATGCTCCGAACGAAGTGCAATTTAAATACAACTGTCTAGTTTCAAAAGGAAACAAGAATGGACAAGATTGATTCAAATTCTCACACCAATTAGGTAATGCGTTGCATGAAAGAACAAGTGGGTCTTGAATTTGCTGTTGTAATTTATTAGTAATTTTTTTGCTGACAAAAAGGTCGTCTGCTAATAAGGGAACACTCCGTTCCTTGCTTTCGTAATCAAGTTCACTTTGATTAAGAGAGTTGATTCGTATCAGCAACTCAAGAACATCATCAACAGAGCACAAATTGTTAATTGATTTATTTAACCCGGTATGCATTGGAGAGTTTGGAGACAAAGTTGAAGCACCGCTCTTGGATGACATATCTGGTGTTCGAAGTATTTCGTCGGATTCCAAATAAGTGTTTTCCTGGACTTCGGGTAATATCTCTCGGTATATTATTGTGTATGTTGGTTCCCACACTTTTCGAAATTTGTCAACCTTGTTTAATTGACTGTGCTGCAATAATTCCTGTACGGCCCGGAAAATTGTCCAATTAGAATTATTCAATTCAATTTCAACATCGGGAATGTTCCCGATTCCGGGGCCGCGTAACTTTAAACCAAGTATTGGCTGTTCAATTGAATCATACCCACTTTGGTGTGGGCTTGGTAAATCAAGACCTATCGGAGGTATTTCTAAATCTGATGTTTGATTAACATTTGTCCGCCCAGGTCGCGGGTCAAAAGCAGGTATCAATGCAGAAAATTGTCTTTTCAAAACAAATTCATCATCCCATGATTTGCGCTTACTTACACCAGCCAATCTATTTTCTAGTGCCTCATCATCCATAAAAGTAAGTAAATTTCTTGAAACCATTACTTGAAGTAGTGTATTTCCAACTTCTTCATATTCGTCTTCATTTTCTTCTTCATCGTTGTCTTCGTCCATATCTTCTTCATCATCCACGTCTCCTAACAGTGCTGGCGCTCTGCAACTTTCTAAAAAATCTTCCAAAGAAACTTGTTCACTATCACTTGATGTAGAAGTTAGACTCATTGTTAACGTTTGATTTATTGAAGATGAAGGTTGTTGTCCAGTTGAACAGTTAGAAGGGTTTGCAGGAGGAACTCTTTCACTATTATTAGATGATAAGCTTGGATAACTTTGAGCTGTGCTTAGCAAACCAGAGTGAAAATTACTTGACAATGCCAATTTTACCAAACTAGTTACTGAGTTCCCCAGAAATGAACTTGTTGCAACGCTTTGATCAGTATGCTG
Source organism: Drosophila affinis (assembly GCA_037356375.1). NCBI lineage: Eukaryota > Metazoa > Arthropoda > Insecta > Diptera > Drosophilidae > Drosophila > Drosophila affinis. The sequence goes on from CM074800.1 coordinate 23,991,799, forward strand.
ATTGATATTTACATCCGCTCTCATAAGCTGGTTATCTTGCATGTGTGTTCCTTGAGAAGTTCGACGACGTGCAATAGCAGCAAATGTTTCTAATAAGCCGGTATGAGTATCACCTTCTGATATCGTTGGCACTTCCGAGACCGTAGTAGTCGTTAGATTAGGTACGCTTATACTCATCTGACTAGCTACCGAAACAATTTCAGGTGAAATTTGAGAATTTTTAACATTGTCAATAGACTTTACCGTATTCGGTTCTGCCGTAGATGGTTTCAATGCTACATTGCAATTGTTGATACTTTTTTTTGATAATTCATCAGATACAAATTGTATTTGTCTTTGATTATTTTCGGCAATTAATACCTTAGTTATCATATGTTCTTTAATATCTGAACCTGTATTATTACAAGAACATGATAGAATATTATTGGAGTTGTTTCGTATCATATCTAAGCCTTCATCAATTTTATCGATAATTTCGACAGCATCGTTAGAATATTGTGTAACATATTGCGCAACGCCAGTAATATTTGTATTTCTTAAGTTTACAGGCAGTTCTTTAGGCATTTTATTTACTGAATAATTGGCATTCATTTTATTGTTTTCTTCAATATTGGATAGGTTTTTTATATCAGTACATTGTGGTACTGAGCTCAGAGTGCTGGGAATAAAAGAACTTGAACTCGCAGAAATTGTATCGTCTTGCGTGAGTATCGGAGAAATTACGCTACATATATTTTCTTTAGATATTTCTCCCAAATTTTCCGAAATAGTTGCTAGGTCTGACAGTATAGCTGAATTAATTGCAGGAATTGAATTATTGATTGCAGATAGATCTGATATATGCTCCAGTTCACGACTCAGCGGTGTTCCACCATTAAGGGAGTCCTTATGCATTTTGTTAGAGCTGGGTTCCTTATTATTTGTTCTAGTTTCTCTAGATGACGTATTTATAGATAATTGGTTAGTGATTATTTGGGTCTTTGCTGAAGAAAAAACATTTTCGGCTATTGTTTCCACAGCTTGCCTCCATGTTAGGTTGTCTGCAGAAACGGTTTGATTTGAAGAACCTCCTGCATTTTGATTTTTTTCAGTTGCTTCAGCAAGAGATGGAGTAGAACTTGATTTTCGTGAACTAAGTGTGCTCGTTTTATCCTTTACTTTAGTGTCTGTATTTATTGTTTTATTCGACTGAATTCCTTCAAACATCGAATAATTTTCGCAATCAGCCAATTTTAGATCGTATTTTCCTTCAGAGCCCATACGATAAGAATTCCTTACACCATGGTCCCACTTTACATCAATCCAGCCATTGTGTATTTCACCAGTGATGGTTCCTTCACTGCACCCATCCTGATCGTCCCAACGCCAGTCTACCCCACGAACAACACGTGCGCCAGTAGTCATGTGTTTAAGTTGAGCTCTTACCTGCCGCCTCTCTCGCCTTATTTTAGCTTCAGCTTCTTTAACACTTTTTCCAATATCTTCAGAAACTCCCATGACCCGACCATAAATTTCAAATCCACTTAGACTTAAATAATGCGTCTGACCGGAGGCATTCCGACCGTTCTGCTGAATTCTTATGTGACGATATCCTACTGAGTCTGATGGACAATTTATAGACCAAGTTGCTGTGCTACCAGGTTCAAGGAGGCTTTTATCATCTATATGAGTACTAAGAGTTGTCCAACATACGCCATCTTTCGAAGCTTGAAGTAGCCAATTCCGTAGTGCCGAACGACCATATCCACGAGCATGACGTAAAGTATAAGCAGTGGGTACAATAAATACTCCGAGGTCTATAGCAAAATAGGCTTTCTTATTATCCTTGGTGTGGCAATTTAGCGATATGCTATCTCGAGACAAAATGTCCTCCACTTTTCCATAGGGTAACGTTTTGCCCTCTGAGCTTGTTACTTGTACAAGTCCATATAGCGCTGGATTTACCCAATCGCATGTTTTTGCGTTAGAACCAATATAATACAACAAACCTTCTTCGTCAAAATCAAAAGAATGTGCAAATAAAACACCATTTTGACTCTCCCGGAGTTTTTTCAAGTAAAAAAATGTTGATCTGTCTAGATCATACCATTGTTTGGCTACCATTTTAAGTAGATATTTTGAGAGTTGTCCAATGGTTGCTAAGGGTTCCATTTTTAAAGTTCGACCCGTTCGATCAAATAATGTATTTTCACATTGTGCGCGTTCCAATCTGAAACGTAGTCGTTTTTGCAGAATTTGTAGATTGTATCCAGTGCATGGTGCATCATACAAATATACTGGTAATTTTTCAGTACTTTCTAAAACTGAGACAAGTTTCTGTATTAAAATACTAGCAGTACTTTTAACTCTTGATTTGTTCGGAACAGAATCATTGTTATCTTCTAAAATACATTTTTTGAATACAGATACACGTTGTTTTTGCATTTTGCTTCGCTTGCATCTTTCCGTGTGGCTTTCCCAATGGTTAACTGATAAAACAGCAACTAACGCTTGCACAAGACCCGATGAATGCATTTCATAAGCACTCACTACGCCATCCTCATGGATCAATTGGGAAAGCTCAGTTAATGCAGAAGATAATATAATTTCCCAATTTCCATCAGGTGATATATTCTGCTCTTCAAAAGATAGTTCAATTTTGTTTACTATATCTGTAAGTTTTCCTACTGCTCCACGTGGTATTGTTTGAGCTGATTTAAAGTACTTATTGTAAATATCCCGAGATAAATTACGGATTTGAAATCTTTGACCATCTGTCTTTGACTTTATGCGCTTTTTTTTGGCGGTTGACCATCCGGAAGCAAAATCAGGCCCCAAAACTGTTTCCGCTGTAAATGTATGCTTCGTTCCTCTGTTGCTCTCAAAAATAAATCCAAGCAAATCATCCTGCAAAACAGTTACTTGCTGACCTTCAGTGTTGTGGATTTGAAGTTCGTTTGCCTTATTAGACTGTAGAACCCAGTTTCCAACTACCAACCTCAATGAACTTGTAGTGGGTAAAACAGGTTGTGATACTGTTCCTGGTACAACGCACGAACGAGCACGCAAAAGTTTTTCCAAAAACTCGCCGCGATTTTCTGTAAGTAAAAGGAACAAATTTAACCTGACTAAAATATTTTTGTAAAATGATACAAAATTATATATTTTGTAGGTTTTTAAAAACTTATAAAGTATAGTGATATCGTGTACATGAAGTATAGTATACAGTGAATCATAACATAATATTAGTTATAGTTGACGTTTTGCTGGCACAGCTGATAAAAAATTGGTGACATTTACATGAAGAGTATCGACAACGCGAATGAGTTTTCCCATCACGTGCATAGCCGTTTTCACTTGCTTTTACACCATATTTTTCTTTCCAATTTTATATACGTAAAATATTATAGATCCTCATCTTCCCGCACTAACTTTAAACCTGCAAAAAATCAACAACTCCTCTTATAATGAGCTCTCAGAATGTTAGAGGGTTACGCAGTGTCACATTTGCAAACCACGATATACCTGGTTAAAGCCGGAAATTTTTAGGTCTGAATTTTTGGCAGGTCGGTACAAAACTTTTAGAAATGATCGTTCGTCTCGACAGGGGTTCTCGAGGGGCTATAATTACAGTGGACTGAAACTTCAGGTCGGAACTTCTCACAGTCCAGATTCAACAAAAATTCGAATTCCAGTGTGTAAAAACTGATTATTTCCGGTTTCTCAGTTTTCATAACTTTCTCATATATTCCATAAAGATCATACAATAGTTCTTGGTGACATAAATTCCCTGGGTCGACGGCTTCTAAACCGACCATAGCGTTGTTAACCCGAGTCCCTCCGCTCACTATACCTGAAGACGCCTACCTATAGGACCAAAGGCATTGGATCGGGCGGGGAGGCTACTGCTGCTTTCGTAAAGCCGAGTTTATATAACTCATTAATAACCTCATTAGGGATTTTGATGTTTTGATATACGATAGGCACACAAATTTTCTATGATGCACTGGACTCAGTTTTTGATTTTAGTTTAGATCGGGGAAACACCCTAGATTTACCAATAAATCTACCTATAAAAAACTTTGAGAAGTTGGCCCTCTATCTCTTTTTCGCTATATAATAGCTCGGTCAAACTTATCAGGTCTTAACGCTATAATGCTATTAGAACTACCTAGCTCGATGCAGGATACGTTTTTCTGAGGATCCTAAACAAAACAGCACAACCATCCTCGATATTATTCCTTAATATGTCTGCAAATTGATCAATAAAAACTACGTGTTCTCAGGAAAGCTACTCTGGTCATCCGCACCCATATGAATTACCGAGTTCGAACGACGTCGTCACTCCTTTGATAAATGTAAGATCGATGCTTCATGATCTCCGAATAGTTAAGCCCGTGTTTTCACCGGATCCTAATGGAATCCCTGGCTGGTACTGGCCCGAGTCTATGTGGACCGTTACTTAAACTATTCAGCGTGTCCTTTAATTCGTCTTGATTTCCCTCGATATTGAAGTAGTCGTTTATAATTCCTCTCCATAAGAAAGGTAGCAAGTCTGCCCAAAAGAACTATAGAGGTATATCTAAGTTATCCGCTATTCCTAAATGGTTTGAGAAAATTTGAACTCGGCACCTCCAAAATCTCTGCAATCATTTTTTACCACAAATTTATTGGAGTTCACTTCCTTCATCATTATTTACACCGATTTCAATAAAGCGTTCGACTCTGTAATCCACCCTCTTCTTGCCCACAAACGATCTTAATAGCTTTCAGTTATGATGTTGTGCAAATAACTTGTTACACCTTAATGCTTCGAAATGTAAAGTAATTACATTTTACCGTTTCAGCTCCTTTCTGGCTCCCAAAACCTTAGGCGGTGGTTTTCTTGAGAGAATTACCCTAATTAATGATCTTGGGGTTCTATTAGATCCCAAGATTTCTGAACACATTTCTGCCATGGTAAGTAAGGCCATAAGCGTGCTTGCGTTTATCACGAGGTGGTGAAAGGAATTTGACGACCCCTATACAACAAAGACTCTCTTTATCTCGCTAGTTTGTACTATTTTAGAATACGCCTCTTATGTATGGCTCAACAACAAACGTGCGCCGTAGTCAATGAAAAAAAAAAAATTTGCTCTGCTCTCATCTCGTTCCCAGTTTTCAGCTACCGCTTCAACTACGTAGAGCACATCTTCCCATTTTTTGCTTTTGCTAAAAGCAGAGCAGAGCAAATAAGTTTTCAAACGGTGCACAGTGGGGCCTGCACAAAAAGCTTATCAAAAATAATTTTTTCATGAACGCGTTTGGCAAAAATAAAATATGTAATCGATAGAGAATACTTCAAAGATTATGGATCGAAAAGATTTTTTAAATCGGGCACTAGAGCTCCTCGAAGTTGAGAAATTATTCCTGAGGATGCATAAATGACAATTTTTACGAAAATTCACCACTTTCAAACTGAGTATTGGGCGATGTAAACAACCGATCTTCAATCCTTTTACTTTATCTGAAAAGTATGTTCAATCTTAGTGTTTTGTTGTTTAAATTTAAAATATAATATATAATTGTATAAATATAAAAATGTCAAAATTATCAAAATGCTTATTTTCCGTGATCCGCCAAAGACATGGTCTTGCCTCTACTGCTTTTATTAAAGCAATATTTTCCTCACTGTAAACATGTGCATATCTCTTTTTGGTTTTGCACACAAATTTTGACCCCACATTTCATTTTGACTTCAGTAATAACACTACTCGACAAAATTCAACTTTTTTCCGCTGTGGCCAAAAATGACTTTTTCTGATAGATTTGGAGATTTAAATTTTTTAAAGAATTATGGCTTTTTTCCAGGTTTAGTTTTTTTCAAGGATATTTAAAAAATGTGGTATTTTTTTCATACATAGTGGTTAGTTTTTTCACATAACTTAAGATTCCTACAACTGGTTGTATTGACCTGTGCAGTTTGGAAATTCTGACAAATACAGCTATAAAGTTTTGGTCAAACGGTTGTAACTTAGCCGTTTATTTTTATATTTTTATAAGCGATACCTGAAACGACGTCTAGTTAATGTGTCTATCTAAAACCAAAAATCAAGGCATTCAAATATTTTTCGACTTTTCCTGAGCTTTCAAAGTCAAAATTTCGGGGAAAAATACCGAAAAAAAAGAGTATATTAGATTTGTGGTGAAAACGGTTGTGTGTAACGCCCAGAAGGAAGCGTTTCCGACCCCATAAAGTATATATATTCTTGATCAGCATCAATAGCCGAGTCGATATGTCATGTCTGTTTGTTCGTCCGTCCGTCTGTCCGTCTTTATTTAAGCCAAGATCTCAAAGACTATAAGAGCTAAGGCAACCAAATTTTGTATCCAATCTCCTGTGTGATCACGCTACTCCAAATGTGTTGCAAATTTTTGTCGCTTTTTTGTTAAAATGACTTTCTGATAGATTTAAATGTTTAAAAATGTTTAAAAAATGTTTTTTTTTTTTCATAGAATAGTTTCTTTTAAAGAATTTTTAAAAAATTGTGGTATTTTTTGTCATAGGTAGTGTTTCTATTTTTCACATAACTTAAGTTTCCTATAACTGGTTGTATTGAACTTTGCAGTTAAAACGAGGGGGAACCTTATACCCGGTACTCATTCAGTATATGTATATGTACATATATTTATGAGCTTACGACTTATGCAATTAATTATATGTTCGCAAAAGGAGCGAATTAAATTTTGGGAAAAAAATTAAAATTTAAAATGAAGTCAAACCATTTTTAAAATTTTTATACATGTTTCCATTTTTGTTTACATATGCTTTTTACAACTGATTCTACATTTCATAATGTACATGTATAATTACATATTCGAGACGTACAAGTTTTCTTTAGGACGTTGATATGCAATGACTGCACCATCAAGTGGCCCAAGCGACACCAGCCGATGGCTGTTACGCGCGGATCCCAGGCAAGAAAGCAGCCTACCTCCCGCCCAACCGACCGAGGTGCTTTGCCGCTTAACGCGCGACTTGTTAAACGAACCAATCGAGGACATGCATGAAAGATAGATGTTAAACTAGTGTTCGAGGAAAAGTAGAACTGATCTAACTAAAGAAACGAAGTAATTGCTAATTACGGGAAAGATATAAGAGTTTCAATAATTTAAGACTAGGAAGGGAGTTAGTGGTAGATATAATATGATAGAGGGAATTATAATCCGAGCATAGGACCCTAAATGGTTCATACAAGGGTGTATAATTCCTAGTGCTTCTAATAGGAACCGTGAAGTTTATGCGGCTCAACAGGTCAGGGCTATCTACGTCACCCTTGATCAAGTTGTGCACAAAAATCCCACCAAGCATTTCCCTATGATTAGCTAAGGTTGGAAGGTTTATTAAGAGCAATCTATTAGAGTAAGACGGCAGTCTCACACCTGCATCCCAGCTGAGGCCGCGAAGAGCAAAAAGTAAAAAGTTTTTCTGAACTGATTCTGTATGGTCTTGGTGTACGTTGTACTGAGGGCACCATACACAAGAGCCGTATTCTTAAATCGGACGAACCAGAGAGGTGTAGAGAGTCTTTGTTATATAGGTGTCGTCAAATTCCTTTGACCACCTCTTTATAAACCCAAGCACGCCCATGGCCTTATTCACCATGGTAGAAATGTGTTCTGAAAACTTTAACTTGGGATCTAATAGAAAACCAATATCATCAACCCGGGTAATTATCTCACGGGAACCACCACAAAGGGTGTAAGGAATCAGAAGCATTTTGAAGCATTAAGGTTTAATAAATTTGCACAACACCAAGACTGAAATCTATCGAGATCGGATTGCAACCTGGATTGAAAAGAAATGTCCTTATACTGGACACAGAGCTGATGTTTACATCATCCGCATACATAAGTACTCGAGAGTATGTTAATAAGAAGGTAGGTCATTTATAAAGGGTGTAAAGATTAAGGGGCCTAGATGGCTGCCCTGTGGTACACCCGAAATCACCATAACTGGTGAGGACAGGGAGCTAGAGATCCATCTCAGGAGATTGATTGGGAACCCTAGAAGGTCGAGCATTTGTACTAGGAGGGAGTGGTTTACAGAGTCAAACGCTTTACTAAAATCAGTGTAAACAACATCCGTCTGTAAATTACCTTTCTTGTGCAGAGGAATCATAAAGGACTCCTTCCATATCGAGGGAAAGCATAAAGAATTTATGGATAGGTTGAATAGTTTAAGCAACGGCCCACACAGTAGAGCTGGGTCGACCACTCACTGCACTATCGATACATCGAATTTTTGTGTCAGATTTACACTATCGATGTTTTGACTTCGATAGTAAACGATGGTAAACGATAGTAACAAAAAAAAATGAGTGGAATATTTCAAATAAAATATCAGCCATTACAACTGATAATGCAAGTTCCATGAAAAAAGCTTGCGAATTGCTGAAAAAAGAACGCCTACCGTGCTTTGCACACACAATCAATTTGGTTGTGCAGGACTGTCTGGCGCTCGATTGCTTAAAACATATTTCCGGAAAGTGCAAACTGATTGTCACGTATTTCAAGTCTAGTCTAGTCTAGTGCTACTCGTCAGATCTCATTAAGTGTCTTAATCACAATATCGCTGATCATACCAATTGTGTGTGGGTTGCTTCATAACTTGGATATCGTCAAATCAAAGATGAAAACTTCAGAGGGTGTCGAAGTTCATCAATTTTTGATTGATCGCATTATGAAACGTCTCATGCCTTATGAAGAGCTCAGTCTTCCAATAATTGGGACGTTGCTTGACCCCAGATTTAAAAAGCAAGGTTTTCGATCCCCACTTAACGCCAAAAATGGACTCAAAACATTGCAAAATGAATTGCTGACTCAAGAAAATTTGGACACTGTTCCTTCGGAGCCACCAACACCAAACCATTCAGTTCCATCAGGGCAAAAACTTTTTGATTTTTTAAGCACCAATATAGCCAATATGGGGAGCAAAGATCGGGTCGATTCATTAACTGAACTAAGCCAGTATATGATAGCTTCGCATTCTCCCCAAGAAGCAAATCCCTTAGAGTTTTGGAAGGTAAGTATTTATATATATATATTATACCTTTTTACATTTATATAAATAATATTTATATTATTTATTTTAGTGCGCTGCAACCAATTCCTCGTTAAAATGTATTGCAAAAAGAATTTTATGCATTCCGGCCACTTCGACTGAGTCGGAGCGAATGTTTAGCAAGGCTGGCCTAATAGTTAGCGATAGAAGAGCATCGCTAAAACCAAAAAATGTGGATATGCTGGCATTCCTCAACAAAAACATGTGAATCTCCAAATAAATCAGTTATCTATAAGTTATATTAGTTATATCTAACCTCAACTGACGTGATTTACTTGAAGTAATTCTTTTTTTTGTTAACATAGAGTATAAATCTTATCTTAATTTGTTAAACCAGGCTGTCAAATTAAATTTTTGGTTTTTTTTTAAATAAAAAGAATAATATGTTTAAAAAAAATACTATCGATAGTATCGAATTTTTGGTTGAAAAACCTCGAGAATATCGAATATCTCAACTATCGATGTTTTCCCAGCTCTACCACACAGAGACTCGGCACAGTACCTGAGTACACAGCCGGGAACTCCGTCCGGACCCGGTGAGAACACCGGCTTTACTGTTCGTAGATCATGAAGCAACGAGCTTTCATTTAACATAGGACTGAAAATGCCGTATGGATACGGCTGACCAGAGTAAACGTCCTGCGAATAGGTAGCTTGGAAAAAACGGGCAAAACGATCGGCAATTGCCTGATCATTATCTGCCGACGTATTAAGGAAGGATAACGAGGATGGGTGTGCGGACGATCCAGTGCCAGTGTGAGTCCAGTGCATCATAGAAAATGTTTGTGCCTGTCGTAACATCACTGCACAAATATAAAGCGGACCAATCAAGATCGCTAATGAGATTATTAAGCTTCGTAAACTCGGCTTTACGGAAGCAGCGGACACATTGGGGTAGTCTACCCGACCGATCCAGTACAGTTCGTCCTAGGTCAAGCGACACTTCGAAAGTAGGATGGTAGGCATCTTCAGGTATAGTGAGCGGGGGACTCGATTCAACAACGCTAAGGTCGCATCCGTTACAAAGCAGATCAAGAAATTGACCGAAGGAATTTTTCACATGGTTAATATGAGACAGAGACAAGTCAATCAAGCCGTCAACAAAGTCATGACGTTACATGGGTACCAGGCTATTAGACTCATTTGCCGAAGACCAAACAATTCCTGGCAAGTTGAAGTCACCAAGAACTATTATGTGATCTTTGTCTGATATCGATGAAGAAATAACGGTTAAGGCGGACAAATGCTGCTCGTAAATTGCGATATCCGAAGAAGGCGGAATATACGAACAAGTTATGAAAACTGAGAAAGCGGGAAGAATCAGTTTTACACACAGAAATTCCAGTTCCTGCTGGATCTGGACTGTGAAAAGTTCCGACGTGAAGATTGAGTCCACAGCAATCAGAACCCCTCCTGCACGTCGAGACGAACGATCCTTTCTATAAGTTGTGTACCTGCCAAAACTTCGGAACAAAGAATGTCTGGCTTTAACCAGGTTTCGGTAAACACAATAACGTGGGATGCAAATGCGACACTATCCTTGAAAAGAATGCTGAGCTTACTACGCAAGCCTGATCGAACATTCTGATAGGTCACTTAGAGAAAATTTAATAGTTTTTTGGACGGGTAGAGCAGGAAGTCGAAGGTGGCGCACAGGTCTGATTTGTTGGCAGAGTTTTTGGGGGCCTAGTCTTCTTCTTTGCCTTAAACTCCTTCACCACCAAATGCTCCGGCCAATATTTGGCAGAACAGATGGTGTTAGAGTGAGTTTGGGAGACACTTATTTTAAAAGAAGCTATCTCCCTGCACAAGAAAAGTTAAATTTTCCACCTTGAAATCAGCGGTTTTTATTTGGCTTTGGATATAAGCCGTCACATCATTTATTGTGCATTTAGGGGCTAGCCGCGGGACAAAAACTTGTCTCTTTGGTGGGATCCCCACCAATCTTGGCACCACAGGCCTATCACCTGTGATGGTAATACCCGGTGGTCCGGGACGTATATCCACTGGTGGGGTCGGAATTGCGGGGACAGCTAATGAGTTTGACATTACGGACACGGACGCTACAGACGGTCTTGGCTGCATACTCTCCGACGCGATAAATTCGGCTACCGAATTTTCATCACCAGCAGCTGTCGTTGCCTTCGGAATGGCGAACGAAATCAACTGCTGCACTATTGGGGTGGTCGGAGTCAGCTTGTCAGCATCGGCCGGTCGAGGGGCAGTCGGCACATGCAGATCCCGCGGAGTGACTCCATGCTGTTATCTCCCTTTCAACCGGACGGCATGCCTCACAGCTGAAATGCAGGCTATTTCTTCTGGAGATGGCATCACCCACGAGACCGGAGAACCCGGCGCATTTAGTGTGCACTAGAGCCAGCAGGGGATACTCAGCTGGTCATGGGTGATCTGCTTCTTGCAGGTTTTTTTTTGCACAGACAACAGTGTATTCCATTATGAGAAAAAAAGAATACAAAAATAAAATATATGAAATAAAAAAATAAAATTTCAAAAGAAATAGATATCAGACCAGAGTGCCAGATAAACGATAAAAGCGCAATAAGAAAGAGAGGAGAGCGGTTACTGCAGCATCAGTTGAGAGAGAGCGCTACTACACAGAACGTATTGAGATCGAGAGAGGAAGAACAATTATGTTAGTTTGGGTAATAGGGAGATCATAGTGATACGCTTTGCGAGAGAGGGAGAGGGAATGAGTCAGCGCTTGGCAGGCGTTGCGCAGCCACTGAAATTGAATTTGTTCTTTCTGTCCATAATGACGATCCGACCTGATCTAGATTTGGTAGTCTAGTAGATAGTGTCATTTTCCATGATTCTGCGTTTTTTGTTTTCTCGTATCTTAAAAATTGTGGATTCCACAGATTTTCGTCCTTTGTGGGCTGTAAGAGGCGTGGCAAAATTTTGAAATAAACTCGTGCTGGTTTGATACCACAGGAGTTTGGATGGAAAGTTTGGTTTCTCTAGCTACTATAGTCTCTGAGAACTAAGCGTCAAAAAATTCTAATAATGATCCGATCTGATCCAGATCCAGAATGGTCATTCTCTATGATTCTGCGTTTTTATTTTTCTCTTAAATTCAAAATTGTGTACGCTGGATATGAATGATGGATACTGGATACAAAATTTGGTTGCTCTAGCTCTTATAGTCTTGGAGATCTAGGCTTAAGTTTTGGTGAAACGGTTATAACTTAGCCGTTTATTATACCCGGTACTCGAAGAGTATAGGGGTATATTAGATTTGTGGGGATAACGGTTGTGTGTAACGCCCAGAAGGAAGCGTTTCCGACCCCATAAAGTATATATATTCTTGATCAGCATCAACAGCCGAGTCGATATAGCCATGTCTGTCTGTCAGTCCGTCCGTCCGTCTTCATTAGCGCCTAAATCTCAGAGACGTTTAAAGCTAGAGCAACCAAGTTTTGTATTCGGTCTCCTGTGTTATCACACTACTCAAAGTATATTTCAAAATTTCGCCCCGCCCCTTTCCGCACACACAATTTTGAAGATACAAGAAAACTAAAAACGCAGAATCATAGATGATGACCATTTCTATCAGAGTGTTGAATCTGGATCAGATCGGATCATTATTATAGCTACAATGAAGAAACCCATTTCGAAAGTCATCATTCCCTCTCGCTCTCTCTCACACGTGACCCCATCTGCTTCGCCCATTCGTATTTTTTGACGCCTAGTTCTCAGAGACTATAAGAGCTAGAGCAACCAAACTTTCTATCCAAGCTCCTGTGATACCAAACCAGCACGAGTTTGTTTTAAAATTTTGCCACGCCCCTTTCAGCCCCCACAAAGGATGAAAATCTTTGGAAACCAAAATTTTTAAAATAAATGAAAACCAAAAACGTATAATCATGAAAAACTATCATATCTACCAGATTGCCGAATATGGATCAGGTCGGATCAATATTATGGCCAGAAGAAACAAATTAAATTTCAGTGGCTACGCAACGCCTGCCAAGCGCTGACTCATGCCCTCTCTTTCTGTCGTAAGCACTTGTACGTCTCAAATATCTAGTTATACATGTCATGTAGAAATTTAGAAGCAGATGTAAAAATCATATGCAAACAAAATCGGAAACATGTATAATATTCCAAAAATGTACTTCATTTTTTTAAATATTATTTTTTACCCATTTTTTTAATTTGTGCCTTTTGCGAACATATAATAAATAGCATAAATTGCAAGCTTATATATGTACAGTTGCGAAAAATAGAATAGCACCACCACCACAAGCAACTTTTAAATAGTTGCCAAACTCACATTTTTAACTTTAAGGAAACTTTAAGCACATTTTTAGAAATGGAAGACTCTTATAAACATATGAATATAAAAAAAATCGTCTTTCCTTTTAACGTTTTTAAGTTATTTAAGAAAATTCCTTGAAAGTGATCAAATTCGGTGAAAAAAATAATAGCACCACTTTTCAAAAATTGAATTAAAAACAAAATAGTGACCAAAAAGTAACGAATTCCTTAGTTAACTATTTTAAACGATTATTAATAAATCTATAATTATCATTTAACATTTAGTACAATGTCCTTTTTTGGCAATAACAGCTGCGTAGCGTCTTGGCATGGAATCAATCAAGTCCTGGCATCGTTTTAGGACCAGGACCCTTTAATTTATACCCAAAGTGATCCGATAGTGGCTGGCTTAGAAGTAGCAACCGCCTTCTTAACGTAGGACCACAGATTTTTGATAGGATCAGGTCAGGTGACTGAGCAGGCCACTCCAAAACGTTCACATAGTTTGCCATAACACATTCCTTTGCTTTCTTGCTGGTGTGTTTGGGGTCATAAACCTGTGAAAAGACCCATACGAACGGACTTTCATATTCTTCAAAGGGTAGCATTACTGTCTCCACGATATTCACCTACACGTGCTAATCCCTGATGGTTTTTATCCAAACTAGTGTACCTACTCCATAGTGGGAAAAGCAGGCCCATACCATTACACTACACCCTCCATGCTTATCGGTTTTTGTGGTGTACTAAAGTTTGTATTCTACTTTCCTTGGACCTCTAACGTATGATCAAGATCCTTTTCCACCAAACATATCCACTTTGGACTCATCTGACCATAGAATATTCGTCCATTGTTGGGATGTGCGATTTGCTTGTACACTGGCTAACCTCATGTGCTTAGTAATATGTCTCGCGTTTGAAAGTGGTATCTTTCTTGGGCTGCAGACTTTTATAGTATGTTGGCTAAGATATGTACTAACTTTTTGATCCATCGCATTTATTTGAAGCTCTTCTTTAAGCTCGCTAGCTGACTTAAAGGGAACCTTCTTTCCTTGACGAATCCGTCTTTTGCCATGTAGAGGGGTCAAAGGTCGTTTTCGTCCGCGTGTTTCAGCCTTTTCTTCATAGTTTAAGACGTTTTTAATCATTTTATTGGAATATCATACCAATTGACCAACTTTTCTGTAAGTTTTTCCGTTTAATATCAGTTTTTTGGTCAGATCTCTCATCTCCGCAGTGCAGTGCTTTCCACGTCCCATTGTAATGATTATTATTAACTTTTATGACAGAAACAATGAAATCTTAGTCAAAACTAATGAATACGTGCCTTTTACAAAGACAATTTTGAGAAATATAGAAGCTTCACTAAGAAAATGGCTAGTGGTGCTATTTTTTTTTCGCCTAATTTGATCACTTTCAAGGAATTTTCTTAAATAACTTAAAAACGTTCAAAAGGAAGAAGATTTTTTTATATTCATATGTTTATAATAGTCTTCCATTTCTAAAAATGTGCTTAAAGTTTCCTTAAAGTTAAAAATGTGAGTTTGGCAACTATTTAAAAATTGCTTGTGGTGGTGGTGCTATTATTTTTTTCGCAGCTGTATGTACATAAGTATATACTGAGTACCGGGTATAAAGTAGAGACGCGGCCCTTGCCGCGGCTCACAACGGTCCCCCTCGTTTTTATATTAATAATATATTAATTATATGTTATTAATATATTAATTATATATTAATTTATATTAATTATATATATTAATTTATATTAATTAATAACTATTGGAAAAAACTTTTTTATTGTCGATTGCATTTTTTATATAATTTTACTAAAATTGTTTCCGTTGTTTAGTCAAAATACTAAATGACCGTTGGAAAAAGTGAGATTGAGAAAAATATTTTTTGTTAATTTTATATGAATGTGATATCAAAAAACGTAGCATGCACTTTTGTTAGAAATTGATTTATTTACTCCAAAAAATTAAAACTTTTAGTATCGAATAACATTTGGGGAAACCCCACGCTAGAGAAGTAAAAAATGCATGAAATTTCGGAGTGCGGCTTTTTTTGTCGCTGGGTGTATATATAACAATAATTTTGTATGCTGCTCTGGGCTGTCCGATAATACATGTGGTAGTTTTCTAATTGCAATAGATATTGTTTATTGAATATCTTAAAGTAAGCTCCAAGTTTACATTTGTTTTACTTAAGTTTATGGATAAGTTAATTATGCGCGTGTACATATGATGATGCGTGGTCGAACAGAGAGCTGAGCACCGACTGATCTCAGAGCCGATGGCCGCTGTAAGCAGACGACGCGACAAAACTACGGCCGCTTCGTGTCTCTCTCTTTCCTTCATTTCCTACATACATTCAATTCATTAAGAATAGCTTCCACAAATTCCTACATATCTACTACATATCTCAAATAACTTTGTATTTTCCATACCCATTTGCAAGAAAATTCTTTTTATATTTAACAAATTTATTTACTGCTGCTTATATTCAACTGAATGCTTAAGAAAATAAAATAAGACTTAGAGCTCCTCAAAATGAGAATTCAATAAATGTATTCTATGCACATATGTTATGTTTTATAAAACCTGGTAAAAAACAAAACATAAAAGGTAAATAATATAACCTGCGAAGCCAACCAAGCTAGCGTTTGGTGACATCGGCAGCCGTTGGAAATCTCAGGAGTATGTTCTGCTCACTGCTGCTGTCCATTTGGTCGCCATCTCGTTGGCTCCGTTAGTCTTGCTTATAATGAAGCTCTCTAGCGCACTTGCAATGTACTGCACTCTCACCAACAACAATTCCTGCCCAGTGGTGTCTTGCAGTTTTCGGCTTCTGTAATAACCAGGGGGCCTGTTGACTAACCCTTCTAATTCCGCATTTTGACGTTAATATCAGTTCGGTACCTTCCCAAAAGCCATTTTACGGTTAAAAAATGTTACAAAAACCAATCTGTTCCATTTTTGTATATTAACGAGGGGAAAAACGCGTCTCTACCTTATACCTGTTACTCAGTCAGTATACACATACATTTATGAGCTAACGATTTATGCAATTTATTTTATGTTCGCAAAAGGGACGAATTAAATTTTGGGCAAAAAATAATATTTCAAAAAATGAAGTCAAATAATTTTTGGAATGTTATACATGTTTCAAATGTTCTTCTACTTTTTTACATGTATATCTATTTGAGACGTATGTATAAGTGTGTACGAGAGAGAGAGGGAATGAGTCAGCGCTTGGCAGGCGTTGCGTAGCCACTGAAATTTAATTTGTTTCTTCTGGCCATAATATTGTTCCGACCTCATCCATATTCGGCAATCTGGTAGATATGGTAGTTTTTCATGATTATACGTTTTTGGTTTTCATTTATCTTAAAAATTGTGGATTCCACAGATTTTCATTCATTGTGGGGGCTGAAAGGGGCGTGGCAAAATTTTAAAACAAACTCGTGCTGGATTACTATCACAGGAGTTTGGATAGAAAGTTTGGTTGCTCTAACTCTTATAGTCTCTGAGAACTAGGCGTCAAAAAATACGAATGGGCAAAGCAGATGGGGTCACGTGTGAGAGAGAGCGAAAGGGAACAATGACTTTCGAAATAGTTTTCTTCATTGTAGCTATAATAATGATCCGATCTGATCCAGATTCAACACTCTGATAGAAATGGTTATTCTCTATGATTCTGCGTTTTTAGTTTTCTCGTATCTTAAACATTGTGTACGCCACAGACATTCGTTCTTTGTGGGGGCGGAAGGAGGCGGGGCGAAATTTTGAAATTCACATTGAGTAGTGTGATATTACAGGAGACTGAATACAAAACTTGGTTACTCCAGCTTTATTAGTCTATTAGATATATGCCCAAATGAAGACGGACGGACGGACAGACAGACATGGCTATATCGACTCGGCTATTGATGCTGATCAAGAATATATATACTTTATCGGGTCGGAAACGCTTCCTTCTGGGCGTTACACACAACCGTTATCACCACAATCTATGTTGAACATTTTCAAAATTTTTTTCATACATGGTTATGTTGACACTTTGTATGGTCAAAAAGTAACCTTGACCGCCAATAAATATATATGAAGTAAAATTTCAATAGTTCTTCCATTTCTTGATACACAGTGGCTCAGGGCCAAAACAATGCAATGTCAAATAAAAAGTTTAAGGTGCTACAGATTTTAAACTAGAGGAAAAATTTTAAATTTTTATTTTATTTTTAAAACTGAGCAATATGTAATCAGCAAATAAAGTCCCTTTTTTAAATGTGATAAAACATACAACAAATTGTCGTTTAAAAATTTTTTGTTTTTCCTCTAGTTTAAAATCTGTAGCACTTTAAACTTTTTATTCGACACTGCATCATCGAGGGTCTGAATCACTGTACATATGTATTAGAAGTGTCGGTCAAACCTTTTTTTCCGCTGTGAACAAACTGGCTTTTTCTGATAATTTTTGGCTTTAAACATTTGTTTATAACAATAACATTTAATATTTACAAACATTTAATAATAAAAATAATAAATAAAAGTCTATCAGAAAAAGTAGGTTTTATTCCAAGAAAAAAGTTCAGTTCTGTTGACTAGTGTTACCAGTTTATGTTTAAAACCCCTCTAAGTACTTAACCAAATATATACATACAAATGTTCGAGTATACTGAAGTTTAAATTGTATCATAGTTACCCGAACTATCATTTCCGGTTTCTGGGCTTCCACTTGAGTACATTGTAGCTAGTTTTCCATCAATTATAAAACGAAACCAACCATTTGAACCGTTGGAAAGCTCTAGTGCTATAGAATCCGACCAAACATACAAGCAATCACGTCCCCGGCACAAACTCCAATCTCTCCAATGGTAAGGCTTTCCTTGTAAAATCTCTTTGGCGTCCTCCAACGAATCTTCTTTTTATTTCGAAGAGCATGTATATAATGAATGTTTAAAATATAATTTTAACTGTTACCTGAAGTCGATTTTTGGAACTCTGTGCTTATAGAAGACCTTCGCAATAAAGTCAAGTCATCTGAGTTACCGCTGAATTGAGGAGAGGAATCTTCAACATCATGGTCCATTAAAGTTTGAACTTTTGCAAATACTCCTAGTCTGGCAAACTGATTTAAAAACTCATCGTTTGTCTTGCACATTATTTCTTCAATAATATTTAAAACAATTAAATGACCATCGTCGTCATCCTGGAATTTAAACCAAAAATCTGTGTTTTAAGCAGTATCAAAGAATAATGCTAAAGATGAATATTCTGAATATAGGATTCCCGGTACTCGTTACAAATTTTCATAGTGAAAAAGAGTTTAATTTTAAATCAAAGCGACAGTAAAATAATACGAGTTTGGGCTAAAAAAAAATACAATAATTTTTTTTGTCGCCTCAAGCTGAATGGACAGATTTGCAGTATAAAGACCTCCAAGAGTACCGGGTATAATCTGGTAGGAAATTTTCAAATTTACCTCGTTATCTAGGACACTTGCAACTACCTCAATAAGTAAGTTTCCACCATTGTGAGCTATTTTTAGTGTAGTATCATCGCTATTAAGGGTTTCACTAAAACTCTGCAGTACAGATGGATAAGCGTATTGTACAATTTTTTTGATAAGGGCCAAGCTAGCCCGACGAACACTGCCCAGCATTGATCCTAAGAACGTTCGACAAAATATAGGCAATAGTAGTTTTAAATATATAGGCGCCATTTCAGGATCACCTCGCGGTTCCAAAAATGTATAATTTTTTCCATCTTTGTTCAAAAGAGAATGATCCGTCGACATCCATTCTCCTGGTGATTGCAATATAGCACTTACTTCCCGGTGACCATCATCTGATCTTTCGCGCGCTTTATCTAGAGGTGTTTTTCCATCTTCATCTCGCAAATCTGGATAAGCTCCATATTTTAGTAAAATTTTTGCAATAGCTGGCCGACCAAAGCATGCAGCGTAGTGAAGAGATGAACTCCTTTGACCTTTATTTACATCTGCTCCTTTTTCACATAAGAATTCAACCATTTCTAAAGTACCAAACGCTGATGCCCAATTTAAAAGAGTTTGTCCAACGTCATCCATACAATTTACATCGATTCCCCCTGTCTCAATAGCTTCTCGCAAAGCCTCGGAGTCCTTTGATCGTATACAATCTATAAGTTGCCTATGTGTACGGTCAGTGTTGGAGTTATTACGTCTAGGTCGTGGAGCTAATTGACCTTGATTGCTATGGTTATTTCCTCGATTTAAGGCTTGACGTCCTTCGAATAGCAGCAGAAGTAAAAGATCCGCAAATCGCATGCAATCGAGTACACATCTTTCATCGCCCTGAAGAGCTCGTTCTATCGAGTCGGATAATTGCGATCGCAAAATGTCATAAGTAATGGAAGGTGACCCGCGGCACAACGTTGATAATAGTGATATGGTCGTTGATATCGATTGAGGAGATATACCGGAATCAGATACTTTTATTTTATTACTTGATATAGTTGTAGCTTCTTCCGACCCATTGTCGTCCATTGAATCTTGGTTTGGTGGTATAGAAGTTATGCTTAGCGGTTGAGGTCCTGTTGAGAGTGACGAATGCACGTTGACATTTCCACCGACACTATTAAGACGTTTTAGCAGCTCTGAAACTAACCCATATTCTGCTAGGGGGGCCGGGTCAATCCATTTTCTTGTAAAACGATCCGCTACAGATGCAAAACATTTTAGTGCCCCATCGGACACCATTGGATCTTCGTGCTGGAGCAAAGTACTTAAGCTCTGTACGCAGTTTTGTATGCATGGAGAATTAGGCTCTACTTTAGTGCAGAGTCTTGAGACAACAGACATAGAAGAATGCAGGGTGTCCTTATGAACGAGAGAACCGCAATCACGGATAAATGACAAAACACAGTTAAGACCACCGCCTTCAAAAACAGCTCCTGCTTCTCTAGTGCATATAAGCTCAAGAACTTTTATGCATTGCTCAGCCAAGTCACGTGATGTCCTTGAAGATAAGTCAGCAATCACTAAATGACTGCAAATGGCTTTAATTGCTCCGTCAATGGACACAATCCTTCTAGTGCATTCGGCAGACACGTCTAAGTAATAAGTTATAGCCCGCGCTGTTACCTCAAGTACATTTTCAGGTGCAAATTCATCAAGAAAAATTTTGCACAACGCCGGCAAAAATGTACGGGGAGGGCAACTGAAACATAGTAGCATTAAAAATTATAAATGTACAAATTAATTTAAATAAATGTGCTAGTGTATAATACCTTTCGAAGCAACGGTCTACATTGTCAGACATCAAAAGAAGCATGCATAATTGTTCCAGTGCAATTAATTGCATATCTCTCTCATCCCCTTGTCCCATGGACAACCATTCTAAAAGTGTTTCGGGATCGACATCACCCATCTGTAATGTCAAAAAAAAAAAATGTAGATTATATGTATGTTTTATTTGTTGTATTCTATTATAATAAGGACAAAAAACTCAAAGTAATTACATAAAAACGAGGGGGAACGTTGTGAGCCGTACTTAGTCAGTATATACATACATACGTTTATGAACTTACAATTTATGAAATTTATTATATGTTCACAAAAGGATTGAATTTAATTTTGGGTAAAAAATAATATTTGAAATAAAAAAAATGAAGTCAAAGAAAGCATTTATGGATTTTTAAACATGTTTTCATTTTTGTTTACATATTCTTTTTACATCTGTTTCTACATTTCATAATGTACATGATTAACTACATATTCGAGACGTACAAGTTTTTGCGAGAGAGAGAGAGAGAGAGAAAGAGGGAATGAGTCAGCGCTTGGCAGGCGTTGAGTAGCCACTGAAATTTAATTGTTCCTTCTGTCCATAATAATGATTCGACGTGATCCAGATACGACGTGATATGTATGTATATACTGACTGAGTACCGCGTATAAGGTAGAGCCGCGACCTTTGCCGCGGCTCACAACGTTCCCCCTCGTTTTAGCTATAATAATGATCCGATCTGATCCAGATTCAATACTCTGATAGAAATGGTCAGATTATAATTCCCTCTACCACATTATATCTACAACTAACTCCCTTCTAGTCTTAAATTACCGATACACTTATATTTTTCCCGTAATTAGTAATTACTTTGCTTCTTTAGTTAGATTAGTTATAATTTTCCTCTAACACTAGTCTAACACCTATCTTTCATGCATGTGCGCGATTGGTTCGGTTAACGAGTCGCGCGTTAAGCGGCAGCGCCCCTCGGTCGGTTGGGCGGGAGGTAGGCTGCGTTCTTGACAGCATCATTCTTTATGACAGCATCACTCAAACCTTACACACAAATACTATCTGTATCCCACAACTTCACGAAACTGCCAGATCTTTCAGTGGCACACTCCAGTAACGATTGAACACATCACCAAACAATATCCCTGCAACTATCCAAATAAAAAAAATCTTCAAAGACTTAAAAATCACCCAATATTTAAGCAATCCCTCAACAGAAAACGTACAACTAATAATAGAATATGTACTCGGTCCGTATATACATATGTGCGCCTACGTTTTCTGTAATTTATGCAATACATTTTATACGTCGTTTTGTATCGCTGTTCGCAAAAGAATCAAATTGGTTTTTAAAAACGTCGAACACTTCAGGAAATTTTTATATAGTAGTTATATTCTTAGTTAGTTTTATTGTCGATGGCCCTGTAAGCTATTATTATTAATATGTATTGTTGGATTTGACTTTGCAAGAAATTTCTGACATCAAATAAATAAATAAATAATACTTATTATATTACAATATATTTTTATAAAAATTGTTAACTGCATTATCTGAATTTTTTTTTATAAAGGTATAAAAGGTAAAAGGTATAGTTGTTATTAAAAAATTATATTTCAGCCAATTACAAAAAAAACACGGTTAACGAATCAAATGAATCATTTGATGTAAATTCACTTGGTTCTTTTGATCTTCAATTAGTCAATCTTATGCTGAAATGATAATGCGCATGCCACCGGTTCATGTACTAGTAACAAAGTGTCGCCGCAATCGGTACTTGAAACAAATTGGGCTTCGGAGATGTGAATACGTCAGAGTTTTCTTTCCTACTGATTTTATTGTAAAATATGCAGGGTTTATATACAGAATTTTGGTGGGTAACAATTGCTTATTTAGGGTCATAGGTAGAATATCTATATTTATGACTAAACAATTATAACAGCTTATGGGTCAGGTCCTAAATATTTTATGACGGTCGCAAGGGATCATCTTACAGATGGTGGGACATTTGACCCAATGCAGATCATACCTAGAAGTATGGGTCGGGTCTAAGATAGTTTATGACGGTCGCAAAGGATGTCTTGCAGATGTTGGGATATTTGACCCAATGCAGATCGTATTTACCAGCACATGGGTCAGCGGTGCATCTTACATGTTTATTTAGGTAAACGGATTGAAATTCTTAACCATATATTACTTAGGTCTAACCATACGATTTAGTACTTTACTTGAAATCGTACATCCTCCCGGCCGTTGAACATAGTAGGTTCAACCATCATCAATATTGATTGTGAACTGGTGCCTTGGTGTAATGTCTCCGTTTGCCAGTGCGCTGGGTGTATGACTTTGCTATCATGTGGGTTTGGGCTTGTGCCACCTTTTTACCAGATTAATTGTTACAATAATCATTATAAAGATCAGTACAATGTACATGGCAGCATGATGATGATCGATGCTTTCCAGATTGTGGGGTAGCTTAAAACTATTAGGTGGTAAAAGCTTCGTTTCCATTTGTTACAGTAGTTAAGTCGTTCATCATTCTTTGTAGCTGTAGTTGTAATATGTTCAGTTGCTGTTTCATTGAGGTCACTTTCTCCAAAGCGAGCGTATGATGAATGCATCGTGGTTTCCTGGGTGCTTTGACTTGTTACGGTTATGAGTGAGTTCCGAATAATGCATCCTGGTTTTGCTGTCAAAATTCCTGAATGTTGCAGTGTAATAGCCGAAATGCCATCTGTACATACCGCTAATAGCTTTAACGGTGACTTTGTGGCAAAAATCCATTGATTTTTGTTATGCATGCTCAACCACATAAATGATTTTTTTGTTTTGATTAGGTTGCATGATGCGTCTGTTTTGTTGTGAAACATTTGTAGTTCACAACTTGTCTCAGCTGAGAACATTGTTTGTTTATTATAACATACAAAGTCATCGTTTGCTCTTTGATGGCAGTTTTTTAACTCAGTCTCAGACAGTTCAATAAATTCGTCTCGGTGACTGTTGATTGCCTTGTATGGTATCTTGTCTTCAAACATGCTTATTCCATTTTCTGTTGGTTGCGGGATGGGTGTTAATTTGTATATTTCCAGCTCGTTTGCTGAGACAAATGGGAAGGTAACTTGAAACTTAACTTTATTACACTACCTTGGAAAAATAATTTTTTTTGAGAGAATGGGAGCAATATAAACGAGAGGGAACGTTGTGAGCCGCGGCAAAGGCCGCGGCTCTACCTTATACCCGGTACTCAGTCAGTATATACATACATACATTTATGAGCCTACGATTTATGAAATTTATTATATGTTCTCAAAAGGGACGAAAATAATATTTAAATTAAAAAAATTAATGTTTTGGAATTTTTCTACATGTTTCCATTTTTGTTTACATATGCTTTGTATATCTGCGCCTACATTTCTACATGACATGTATAACTACATATTTGAAACGTACAAGTATTCAGGACAGAGAGAGAGAGAGAGAGGGAATGAGTCAGCGCTTGGCAGGCGCTGCGTAGCCACTGAAATTTAATTTAATTCTTCTGGCCATAATATTGATCCGACCTGATCCATATTCGGTAATCTGGTAGATTTGGTAATTTTTCATGATTCTGCGTTTTTGGTTTTCATTTATCTTAAAAATTGTGGATTCCACAGATTTTCGTCTTTTGTGGGGGCGGAAAGGGGCGTGGCAAAATTTTAAAACAAACTCGTGCTGGTTTGGTATTGGATAGAAAGTTTGGTTGCTCTAGCTCTTATAGTCTCTGAGAACTAGGCGACACAAAATACGAATGGGCAAAGCGGATGGGGTCGCGTGTGAGAGAGAGCGAGAGGGAATGATGACTTTCGAAATGGTTTTCTTCATTGTAGCTATAATAATGTTCCGATCTGATCCAGATTCAACACTCTGATAGAAATGGTCATTCTCTATGATTCTGCGTATTTAGTTTTCTTGTATCTTCAAAATTGTGTGTGCCACAGACTTTCGTCCTTTGTGGGGGCGGAAAGGGGCGGGGCGAAATTTTGAAATACACTTTGAGTAGTGTGATAACACAGGAGACCGAACACAAAACTTGGTTACTCTAGCTTTAATAGTCTATGAGATATAGCTGCAAATGAAGACGGACAGACGGACGGACGGACAGACGGACAGACAGACATGGCTATATCGACTCGGCTATTGATGCTGATCAAGAATATATATACTTTATGGGGTCAGAAACGCTTCCTTCTGGGCGTTACACACAACCGTTATCCGCACAAATCTAATATACCCCTATACTCTTCGAGTACCGGGTATAAAAATTTTCATTTTTTGTAGAAGCATCCTCTTTTAAAATGTATAACAATAAGAAAAATGTATATGACCTCAGAAAAATCATGCATATGACCGTAGAGAAATGCTATTGAGAAATTATGAATACATTTTCAAGAGAATAAGTTGCGAATTTTCTCAGGAAATTTGTATATAGCCCCGAAAAATGCTGTTCGTTCGAGGCCCGAGTGTAATTCCCTTATTTTGGCACGAGACTTGCTCGCTTGCCTCCCCAAGTTTTTTGTTAACTCTCTAATTACAACTCTCTATTGTTAAAGGCTCTGGCATTTTCGGCCACCTTCAATATACAAATCACATACAATATATTATAACGTTTTTGTGAATTTAAACTTTTTTAAAATTCTTAATAATATAGTCAACGAAAAAGCTCGTTGTCTCAACCATTGGTGACCCCGACGTGACCGTCATTAATAATATTGCTAAAAACAATTAAAAATCGTTTAAAGTGCAAACTAAACCTAACCTTTCTGTCGCGAAGCTTTCGTCTCGGCGTTTGCTTGCTTAAACACCAATACATCTACGGACAGCAGCGGCTTTGATTTCGGAGCACTTGCGCGAGTTACCAGCTCAGCACCTACCCTCACACTTCCCCCTCCGAAACCTCTACGAGCTAGCTACAATGTAGAGACCACCAACAACATCGACTCACACCACCAACTAACATCCGCTCCAATTGCAACAGCGGACGCAAACCCCAACGTCAGCAGATTCTCGGCCACTGAGAATTAAGAAGTCAGCACTATTGTAAAACCATATCTACCCAAAATTATAATAAAGAATCATAATCAAACCTAATCGGACGTATTTAATTCAACCGAAAAACGGGCTATTAACCTCTGAACCGAGTGACAAACTACACAGAGCTACCAACTCCAGGAACCACCTGATTCTACAATCATAACTCGCGCACATACCGACAATCAAACGAGTCATTCTCCTATTCTTCTTTGTGCCTCGCTGTGCTCGCTGCTGCTGTCGGTGCATTTGCGCGCACAAACCGAAATTCTAACGGATTGTTCTTCTATTCTTCTTTGTGCCTGCTCGCTGCTGCTGTCTGTTGCTGCTGCTGCTTGCCGAAATGGCCGAGTTCAATGACTTGTCGGAAAACAGGGTGTCTTTTTACAAACGGAAGGCACAGTCAATATACCACAAAGCAGCATTACTTCAGGATACATTTGCGGGTGATGAAAGCAATGAAGATGCGCTAAATGTTCATCTAGAATATTTGGAAAAAGTTTCCGATTTATTTTATGCGACTCATTCCAATTTAGAAGAACTCCATGTAAGCGAAATTGGCAGCGACTTAAGTAACAAATTTGATGTCTTGGTTATGGAAATCAAAGTTTGTATTCGCTCAAGACTCCGCAGTGCTATCGGGAACATGCCGCATCCTGAGTTTAATGTCAGTGCCTCCGGAAATGTTCGGCCACGATATCATATTCCTGATATAAAACTTCCTACTTTCCGTGGAGGCTACACTGAGTGGGCAAACTTCTTCACTATGTTCAACACAATTATAGGTCAGGAGGCCGTTTTATCAAGGATTGAGAAGTTTCAGTACCTGCGATCATGTTTGGATGGACCTGCACTGGAAGCTGTTCGTTTTTTGGAAGTAACGTAGGGCAATTATGATATCGCGTTGGATATTTTAAGCAACCGTTTCAATAACAAACGTTTAATCTTTCAGGCACACGTCGCTGAGATGCTAAAGCATGATAAGGTTGAAGATGGGTCAACTAGAAGCTGCGTACCTTATCGGATAAGGTGCATTCTCACATGAGAGCGCTAAAGTCGATTGGTAACATGGAAATAGCAGGTTGCATCATCGTTCACTCTATTTATAAGTATCTGGACACCAAAAGCAGGAACAAATGGGAACAGCTGTCACCGTCCAATGTTATACCGACCTGGGACCATTGTTCCGCTTTTTTGGAAACGAGATGACAAGCCATGCAGGCAAAGGATCAAGCTATGTATGTTGATTGATCCCCATAGCAATCAGGTTGGAAAACATAAAAGATTAATTAATTCCAAAAACAGTCTTGTTGCTACAAATACCCTTGGATTAGAGTGCGTATTTTGCAATAGTAAAGAGCACAACATTTACAGCTGCACTCGGTTTGGAAACCTTTCGCCATCTTTGCGCCTTAAAGAGGCAAGGAAGCTTAGAGTATGCTTCAACTGCTGGAAGAAGGGACACCGTAACACCTCCTGCAGTTCAGGTTCTTGCCGCACATGCGGTGGAAAACATCATTCACTTTTGCATATCAACAGTCCTCTGCCGACGTCAGTTACCACGGAACCAACGAACGCTACTATGTCGTCTGCTCAGACCGACTCACGCTCAGACCCCAGTCTTCAGAATTCTCTTGTTGCCGCTTCATTACCTTTCTCGCCTCCTGCTCAGAATCTTAGTTCAGACGTAGTGCTTCTCGCCACGACAGTCATCATGATTAAGAGTCGATATGGTGATCTTATTCCATGCCGTGCTCTTCTGGATTCCGGCTCGCAGATCAACTTAATAACCTCTCACTGCTCAGATGCTTCAGCTGAAACGAGCCAAAGGTTCGGTCTCAGTATCCGGTATTGGTGCGGAATCCGCATTTCATACAGAAGGTTCAGTGAATTTGGTCATTCGATCCAGGACTTCAGATTACTGCACGAGTCTCACAGCTCTTGTTGCTCCACGCATCACAGGAAACCAGCCCGCTTCTTCTTTTGATATATCCAAATGGAAAATGCCATCCAATATCAGTCTTGCTGACCCGAGTTTCAACAAATCTCAGCGCATCGATGTGCTTATTGGAGCCAGTTTATTTTATGATATCTTATGCGTTGGACAGATTAAGTTGGACAAAGGCCTTCCTATAATACAGAAAACGCGTTTCGGTTGGGTAGTAACAGGTGGAGGTCATTATTCCCACAACTCTGTGCTCCTAGCTGCCTCTAGCTCGACTGAATTGAGTCATAATCCCACCGTCGGTTTGGATGAGCTAGTGAGACGCTTCTGGGAAGTCGAAAATTGCCACGGCCCCTCCATAGAGGCTACAAAGGAGGAAATTGCTTGCGAGGAACATTTTAAGAAACATTTCTGTCGACTTCCAAGTGGCGAGTACAGCGTTCAATTGCCCCTTAAGATGAGTGACAGTCTTCTTGGAGATTCATATCAACAAGCATATCGGAGATTTCTCAATTTAGAACGCAAACTGGGACGCAAGCCACTTATCAGGGCCCAATATGCCGAATTTATAAAAGAGTACCTCGACTTAAATCATATGTCCCCTGTTAAGAGCGACTCACTAAAACAATGCAAATTCTTTCTTCCTCATCACTGCGTAGTAAGAGAGGACAAAACCACCACAAAACTCCGAGTAGTTTTCGACGGATCCGCGTGTACATCTACAGGATATTCCCTAAACGATATATTGATGTCGGGCCCAACTATTCAGCCGAAGTTAGTAACGACGCTTCTCCGATTTCGTACCTTTCCTGTAGCCTTGACTGGTGACATTTGTAAAATGTATAGATGCGTCCGTGTCTTGCCCCAGGATAGTTTTCTGCAGTGCATATTGTGGCGCGATTCACCCCATGAGGAGATTCGAGCATTTAAACTAGATACCGTCACCTATGGAACGAAACCAGCATCATTTCTAGCCGTCCGTTCTATGCACCAACTAGCCGCCGACGAGCGTGCCTCTTATCCAATTGGAGCTAAGGTTGTGTTGCAGGATTTCTACGTGGATGGCTTGCTAACGGGGGGAGACACTACAAATGAGGTTCTTGAAATAATTCGCCAGGTGTCAGGACTCTTAGCCAAAGGGAATTTCAAGATCAGGAAATGGTGCTCCAACGATGCATCTTTACTAAATCAAATACCCAGTGAAGATAGGGAAACATTTGTAAAATTCACTGATGGCAGCGATGTAACCAAGACGCTCGGTTTGGCATGGAATCCCACTTCGGATGAACTATTGTTTGCTTTTTGCCCCAATCAAGTCCCTTCGAAACCAACTAAAAGAGTTATATTGTCCACCATCGCACGATTTTATGATCCACTCGGACTTATAGGGCCAGTAATTACAAGGGCAAAAATATTTCTGCAGCAGTTATGGAAAGAAAAGCTTAATTGGGATGAAAGTCTGCCAGTCGCCTTACGCACAGCTTGGATCGACTTTATTCAGCCGTTTGACTCTATGCAACGAATCTCTTTCCCACGTCTATCATTCCTTCAAAGCAGCAATCTTGAAATACATGGATTTTGTGATGCCAGCATGAGTGCATAAGGAGCATGCATTTACACTGTTTCGCTAAGCGTCAATGGAGTCAAGGCAAATCTTCTGTGTTCCAGATCTCGTGTAGCGCCACTGAAGACTATTACAATACCCAAGTTGGAATTATGCGGTGCAGCGCTACTCGCTCAGCTTATGCATGAAGTCTCTTTAATGAACTTCAATTGCTCGTATTACTGTTGG
Organism: Drosophila affinis; assembly: GCA_037356375.1. Classification (NCBI taxonomy): domain Eukaryota; kingdom Metazoa; phylum Arthropoda; class Insecta; order Diptera; family Drosophilidae; genus Drosophila; species Drosophila affinis. The sequence continues at coordinate 24,021,237 of CM074800.1, forward strand.
TGTGACTCTACCGTTGTATTAGCATGGATCAAAAACCAGCCATCTAACTTTAATGTATTTGTTGCTAATCGACTGTCTGTTATTCAGGAACTTACATCTGGAATGTCTTGGCTGCACGTGCCAACTGATCTCAACCCTGCCGATATGCTTTCTCGAGGATCACTACCTGCTGAGCTGATCAATTCTCATCTTTGGAATCATGGGCCTCCATATTTGACGGACAGTAAAGATCAATGGCCAAGTACGCCTGCTCTTCCAGAGCCGGTTTTGGAGGCACGGAAAACAATCCTAATTACCAACTTCGCTTCGAAATATTTGATGGAAGAATCGAAATTCGTGAATTCCTTCCCCAAAATGCAGTGATTTTTGCATATATATGCAAATTTATTCATCGAAAAAGGTTTAAAATAACTGTGTAGGATTTGCACTTGGGAACCGAACTGCTTCTTTGCCTTACTCAGCAATCTCGTCTGTTGAATAAAATAAGAGCCCTGGAATCCCGAAAGGACATCAAAACTTCAAGCCCAATCGCTTCACTTTCGTCATTTTTGCGGTTTGCTTCGAGTTGGAGGACGCCTTCAAAACTCCACGTTGGGTTTTGAAGCACGAAATCCCATAATACTGCCTAGAAATCATTCCATCACTTCAGCTTTGATATGGCACCTTCACGAAAGCATCTTCACGCAAGACCGCAGTCACTATTAGCCATGATTCGGCAAATTTACTGGCCATTTGGTGGTCGAAAGACCGTAGCTCACGTCATACAGAAGTGTGTCAGATGCTTTCGAGTGAAGCCTCGAACTCTAGAGCAAATAATGGTAGATCTTCCGGTGGACCGAGTGAGCGAATCTCGGGCATTTCTAGTTACCGGCGTGGACTACTGCGGCCCGTTCGTGTATAAATCAGAAATTCGAAATCGGCCCCCAATTAAATGCTACATGAGCATTTTTATATGCTTCTCCACTAAAGCGGTTCACATCGAGCTAGTGAAGGATCTCTCAACGTCCGCGTTCCTGTCTGCTCTTCGCCGTTTTATTTGCACACGTGGAAAACCGATTCGTATTTGGTCAGATAATGCCACAAATTTTGTTGGAGCTCGGAACGAACTGGCAGAACTCAAGTCGTTATTCCTAAGCGACAATCATGAAGAAGCCGTACATCAAGCTTGCCTCAACGATTGCATCGATTGGCGTTTCATTCCTCCTAGATCACCTCATTTTGGAGGATTGTGGGAGGCTTCAGTCAAGGCAGCCAAACATTATCTTTGGCGTGCCCTTGGATCCTCGCTCCTTGGATTTGATGAACTGCGCACCCTTGCGTGCAATATTAGCGCAATCATTAACTCAAGGCCATTGTTTCCTCTTTCAGAGAACCCGGCAGATCTCGATGTGCTCACACCGGCTCATTTCTTGGTTGGCGCCCCTATCACTACCTTCTTGGAGCCTGACTTGGTACACTTAAACGTCGATCGCCTGGGCCGTTGGCAAAAGGTCACACAGCTGCAGCTAATTTTTTGGTCTCGATAGCGCCAATCTTATTTAAGCAGTCGTCAGGAGCGAGCTAATTGGCGCACCCGGAATCCTGAGCTTCACGTCAACGATGTCGTTCTTGTTAAGGACGAGAATTACCCTCCGCTGAAGTGGCCGCTAGCGAGAATCCTCGAACTCATCCCAGGAGCTGATGGATTGTCTCGCATCGCCTTGATCAGAATGGCTACAGGTGTTAGACGAAGGGCACTTGCCAAACTGTGTCTCTTGCCTCTACGGGATGAGGTGAAAGGTTTGGATCCTTTCATGGGGGGAGTATGTTCGGGCGAGCCCCGAGTGTAATTCCCTTATTTTGTACTCTTACTCGTATTGTACTTTCCATACTCTTACTGTTTCACTCTCTTGCTCTCTCTCAGCATCATGCTCTCACTTATCATCTATTATCTATGCTTCTTTTTCTCATCTACTCGTCCTCACGGCGTAGCTAGACGGCAGCTGCGTCTGCTTAAAGTCATTTACAAGTTACCGCTTGATATAGTTGGCGCACAGACCTTTTTTGTCCCAACTTTTGTTTGGCACGAGACTTGCTCGCTTGCCTCCCCAAGTTTTTTGTTAACTCTCTAATTACAACTCTCTATTGTTAGAGGGCTCTGGCATTTTCAGCCACCCTCAATATACAAATGACATACAATAAATTATAACGTTTTTGAGAATTTAAACGTTTGTAAAATTCTTAATAATATATTCAACGAAAAAGCTCGTTGTCTCAACAAATGCAATTTGAAAAAAAACGCTAGAGAAATTATTAAAAAAGTCTTAAGGGGAACTCTCTGCAGCTCTAGCTTCTACTGACCATAACTTTTGTATTTGATTTAATGTTTTTTTTTTTTAAATCAAATAAAAATACCTGTGAGAATATAGGCTTTAAAATTAGGTGAAACTAAATTATTAGTATTTTTTTTAATTTCAGGGTTGCGTAATCTCATACGGAAGTCGTTAGATGAAGTAAGAATAGAGGGAAGGTAGTTAGAATTAACAGAGCAAAGTTGCAGAAATTTAGCAAATAGATCAGCAAGACTGAAATCAATCGTTATCGGCATACATTCAGTGACTCAGACCCTCGATGATGCAGTGTCAAATAAAAAGTTTAAGGTGCTACAGATTTTAAACTAGAGGAAAAACAAAAAATGTTAAAACGCCAATTTGTTGCTACTTTATACCCGGTACTCAGTCAGTACATATGTAAGTTAACACATCCGGTTAGCAGTTCAGTTCAATGCCCGTCGATCATGCCCTTTAATAATGATTGCGGTGCATGTTCAGCATTCGATTACTCTGCATGCCGTTGCGACATAGCTGCGCGTCAGCAACAAAGACCGTCAGCAACGTCCCATGCGCTGGCCACCCGAAATGCGATCCGTCTGAATGGAGCGCTGGGTCAGCACTTTAAGTGACGGGGCTAGCTTTCGAATAAGAATACTTTGTACTTAGAGTTTCGTTGATTGGATACAATAAAGATGAACAAAACATAAAAATATTAACTTGTACATACATATGTACATATATAAGCTTACGATTTATACAATTTTTTATATGTTCGCAAAAGGAACGGATTAAATTTTGGGCAAAACATTATATTTCAAAAATTGAAGTCCAACCATTTTTTGAATATTTATATATGTTTCGAATTTTGTTTGCATGTGATTTTTATACTGCTTCTACATTTCTACATGTATAACTACATATTTGAGACGTGGAAGTGTTTGCGAGAGAGAGGGAATGAGTTAGCGCTTGGCAGGCGTTGCGTAGCCACTGAAATTTAATTTGTTCCTTTTGTCCATAATATTGATCCGACAATCTGGTAGATTTGGTAATTTTTCATAATTCTGCGTTTTTGGTTTTCATTTATCTTAAAAATTGTGGATTCCACAGATTTTCGTCCTTTGTGGGGGCGGAGGGGGGCGTGGCAAAATTTTGAAATAAACTTGTGCTGGATTACTATCACAGGAGTTTGGATAGAAAGTTTGGTTGCTCTAGCTCTTATAGTCTCTGAGAACTAGGCGTCAAAAAATACGAATGGGCGAAGCAGATGGGGTCACGTGTGAGAGAGAGCGAGAGGGAATGATGACTTTCGAAATGGTTTTCTTCATTGTAGCTATAATAATGATCCGATCTGATCCAGATTCAACACTCTGATAGAAATGGTCATCATCTATGATTCTGCGTTTTTAGTTTTCTTGTATCTTCAAAATTGTGTATGCCACAGACTTTTGTCTTTTGTGGGGGCGGGGCAAAATTTTGAAATACATTTGGAGTAGAGTGATCACACAGGAGACTGGATACAAAACTTGGTTGCTCTAGCTTTAATAGTCTCTGAGATATAGGCGCAAATGAACACGGACAGACGGACGGACGGACGGACAGACAGACAGACATGGCTATATCGACTCGGCTATTGATGCTGATCAAGAATATATATGTATACTTCATGGGGTCGAAAACGCTTCCTTCTGGGCGTTACACACAACCGTTATCCCCACAAATCTAATATACCCCTATACTCTTCGAGTACCGGGTATAATAAGGAACTTTATTTGCTGATTAAATATTGCTCCGTTTGAAAAATAAAATCTTAAAATATATCTTAAATACAAGTCCTAGCTTGAAAGATGCAGCCACAAACCTGTTTAATATTATTCGAATAAAAGGTTAAACAGGTATTATAATACTTAGTATGCAATCCCTTAACCTTTTTACGGCTAACCTACTACTCATGGAAGCGACCAGCTTCCGAGTGCTTTCCGTGCTTATTTTGGTCCATTCCTCCAGCAGAGCTTTTTTAAGTTCTTTTTTTATAGAAATCCCGGGATTCTGGGTGTCTTTCGCCAGCGCAGCTCACAAATTTTCAATAACATTTAAGTATGGATACTGGGCCGAGGGATTCATCACCTGGGGGCAGTTCCGGATAAGCCAGGACTTCACTATTCTGGACGAATGTTTCGAGTTATTATCCTGGTAGAACCGGAAATTAAGTCGGACTCCTAGGTTCTCGAGATTTTGGTGCAAATTTTCTTTGAGAATATTGAAGTACGTAAGCTTATCCATCGTAGAGTCAATAAATAAAGTCAGACTGCACATACCCATACCATGACACTTCCTCCGCCGTGTTTGACTGTCGCTTTTACATGTTTGTGACCCAGCTCAGTATTGGGCTGTCGCCCGTATTGGACTCGTCTGTAAAAATTACTATGTTCCAGAACACCAAATCCTTGTCCAATTTGGTTCTTGCGAACGCCAACCTTGTTCTTTGTTCTTCAGGCTTATAAAGGGCTTCTTTCGGGGTACTCGGGCATTGAAGTCATGGTTGCGCAGAACTCGGCGCACAGTTTTTACACTGCAGTCCTTCCGCTCCTCATTCCCAGTAAAAATCTAGTTGGGCGCCGTTCTTCCCATGTCTCATATCCGATTTTCGCGGGTGAAGCGCTCGATGTGCTGCACAGTTGATGAGCTCAGACTCACCATTGGAGCTATTTTGCGCCGCGAAAATCCGTTTTTGAAGTGATCCAAGACGAGTTTCCGTAGCTCCATCATTGTCCGTTTACCCATTGTTGTTTTTAGCTTGCCACACTCCAAATCCATATTAAGACTAATCTCATTAGAAAGGATTAGCCTATTTATATTAAAAATAAGCAACATTCTGCAAAAAAACCCGGGTTTTATGACAGGTGTCCAAAAAAGGACTGCACCAAACAAGCTCGTACCTCTTATTGGGCTACTGTTTTGCATAATACGATCTAACAGGTGGGGAAAACCCAGTATTTAAGGGTCAAATATTGGTTTTGGTACCTAATGTATATACCTATCATCAGTCATTGGAATTTTCGAAAAATGTATGGCATTATGGTAATTTATGGCAGCCAATTTAACTTTTTATTTGACACTGCATCATCGAGGGTCTGAGTCACTGTACATGTATGTATGTATGTTTGTCGTTGGGGAATAATGAAGAAGGAAATAACGAGATACCTACCTAAAAACATGCAAATGAATAATTTTATGATATATTAATAACTTCTGAACGAATAAAGAAATGAAATAAACTGCATTTGAAAGAAATATCTTTTAAAATTTGGTCTGCATGGGTACATGGCGCTACAAGGTCTAGAAGCTTGGCAATAAAAAGTCAAATTTGAACTTTGTTGTGTAATCATATTTTCCTATGTAAAATTCGTGTTTTGTTTTTTGATCGATAAAGTACTTTTAGTGGTCAATCTGGTCATTTTTACCTTAATCTGACTTTACAAAAAAATATTTTTTGTGGAATTTTAATTCCACCTCCAATACAATGTATTTAGGCAGCATGTACGTTACGTTAGAATATTTCTCTTCAGACATTCCCAAATCTAAAGACAATGCTAAAGCCTCTTTAGCGGTGTATGTCCTCGGTTGTGAATTTTGTGACGTGAGGTTGCTATTCTTGATCCTGTCCGGTCTTACCGGGCTTGTATTAGAAACAGCTTTTGTAATACGTAGTATTTTCCTTGTCATTTGTATATCTGACTGACATAAATGTGATGTCATGTAAATGTTTCTAATTAACCAGTTTTTGCATGTTTTCTATTAAAGAGGTCAGCCTTATGGTATGCGCTCTCCTATTTCTTTTGAATATTAAAATGAATAACAGTCTACCTGGTGCAGGCCAAAGGTAAAATTACCTTGCATACTCATTAATAACTATCAACATCATTTAGGTACACAGTGCAATATTGAACATGACTAAAATCTTGAATGTACCTGCCTATATGAATTCGTTAGTACCTATTTTTTTAGATGTTTTTCAAATAAGACATATACCCCTACATTTTCCTGAGATAAGTTTTTATGTGTTCTTTGGATATTCCATATCAATTATTTTTTTTACATCATTACTATAAAATTTCAGAGAAATATGGTGCGTGCCGACGCTTTTTATCTGAAAGGTTGCGGCTCTACTTTATACCCGGTACTTAGTCAGTTTATATATGAGCTTACTATTTGGATATTGTATATTCACAAAGGGACAAATTAAATAAAACCTTAAAAATTGTGGATTCCACAGATTTTCGTTCTTGGTTCTAACTCTTATAGTCTCTAAGATCTAGGTGCTCATATGGACGAACGAGCAAATCAGACGGGGTGGCGTGTGAGAGAGAGCGAGAGGGAACGACGCTTTTCGAAATGTGTTTTCGTCATTGTGGCTATATTAATGATGCGTCACTTTCTATGATTCTGCGCTTTTATTTACCCGTATCTTAAAAATTTTACTTGCCACAGAATTTCGTGCTTTGTGTGGGCGGAAAGGAGCGTTGCAAATTTTTATCGCAAGAGTCCGGACACAAAATTTGGATGATCTATCTTTCATAGGTAGTCTCTGAGATCTAGGCGCTAATGAATGCTATTGATGCTTATTAAGAATATATATACTATATGGGGTCGAAAACGCTTCTGAATATACGAATATGTTTCGTATATCCATTATCACCACAAATCTATATACTCTTATCCTTATACTCTTCGAGTACCGGGTATAATGACCAATTGCAAATTTTTGCTGCAAGCATGTACCAAATATTTTTAAGTTACGTTAGGGACATTTTAATTTAACTAAAAATGTGAAAAAAATTAGTTATGTCTGCGGAAAATTTAGATATAGATATCAGTTCAAGAACTTTTTATTTTAAAATCAGAATTTATTTAGAACTTACAACTGGAACAAAAAAATTCTATCCAAAATCAAAAGCAAAGATTAATTGGCGATTCAATATCTTAAAATAAAACTAAAAAAAAAAACCTCTGCAGTAAGTAGTAAGTGTTAATCAACACACATGTATAATCATACATCCTCTTCAGATGCATACATTTCATCTATTTGCCCACGGGCACACAGTAAATAACAGCGGAGCTGAAAGCAGAGCTGAAAACGGTGCTGAAAGCTCTCAGCTTGTTTAGACAGAATCAGCCAGCAGGTCCGAATACTGTCGACTGAGCGATAAATTGATAGCTATGTATGTGTTCGTCTATTTCTACTAAACTCTTATTTCAGTTTAGCAATATTTAAAGACTTTTCTAATCACTTGCTAGAATTTCGCGGATCGAATTTATTTATTTAATTAACAATTATCTGCTAATAATGCTATATAAATTAGGGAGAGAACTAAAGATAAGCTATAATAAATTTAAAAAATTAAAATTACAGGTTAGCAGAGTTGAGGTGGTTGTAAATACTAAATGATATATGCTTAAGGGTAAGTTCACGGGATATGATATGGTTAAGGGTATTACAATTATAGCATAAAACCCTGAAAGGTTCATAGCTTGACCTAAATAAGGGTAAATAAGGTAAGCGAGAGGGAACCGTAAAGTCAATCTGACTCAAGAGAATTTGGGAGTCCACCATCCCGAGAAGGAGCTTGTGCACGAACATTACCCCAATGCATATTCTGCGATGGTGTAACGAAGGTAGGTCAATAAGTTTAAGCCTAGATCGGCAAGGTGGCAGGATTCTACCAGAGTCCCAGTGTAAATTACGAAGAGCGAAAATTAAAAATTGTTTCTGAACTGATTCGAGAATAGCTTGCTGCTCCTTATACTGTGGGCTCCACACACAGGAAGTATACTCCAATATCGGGCGCACTAACGAAATGTACAATTGTTTGGTCACATACGGGTCGTCAAACTCCTTGGACCAACGCTTGATGAATGCTAGAACACCCTTAGCTTTATTAGCTGTCGCCGCTTTATGACTATTAAAACACAGTTGATGATCAAATAAGATCCAAGATCATTTGAACTCGAAGTTCTTGCTTGAATTTCGAGAGTTATAAAAATAGAAGAGCACCACAATTGCAATTCATTTAGGTCCAGCTGAAGGTGTGTGTGCAAGTACCAGTCGGAGTAGGGCAAACAGATTTTAACGTCCCCCATTAATGTATGAGAGAATGTTATAACTTGGGGTAGGTCGTTCACAAATAAAATGAAGAGGAGCGGACCCAAATGAATACCTTGTGGCACACCAGATGTAACCTTAACGATCTCTGATAAAACATTAGTAAATAAGACCCGTTGTGTACGATTAGAAAGATCGACGAAATCCAACTTAGAAGATTGCTAGGGAAACCTAACAAGGACACCTTTATTATTATTTATTAGAGTATGGTTAACCGAATCAAATGCCTTGCTAAAATCCTTAAAACTTTCGTCACTTTGCACAAGCTAGAACAAAGATGTTGCAATTGCCGGGTAACCAGGAACACAAGGAGCTTAGGAATGGCAGAGAGCTTTGCAATGCCTTGTTAATTTTCTACGTTGGATCTGGAGCCCTTCTTGTGAAGCGGAATTATGTAGGACTCATTCCCAATTAGACAATACTGTTCCAAAGATAGAATGAAAAGAAATGTTAAGGGTTGGCATAGGGGCTGGGCACAATGTTTTAAAATGCAACTAGGCACTTTATCAGGACCCGCAGAAAATGAAATTTTCAAAGACTTCAAGCCATCAAGCACAACACTTTCCTCAAAATATGGTTGAAAAATGCTATTAGAGTAAGGCAACTGGTAGGGATACGGAGTGGATGCGTTATAAATATGAGAGGAGTAAGACGACTGGAAAAAGGTCGCAAATAAGTTTGCAATGCCAGAAGCAGAAGATTCAGAATTGTTTAGATAATGAAGGGCTAGAGGAAATTTATTGAACTTACGTTTAGAGTTGACAAAAGAAAAGAATTTGTTAGCATCATTGCGGAAGTTTCTGCTACAAGAAGACAGGTAAAGATTGTAGCACAGCCTATTAATCGTTAGGAATTGAGAGTGGGCGTAAGAATATTGTACAAAGACAAGCAAGGAGCCAGTTTTCTGATAATTTTTAAAGAGTCTGGATTTCCTACATCAAAACATCAAAATCCCTAATGAGGTTATTAATGAGTTATTAAAACTCGGCTTTACGTAAGCAGAGGACAGAGGTAAGCAGAGGTAGCCTCCCCGACCGATCCAATGCATTTTGTCCTATAGTTAGGTCTAGTTATAGCTAGGTCTTCAGGTATAGTAAGCGGAGGGACATTTTTACACCGATTTTCATTATTTACACCGATTTCAATAAAGCGTTCGACTCTGTAATTCACCCTCTTCTTGCCCACAAACGATCTTAATAGCTTTCAGTTATGATGTCGTGCAAATAACTTGTTACACCTTAATGCTTCGAAATGTAAAGTAATTACATTTTACCGTTTCAGCTCCTCTCTGGCTCCCAACACCTTAGGCGGTGGTTTTCTTGAGAGAATTACCCTATTTAATGATCTTGGGGTTCTATTAGATCCCAAGATTTCTGAACACATTTCTGCCATGGTAAGTAAGGCCATAAGCGTGCTTGCGTTTATCACGAGGTGGTGAAAGGAATTTGACGACCCCTATACAACAAAGACTCTCTTTATCTCGCTAGTTTGTACTATTTTAGAATACGCCTCTTATGTATGGCTCAACAACAAACGTGCGCCGTAGTCAAAAAATTTGCTCTGCTCTCATCTCGTTCCCAGTTTTCAGCTACCGCTTCAACTACGTAGAGCACATCTGTCCATTTTTTTGCTTTTGCTATAGCAAATGACGCAACAACACTAAAAGCAGAGCAGAGCAAATAATTTTTCAAACGGTGCACAGTGGGGACTGCACAAAAAGCTTATCAAAAATAATTTTTCCATGAACGCGTTTGGCAACAATAAAATATGTAATCGATAGAGAATACTTCAAAGATTATGGATCCAAAAGATTTTTTAAATCGGGCACTAGAGCTCCTCGAAGTTGAGAAGCTATTCCTGAGGATGCATAAATGACAATTTTTACGAAAATTCACCACTTTCAAACTGAATATTGGGCGATGTAAGCAACCGATCTTTTATCTTTTTACTTTATCTGAAAAGTATGTTCAATCTTAGTATTTTGTTGTATAAATTTAAAATATAATATATAATTGTATAAATATAACTTTTAAATTAGAAACGTAAAAATAAATAAACTAAATTTTGGTATTTTAGAAGTATATCACACAGTCAACGCGGGACCACATACATGTGATAGCTATAATATATACCTTTCATATGTATATAGTCTAAATTGCCAAAAGACTAGTTATACTTCCGTTAAAGACACGCGGCAGGTATAAGCTGTAACGTGTTTTTTGTTAAGGCCTGTATCCAGCACCGCGAAATTTTACTGAAAGGAATCTACCCGTTATTTCGGTTGTGTGGAACTCAACTAATGTAGTGTGACCAAGAACCTAAAAACTGATTTGCCACTCTCATGAATCAGCTTTGTTTTGTAAAAAGCGCCAATTTTGAAAATTAAACTAAAATTAAAATATGAAGAAAAGTAACTCTGACGATGAAGTGATTGTGTTGGTAGCGGCATATATTGTTGCCAAAAATAGGAAGAAGTACAGCAAGTTTCTCAGTTAGTTACATATATACATCTTGCTTAACAAGAAGTGAAGAAGGGAGCCAGCCTGGCACGACCTCGAGCTAGAAATATGCATGTTGTTGTGTATAAGAGTCCTGCACGAATCCTTTGATACAGCAAACGAGACACTTATACACCTACATTGACCGGTATCACAACATACTCGCCTGAGCGAGCATAACAAAGCCAGCATCATTCTCACGGAACATGCGAATTCGTGCGAAAGAAGAATCAAGAAAATCTTAGTGCTGGCGACAGCGTGTACCGACGCATCCGTACCACAAAGCGTCAAACTAAAATTGAAATGAAATTTGTTCCTGATTCAATATCTTGGGATTGAATAGTCTTTGGTATTACCCCTTTCGACGTATTAAATTCATTTTTTTAATAAGAATCTATATGTTTTAGATTTGTTACAATATTTTGTACATACTTTAAATACTTTATTTTGAGTCAATTGCATCGGTACACTATTTACAAACAATAGATTAAAAATTCAGTAGGTACTTCTCATATAAACAGACGAATAAGTATGTATGGGTATGCTATATGTGCAAATGTATGTACTTACATATATATATGTTTATGTAAAATATTTGAATACATTTTAAAAGGACAGAATGATTATTTATTACATAAAAACCTTGATGTCATTTATTTTTTAATTTTATATCAAATAGTTTTAAACATTTTAAACTAATATTCAACAGTATATACATACATATATAAGTATACATAAATGGTTTTCAAGTTTGTCTTAATACCTTTTTAGCATTCTGCAATGAATGTATTTAATAATACTGATATTAAGAATCCCTTGACCAGAAATTCGTAACCAATTTGATTTCACAAAACTCCGTCAATTAATTTAATTTCAACAACATTCGTTTGAACAAAACTCTAAAGATGTGAAAAAATCGATTATTTTCATTACTTGATTTTCTTTGTATGATACGGTTTGTGAATTATCGACAAGCTATATAACTAAGTACTCAGATCCGCAAATATGTTTGTCGACAAAGAGTAGCCTTTATGCTGCTTTGTGACCAGTGTGACCAGAGGTGCATGATATACTGTTACACTGTTTTGTATTTGTTTATAACTAACATCAGTTAAATATGGAATATACCATCTATGGGCTCCGTGGCACTGGAGCACCATAATGTTAATAAGTTTTTACATAATAGAAATGTATTACAAATTTTCCTATCCGGTATATAATTATTAAATTACAATATATATATATAAACGGTTTTCATGAGATTAAATTTGTTTTCATTCATGTTTTCATTTCAATTATTGCATTATTAAAAATATTGCAGGCAATTATTGCTTCGCAAGCCGCTTGGTATTAGTCTTCTTCTTGCCTTACATGTTGGGTGTCGATATGCGAGAGTCGATACCGACATAATATGATATAATTATATTTTTCACTCGAGCCCAACAAATACCACTTTTGCTTCTCTAGTTTGTATTTTATTCCTTTTCAGTATTAATCGGCCATTTTTTCTCAACTAAAGGGCCGTGCCGAGATCCGAAAAAAGAATCAGGTCTGATATTCGAATGAAACCCATACAAAAATTGCATTTGCTTGGGTCTTTTTAAAAGTAGTATTTAGACCACAATGTAAACACGCCGTTATGTATACTAGAAAAATTAATTCATGAAATTTGTGGTATTTCTTACAGTCCCTAGAGTTTTATGGGCTTTTTACACTTGGTGCGTTAGCTATCGATATCGGCAATATCGCAGAGAAGCAGAACTGCCGTTTACACTACAGCGTCTTTGCGTCTTGGAAGAGGAAGACAAATTTTGTAAATAAAGTAAATAAAGTTCGAAAATCAACGAAATATGTCGGAAATAGAGTTGATTCTTTTAACTGCGGTGGCGCAAAGTGAGAAAACTCTTATGAAGTGCATGGAAGCGGCTGAGTTATCCTCAGAAAAGTTGCAATTCTTATTGCAACTGCAACGTAAATAGCAGGTAATGTTCTCATTTTTCAATTAAATAATGTTTTCTTCATTGCAATAGCCACGATATGCTTCAATTTGTGAGATAGATGTTGTGGAGAACTCCGATGCCTTTTTTTAAGGATAATTTCTGCATGGAATGGAGTACTTCAACATAGTTGTTGAACTGTTGCCCAATCTCAAAAAGAAAAACACTCCTTTTCGACTGACAATCCCTCTGGAGAAGAGAATAGCCATAGCCCTTTATTGCCTAGGATCGAATATCGTACTGCCTGCCGAATATCGTACGGGAGTCTATTTGGTGTGTCAAGGGCTTTTGTCTTCCGCATATTACTGCAGTTTTCTCGCGAGGTAGTTGCTCAACTCGCTGACAAGTATCCGCTAGCAGACTTTCTTACCCTGAGAAGATCACGGAAACAGTGAAAGACATGGGATTTGCAGCAAAAAATTTAAAATCAATCAAATCAATGTTGAAATGCTTTTTTTAATAATAAAATTAGTTTGAAAAATTTGTTCTAACCATTACATGAATTTTTTGCCCCTTCTTACCCAGTTAAAAATTGTTCGCGGCAAAATTTAAATTTGAATCTATTGTTTTTTGTCGATATTAGTGGTGATTGTTCCGCAGATTAGGCAGAAAAGTACGAAAAATTCTGTTATACGCACAGAAATACCACAGAAATACCAAAAAGCACCTGCGTCGGAAAACGACGCAACGTTTTGGCATCACTAGGGCCCTATGCTAAACGTATGTAAAAAAAACTGCGTTTCTGGGAAGACGTAAAGAATCAAGATGCAGCCTCAGTGTAAATGGCACCCTATTGACATGCAGCTAATAGCCTTGTTACACTACCACATCATTGTCGAAGGTGCGGAAAAATGATGCGAGGCGTTTAGGGCGCACTTAGGGCTCATCATTTCCGCAAAATTTTGTTTTCTATTGTTGCTCCACCGAACAGAAATTACGTGCTGCTGACTTTGATTTTCAAGTGACACTTCTAAAGTTGGAATCATCGCGTCCCAAAAGACCTTGCAAGTCTTTGTTGTTACTTGCAATCAGACTTATTTTAATTGAAATGTTCAAGAATGGTTTGGCCGCTCAACTTTAAATTGAATTTATTGTTTGATTCGACAAAAATACACCGCTACTGCGTCGAAACCTCGAATAATTTCAGTATTTTGTAAAAAACATTTTGTATTTTGTCACTTACGAATGATGCACCGAATGTTGTCTTCTTCTATCTACAGCGCTCTGATAGGCATCATTGTCGCATGTTCCATTTAACTGAAAAATCCAATGATGCGCCCTAATGTAAAAAGAGTATAAAGCTGAGGTTGTGTGCGCTATTGTGTCTGAGTTCGATATCAACACAGTGCAATAAACAAAAACCAAACAAGCGGTAAGGAAATTAATAAAGGCTGTCGAAGGGAATTGTTATGAAATGTAGGGGATATATGGGGAATGAAAAGTATAATACATGTCAAAAAAAAAAATGATTCCATTATTGCGGTGCTTTTTCTGACGATTGTCGTTCTTGTCGTTCCACAGCGTCCACAAATATTACATTCCTGCTTGCTTTATTACATAATTTTAATTTTTAACCGACTAATTTTTATACAGTGTTACCGCAGCGCATGCACACTTGGTCACACTCGGACACCAGTATTTTGTATATCACATTTTGCTTGAAAAGTTTATTCGAATATGAATACTAGAATTAAGAACTCGTTTGCCAAATGCTTGCAAAAATATTGTATCTCAAAAGAATTACAGGAAAGTATCTTGGTTTTAAACACATATCATGCTTTTTTCCTTGGCATAACTAAAGTATATCATATTTGGTTGAATTGAACTTTGCAATTCTGAAAAACTGATAATTGTTGTTATATAACACATCGTAGCTGCAGCTGAACGTCTCGAAAATATTAATTGCCTATATACACCACAGTGATTTACCTAGCGATAAATGAGTTACATTCACAACACAGCACATTTACGGGGCATGGTGGGTTATTTGGCAGATGTGAAACCTTGTTTCCTTCAGTCCATCATTCACCATACATGGTAAACGCTGTTGACAACAACGAACAAAGAATGTGTGCTCTGAATTTTGTCAATATAAAACGATAAATGTACAAAATGTAATTATTTTTTCTACTGTGGCTTGACCACAACAAGTGATGTTGCAAAAATTGAATTTAGCGTTCGACAAATAAAAATTTTTATTTCAAACGGACGGAACTCTAACAATAATCATTTACAATTAAAATTTATGAACCCTTCTAGAGAAAACTGCATTTCCCTCCCTGCCGTACGGGTCATTGCTTACAAATGTGCTGACACATCGATTTAAGCGTGGGCACCCCCCGATGATATAAGTGATGTCGCGCGGAACGATGAACTGCTCACGTTAACATTGCGATGTCCTAGGAGCATAGGCGATGACATGGGCATCGAGAAGTGCGAAAAAGTTAGGCATACTGTAATTGATGATTTTCTCGAAAAAAATAAGTCATATAATGAATGATGATTTTACCCAAAAAGTAAGGCGATGATATGCGATGATTTTAGCCGAAAAATAAGACATTTTATAAGCGATGGTTTTCTCGAAAATGTAAGGGATATAATAAGTGAAGATTTTAGATGAAGTAAGGCGTATATAAGTAAGCAGTATATTTATTTATTTTCATTTTCTTTTATTTAAAATTACAATTATGTACATATGTCAGTTTTGGGGATCATTCGGTAACTTCTATTGCATCTATTGCTGAAATAATATGAATTCCCTGCCTTTTTATTAGGTTTTTTCTTAGTTTTTTGACTTCTGAAGACTTACTTTCCATGCCCATCCAGCATGTGCCCATCCCCATTGTATTCCGTATATTGTTGATCTATCAACAAAATGATTATTCTATAAAATACTATTAATTTGGTCGCAATTATATAAGATCGGAAAGATCGAAATTCCAGAAATATGTTCGATTTGTAAAAGAGTTGTTTAAACAAAAAGCAATGCCTGTGACGTTCCGTGGCCGGGGTATGCTCGTCGTGCCGGGTTCACAGAAATTTCGGTTGATTTCTGGATATGGTAGCTGTAATAATGCTCTGGGTTCAAGAATAAGGCGTAGGGAGGTTTAAGCAGTATAAAAATTAAGTTTTATTGTTCGGAATCGATACAGAAATGTTGGTAGAGGTGATACTCGGTCGCGGGTGGGGTCTTCCTTCGAGGTCTTCCTTCAGGGTCTTCCTTCAGGGTCTTCCTTCGTGTTTGGCTACTCGGCCGCACGTGGCTGTTTGGCTGCGTGCAGATCGTGGATGGTCGTTGGTGGGCCGCTCCTATGGGAAGAATCGCGGCCGCGGTGACCGCACTCTGAGGTGAAGGCTTGTGGTAGAGGTGAAAACTCTCTGGGGGGGTGTTAGAACAGAGGTGAATACTCTCTGGGGTACGAATAGTTGCAGAGGTAAATACTCTCTGTAGAGACGTGTTTGGACAGAGGTGAATTCTCTGGGGAGACGAATAGTTGCAGAGGTAAATACTCTCTGTAGAGACGTGTTTTGACAGAGGTGAATTCTCTGGGGAGACGATTAGTTGCAGAGGTAAATACTCTCTGTAGAGACGATTAGTTGCAGAGGTAAATACTCTCTGTAGAGACGTGGTTTGACAGAGGTGAATTCTCTGGGGAGACGAATAGTTGCAGAGGTAAATACTATCTGTAGCGAAAGATAGGGCAGAGGTAAATACTCTCTGTGCAGCAAGATAGTGCAGAGGTGAATACACTCTGTGGAGAAAGATAGGGCAGGGAAAATGTATTAGGGAACGGGCAAGAGGAGAAAGCAGGGCTTTTACCTTTGAGCACCGTTCGTAAAATGTATTAGGAAGTTAATCCCAGTCTGTTCCGAGTTGCACTGCCCCGATTTGAGCCGGCGGGGCTTCTTTTATTGCCGAAAGTCAGCTGTTGGTCGGCGGCTTTGGGCTTGTGCGCGCCTCTGGCATGCCTAACGCCTACTGGGTCCCAGCTGATAGTGTGGCCGTTGGTGATCGTGCTCCGGTCACACTGGCATGATCGTTGGCTAGTGTGACCGTTTACTGTCTGGTGTTGGTCCCACTGGTGGTTTTGGCGCGTGCTTTGCATATGCCGGTTTTTTTGTGTTGAATCTTTTATTTCATTATTTAATACTTCATAACAATACTTCAATATTCAGTCTTTTTAGTTTACTATATTGTGGCGCCGGCGCCGTTGCGTATGGCGCTGGGCGTCACACTCCCCCCTCCTCTCCGAGGCGGTTGTCCTCCACCTTCCTGTGCAGGTACCAAGCCCCGATGCGTATGTCACCGGCCCGCCCGATCCGTACCCAGCACGTCTCCTCGCCTTTCCATAGCCGGAACCTTCGCTGCGTGTGTGGGTGTCTGGAGCCCAGGTTATCCTGTACCGCGCTTATGTGTCTTGTGGCCATTTGGTGACCCGCCGGCACGTCCCACTCGGTAGGAATGTCGCCCGGTTCGTCCTCCCATTTGTCTGGTTTGCGTTGTTCTTTCTGTGTCGATGATAGTCCAAGGTCCAGGATGTCTCTGTCTTCTTCCTCTACCTGCTGGGCCCATGTGAGCTTCGGTGTCGGATTCGGCTGCGAAAGCGTTGGCATCACTCGGCTTATCCTCCTCTTAATGGGGTGCCCGTAGTACTCAGGTTCTGGATTCTGCGGCTGTCGGTCCGCTGCCGTTTGTGCCATGCCTGGTTCGCTATCCCTCTGAACCTTATGGGTTCTCCTAGGCGTTGCCACCTTTGTGCCTGATACTTTCAACCGTGACCCTAACGGTGGTGTGTAGGCCAGTGTCTGCGTCCTTCTCCCTTTGTTCTTCTCCGCCAGCAGGTGTTGTTGGAATCGCTTTGCCGTTGCTTCGAACTTCGTATCCATGTCCCTGAAACGATAGAGAGATGGTTCTGTTATCGCCTCTGATGTTGTTGTTGTTGCTTTCAGTTGCGAGATGTGCGCCCTTAATTTTTTGTTAGTATTAACGTTTTTGACCGTTACAATCACAGGGGAAATTAGTTCGAGGATCTGACAGGGGCCGTCGTATTTCGGTTCCAGTTTTGCCGTCGTTTTGTCGATTTTTTTCGACAGTGGGTGTGTTTTCACCCATACCACATCTCCTACTTTGGGCCGCCATTCACGTTTCCTCAAATTGTAGTGTCTTGTTTGTTTTGCTGCTGCTTCTTCCATATTCTATCTGGCCACCGCTTCTGCATCTTGTCGTGTTTCCGATTTTTCTTGTTGTATGTCGTCGAATCCTGATCCTCTGGTCACTTCGTCGAACAGGTTCCCTGGTAGTCTTAATTCCCTGCCAAATAGCAGGTATGCCGGGCTGAATCCAGTTGATTCGGATTTGCTGCTGTTTATTGCCAGTGTCAGTTCTGGCAGCTGTTCGTCCCATTTGTTGTGTTTTCCTGCGGCAAACTGTGCGATCATTGTTTTCAGTGTCCTGTTTGCCCGCTCCGTTGGGTTTTCTTGAGGTGTGTATGGTGCTGTGAACCTTTGTGTTATACCCCAAGTTTCCATTACCTGCTTCGTCTTTCGGCTCGTGAATTGGACTCCGTTGTCCGATATCAACTGTTTTGGTGCGCCTCCCCTCGCCAGTATTTTCTCCCTGAACGCCTTTAGGAAGGAATCAGCTGTTGCCTGTCTAGCCGGTGTGACCTCCACCCATTTGGAAAACTTATCGATAAACACGATCATTACCGTGTTTCCATGCGAAGTTCTGGGCATTGGTCCGACGAAGTCGACACATATTGACTCCCACGGTGCGTTCGCTATTTTGGTCAACATCTTCCCTGCTGCCGCTTGTTGCGAACTTTTGTATTTCTGGCAACTCTCACATGTTCGTACAAATTTGGTAACATCTTTACTTAGCCCTGGCCAGAAATATCGTTGTCGTATCCGATGTTTCGTCATCCGTATTCCTAGGTGTCCTGCCGTTGGGTTTGAATGGTTCTCTCCCAGTACCCGGATGCGTTCGTGTTTCGGTACACATAGTTTCCATGCTTGGGCATCCTCGTCGGTGTGGCTCGGTATATGCGTATAAAGTCTGTTATGCTTTATCACAAAGTCGGGTATTTCCTTCGGGTTTGTCGTCACTTGTTTCCACTTTTCCTGGTACCAAGCACATTCCATGACGGTTGACATTCGGATGTCTTCGCGTGGTAAGCGGGATAGCCCGTCCGCCACTGCGTTCAACTTCCCTTTCCGGTACCGAATTTCAAATGTAAATGGTTGTAGTTCCAACGCCCATCGTGCTATTCGGCCGGATGGGCTCTCGATGGAATTGAGCCATCTCAAAGCCTGGTGGTCTGCGACTACAATGAACTTGTACCCCTCCAGGTACATTCTCATCTTGTGGATGCTCCAGTAGATGGCCAAGCATTCCTTCTCCGTAGCGGAGTAGCGTGTTTCTTCGCATATGCGATCACGTGCTCTCCGTCTGCATCCTCCTGTGTCAACACCGCCCCGATCCCACAGTCACTTGCGTCCGTTTGCGGAATGAACTGTTTACTAATGTCCGGGCATGCTAGAACTGGTGCTTCTGTTAGGCACAGTTTGATGTCATCAAAGGCTTTCTGGTGGGCTTCTCCCCAACAAAATTTTTGGCCCTTTTTTAGTAGGTCTTGTAGCGCCTGTGCTCGTTCGGTAAAGGCTGGTACGAACCTCCGGTACCAGTTTACTAGTCCCAAGAAACTGTGCACCTGCTTGAGCGTCGTCGGAGCAGCTAATTCCCGTACCGCCGCAATTTTATCCGGATCCGTGTGAATTCCGTCCTCACTCACCATGTGTCCTAGATACTTTAGCTTTTTCTGGAAGAAGTGGCATTTCTTCTCGTTAATCCGCAGATTAGCCCTTCTCAGCCGCTCCAGTACCTCTTGCAACTTCTGTCGGTGTTCCTCCTTCGTCCGCCCGATCACGACTATGTCGTCTAGGTATGCGAAGGCAAATGGTTCCATATCTGGTACTTTCCATTGGAACAAACCTCGCCCTCGTACAGTGAACGCGGTGTATGGTCGGGTGCGTTTTTCCATCGGACTTTGCCAGTACCCTGATTTCAGGTCTAGGGTGCTAATCCACTTTGCCTCCCTGAGTTGGTTCAGAATGAAGTCCATCCGTGGCATTGGATATGCGTCTTTTTCTGTTTTCTCGTTCAGTAGTCTGTAGTCCACACAGAGTCTCCATTTGTCCGTTTCCTTTTTGTTTACCAAGACCACTGGTGCGCTGTATGGGCTTCGTAAAGGCTCTATGAGGTCCTGACTTATCAGCTCATCTATCTCCCGATTTATTATTTCCATTTGTGTGGGGTTGCGGGGATAATACCTCTGTTTGATGGGTCTGTCATCTTTTAGGTATATCCTGTGTGTCGTTATGCTGCTCACTCCCTTCAGTGTTTCGAATTTTTGTATTTCTGACGCAATCCACTTTTCTAGGTCTTCCTCTGATGTCTCTGTTTGCGTGCTCCTTACGTGTTCTTCCGCTTGAACCGTAACGGGTCCCTTGCCGATCATTACTCTTGCCTGGCCGCACGTTATTGTTGTGTCCGTGCTCACTAGAAAATCCATTCCAAGGATTGGGTTGTCTGGTAGCCCAGTCATTATCAGGAATGCTTGTTTGGACGTTCGTTCTCCTAGTTCCACCATTGTTTCGAATCTTCGTGTTGTCTTGCGTGTGCTCCCATCCGCCAGTCTTATCACTCGCACCTCGTCTTCTTCGGTTCCTTCGTTCTTCAGTCTCCTTGCCGTCTCTTCGCTGATCATGCACCTTGATGCCCCTGTGTCGATGATCACCTCCATCATCTTCCTGCCGATCCTTGCCCGGCCCAGGAGTTCCTTGTCCTTGTGCATTAGACTTGTTGCCTCCCGCTTGTGTTGATCTGGGCTTCGGGAGCTTGGAGGTTGACTCCCGAGCCCTGAACGTTTCCCTGTGGCTTTCTACAGCATTCTATCGTCCGGACCCCTTGTTTGTTACAGGTCCAGCAATATAGGACTGGTTTTCTGTTGCAAACCCTTGCCTCGTGGCCGTTCTCCCCGCACCGGCGGCATTTTTGTCCCCATTGTGGTTGTTGTTCTGTCGTGCTGTACTGCGGATGTTGGCTCCATTGCCGTCCGTTCACCTTGGACAGTCCCGCTTCTGTCTCTAACCTTTCGAATTCTTCCGCTGTGGTCATGAATTCTGTTAACGTTTTGAACTCGCTTCTTTTTACATAGAGCTTGATAGGTAGCCGGCAGTTTCGGTACGTGATCTCTAGCTTCTGTTGTTCCGTGTATGTTCCGAACCTCATTAACTTCCTTAGTGCTTGTACATACTCCCTTACTGTCTCCATCTCCGTTTGTTTGCGGTTTGCCACCTGTTTCTCGAGCTCCTCCTGGTACCTGGGAGATATGAAGTTCTCTTTTAGTCCTTCCTTCACTTCCTCCCATGTGCTTACGGGCGCCGGCTTTGTATGCCACCAATCCAATGCGCTTTTCTCCAATATTATTGGCATTGCGAACACCAAGTGGTCGTTTTCCACCCCATATGTCTCTGCTAGCTCTTCCATCCTACTCAGGAACTCCAGCAGATCTCCTCCTCCCGTGTAGGTTGTATCCCACTTGCGTATCCTCTCTATTATCGCCACCGCTTCTGGCGAACCTTTCCGTATCTGCTTCGGGAATAGAGCTTTTTTCCTTCCTGATCTGTTTTCTCCTTGCGGTTCCTCTGTCGTTATTTGTATCTGAGATTTTTGCGGCGATCGCTGTCTTGGGCTCTTTTTGGTTTGCATTGCTGCTAGTTGTTCTAGTCTTTCTTGTATTTGAGCCGGAAGGTCTGTTCTCTCCATGAATTGTGCTAACTGCTTCCTTAAGATTTCCACTTTTTCTAGCTTCTCCAAGCCGAATTCCTCGCAGTATATATATATTCGTGTCTGTAATAGTGAATTGAAAAGTGTAAGTCAAAGGGCTAAAATGAATGGGCTAGGATTAAATCCTAATAAGTCAAAATGCATAGTCATAGGTAAAAGAAAGTTCGACACTAATGCAATACAAAAATTGAATATTGAAAACATCGCCATTGAATATGTAGAACGTGCAAACAACTTAGGTTTTATGTTTAACCAAGCTTTGACATGGGATGATCACATAAACAGATCAGTCGGAAAAGCTATTGGGATTCTTAGAAATTTATACCTAAGGCAAACAATTGCCAAAATGTACATCACACCAGTCCTTTTCTATGGTATAGAAGTATTTAGTGAAAGTAACTCTGCCAGCCAACGCAAGCTGCAAGTTGCTTTTAATAATATCGCGAGATATATTTATAACAGACGTAGAACTGACCATATTTCGGACGTAATGATAAAAATTTTCGATATGCCACTTAAATCCTGGATAGAGTTTAGGGTCCTAGTATTACTGCACAAAGTTATATGTACCAAAGAGCCATCTTACTTATATGAACGACTTAAGTTTAGCACTTCAAGACGGACGAAAAATATTGTTTGCTTTAAATACAGGTACACATGCACAATGAAACAGTTCTTTGTATATGCTGTTCGAGTTTGGAATCATCTTCCCCACGCCATCAAGGCAATCAGTGGGGGAATGCAGTTCAAAATCGCACTGGGGAATCATCTACGCACTACATAATTTGAATTTGTGATAGTAGAGAGGGGTTGAACGGAGAGTAAGAGTGAAATTCCCAGAAACTAAATTAAAACTAAACAAAATATTATATTATTAAAATGTTAGTATATGAGTTCGAATGTATGTAATTGTAATTGTAATCACTTCTTAATGTTAGTAATTTAAATGTCAAAAGTTAATATTACACTTGTTGTGACTAGCGCCCTAATTTATAAGTATAAAATGCTTGTCGCGCTAGGATGAAATAAATAAATAAATAAATAAATAAGAAAATATCCCTGTAGCTCTGCCTTTGTTGCTTGGTTGATCCACTGCTTTGCCATCTTAACCACTTCTGAGACACTATTATTCTACCACAACCTGCTCGGGCGCCACTGTGACGTTCCGCGGCCGGGGTATGCTCGTCGTGCCGGGTTCACAGAAATTTCGGCTGATTTCTGGATGTGGTAGCTGTAATAATGCTCTGGGTTCAAGAATAAGGCGTAGGGAGGTTTAAGCAGTATAAAAATTAAGTTTTATTGTTCGGAATCGATACAGAAATGTTGGTAGAGGTGATACTCGGTCGCGGGTGGGGTCTTCCTTCGAGGTCTTCCTTCAGGGTCTTTCTTCGTGTTTGGCTACTCGGCCGCACGTGGCTGTTTGGCTGCGTGCAGATCGTGGATGGTCGTTGGTGGGCCGCTCCTATGGGAAGAATCGCGGCCGCGGTGACCGCACTCTGAGGTGAAGGCTTGTGGTAGAGGTGAAAACTCTCTGGGGGGGGTGTTAGAACAGAGGTGAATACTCTCTGGGGTACGAATAGTTGCAGAGGTAAATACTCTCTGTAGAGACGTGTTTGGACAGAGGTGAATTCTCTGGGGAGACGAATAGTTGCAGAGGTAAATACTCTCTGTAGAGACGTGTTTTGACAGAGGTGAATTCTCTGGGGAGACGATTAGTTGCAGAGGTAAATACTCTCTGTAGAGACGATTAGTTGCAGAGGTAAATACTCTCTGTAGAGACGTGGTTTGACAGAGGTGAATTCTCTGGGGAGACGAATAGTTGCAGAGGTAAATACTATCTGTAGCGAAAGATAGGGCAGAGGTAAATACTCTCTGTGCAGCAAGATAGTGCAGAGGTGAATACACTCTGTGGAGAAAGATAGGGCAGGGAAAATGTATTAGGGAACGGGCAAGAGGAGAAAGCAGGGCTTTTACCTTTGAGCACCGTTTGTAAAATGTATTAGGAAGTTAATCCCAGGCTGTTCCG
This sequence comes from Drosophila affinis, assembly GCA_037356375.1. NCBI lineage: Eukaryota > Metazoa > Arthropoda > Insecta > Diptera > Drosophilidae > Drosophila > Drosophila affinis. Next base: position 24,045,078 of record CM074800.1, read on the forward strand.
AATTGGACTACCCCGATTTCAGCCGGCGGGGCTTCTTTTATTGCCGAAAGTCAGCTGTTGGTCGGCGGCTTTGGGCTTGTGCGCGCCTCTGGCATGCCTAACGCCTACTGGGTCCCAGCTGATAGTGTGGCCGTTGGTGATCGTGCTCCGGTCACACTGGCATGATCGTTGGCTAGTGTGACCGTTTACTGTCTGGTGTTGGTCCCACTGGTGATTTTGGCGCGTGCTTTGCATATGCCGGTTTTTTTGTGTTGAGTCTTTTATTTCATTATTTAATACTTCATAACAATACTTCAATATTCAGTCTTTTTAGTTTACTATATCATGGCGCCGGCGCCGTTGCGTATGGCGCTGGGCGTCACATGCTCAATGTACATCAGCGGTGTTCTGTGCATATACTCCTTTAAAAAAAAAACGCACGCGCCAAAAAATGTACTTACTTGACTCAGCCTTCGCATATAAGGTGTAGAAGGTCCAATAATAATAGTGAAAAAGGTTTCTTTGTTCTTGGGACTTTGACACGTCCGGTCGAAGTCAAGTATATTTCAATAATCAATCCGTACACTTCTCTTATGGATTGGCTTAGCCTAACGCTGCCCATTGCTACGCTGACAAAGCCAGCAGCGGCATACATAAGTATATGTATAAGTTAACAAGTAACATTCTCGGGGCACCCTAATATGTTTGGCTCCAGCCTAACATTCTCGGGTGACTCTATTATGTTTGAATCCGGCCTAACATTCTTGGGTCAACTTCTGCACTCAGAGCGCTGATGCAGCAAATGTCGCTTAAGTGGGCTGCGCCCCAACACCATTGGCTACCAGCGATCGCCTGACTTTTGGATCTGTTGCATGGTCAGCACTTTTCGAATATGTGTGGCCGGCTCGCCGGCTATGTTTCTAGATATTAGTTTTTAGTTTTGTATGAACATTGATTCCGAGCACTTGGCTCCAATAAATACTACTCCGACTTAAGCCGTTAAAATATCATTGACGGACGCCGGCCCATCGCAGCAGCCGTCGCCCCCCGCCAACGCAATCGGGAACGCAGTGCCCCTCAGCTTCAGCCGCCTGTCCCCGCCCAACACGAGGGACACCGCCGCGAGGCACACCACTTAATCATAATTGGCGCCCAACGTGGGGCACGAACCCACGACCCTGAGATTAAGAGTCTCATGCTCTACCGACTGAGCTAGCCGGGCTGGATTGCACGTACGCAGACAAAACATCGCTACAGGTGCTGCGACAGAACTTAGAACTGGTTAGGCAGGGTGAAACCGACCTGATGGAATATTATGACGAGGTCGAGAGGAGACTCACACTCGTCACCAACAAGGTGGTCATAACCCACAATGAACAGGCAGCAGTCATTTTCAATGAGGAAATAAGGAACGATGCCTTACACGCCTTCATAGCGGGCCTCAAGCGGCCACTGAGCGGTCTTAATACCTTTTTAGCATTCTGCAATGAATGTGTTTAATAATACTGATATTAAGAATCCCTTGACCAGAAATTCGTAACCAATTTGATTTCACAAAACTCCGTCAATTAATTTAATTTCAACAACATTCGTTTGAACAAAACTCTAAAGATGTGAAACAATCGATTATTTTCATTACTTGATTTTCTTTATATGATACGGTTTGTGAATTATCGACAAGCTATATAACTAAGTACTCAGATCCGCAAATATGTTTGTCGACAAAGAGTAGCCTTTATGCTGCTTTGTGACCAGTGTGACCAGAGGTGCATGATATACTGTTACACTGTTTTGTATTTGTTTATAACTAACATCAGTTAAATATGGAATATACCATCTATGGGCTCCGTGGCACTGGAGCACCATAATGTTAATAAGTTTTTACATAATAGAAATGTATTACAAATTTTCCTATCCGGTATATAATTATTAAATTACAATATATATATATAAACGGTTTTCATGAGATTAAATTTGTTTTCATTCATGTTTTCATTTCAATTATTGCATTATTAAAAATATTGCAGGCAATTATTGCTTCGCAAGCCGCTTGGTATTAGTCTTCTTCTTGCCTTACATGTTGGGTGTCGATATGCGAGAGTCGATACCGACATAATATGATATAATTATATTTTTCACTCGAGCCCAACAAATACCACTTTTGCTTCTCTAGTTTGTATTTTATTCCTTTTCAGTATTAATCGGCCATTTTTTCTCAACTAAAGGGCCGTGCCGAGATCCGAAAAAAGAATCAGGTCTGATATTCGAATGAAACCCATACAAAAATTGCATTTGCTTGGGTCTTTTTAAAAGTAGTATTCAGACCACAATGTAAACACTCCGTTATGTATACTAGAAAAATTAATTCATGAAATTTGTGGTATTTCTTACAGTCCCTAGAGTTTTATGGGCTTTTTACACTTGGTGCGTTAGCTATCGATATCGGCAATATCGCAGAGAAGCAGAACTGCCGTTTACACTACAGCGTCTTTGCGTCTTGGAAGAGGAAGACAAATTTTGTAAATAAAGTAAATAAAGTTCGAAAATCAACGAAATATGTCGGAAATAGAGTTGATTCTTTTAACTGCGGTGGCGCAAAGTGAGAAAACTCTTATGAAGTGCATGGAAGCGGCTGAGTTATCCTCAGAAAAGTTGCAATTCTTATTGCAACTGCAACGTAAATAGCAGGTAATGTTCTCATTTTTCAATTAAATAATGTTTTCTTCATTGCAATAGCCACGATATGCTTCAATTTGTGAGATAGATGTTGTGGAGAACTCCGATGCCTTTTTTTAAGGATAATTTCTGCATGGAATGGAGTACTTCAACATAGTTGTTGAACTGTTGCCCAATCTCAAAAAGAAAAACACTCCTTTTCGACTGACAATCCCTCTGGAGAAGAGAATAGCCATAGCCCTTTATTGCCTAGGATCGAATATCGTACTGCCTGCCGAATATCGTACGGGAGTCTATTTGGTGTGTCAAGGGCTTTTGTCTTCCGCATATTACTGCAGTTTTCTCGCGAGGTAGTTGCTCAACTCGCTGACAAGTATCCGCTAGCAGACTTTCTTACCCTGAGAAGATCACGGAAACAGTGAAAGACATGGGATTTGCAGCAAAAAATTTAAAATCAATCAAATCAATGTTGAAATGCTTTTTTTAATAATAAAATTAGTTTGAAAAATTTGTTCTAACCATTACATGAATTTTTTGCCCCTTCTTACCCAGTTAAAAATTGTTCGCGGCAAAATTTAAATTTGAATCTATTGTTTTTTGTCGATATTAGTGGTGATTGTTCCGCAGATTAGGCAGAAAAGTACGAAAAATTCTGTTATACGCACAGAAATACCACAGAAATACCAAAAAGCACCTGCGTCGGAAAACGACGCAACGTTTTGCCATCACTAGGGCCCTATGCTAAACGTATGTAAAAAAAACTGCGTTTCTGGGAAGACGTAAAGAATCAAGATGCAGCCTCAGTGTAAATGGCACCCTATTGACATGCAGCTAATAGCCTTGTTACACTACCACATCATTGTCGAAGGTGCGGAAAAATGATGCGAGGCGTTTAGGGCGCACTTAGGGCTCATCATTTCCGCAAAATTTTGTTTTCTATTGTTGCTCCACCGAACAGAAATTACGTGCTGCTGACTTTGATTTTCAAGTGACACTTCTAAAGTTGGAATCATCGCGTCCCAAAAGACCTTGCAAGTCTTTGTTGTTACTTGCAATCAGACTTATTTTAATTGAAATGTTCAAGAATGGTTTGGCCGCTCAACTTTAAATTGAATTTATTGTTTGATTCGACAAAAATACACCGCTACTGCGTCGAAACCTCGAATAATTTCAGTATTTTGTAAAAAACATTTTGTATTTTGTCACTTACGAATGATGCACCGAATGTTGTCTTCTTCTATCTACAGCGCTCTGATAGGCATCATTGTCGCATGTTCCATTTAACTGAAAAATCCAATGATGCGCCCTAATGTAAAAAGAGTATAAAGCTGAGGTTGTGTGCGCTATTGTGTCTGAGTTCGATATCAACACAGTGCAATAAACAAAAACCAAACAAGCGGTAAGGAAATTAATAAAGGCTGTCGAAGGGAATTGTTATGAAATGTAGGGGATATATGGGGAATGAAAAGTATAATACATGTCAAAAAAAAAAATGATTCCATTATTGCGGTGCTTTTTCTGACGATTGTCGTTCTTGTCGTTCCACAGCGTCCACAAATATTACATTCCTGCTTGCTTTATTACATAATTTTAATTTTTAACCGACTAATTTTTATACAGTGTTACCGCAGCGCATGCACACTTGGTCACACTCGGACACCAGTATTTTGTATATCACATTTTGCTTGAAAAGTTTATTCGAATATGAATACTAGAATTAAGAACTCGTTTGCCAAATGCTTGCAAAAATATTGTATCTCAAAAGAATTACAGGAAAGTATCTTGGTTTTAAACACATATCATGCTTTTTTCCTTGGCATAACTAAAGTATATCATATTTGGTTGAATTGAACTTTGCAATTCTGAAAAACTGATAATTGTTGTTATATAACACATCGTAGCTGCAGCTGAACGTCTCGAAAATATTAATTGCCTATATACACCACAGTGATTTACCTAGCGATAAATGAGTTACATTCACAACTCAACAGTAATGTGAGCAAGCAATAATAGCCTCTTCCCACACAGCAAATTTACGGGGCATGGTGGGTTATTTGGCAGATGTGAAACCTTGTTTCCTTCAGTCCATCATTCACCATACATGGTAAACGCTGTTGACAACAACGAACAAAGAATGTGTGCTCTGAATTTTGTCAATATAAAACGATAAATGTACAAAATGTAATTATTTTTTCTACTGTGGTTTGACCGCAACAAGTGATGTTGCAAAAATTGAATTTAGCGTTCGACAAATAAAAATTTTTATTTCAAACGGACGGAACTCTAACAATAATCATTTACAATTAAAATTTATGAACCCTTCTAGAGAAAACTGCATTTCCCTCCCTGCCGTACGGGTCATTGCTTACAAATGTGCTGACACATCGATTTAAGCGTGGGCACCCTCCGATGATATAAGTGACGTCGCGCGGAACGATGAACTGCTCACGTTAACATTGCGATGTCCTAGGAGCATAGGCGATGACATGGGCATCGAGAAGTGCGAAAAAGTTAGGCATACTGTAATTGATAATTTTCTCGAAAAAAATAAGTCATATAATGAATGATGATTTTACCCAAAAAGTAAGGCGATGATATGCGATGATTTTAGCCGAAAAATAAGACATTTTATAAGCGATGGTTTTCTCGAAAATGTAAGGGATATAATAAGTGAAGATTTTAGATGAAGTAAGGCGTATATAAGTAAGCAGTATATTTATTTATTTTCATTTTCTTTTATTTAAAATTACAATTATGTACATATGTCAGTTTTGGGGATCATTCGGTAACTTCTATTGCATCTATTGCTGAAATAATATGAATTTTTTTATTAGGTTTTTTCTTAGTTTTTTGACTTCTGAAGACTTACTTTCCATGCCCATCCAGCATGTGCCCATCCCCATTGTGTTCCGTATATTGTTGATCTATCAACAAAATGATTATTCTATAAAATACTATTAATTTGGTCGCAATTATATAATATCGGAAAGATCGAAATTCCAGAAATATGTTCGATTTGTAAAAGAGTTGTTTAAACAAATAGCAATGCTCAATGTACATCAGCGGTGTTGTGTGCATATACTCCTTTAAAAAAAAAACGCACGCGCCAAAAAATGTACTTACTTGACTCAGCCTTCGCATATAAGGTGTAGAAGGTCCAATAATAATAGTGAAAAAGGTTTCTTTGTTCTTGGGACTTTGACACGTCCGGTCGAAGTCAAGTATATTTCAATAATCAATCCGTACACTTCTCTTATGGATTAGCTTAGCCTAACGCTGCCCATTGCTACGCTGGCGAAGCCAGCAGCGGAGCAGCGGCATACATAAGTATATGTATAAGTTAACAAGTAACATTCTCGGGGCACCCTAATATGTTTGGCACCACCCTAACATTCTCGGGTGACTCTATTATGTTTGAATCCGGCCTAACATTCTTGGGTCAACTTCTGCACTCAGAGCGCTGATGCAGCAAATGTCGCTTAAGTGGGCTGCGCCCCAACACCATTGGCTACCAGCGATCGCCTGACTTTTGGATCTGTTGCATGGTCAGCACTTTTCGAATATGTGTGGCCGGCTCGCCGGCTATGTTTCTAGATATTAGTTTTTAGTTTTGTATGAACATTGATCCGAGCACTTGGCTCCAATAAATACTACTCCGACTTAAGCCGTTAAAATATCATTGACTGACGCCGGCCCATCGCAGCAGCCGTCGCCCCCCGCCAACGCAATCGGGAACGCAGTGCCCCTCAGCTTCAGCCGCCTGTCCCCGCCCAACACGAGGGACACCGCCGCGAGGCACACCACTTAATCATAATTGGCGCCCAACGTGGGGCACGAACCCACGACCCTGAGATTAAGAGTCTCATGCTCTACCGACTGAGCTAGCCGGGCTGGATTGCACGTACGCAGACAAAACATCGCTACAGGTGCTGCGACAGAACTTAGAACTGGTTAGGCAGGGTGAAACCGACCTGATGGAATATTATGACGAGGTCGAGAGGAGACTCACACTCGTCACCAACAAGGTGGTCATAACCCACAATGAACAGGCAGCAGTTATTTTCAATGAGGAAATAAGGAGCGATGCCTTACACGCCTTCATAGCGGGCCTCAAGCGGCCACTGAAAATGTTAGTGCTCCCGGCACAGCCCAAGGATTCTGCCTTAGCGCTAGCACGCGAGGTCGAGAACAGCATCGAAAGAAGCGCATTTGCGGCAACGTACGCAAAAGTATTTGAAGACAAAAACCAATCAAGCGACGATAACAGGCTGAGTAACCGCCCTCAGGCTAGACAGGGAAGGATCCAAGAAAGAAATCCGTATTTCGTAGGAAGACAAAACCAGACCAGGCCGCAACACGGCAACGCGTGGCCCAAGTCCGACAAAGAATCCCCAATACAAAGCCAGGCGCAGCCTATGGACGTTGATCCATCGACGTCTAGGTTTAGGCAGCAGACCAATTGGGGGAAGCCTCAAGATGACGTCAAACAGTGCGAAGCTCAGAAAAGGCGAAACACGTCAGAACGTGTATCTGGGCAAAGGCGTCAGCGAATAAATCACACTGCCCAACAAGCCTCTAACCGAGAGGAGCAGGAATATGCAAATGCAGCCGAAGCTGCAGTGGCCAAGATCGAAGAAGAAAGCGACTCGACCGGCGGCAACGATCTTTTGAATTTTTTAGGGAGCGCTCCCAATTGCCGTTCGTCGAGCGACAGTTGGCTGGCAGACCACTAAAGATACTAATCGACACCGGTGCGGCAAAAAATTACGTTAAGCCTTTCTTTTTGTTAGACACGCTAAGTACATTTGACGCCATTATAGGTTCCGATTTTCTAACGCAAGCGGGAGCGGCATTAAACCTGAGAAACAGCACAATCAAATACGGAAACGTAACTGAACAGCTTAGGTTCCACGACTGTGACAATGTAAATTTCACCAAAGTCGATGACCTGGTGGTTCCAAGTTCGGTCAAAGCCGAACTTAAAAAGATGATACTGAAGAGAATTAAAGCCTTTTCGACCTCTAACGAGGCCCTTCCCTTTAACACCTCAGTCATCGCCACCATCCGAACGGAGAATGACGAACCAGTCTACTCCAAATTATACCCCTATCCTATTGGAGCAGCTGACTTTGTGAACAAAGAAATCAAAGAACTGCTGAAAAACGGTATAATCAGGCCTTCGAGGTCGCCATACAACAGCCCAATATGGGTTGTAGACAAAAAGAAATCTGACGCCGACGGAAACAGAAAAAAGTGGCTGGTAATCGACTTCAGGAAACTGAATGAGCGAACCATCGCCGATCGATACCCCATACCAAGCATACCCATGATCCTAGCGAATTTCGGAAAGGCGAAATTTTTTACTACCCTGGACTTAAAATCGGGGTACCACCAGATATACTTGCCCGAAAAAGATCGCGAAAAAACCTCGTTCTCAATAAACGGAGGAAAATACGAGTTCTGCCGCCTACCTTTTGGACTTAAAAATGCGGGAAGCATTTTCCAAAGGGCAATTGACGATGAGCTACGAGAACAGATCGGGAAAACGTGTTACGTGGACGAGGCAATCATTTTTTCCGAAAACGAAGATGACCATGTCAGAGACATCGATACGGTGCTTAAACGCTTGTGCGAAGCAAAAATGAGAGTGGCCAAAGAAAAGACCAAATTCTTTAAATAAAGTGTAAAATTCTTAGGTTTCATAGTCACCAGGGGCGGAGCAAAGACCGACCTAGAAAAAGTAAAAGCAGTAAAAGAATACACCGAGCCAAAAACCCTCTTCAGCCTCAGGTCCTTCCTTGGCCTTTCAAGCTATTATAGAAGTTTTGTGAAAGACTTCGCGGCAATCGCACGACCACTAGCCACCATACTCAAGGGAGAAAATGGCACGGTCAGTAAACACATGTCAAAGAAAGTTGCGGTTGAGTTTGACGAAGCACAACGCAACGCATTTGACCGTTTGCGAAACATCTTGGCATCGGAAAATGTCATACTCACATACCCAGACTTTAAACTACCATTCGATTTAACCACCAATGCTTCGGCAAGCGGCATTGAGGCGGTCCTGTCACAAAATGGCAGACCAATCACCATGATATCGCGCACACTAAAAGATTGAGAACTTAATTACGCTACAAACGAGAGGGAGTTGTTAGTCATAGTTTGAGCTTTGGAGAAAGTGCAGAACTACTTGTATGGCACTAAGGAAATAAGGATCTTTACCGACCATTGTCCTTCGCGGTGTCTGATAGAAACACCAATGCAAAAATCAAACGGTGGAAAGCCTTTATAGAAGAGCACAACGCCAAAATGTTCTACAAACTAGGGAAAGAGAACTTCGTGGCCGATGCCTTGTCCCGACAGAATATAAATAACCTGATTGACGAACCTCAATCAGACGTTGCCACTGTGCACAGCGAACTCTCGCTGTCCTACACAGTGGAGACCACCGACAAACCCCTGAACTGCTTCAGAAATCAAATAATTCTGGAAGAAGCAGGTCAACCCCAACAGCGGAATTTTATTATTTTCGGCAGCAAAACTCGCCACATAATTCATTTCAACAACAAAGATTCCCTATTCGAGTGGTTAATTCCAACGTCGTGAACGCAATACACTGCGACCTTCCGACCTTAGCCACTCTTCAACACGCCCTAGTGATGGAGTTTCCGGCAACCAAATTCTGGCATTGCAAAAAATTCGTGAATGATATCACGGATGCAAGCGAACAAGTTGAAATAATTACAGCCGAACACAATCGCGCCCACAGGGCTGCCCAAGAAAACGTGAAACAGGTCCTTCGGGATTACTATTTCCCAAGAATGACCAAAATTGCAAATTAAGTGGTCATAAACTGCAAAGTTTGTACAAGAGCGAAATATGACAGACATCCCAAAAGACAAGAATTGGGAGTTACACCAATTCCGTCATACGCGGGAGAAATGCTGCATATCGACATTTTCTCCACAGACAAGAAATTATTTTTGACTTGTATTGACAAGTTCTCAAAACTCGCAATCGTACAGCCCATATCTTCAAGGACCATAGTAGAAGTACGAGCCCCAATCATACAGTTGGTAAACTTTTACCCGAACACCAAAACCATATATTGCGACAACGAACCCTCTTTCAATTCGGAGACAATTACCTCCTTGCTGAAAAATCAGTATGGCATCGATGTGGTCAACGCCCCACCTCTGCATAGTAGCTCCAACGGCCAGGTGGAAAGATTCCACAGCACCTTGGCAGAGATCGCAAGGTGTATCAGAATCGACAAAAAAATCGATGACACCGTAGAGTTAATCATGCGAGCCACAGTAGAGTATAACAGAACACTACACTCGGTCATAGACCAGAGGCCTATAGAGGCGATTTTCGCGAACAACGACGAACTTAAACTGGCGATTAAAGCAAAAAATCGACAAGGCACAGAACACCAGTCTAAGCCGGAATAACCCCTCAAGACAGAACAGAGTATTCGAAGTGGGCGAAAAAGTATTCCCAAAAAACAACAAGAGGTTAGGAAACAAACTAACTCCACTGTACGACCTAGGAACGTCTTTTCTCATTAGGGGGAGGGTGGTCCACAAGGACAACTTAAGACAATCGAAAAACCATAACAGCAACCATTGTAGATCTAGCCGTCCTATACCCGCACGTTGCTCTGAATAATCCTCATACTCCTCCCCACGACAAATACGCGAGTCACCGATCTTCCCCACGCAAACTATATTCCCATACTGGATGGGAGCGTGATGGTATGGGAACAGCGTAATTACGTAAATTTGTCCGAATTCATAAACATCCTAGACGATACCACCAAACTGTCCGAGTTATTTCCCCATTCGCACATGCGAGAATTACTAAAAGTTGATATAGAACGCGCCCGGAACTTATGGTCAACTTTTACAATACACCAGAGGATGGCTAGAAGCCTAAACTTTTTAGGAACAATACTTCAGTAGTGGCAGGTACCCCGGACGCGTCGAACTTCGAAAGGAATTAAAATAACCGAAGCCCAGCTCATAGGATCAAATAACACACTTGTATTAATTAATTCAGAAACAAATTAATTTGCTAACGAGCACAGTCAACAAAATACTCAAGGAGAAAAAAGGTAACCTAACACTTTTGGCAAGAAACACGATGCTAATCTCAGAAATTCAGAACCTCATTCTCACCATCACTCTCGCGAAGTCTAATATAATAAATCCTATAATTCTTGACCATAATGATTTGAAGTCCATTTTCATAGAACAGTTCACAGAGGTCCCTATAGTTAGCTTAATGGAGGTATCCAAAATTGAAGTTTTCCAAAACAGTAACATTATCCATATTTTAATCGATTATTCTAGAGTTAAGACTATTTGTAAGAAGGTCCTCATTGTTCCAGTGGCGCCCAACAACACCGTTCTATAAATGAATGACAGCATCGTAGCAGAATGCGACGACGGGGTACTGACCGTCACCGAATGCGCCACAACGAACTCCGCAACATTCTGCAAGAGGGCAGCGCACGATTCGTGTGTGCGCGAAGTGCACGCAGGCGGCCCAGCTTCATGCCGTATGCAGCCCAGCCACCTGGAATCCATCACACGGGTGGATGAGGGAATAATCATCACCAACGAACAGCCGGCAATGATCAGTATAGATGACGGGCCATGATGACAACAAAAGAGGCCCTCCCTGTCACCTTCGGAAGCAGAGTCACGATAAACAACACCTTATACTTGAAACTCAAGAAAACTGTGAACAAGGTTCCAGCCATAGCGGCCTCGCTCCTGCTAAACATAACGGGACACTACCACAGCCTAAGCCAACCGCTACTACAACGAATGAATGAGCGTAACCTACAACCCATACAAGGGCTCAGAAACGACGTGGCATCCGGTGGGTCCCCTAAGACCTGGTTCGCTGCAGGAGTGGCGGTCAGCCTTATGTAGTAAACACAAAAGGTCATCGGGGAGATGCGTACCGCCGAGGACGGCGATAACTTAAGGGGGGAATAGTTAACAAATAACATTCTCGGGCCACCCTAATATGTTTGGCACCACCCTAACATTCTCGGGTGACTCTATTATGTTTGAATCCGGCCTAACATTCTTGGGTCAACTTCTGCACTCAGAGCGCTGATGCAGCAAATGTCGCTTAAGTGGGCTGCGCCCCAACACCATTGGCTACCAGCGATCGCCTGACTTTTGGATCTGTTGCATGGTCAGCACTTTTCGAATATGTGTGGCCGGCTCGCCGGCTATGTTTCTAGATATTAGTTTTTAGTTTTGTATGAACATTGATCCGAGCACTTGGCTCCAATAAATACTACTCCGGCTTAAGCCGTTAAAATATCATTGATTTACTTTGCCGAGCCACAAGGCCAGTAAAAAGGAAGGTAGTTTCCTTCCACCATAATCTCCTAATAAGAAGCAGCGGACACGCCGACCGGCCGACACGCATCCCTCCTACAACGGAGCAACAACCGCACTGCCGCCGACACCCCTTTGCGCGCAGCAGACTGACGCCGGCCCATCGCAGCAGCCGTCGCCCCCCGCCAACGCAATCGGGAACGCAGTGCCCCTCAGCTTCAGCCGCCTGTCCCCGCCCAACACGAGGGACACCGCCGCGAGGCACACCACTTAATCATAATTTATATATATGTGTTTATATGCTAAGCAACGGAAACGTTGCTGAAGAACGGAGAGGCGCATGCACATAGTATATTATGTATATACGGTCAGAACCCTGCATTTATGCTGAATAGGTTCTGGCCGTTGCCCACTACATTCAAGTGCGATCGTATTACGTTGCACTGGGAATGTGTTGGGCTCTTTAGAGATTGTTTCTGTCAGCGACAAAGTGTCGCTGATGGGTTTGTATTTATGCAATAAAGTATTGCTGTTGATTTGTTACTGGGTACAGTGTACCCTCGATATATGTGCATACTACATCTCCCTCCTTTTGAAAAATAACGTAACCTAGTGAAGTTATTTTACTTATTTATTTATTTTATTTTATATATATTTTTTTTCTCTAAAAGAATTTTTTGATTTATTTTTATGATTATTTTGTTTTTTGGGTGTAATTTATATATTTTTTTTTTCATGCCATGTAGTACATGGCATGTACCATGAATAAAACATTTTTAATCTATCCTTATGAACTGTTTGTTTCTTATTTCTTTTGTCAGAGATTACTATATTATCTCTTTCTTCTATGCTTTCTACCTTATAGCACTAACCATACAATATATTACAATATATATATTGTATGGTTAGTGCTTATAGGGCCCGGCAAGGTATACTAATAAAGGTAGCCGCATAGAGAGCAGCAAGAAGGTATTCTTAAGTGTCAAAATGACAGAAGAGAGAGAGAGAGCGAGAGAGAGAGCGAGAGAGAGAGAGACACTCTCACAAATGCGTTGTGCGAAAATAATAATGAGTATAACAGACAAAATTATAAATTGCAAATAATGTTTATTTTATTTCTTTTATAATAAAATTTTTAACAATTTTGTATTTCCAAGAATTTTTTGTTTTTCGGAGAGAACACGAAAAAATCGTCCGCGGAGATGCTTCGCTCGCAACTGTTCACAACAGACTGAATCGAAAGAAACAAAACAAGAGAGCGAGCGAGCCGATACGGCTACCTTTCATAGTATACCTTGGGGCCCGGTATATTTAAAGTCTATTTTATGTCCTACTTCATTTTTTAATAAGACCTTATCTCCTATTGATATATCTATGTTTTTGATTTTTAAATCGTATAATTCTTTATTTCTTTTCTTATGCTCTTCTAACATAATTCTAATTCTTTTATATGCTACTTCTAATCTGTACTTACTCTCTCTAGCGTAATCGTCTATGTTGTAAGATACTTCTATATTACTATACTATATACTATTAAAGTAAATTACTTTATTTTCCGAATACTAACTCATATGGACAATAATCATGTGCCATTGACGGGGTCGTGTTGAAACAAAAAACGAAATATTGGAGCCATACGTCCCAATCAGTTTTGTCTACTGATATATAGGAGCGTATGTACTCATTGAAAGTTCTATGACTTCTTTCGATTGTTCCAACTGTCTGGTGGTGGTGTGCAGAAGATGTTATATTTTTTATTTTCGAATATTTGCACAAGTCATTTATGATTGAATTCTTATATTCTGTTCTCATGTCCGTAATGAACGTCTTCATTGGACCGTACTTCAGAATAAAAGATTCAAATAAAGCCTTAGCTACCGTGTTAGCGCTTTTATTAGCGACTGGTATGGCAACTAGATATTTAGTTAAGTCACATATTAGTGTGACTGCGTATTCATTGCCATTATCAGATTTTGGTAGCGGACTTATGGTGTCCACTATCACTCTATCGAATGCATGTAATGGTGTCTCTGTGATTGTTAATGGGGTCTTAATGTGCTTCGTTGTTTTAGCTTTCTGGCATTTTTGACATTTTCGTATGTACTTAGTTATGTCCTTAGTCATACCTTTCCAAAAATAATGTCTTTTGACCTTGGCCAAGGTTTTTGTAATGCCTGTGTGACCTCCTTGTATTGGATCGTCATGGAATGTAGACAAAATTGCTTCTTTTTCTTGATCTTTTTTTATTAGGGTCACCCGGTTGAGTAGAGCTACTCTTAATGTTTTCAATTTTTTATTGCGCATTTTCTTGAAATTATCTATTGAAACATGTTCAAAGATATTTTCCCACGGTGCCATTTTGAGTTGGCTGATTTTATGTATACCGGCTTGCATTTCAAGCCTTTGGAAGAATTGACCTAAGTCGAAGGTTCCATTAGTATATAAATCGCTAACGTCATATCTTGCTGTAATTTTCTTACCATGTTTAAAGAAACATAGCATATTTTGTACATGCAAGGTCACTACTTTACGTACCTCGTCATTTTTGATGACTTCGTATACGTTGGGCTTTGAAGCTTTTTCCGTAGATTGCCTGGGCAATTCTACTATTTCATTTCCTGCGCAGGATTTTTGTCTACTTTGATATCTTGTAGTGACTTTGTTTATATTGCCAGTTATGTTTTGTAGCTCTTTGATGGTTATTCTTGATAACGCATCGGCTACATAGTTGTCTTTCCCCTTTAGATATTCTACCGTAAAATTATATTCCTCTAATTCAAGCCTCATTCTCGTTAATTTTGATTTTGGGTTTACTATTGAAAATAAATATGTAAGTGGCCTATGATCTGTTTTGACAGTGAAATGCCTACCATAAATATATGGCCTGAAATGTGTTATTGCCCAATGAATTGCTGTGAGTTCCTGTTCCGTTGTACTCTTATTACTTTCTCCCTTGGTGAATGATTTGGATGCATATGCAACTGTAAGTTGGAGTCCGTTGTGGTTTTGAGTTAAAACCGCTCCACACGCTTGTTTACTAGCATCCGTTATTATACAAAATTCCTTTGTGAAGTCTGGGTATTGTAACAGAGTTGGTTTAATGAGTTGAGATTTTAAGTGTACAAATGCAGTTTGACAATCATCCGTCCATTCAAATTTGAAATTC
Organism: Drosophila affinis; assembly: GCA_037356375.1. NCBI lineage: Eukaryota > Metazoa > Arthropoda > Insecta > Diptera > Drosophilidae > Drosophila > Drosophila affinis. The sequence goes on from CM074800.1 coordinate 24,060,261, forward strand.
TTTTTAGTTAATCTTGTTATGTGCCGTGCATAATCGGCGAAGTTTTTAATGAATCGTCTATAATAATTGCAAAATGCAATGAAACGATTAGCGCTGTCCGCATCATGTGGGACTGGGTAATTTTGAATGACGTCGTATTTCTTGTCGTCTGGTAGTATTCCCTTATTTGTGCATTTGTGTCCCAGAAATGTGACTTCATGCATAAAAAATGAACATTTTTCAGGATGTAGCTTTAAGTTGTATTTCCTGCATTTGTCAAAAACATCAGTTAAGTTTTTAACCATAGTTTTTTCGGAACAACCAATTACTATTAAGTCATCCATATAAAGGAATGCTTGAGATGGTTCAAGTCCAGAGAATGCTATAGTCATCATTCTCTGGAATGAATTCGGCGCTATTTTTAGACCAAATGGTAATCGCGTGAAGCGATAAGACCCATTGCTCGTTGAAAATGATGTTATATCTCTTGAACTATTTTCTAGTTCAATTTGGTGAAAACCTGATATTAAGTCAAGGCATGATATAAATAAATATTTTGCTCTACCTAGCTGATCTAAGATATCATCAATTCTAGGTAGCGGAAACTTGTCGGCCAACAGCTTTTTGTTGATTTGACAATAGTCAATTACTAATCGCCATTTCCTCTCATTAGAATCTGAGTTGGATTTCTTTGAAACTAATAAAAGTGGGCTGTTATATTCTGATACAGATGGTTCTACAATATTGTCGTTGATTAACTTCTGTACTTGGGCTTGAATTTCATCTTTCTGGCTGTGAGGATTTCTATAATTTTTTATATATATTGGTTTGTTTGGAGCAGAGCGACGTAATTTAAATTAAAGTAAATGCCATCGAGCACAATTGTTTGTTTGTTTTGCCTTCTATGTTATCTGCCTCCATAAGCGCTCTCCCCGCAAAAGCTCGCACTCTGAGTTTATCTGCGTTCGCTCTTTCTTGAGATCAGAGATTTCGGCCGCTGCAGCGGGGCCGCAATGATGAAGAAGGCCAGTGCAGCTCCGATCACCAGCAAACAATAAAGCACGACTTAATGATTTTTAGCAAACCCAAACTAGTGCCTTATTAATTTAAATATTGGAATACAGGTGATATATTTGATATCTACCTCTAACATTTTGGTGACCCCGACGTGATCTGGAGCCTGTACCTCGATTTAATAATTAAATTGTCGATATCGTTCGGGCAATTAATTATTCGGTCAAGCTGTTTGTGCAAGATATTGGTGCCAAACACATAAAACAAACACAACAAATACATACATGCAAACGTACTGCAGTGATATCCAGTGACATTGTGCATTACCGGCATTCGGGTGCAAAGTTCGTTTCATATACATATGTGTTTATATGCAGACAAAATCGGTCTCATAACTGAGTGAAAGAGCCCCACCAAGAAACGGTTTCATTGCGCGTGTATAAGTGCAAGCGCAGTGCAAAGTCCTCAGAATTTGAGGCAAAGGCAGAACGAAAAATAAACCGTTTGGTTGTCGACGCTTGTTTTTTGCAGCTTGCCGGCGCATACAGGGTGTTCTATTGTTCCCCTCGCAAAACTTCTTATAGTGCCCCCGCTTTTTTCTGTGTATAAGCCCTGATCTTGTGGCGTGCATAATGGCTGAAAATCAAGATATTGTTCATGATCTGACGGCTGCGCCTAGTGATGTGGACTTTTACAGGGCAAAAATAAGGTCTATCCAGCGGCAGCTCGTCGAGATGAACAAATCCTTAACGAAAGAGTCTATCCTTCAGTTGGACGAAGCTGACCTGCGTGCGCGATTAAAGCACCACGAAGTAATGTGCACCGAGTTCAATGCTGCGCAGAGCAACTTGGAAAGGCTCGATCTCACGGTGCTCGACGGTGACGCGCGGTCCGAGTTCGCGAACGTTTTCCTGCAGATCGATGCGAAACTAAATCGCGAGCTAGCAGCACAGCAGAAGGTGATCAGCGCGAACTCAACCAGCATGCCTTATCAATTCGCTGGAGAAGGTTCGCTCAGCACATCAACTTGGAGGTCGAGGCTGCCTAATATAGAATTGGCTCGTTTTGGAGGAGACTACGCAGACTGGCCAAACTTCATCGCGATGTTTAAGACGGTGGTGGACAACGAGCAAGAGCTAAGTAACTTGGAAAAGTTCCAGTATCTTCGTGCTAGCCTAGACGGCGTAGCACTAGAAACCATACGTTCAATCGAACTGTCTGATTTGAACTGTGGGATTGCGTTAGAACTGCTTACTAATCGTTTCGACAATAAATACCATCATTTTCAGGCACACGTAAAGGCGATATTTTGGTTGCAAGGTGTTGAGATGGGATCTGCGAGGAGTCTTCGGCAACTCAGCGACAAGATAAATGCTCACCTGCGAGCGATTCGGACTTTGGCATCAACTGAGGAAATTTTGGATGGATTTCTCATTCAAATTGTGACGCATAGGCTGGACACCAGGACCCGGGAAAAATGGGAAGAAGACTTGCCGTCCCACAAGCTGTTGACATGGAAATTTCTTGCTTCGTTTCTGGAGAAGCGATGCAGGATGATGGAGAACCAGGAAAATGACTTGGTAATCGAAACACCAAGCCATCAGGTGGGAGAAAAACCGCAAAAGCGTACTCAAAATTTCCTCATTGCGTCTCCTAATAATAATGAAATTATTTCTGGATGTAGATTTTGCGGCGGAAGTGACCACATCATAGCCAATTGCGGCATGTTCCTAAATTTGTCCCCTACTTTGCGCTATAAGGAATCAAAGAGAATGCATCTCTGCCTCAATTGTTTGCGCAAGGGTCACGGCTTGCAGCAGTGCAAATCTGGAAGTTGCAAGCAGTGTCGTATGAAACATCTTACGTTGCTCCACAAGACTCAAAGCCCGGTTCCATCCGCAGTCATTGCTGCAGACGTGAACCTCCCGCCATCGCAATCATCAGCGTTAGTTTCATGCTCAGCCTCTCCACCGTACCCTCCACCTATTCCCAATATCTCGAATGATTCGTGTTGCTAGCTACAGGCATCGTTTTGGTTAAAAATCGTGTTGGAACGCTCGTCCCATGTCGGGCAATATTGGATTCCGCATCGCAGCTCAATTTTATTACGTCTCGTTTGGCTGGTCATTTGCAGCTAAAACATCGGCACTCGCCTATTTCGATATCTGGCATTGGAGAATCTTCTCTTAGTTCGAATAAGGCTGTGGAAGTCGTCATGCAGTCTCAGTATGGCAGCTACAGTTCCTCATTCACGGCGGTCGTAACTAGGGTCATCACTGACTATTAGCCGCACTACGATATTAATGCTGCAGAATGGGACGTACCGAAGAATATAAATTTAGCTGACCCTTGGTTTTTTAGATCTCAGCGAATCGATATGCTGTTAGGTGCTGGTATATTCTTTGATTTGCTCAGTGCTGGGCAACTGCATTTGGCTGATACGCTGCCATCGCTCCAGAACACCAAACTTGGTTGGATTGTCTCTGGAGGGATGGCTCACACCACTAACAATCGAGTCACTCTGGCAACGGCAACAGGGACCCACGCACCAAAGGAAGACGAGGATTTTTTGTCAGATGCTGTAAATCGTTTTTGGGAGCTTGAAAATTGTTACTCATCAGAGGCAGCTGCATCGAGTGAGGACCTACTTTGCGAGCGTTTATTCAAGGAAAACTCCTCTCGTTTGGAAAATGGTCAATTTTACTACTACTGCTGGGTTTGAGGACCTTGGCGACTCATTCTGTCTCGCTCTTCGTCGTTTCAAAGGTCTGGAGAAAAGGTTGTCAAAAAACCTCCCGCTGAAGGCTCAATATAGCGCGTTCCTTCAAGAATATCTGGATTTAGGGCATATGTCATTGGCTTCCAGAACCATAAAGTTGCCACAGTTTTTCTTGCCGCATCATTGCGTGCAAAAACTCGACAGCAGCAGTACGAAACTACGTGTTGTTTTTGATGGATCTGCAAAGACCACATCTGGGCGCTCCCTCAATGACTTATTGCTGGCTAGCCCAACGATTCAGTCAAAAATATTTAACATACTGTTTCGTTGTAGGTTCTTCAGTATTGCACTTTCTGGGGACATCTGCAAGATGTATCGCTGAGTACGGATTTCACACCCGGATGAATATTTGCAATGCATTCTGTGGCGCGAAAGGCCTACTGATGAAATCCAGATTTACAAACTAGAGACCGTTACGTATGGAACAAAGCCCGCTGCTTTTTTGGCAATTCGTGCCATGCACCAACTATCGTACGATGAGGAGGCATCATTTCCTATAGGAGCCCCAGTCGTGAGAAGGGATTTCTACGTAGACGATCTCATATCCGGCGGGGACACCATTGAGGAAGTTAATGTGATCCGTCGTCAAGAGAAAGGGCTCCTGCAAACAGGACAATTTCCTATACGCAAATGGTGCTCCAATGAGCCTGGAGTGCTTGAAGAGGAGCCTGCGGAGGACAGGGAAAAGCTGCTTAAGTTTCAAGATGGAACAGACATAGCGAAGGCCTTGGGACTCGTATGGGATCCCAACTCGGATAACCTGCTGTTCAATTTTTCGAGGATCATGCCAGAAGGCCCACCCACCAAGCGTACTGTCCTGTCTTCTAAAGCCAGATTTTATGATCCGCTCGGTTTGATAGCAGCTATTCTTGCCAAGGCAAAAATATTCTTGCAGAGTTTGTGGAAGGTGGACTTAGGATGGGATGATGCTCTGCCTGAGCCTCTGTCGGCAGTGTTGACAGACTTGATGTCGCAATTACGCATCGTGCAAAATTTTCAGTTTCCTCGTTATGTCATGCTGCAAAACTCATCCATCCAATTGCACGCGTTCTGTGATGCTAGCATGGCCGCATATGGAGCTCGCGTTTACATAAGATCGAATAGCCATAAGAATGTAGCATCTCGCTTGCTTTGCTCAAAGTCTAAGGTAGCGCCCTTAAAAACACTAACCATACCCAAGCTGGAATAGTCCGCGGCGTTGCTCTTGGCTGAGCTCGTCGCAAGCATTAAGCAAAATCTCGCATCTTCCTGTGATATCCATTGTTGGTCAGATTCAACTATTGTGTTGTCTTGGATACGTGGGGCCCCATCAAACTTTAACGTTTTTGTCTCCAACAGAATTGCGCAGATACAGGAATTGACCAAGGAAATGAAGTGGCATCACGTTCCAACGGATCTTAACCCAGCAGATGTCGTTTCGAGGGGATGCTCTCCAGAGGAGCTCTTGGATTTGGAATTGTGGCTAAATGGACCATCATACCTTTTATCGGACTCCTCAGAATGGCCTACCCAAGCTCCACAAATTGTAGACCTACCGGAGCGCCGACAGAATGCATTGGTTGGATCATGTGTAAAGGACCTCTCATGTGACAGCAAGTACACAAACTCGTTTGGCAAGCTACAACGTGTCTTTGGATATATTTATCGTTTTATCTCCCTTCGAAGCAAGGAGTACGTTCGGTCTGGTGCCAGGCTCACTGTGCAGGACCTTACCGGCGGCACTCGTCTTTTGATAAAGAGTATCCAGCAAGTTAATTTCGCGGAGGAGCTCGCTGCACTCAAAGCCAACAGGGCACTTCCTGTCAAGAGCAAGTTGCTTTCATTGCGCCCGATGCTCGCTGGTGACGGACTGCTTCGTGTAGGCGGAAGACTACAAAATTCAAATATGGTTTGCGATGCAAAGCATCCAATATTACTGCCAAAGGGTCATCCGGTTACGAAGGCAATTATAACTTTCTATCATGGAAGTTTTTTGCATGCTGGTCCACAGGCTTTACTTGCATCGCTTCGTCAAAAATATTGGCCCGTTTGAGGGCGAAAACTAGTTGCAAGCGTCACAAGCAAATGCGTACGGTATTTTCGGGCAAAGCCAAGCTTGGCTGAGCACGTGATGGGAGACTTGCCAACGGATCGCGTCCGACCGAACCCCGCATTCCACACGACTGGAATCGATTTTTGTGGGCCTTTCTATCATAAGGCTGATGTTCGAAACAGGCCACCCTGCAAATGCTACATTGCAATATTTGTTTGTTTTTCAACAAAGGCCACGCATTTGGAGGTCGTCAAGGATCTAACCACAGCCTCATTCATCGCAGCATTAAGACGCTTCATCAGCCTAAGGGGCAAGCCGCGGACCTTGTGGACGGATAACGCAACCAATTTCGTGGGTGCAAGAAATGAGCTACTGGAGCTCAAGGAGCTTTTCAACAGCGAGCCAACCGTCTCCGTCATCGCTTCATCTTGCCTAAACGATGGAATCGACTGGAAATTTATCCCTCCTCGTTCTCCTCACTTTGGCGGGCTATGGGAGGCGGCTGTCAAGTCGGCAAAACACCACTTCTATCGAGTCGTTGGCGCAACAGTGCTGACTCTTGAAGAGCTTCGCACTCTCGTATATGAGATTTCTGCCATTCTTAACTCTCGACCACTTTATCCAATTTCAGAAGACCCTGACAGTCTAGATGTGCTTACTCTAGCTCACTTTCTAAAGGGCTCGAGCTTCACTACGTTTCCAGAACCGGACATCACACATCTCAACGCTAGCCGTCTAAATCGTTGGCAGCAGGTGTCTCAAATGCAACAAAACTTCTGGCGAAAGTGGAGCATGGAGTATCTGTCTTTGTTGCAAGAGAGGACCAAGTGGAGAGACTCTACGTCAAACATAAGGATTGGGAGTGTTGTCCTTTTAAAGGATGAAAACTTGCCACCCCTCAAATGGCTGCTTGGCCGTGTCGAGGAGGCCATACCAGGCAAGGATGGAATCATCAGAGTCGCAATGGTTCGAACAGCGACGGGTCTAATGAAGAGAGCCGTTGCGAAGTTAGCCGTTCTGCCCGTCGATATCGGATCAATTGAAAGCCATGTTCTTTCAACGGGGGGAGGATGTTCGGAGCAGAGCGACGTAATTTAAATTAAAGTAAATGCCATCGAGCACAATTGTTTGTTTGTTTTGCCTTCTATGTTATCTGCCTCCATAAGCGCTCTCCCCGCAAAAGCTCGCACTCTGAGTTTATCTGCGTGCGCTCTTTCTTGAGATCAGAGCTTTCGGCCGCTGCAGCGGGGCCGCAATGATGAAGAAGGCCAGTGCAGCTCCGATCACCAACAAGCAATAAAGCATTACTTGATGAATTTTAGCAAACCCAAACTAGTGCCTTATTAATTTAAATATTGGAATACAGGTGATATATTCGATATCTACCTCTAACATGGTTCATCATCTTTTAATCTTAGCTTTTGCTTATAAAAATTATTGTTGAAATTGGTTCGGTTTCTAGTCCGAATATGTCTGTATAGGCGGTGCATAACGCAGTTAATTTGGATTTGAACTGTTGTGGGAAGTTTTTGGATAGTCTAGACATGACTTCTTTGCTTTTACTACTAGTGTTTGTTTGAACTCCTTCGTAGTCCGAAAGTGATTTGTACTTTAGATTGTTTATTTTAACTAGTTGGTCTGTACTGGTTGTTTTCAGTAATCGGACAAATGCGTTTTCTGTAGTTGCAACGGTGTTTGCAATATAAATACCAGTTTTGATTTCCTGGTTCGGGATTAGTACACTATCTTCACTTGAAGATAGTTCAATCTTTCGGACAACCTCGGATCTTGCTGGTATAAGTATTGTGTTATTACCAGATCTATGTGTTATTGGGACATGAATCGGAAAATTTAGGTTATTTGGTAGGATTATTAGCCAATCCTCTGTCGGTTTGAAATCTAATTGGAAATTGAATTTTTTTATGAAGTCGAAGTCCATCACATGGTATTGCAAATTGTGAGTTTACAATATGAAAATAGTGAGGAATTATATATTTGCTTGCCTGTATCTCATTGAAGGTTAGACCACCTTGGGATTGTATTATCCCTTGGTTTATCCCTTGAATATTAATTTTGTTAGTTGTTTGGATGTCTTGAAAGACGTCTGAATTTTCTTTTAGAATTGAAATGTCTGCACCAGTGTCTACCAAAAAGACTAAATTTTTTCCTGTCGCTACATGCTGGAATGAAACGAATATATTTATGCTAAGATTAATAGTATGAACCTTATTGGTATTTATTGTTGAACATCTAAAGGATTTTGGGAGTTTCCCGAAGTGTTTTGGGTCACTCTAACATTATTTCGGTTGGAGTTATTGTTGGTATAGCTCCTGTTCGGATTGGTGGAATTATTTCTGTTAAAATTTCCACGTCCCCTAAAACTATTGTTGTAGTTTTGGTTGTTGTATTGTCGATTCTGGTTGTAATTGTTATAGTGGGAATTTCCTCTACCTCGGTAATTACTTCTATAGGTATTTCCGCGGTAGAAACTACCTCTATTAGCGAACAACACTGTGTTTACATCGTCGGTAATTCTTGTACTAGTGCGAATATATGCACTTATGGCTATATCCATTGTGGAGCCTGCTGCTGATTCCAGTACATTTTTTATGCTCTCATGGTCAGCCTTTTTAATCATTACATCGATTGCCTCCTCTGTGCTAAGCTTATCTGCCTGGGCAACTGGTATTCCCTCATCAATAAATGAAGCTAATAGTTGCTTCCGCAAATTTTCAATTTCGGTCGTGAATTGCAGAGCGGTTTTGCCTTTTTGCTGGACTGCATTTAATTTCCCCTTTAGACTGTGCGATGTCTCGCCTTTAATATTGGTTTTTAGCTTTTCTACAATACCTGATATAGTGGTTTCATCTTGTACGATAGATAGTGCGGGTCCTCTTATTTTTGACTTAATTACCCCAATGGCAACTTTCTCATGCGGTCCCTTTGTTACGTTGACGAGGTTTACCGCTGTGATAAATCTCTGTAAATTGATTTTTATTCCATTGAAATCTGCACTGACGATGAAATTTCTTTCATGTAGGCCCTACACGTCGGCCACTACCATCATGAATGGTAGTTTTGATTCGGGCGTGCTTGAGTTTAAATCGGACTCTGAAATCTCCTCGTCTATTACATCAGTAAGTATAATAATTGCGGGGATTGTTAGATCGTGTAGATCTTGTTCTTTAACCTCGCTTTCAGAGTCACCAGTGTCGTCAAATTCATCCGACAGATCTATATCTTCTGAAGGTGATTCTGGTTTTTCACCTGTTTCGACCGTCAGGGGGGTATTTAGGATAGATGGTATTGATATATCCAAATTATACCTTATCTTTATTGATTTAAGATTCGATCGGAGACGAACTAAAAATTTTGACACATATGACCAATGAGTTGTGGTTAGATTGTCCCTTTGGGCATGTATCAATGTTCGTGCCTGATTAAAACATGTAACAAGTATTGTTGCATGCTTATTTAAGGTCACTTCTTGGACAGTCCTATTTTGAGTTAGGCATTTATACGATTTATTAAAATTTTCCCTAATTTGTTTTAGCCTGATACAAATCTGTTGCCATTCCATACAATCCTATGAACGGGGTTTTACTTAGTTTTAATAGTACATGGCCTTAATGAAATAAATATTTGTGGTTTTTTTTATGTTAATTTTTTTTTATTGTTTGCGCATTGGCATTTATTAGATCTTATCTAGATCATTTGCATGGCTTAGGGCCCTTTTCGTTATGCACTTATTGTGCAAGAGATATGCTTTGTAAACGACATATGCGCTTAAAATTATTACAATTATTAACAATAGTATGTGTTTGGACCAGCCGCTAATTAACAGGCCTAACTTAAAACTGTAAATACAATACAATATTCAATGCACTGTAAACGCCGACGTTCGGCAGCGCTGCTGCGCTCTCCCTCTGTAAAGGGCGCTCTGCAGCCGCCGCCTCGGCTCTAGCTTTGCTTAGCCGACGGTGCTAATTTCAGTAATCTGCTAACCTCTCTGCACATTGGTTGCATTAGGATCTCGTTTATGCATATGTACATTTATCTAATTGTGCTAAGAGCAAGCAATCGGCTTCCGCTAGCAGCCGCCGGTATAAATAAACAGTTATTACATTTGAACAATTCGCGTTATTATTTTGGATAGAAATAGGTGCCAAAAAAGCTTGGCATCTCAAACAGTATGTTTGTAAGATGTGAATCAACATTTGTTGATTCGATTTTGTTTATTACATTTGCAGTGGAGTCCACTGTTTTGGTATCTATTATACCCATTATGTTTATATTAAAAATGTCGTCAAATTTTTTGAAATTACTTATATGATTATTTTCATCATCATCAAATGTGTTGAATTTACTTATATGGTTATTTTCCATATATTTTGAATGAAAATTTTTTGTACAGTTTTCTGCCTATTTGTTAGCGTAGCTTTACTGGCTACACTGCCATCGGGCAGATAGTGTTCCGCTCAATTTTACAATGGGTTTATCTTATCATTTATCTTATTTATAAAAAATTTTCTCGATGTCCTCGTCCGCATCAGCTAGTCGTCGCCGGTTGGCTCGCTTATTCTCATTCGTAGGCGTAAGAGGCGGCCTGCCCCTCACGCTTGCTGGTCAGCTGCTGTCGTCCTGGGCCTATGAGCTCAGGCGGTACCGGTGCCGGTCTGCACAGGTGTAACAAAGTTTCCGCTGGTGCGTATTGCGCAAGTGCTTACGCAGAATGCGCTTTCCAATGGTCCTGGGCAATCTTGCGGGCAGATCTTTGTTGTTAGTATGTGTTTTGTTATCTGCTTTGGAGGAGGAGGTGCAGTTTTAGATTTTATTTGTTTAATGGTGTTGGTGGCTGAGTGAGCTGGAGTTGTTGGCTTTTGTTTCGGTATATTTGTTGTGAGAAAATCAAGTTCCTCTTGGAGTTTTGTTGCTGTTTCCCAGGGTGGCGGTGGTTTCTTTGTGAACAATAGCCACTTCAAGTGCGCTATTCTTTTATTAAATTTTTTCTTTAAACCCCCGCGTTTGGGCATTTTATCCATATATTTGTACCGTTTTGCCACAACTCCATCTCTACTCACTCAGTTCTTTAATGGTGTTCCTCCAATGGTTGCCTCCAATGCTCCAGATTAGGTTATTAGGTTATTCAACACCGGTTCAGAACACTTGTCACGGTCGCCATGTAGAAGGTCCAATAATAATAGTGAAAAAGGTTTCTTTGTTCTTGGGACTTAGACACGTCCGGTCGAAGTCAAGTATATTTCAATAATCAATCCGTACACTTCTCTTACTAGCTTAGCCTAACGCTGCCCATTGCTACGCTGGAGAAGCCAGCAGCGGAGCAGCGGCATACATAAGTATATGTATATATATGTGTTTATATGCTAAGCAACGGAAACGTTGCTGAAGAACGGAGAGGCGCATGCACATAGTATATTATGTATATACGGTCAGAACCCTGCATTTATGCTGACTAGGTTCTGGCCGTTGCCCGCTACATTCAAGTGTGATCGTATTACGTTGCACTGGGAATGTGTTGGGCTCTTTAGAGATTGTTTATGTCAGCGACAAAGTGTCGCTGATGGGTTTGTATTTATGCAATAAAGTATTGCTGTTGATTTGTTACTGGGTACAGTGTACCCTCGATATATGTGCATACTACAAAGGGTTACTTTTCTATTTTTGTTTTTTAACTGCTTAAAATTGAAATTTCGGGCCCACCGCAGATTATGCATTCACATTACAATTCTTTATCCGTCTTTTAATCCATACTATACATATTAGTCGGAGCATAAGGACACAAAAATTAAAGAGCATAAAAGAAGAATAAAAATATACAGTTCTTTCCCAATTTCACAAATTTAACATTATATACAACTGATATTTTGGGGACTAAAATGTCCCCAAGGACACAACAATTAAAGATTATTACTTGGTAATAATAAATAATGTATATATTTTTCACTTAATCAATGCGTTTTCGCTTCCAACTCTTTCCGCACAATTGAAACAACGTAACTTAACAGCAAATGCAAGGTGAGCAAAGAAAAAATGCTCTTTGGAAAAGAAGAAAACAGAGAGAAAATAAAGGATTCGGTTAAGCAGGCGTTAACGCCTAAATGACATTGTTGTTGACATTCGTCATCGCTTACGGCTGGTACTGCAGGGCTATTACACGGACACACACAAGCATACAGATTTGTGACACGGTATCGTTAAGCCCACTTCTGCCCACCCTACCATGATCACCTCTTCCAGAGCCTCTGGTGTTTCCTTATAGACGGTTCTTACCATCTATGAGATACCCAAATTCTTCCTCTCTTTCCCAGAATGGTCCCTGCATACATACATATATATGTGTATTGTAGTTCAGGTTCATATTCATCCCTATATAAATTTTATTCGGAAATATAGGGCCTAAAACCAGTGTTGCCAACTTGTCCTTTTGACGGACTGTGATCATTTGCACTGAGGTTATTGTTGTCTTGGTCATTGCCACTGAGGTCGAACGGGTATGTAGCCAAGTCAATTTGGTGATAGCAAAATTAAGAAAGAGACTTCATATTTACACGCTTAATTCCATTTGAGCAATTAGGTTTGTAAATGTACATATGTACATACATATATACAATATAATTTTTCTGTTCTAGGTTCGAGTTACGTTGTAGCGTTGCTTGTTGCCAAAATTATCAAGTTGCCTTAGATTAATCCGAACAAATGCATAATATGCAAATGAATTAATGATGAGACTAACTGTCTTGATAATTTGTTACAAGAGTTTAACTGATATAAAGATGTGTTTTAAAGCTGTATTGAATAAATAATAAAACATTGTTTGTACTGTTTTTTTTTTGTCATTTAAAAAAAAAAAAATATCTGTTTGTTATTTGTTTGTCTCAACCGTCCTTTTTTTGCGTAGAGGCTTTAGCAACACTGATTTCGATCGATAATGTGGCTCAAGCGACACCAGCAGTAGGCTGTTAAGAGCGCAAGAACGCAGCCCTCCTCCCGCCCAACCGACCGAGCCGGTAATACTAATCAAACTAAAAAACTAAGCAATTTCTAATTACGGGAAAGATATAAGAGTATCAGTAATTTAAGACTACCCTGTAGAACCAAAGGGGTCAATTGACCCTACTCGAACTAGTTCCGCTTCGGTTACCACGCAACTATCTACGGAACTAGTAACGGGGGAAGCGAACATCGACCAGGCCTACTTCGACTACAATGTACTAGTTCAGCGACTAGTAACGGGGGAAGCGAACGTCGACCAGTCTAAACAGATCCGAAATACGAAGCTGGCTTCGTTTTGTTTTCGAAGTCGACAAATAACCGTAAACTCTTGGAAATGTGAAGAAACCCCGAAAAAGAGTTACAATACAGTGCGGACTCTGTGATTTTTGGCCGGTGGCACGCCATGCAAAATGGACCAAAATGGTAAGTTAATCGTGATATTTTACTGTACTTGCGCTCGTGGAATGCAAGAGACAAAAAAGTACACAAACAAAATGCATTTGTTCTTCGTGTGTTTCTCTTTCTGCGTTGATTTTTTTCACTTCTATGCATAATCTAGTTGCTGGAAGCGTGGATTTGTTAAAATTTCTGTTAAAACCATTTTAAAAGTGAGAAAAAATAATACAAAAAATACATAAACTTACAAACAGGTACGTGCAGGCATATTTCATGTTTTAAATAAAATGATCAGCAAAAGGCTTTTGCGTAGACTGCAAAAGAGTGACCTTTTTCTCTTTCTTATCCTTATATATTATTTTTATTTACAGATAGCTGCAATGAAATCCATTTTACAGCCGGAAGGCATTGTCTACAATTTAATTTATATTATAAGTGAGGAAATCGTTTTATCGCACAATGTCGATGGAGTGCAAGGGAAGAAGTCCCTCATGTCCCATAAAGAAATTTATGACGCTTTGCTAGGTAAAATACCATTTACACTCCTAATTAATAATAATAATTCAATTTACCAAAAATTAATTACAGAATGCATTCCACCTGGAGACGAAGCCGGGGAGTCACTGCTTCGAAAAGCGATGCAAAGAATCAAAAACAGAGTTTTTAAAAAGAAGTGCGGAAAAAGCATCTAAATTACTATAGTTTTAATAGAATTTTAAAATATATATATGTCGGAGATGGAGAAGTATTTTTAATAATAAAAATGTTTAATAAATGATATTCGAACGATACTAGCTATCGATATTTTGTTAGTGCGACCCAAGGTTGCTGAGAGCATAGTCGGAGAGCAAGAGAGACTCTCAGATGAGCATGGCCTAAGTGTTGTTGTAAAAAGAAGGAAGCAGAAAAGAAACAGAAAAAAAGACGAGCAAAGCGCCGTGCAAAGAGGACATAAAATTTGGTCCAGTCATTCTGTGCGTGGAAGCCGAACAACAACGACTTAGGACTTGCTGTGCTGTGGCGACAAGACAATATAAAAATGAATAAAGAAAATGAAGGTCAAGATGTGCCGTTCAATGCCAACCTTACTCCGATATCAGAAGTGGGATCGGCCTCGCCACCAGACCACTCTGGCAATCATTGGCGTGCACTTTTCGAGGCGCAGAACCGAAATTTTATGGAGCTCATTCAATCGATGCAGGCATCAGGAAAGGCTGTTGAAAAAGCAAAATTGGTAACCCTGCCAAAGTACAATCCCGACGCTGTGTGTGCAGATGCTGCGGCCTGGTGCAAAACGGTGGACATAATCATGGCTGAGAGTCCGATAGAAGGCAGCGCACTTGTGATGGCACTCAGTGACTCGCTTCAAGGTGGAGCATCACAGTGGCTATCGCAGATCTGCTACACGGGAATCAAATGGCCCGAGTTTAGAGATCTGTTTGTTCAGCGTTACGAGGGAATAGAGACGCCGGCAGCCATTTTGCTGAACATCTTCAACGGGAGCCCAAAGCCGAGCGAGTGCTTGTCTGTATATGGCAGCCGCTTAGTGACGTCACTGCTGTCTAAATGGAAAACAATGAATCTGGAGGAAATAGCGGTGTCCGTTGTGCTAGCCCACGCATCCAAAATAGACAACCGACTGCAGCGCTTGCTATTCACTACCAATATCAGAACACGCAGTGAATTGGAGCAGCAGTTGCGAGCGTATGCGTTTGGCAAACGGAACGACTACTATAGTGTGGATCACACCCACCCCGAACGGAAGAAGCAAAAATTAACGCCGAAGCTACACTGCCATTTCTGTGGCAAAGTTGGACATAAAATGGCGGAGTGCCGCAGCAGGAAAACTGGAGAGTGGAACGCGTTCAAGGGAAGTCAGACGCATGGCAACGCGCCACAGGGCAAAGAACGAGCAGCGGTGACATGTTTTAAATGCGGCAACCCTGGACACATTGCATCTGTATGTACAAAGGGTACCTCAGCGTCGAGTAAGAGCGGCACATACGAGAGGCGAGTTGATGTCTGTACCGTGGTGGAGCCAAAGGGAACCCTGTATCAGTATGGTGAGCCTGTTCCATTTTTCTTCGACTCGGGTGCTGAGTGTTCATTATTGAAAGAAAAGCTAGCTGGAAAGTTCGCAGGAAAGAGAATCAATAATAAGGTAGTTTTAAGAGGCATTGGCGATAATTCAATATCATGTACGTTGCAAATCCTATCAACTGTTAAAATTTGTGAATACTCTTTAGAAATCCTTTTTCATGTAGTAATGGATGAATGTTTGAAGCATGACGTGTTAGTTGGCCGTGAAATTTTGAGTCAGGGTTTTGGTGTTTCGATAGATGCCAACAAATTCGAGATATATAAGATCAATACTATCAACACGCTGTCCGACATTGCCAAAGTGGATTTTGCAAAGCTCATAAATAGCGATCCAGAATTGTGTGAGTCGGACAAGGTCAGACTAGTCGAAATATTGGAGCCATATGCACACAGATTTATAAAGGGCATCCCAAATAGTCGAGTGACAACTGGGGAGCTGGAAATTCGTTTGATGGATGTGAATAAAACCGTAATGAGGCGTCCGTATAGGCTTAGCTCAGAAGAGAAAACGTTAGTGAGAGGCAAAATACAAGAGCTTCTAGAGAATGGTGTCATCCGTCCGAGCTGCTCTCCATTTGCGAGTCCAATGCTGCTAGTAAAGAAGAAAAATGGTGATGATCGACTATGTGTGGATTATAGAGAATTGAATGCGAATACGATTGCGGATAAGTACCCTCTGCCTTTGATATCTGACCAGATTAACAGACTGCGTGGCAGCAAATTCTTTTCGAGTTTAGACATGGCAAGCGGGTTTTATCAGGTACCCATACATTCTGACTCGATAGAACGTACTGCATTTGTAACACCTGAGGGTCAGTATGAGTTTCTTTCCATGCCATTTGGTTTGAAAAATGCATCTTCTGTCTTTCAACGAGCGATAACGCGAGCTTTAGGTGAACTGGCCTATTCATATGCCATAGTGTATATCGATGACGTTTTAGTTGTGGCCGACACGAGAAAGGAGGCGTATGATCGACTGGAAAATGTGTTGAACGTTCTGACTGAGGCCGGATTCTCATTTAATATAGCCAAATGCACATTTATGAAACCAAGTGTTGAATATCTGGGGTACAAAGTTGAAAATGGCGAACTAAGGCCGAATCCGCGTAAGATAGAAGCCTTGGAAGCTTTGCCACCACCACAGTCTGTGACTCAACTAAGACAGTTCATAAGTTTGTCTTCTTACTTTCGGCAATTTGTTCCACGATTCTCCGAGCAAATGAAGTCATTGTATTTACTGACCTCTAAGAACAACCAGTTTGAATGGGAACCAAAACACGAACAGGTACGACAGAAAATCATTTCAACACTAGTGAGTGACTCCGTTCTGATAATCTATGATCCACAGTATCCTGTTGAGTTGCATACCGATGCTAGTTCGATAGGGTATGGTGCCATATTGATGCATAAGATAAACGGCAAATCGAGGGTTATCGAGTATTACAGCAAATGCACTACAGCGGCAGAATCAAAATACCACTCATATGAGTTGGAAACGCTAGCTGTGTTTAATGCTGTAAAACACTTCCGCCATTACCTGCATGGCCGTCCTTTTGTGGTATACACTGATTGCAATTCTCTGAAAGCTAGTCGACATAAGATTGAGTTATCGCCTAGGGTACATCGCTGGTGGGCATATCTACAATCATTTGATTTTAGCATAGAGTATAGAAAAGGGAATCATATGGCACATGTAGACTTTCTTTCGCGCAACCCCATACCGGCTGATAGACATTCAAATGTAGTAAAGAATAAGGAATTGCGCGTGGAACTAGCGGAAATAACGAATAATTGGCTATTAGCAGAACAGCAGCGAGATCAAGAGTTAGCTGAAGTAATTCTAAAAATGCAAAATAATGAATTGCAGGATGAGATTGCAAAGACATATGAGCTGCGAGCGGGTATGCTGTACAAGAAAATACAAAGAAATGGTCGAACCAGGTGTCTGCCTGTAATACCCAGGGCGTTCAGGTGGTCAGTCATCAATCACGTACACGAAGCTATAATGCATCTCGGCTGGGAAAAGACTTTAGATAAGGTGTATACTCAGTATTGGTTTGAGAACATATCAAAGTATGTGCGAAAGTTTGTGGAAAATTGCATCACATGCAAATTGACGAAACCTGCCACAGGCAAAGTACAAATAGAATTGCATTCCATACCGAAGATCGACATACCATGGCATACGATACATATTGATATTAGCGGAAAGCTGAGTGGCAAGAGTGATCGCAAAGAATACGTGATAGTGCAGATCGATGCTTTCACTAAATTCGTGTATCTTCATCACACTCTTAGTCTTGATACTGATAGTTGCATAGAGGCAGTAAAATCTGCCATATCTTTATTCGGTGTTCCCAATCGTATAATTGCTGATCAGGGTCGTAGTTTTGCTAGTAATGACTTCCGACAATTTTGCTCGACACAAAAGATTGATTTTCATTTGATAGCAACTGGCGCTAGTCGCGCGAACGGTCAGGTAGAGCGCGTTATGAGTACCATGAAAGCAATGTTGACGGCTGTAGAGACAAGTAAACGGTCTTGGCAAGATGCAGTAAAAGATGTTCAGTTGGCTTTAAATTGTACAACGAATCGAGTCACCAAGGCCAGTCCATTGGAGATGTTAATTGGAAAGGAGGCAAGACCTTTGGGTATGATGCCTTTAGTGGAAGAAGAAAAAGTAGATGTAGAAGGTGTTAGAACTCGAGCCCAACGAAACATGATAAGTAATGCTGAGTATGATAAACAGAGATTTGATAGAGATAAGGCCAAAATTGTGAGATTTGGCGTAGGCGACCATGTCTTGCTCAAGTGTGAAGAACGTCACCAAACGAAGTTGGATCCTAAGTTCAAAGGACCATTTTTGATAATTGAAGTACTTGAAGGTGACCGTTATATGTTAAAATCTTTATCTAGTAAGAGAACGTATAAGTATGCTCATGAACAGTTGCGGGCTATGCCAAGTGGGCTAGTCGCAGCTGAGGTGGATCACCTGCTCGAGGGCAAGGATGATGAAGATGTACCATGCACTGTGGCACCGGTGGGTGCGTTGAATTGAATCATACACGAAGGCTACGACCGCACCACGATGGTCAACCGATGGCACAAGTGTAGGCTAGTGAGAGTCGAACATGGCGTGCGGCGCGGTTGATGTCGCGTGGCGGGGGTCAAGAGGGTCTAAAGAGAGACCATGACGCAAAGAGTGCGTGAGAGCGTTGTATTGAGACAGCAAGAGCCTTAGAACGTGGTATGAAATTGATGATATGATATTGAGAAATGTAAAAGAAATATGAAACAGTGATGGTACGATAGTACAGTTATACTAGAGAAGAATGAAATGTTAACGAGCAAGAACTAAAAAAAAAAAAAAAAAAAAAAAAAAGAGCGTGTGGCTCTAGTATGATGTAAGAATAGAGATAAAGATTTGAAAATGAATTTGAGTTAAAATTATCTATTGTTAAATGAAATTGAAAAACGAATGTAAAATTAAATGTTAAGTAACTTGAGCAAGGCAGGAAGCTACTAAGTATTTGGTTGTTAATATGTACGGCACTGCACACGAGGACGTGTGAGTGTCAGGAAGGCCGTGTCGGAGATGGAGAAGTATTTTTAATAATAAAAATGTTTAATAAATGATATTCGAACGATACTAGCTATCGATATTTTGTTAGTGCGACCCAAGGTTGCTGAGAGCATAGTCGGAGAGCAAGAGAGACTCTCAGATGAGCATGGCCTAAGTGTTGTTGTAAAAAGAAGGAAGCACAAAAGAAACAGAAAAAAAGACGAGCAAAGCGCCGTGCAAAGAGGACATAAAATTTGGTCCAGTCATTCTGTGCGTGGAAGCCGAACAACAACGACTTAGGACTTGCTGTGCTGTGGCGACAAGACAATATAAAAATGAATAAAGAAAATGAAGGTCAAGATGTGCCGTTCAATGCCAACCTTACTCCGATATATACGTACATTTACACGAACGAATTTGTATTTTTATTTCGAAACTGACTCCTAGTAGCCGAAGGGGGGTCGATACAGGAACTAGTTGCTGGCTTTCTACTGGTAGCTAGGTCCGAACTAGGTCCTGAGGAACTAGGGTCATAGTAACCGAAGGGGGGTCGATGCAAGAATTAGTTGCTGGCTTTCTACTGGTAGCTAGGTCCGAACTAGGTCCTGAGAAACTAGTTCACAGGTAATCGAAGGGGAATCGATAGTGGACCAGGGGTGGTTCCGCCCTAGGACATGCATGTGTTAAATTCTCCACTGAAATACATTGTCGGGGAAACGAAGTGGAACCAGGTACGTGAGAAATGCAACTAGTTCGGCACCGGTGCCGAACTAGTTGCCTGGTACTAGAGGGTAGGAAGGGAGCAAAAGCAAAAGCAAAATCAGCCATTTGTCGTGTATACACATACACACTAACACTATTACACCCGAATGTATGTATGCCTTCTCTCCCTTTAATAAAGTCAGTTCGAAGCTAGTTCTCATCATGAACACAACGTTTTCTCCGTACTCCGACACAACATATTGGCGACGAGTGAAAAAAATGCTGTTGGAGTAGTTTAAGAGAGGATCGGACGCCCAAAGAGTCGCTCCATCTTCGGGTGACCCGCAAGCCGATCTGCACGATTGCCGACGGCGAATTGGGTTGCGGGCGGCCGACGGTGGGTCGCGCAAAGAGTGGAATGGGACGGCACTTCACTTGTCGAAGTACGCCCAAAGCCACAGCATCGTTTGATAATAAAACCCTATAATTGAAGAAAAAACCGCGTCCTCATTTAATTTCATAGTTGTTTACATAGTTTGAAATCAAAAAAATATTAGATTTTTCAGTGGCGCCCGAGCAGGGACATCGGTTTTTTGTGAATTGAAGTCGTTTCGCTCAGTAGTGGCTTAGGCTTCGCGTGTGAAAAGATTTGATAAGTTGCCGATTCGGACCTTGCCACAGACGTGCCCTTTTGGACCCTCGCCATCTTGGACGCTGCAGAACTCGACGTGCTGATGGACGCCAAAACAGGAAGATTACTTTCTCTAGATTCGCTAGAAAGTCTACAGGTATTCTGTGCCAAAAATTGAGCATCACCGGTTGAGTTTCGTTGTGTCGCTATAAATTGCTCGCTCGTCCGACCAAAACGATCAACTGAAGTGATACGCATATGTGCGTGTGTATGTGCTAACACAGTCATACACAGAGAACACAGCTCATTTTCTGGCACCTTCCTTATTTTATACCTTATTTGGCCAAAGCAATGTACATAAAGTGAAAGTGTCGCAGTTATACGTGTGTACAAAATACATAAGTTCGGTAGAATTGTACGCCATACATACATACGTATACTCATGCTGACCACCACTTAATGTGCATAACCAAAACGGCAAAATATATTATTAGTACATATTTAACATTTAAAACTTTAAAAACATATCAACCATATATAATATATGTACAAATTAAATAATCACAAGTCCCGACTATTGGTACCGTGGCTCGGCCAACGGCATTGAAACTCGCGGGTGAAGGTTTTAATAGTTTATTATCCGGCTCGACTGGCGCGGTTCAAAGTGAGAATGAATCTGATTAAATCTAAAGATACAGAAATACAATTTTACTTAAAACTGCCCACCCTCGCGGCAGCGCTGCTTGGGCAGCGGGCCGACGTTCTGCACCGTCAGCGCCTCGTGCAGACCATCAGCTCCACAGCGGATGTTTATCAGCAGCGAAATATGATCTGCTGACCACTCGAGTGCAGGCCAACGGCTCCTAAGCAGAAGCTCGTGCGACAATGTAGTTGCTGCCCCCACTCCTCGAGTGCGGCATCAGCATTCTTCCGTTTCGGAATCCTGCCTATACCCTGCAGCTGGTGGGGAGTGTTAACTACTCCCCCTCTCAAAGAGCGGTCGTCCTCGTCGCTCGCAACTTCTCGATTATCTCGTTGATCCGTCTCTCGTCTTTCCTCCTTCCAAGATGCACCCTGAGGAATACGATGCCCCCAATTGCCCCGCATAGAGCTATGCCGAGCCCGAAGGCAAGGGCTGGATTGAGTTGGCCCATGGTGGCCTGCTCGACCTCTTTGATGTAGTTTAGGTTCTCTTCGCTGAGCTGGTGCAGGAAGGGTAGGCTGAGAACCGTCTGGTGCCCTGTGATGTTCACAGGCAGGCACCGATGCTATGCCCGGAAGTCGCTGTTGGATGTTGTTGCGATTCCGGAATCTAGAGCCGTTGATAATCGCGAAGTCGTTGAAGGTGACCAACTGCGTCCCGGAGGTTGTGATCAACGTGTCCGAGTCACAGCTGATCGTGGCTGGCCTGTTATTTATGATGACCATTCCGTCGTCAACGAGGGTGATGGGCTCAAGGTGGCTTGGTTGAGAGAGGCAATGAGCAGTGGCGCCAGAGTGTAGTCCCTGCGCGCAGGATCCCCTCAGCTCCTTCTTGCAGAAGGTGGTCATGGTTGTGGAAACGCAAGCTGTGAGCGTCCACACCTGGTTGCCGCATTCAGCAACGATGTTGTCTGCCAATTGTCGTATCTCTCCGTTGTGCTCAACCGGGAATACAGTGACCTTCTTACAAGCTAAACTAACTCTTGGATACTCAATTATGAAATGAATTACATTAATAGATTGAAGAATTTTTATCCTGGATACTTCTAACAAATTTGATATCGTGACCCCTGTGAATTGGTCAGCGAGAACAGATTCTATGTCAGCATGGTCTAAAATGGATGGGCTCACTATATTGGCCTTCGCCAGGGTGATGGTGAGTATAAGGTTTCCTAACTCTGTTATAAGAATTCTATTTCTGGCTAATAATGTCTCATAAAGGTGCTCTGAATTTATAATTTCCTTTTTTCCTATACTGAGGATCTTATTTACGGTGCTAGTGAGGGAATTTAACTGATTTTGAACTTTTGTGTTAATCAAAATTTGTCTATTGCTTGCTTGCACTAGCTGAGCTTCAGTGAACTTGATGTTTTCTAAATCGGACGCATCTGGTGTCCCGGCCACGACCTTAATGGCTGTCCCTAGAAAGTCTGGGCTCCTAGCCAGTCGGTGGTGGACAACGATATCGGACAGCATGTCTCTAATGTGGTTGCAGTCGGCCTCTAGTAGCTGTCTCATGTGGGATCTTGGGAAAAGGTCTGTCATTTTTGCAGTTTCGTCAGCAAGGCAACCGTATTCGGTCAAGTTTTCCGTGTGCTTGACGTAGTCAAGACCATCCCAAACCAGTACAGTTCCATCCGTAATTGGTATGTAATTTGAGCGGGAGTAACCGGTGACGCGCACCGATACTATTGTAAGGAGATGCAGTACCCAGGCAATCCTGTGGATAAAAATACGTGAAAAATATGAAAAGAAAACCTAAAAAAAATACCGCCACGAAGGTTGTGTTTCTTAACCTAGTCGGTGTAGTTACCTAAGGTTGTCCTTGTGGACCACCCTCCCTCTAATTAGGACCGTTGTCCCCAAGTCCCCTTCTACTGTTTCCTCTGCAAATAAAGGGGTCAACTTATTCCCGAGGCGTCTGTTGGACTTAACTAACACCTTCTCGCCCACTCTGAAAGTTCTGTTTTGGCGTGCCAGGTTGACCCGATTGTTTTGCACGATCTGAGCCTTTTGCACTCTGTTTTGAATTGCCTTGTTTGTATCCGCCGCTACAGCGTGCAGAATGTCAATGGGTCTTTTGTTGGTGACCGAATGCACTGATCTATTGTACTCCGCAGTCGCTTGAAGGAAGAGTTCGACTGTGTCGGTAATTCCCCTATCCATTTTGAGGCACCTTGCAATTTCTACAAGAGTGCTATGGAATCTCTCCACTTGACCATTTGAGGTACTGTCGAGGGGCGGAGCATTGACAATGAGTACTCCGAAATTGTTTCGGAGGAGTGACCTGATGATTTCTGAACTCATCGATGGTTTATTGTCGCAATATATCTGTTTCGTGTTTGGGAAGATGTTCAAGAGCTGCAGTAGTGGAGTCATGATGTCTGATATAGTGCGGGAAGCTATCCGTTTCACGATGGCAAATTTCGAGAATTTGTCCACGCAGGTTAGGAAATACTTTTTTTTCTGTAGAGAATATATCTACATGAAGCATCTCTCCCGTGACTGAGGGGACCGGTGTCGGCCCCAGCTCCTGTTTCTTGGGATGCCTATCGTATTTAGCTCTGGAGCATACCTTGCAATTTATGACGACCTCGTTTGCGAGCTTCATCATTTTTGGGAAGTGATAGTCCGTCATGATTTGCTTGACGTTTTCTTGGGCGGCTCTGTGGGCCCGATTGTGTTCAATGGTGACTATTTCTCTTCTCTCATTCTTATCGAAAACGTCGGCGACAAGATTTTTGCAATGCCAGAACGTAGTCGACGGAAAGGACTTTACTAGTTCATGCTGTATGCAGGCTAGGATTGGGAGCTCACAATGGATCGCGTTTACGACCTGGGGGTTTACTATAGACTTGACGGTCCCCACGAGATCGTTTTTGTCTGGGAAGTGAATTACATGGCGTGTCTTTTCTCCAAAGAGAACAAAAATGTGTTTTAGTGGAAACTGTGCTTGCTCTAGGATGATCTGATTCCTGAAGCAATTGACAGGCTTATCTGTCGACTCTACCGTGTAGGTCATTGACACTTCGCTATGAATTGTCGCAGCATCTGACCGCGATACGCTACCTTCTAGCGCACAAATATTCTGTCTCGACAATGCGTCTGCGACGAAGTTTTCTTTACCGGGTTTGTAGAAGAGCTTGGCACCGATCTCGTCGATGCGTGCTTTCCAATGTTTGATTTTCGCATTGGGGTTTCCTTCAGAAACCGCGAATGTGAGTGGCTGGTGGTCCGTGAACACGTTTATGTCCCTGACGCCATAAATGTAATGGCGCAGCTTCCCCAAGGCCCATACAATTGCCAAAAGCTCGCGCTCGTTAGTAGCGTAGTTTAGCTCTCTGTCTTTGAGGGTCCTGGAGATCATCGTTATTGGGCGCCCCCCTTGTGAGAGGACTGCTCCAATGCCGTATGCGGACGCGTCGGTTGTCAAGTCGAACGGCTTTTTATAGTCTGGATACATCAGCATTACGTTTTCTGACGCCAGAATGTCCCTCAGTTTCTGAAAGGCGTGTCTCTGCGCCTCGTTGAATGAGATGGGGGTTTTTTTAGACTTATATTTGATAATGGAACCATTTTCTCCTTTTAGGATGCTTGAAAGCGGTCGGGCGATCGCCGCAAAATCTTTCACGAAGCATGCGTAATAGCTTGCTAGGCCTAGGAACGATCTTAGGCCGAACAGCGTCGTTGGCTCGACGTACTCCTGGATAGCTTTCACTTTCTCAGGGTCAGTCCTTGTGCCTTCGCTAGTTACGATAAAGCCGAGGTATTCTACGCTCGTCTTAAAGAACTGCGACTTCTCTTGAGCTACTCTCATGTTACCTTCATAGAGGCTTTTCAGTACCCAGTCGACGTGTTTAACGTGGTCGTCCTGAGACTTGGAAAATATAATTACGTCATCAACATAGACGTAACATGTTTTACCGATCTGTTCGCGCAAAACATCATCGATTGCCCTCTGGAAAATGCTACCAGCATTTCTTAGCCCAAAGGGCAGTCGGCAAAACTCATACTTCCCTCCATTTACGGAAAAGGAAGTTTTTTCCCTGTCGCGTTCCGCCAAAGTTATTTGGTGGTAACCGGATTTCAGGTCAAGATTTGTGAAGTACTTGGCAGTACCCAGGTTTGCCAGGATCATTGCGATGCTAGGCATGGGATATTTATCGGTCACTGTCTTCTGATTGAGCTTCCGAAAGTCCATTACGAGACGTTTCTTTTTATTGCCCTTTTCATCAGTGCCTTTTTTGTCAACGACCCATATAGGATTGTTATAAGGCGATCTCGATTTTTGGATGATATTGTCTTTTAAGAGGCTGTTAACCTCGGATTCGACAAAATCGGCTACACCCATAGGATAGGGGTAGAGCTTGGAGTAAATTGGTTCGTCGTCCACCGTGCGAATGGTGGCCACGACCGAAGTGTTAAAAGGTAGTGACTAGTTAGGGTCAGCGAAAGCCTTGTTTCTTCTCTTCAGCATCTGCATGAAGTTTGCCTTTATGGCTGGAGGTGCGTCGACGTCAATAACGTTAGTATGGTGGACGTCTGTGCATTGGTGGAACCTGATTGTTTCGGTAGTGTTACCGACTGTGAGTGTTCCTTTTTCTAGAGACAATGTAGCTCCCACCTGCATTAGCAGGTCAAGGCCAATAATGCCGTCGAAAGTCGTTAGGGTTCTTAGGAGAAAAAACGGCGTGATTTTGCCGAAAAATGACAAGGGACACTTTTCTGTGATCTTGTTAGAGCCGTTGATCGAGAAAACGGAGAAAGGTGTTTCGACAGGGGTAGCACCGGGAAGCCCTTCGAGTGGCTTGATGTAGTTCTTTGATGAACCCGTGTCGATGAGAAATTTACGAGTGACCCCTGCTACTTTTCGCCATATAAATGGCAGCAGGGATCTTCCCCTAAAAAATTAATCGAATCGCTCTCGTAGTCGATTTCGGCGTCGGCCTCAATTTCGGCGACTGCTTCGGTAGGGGCCTCGTTGTATGCCGACGGAGAACGATCGCCAGCGGTAGCCATGTGCTCCACCCTTTGTCGCCAGCTGCCTGTAGTGCGTTCCGACGCATTCGGCTTTTTCCCGAAGGTCCTGAGATTTGGGCTGACGGTATGAATTGCCCTGTTGGGCGTTGGGCGTACCCTGACTCCTAACATAGTGAGGGCTTTTGTAAGAGGCGTGGTCTTGGGGCCTATTCTGCCTGCCATTACTCTGTTGTGGCGCTTGGTGCCTGCGCTCATTCGTATGGTAGGATTTCTCCTCCATGACCCTGGCATAATTTGCAGCCCAAGTGCTGCGGTCTTCGCTGGACTCAGCCGATTGGGCAAGGGCCAGGGCCGTCTCGAAGTCTGCTGGTCTTGCCGGGAAGACAGCTGCCTTTAGAGGCCTTCTTAGGCCTGAGATGAAAACCTCTAAGGCGTCTTCCCTGGCTCTCCCATTAAGTACACTTGCTGCCGCTGCAGTGTGTACCATTACGTTCTTATTTGTGATGAGCGCAAGCTGTTTTCCGATCTCATCGTAGTACTCTGTCAAGGAGAGGCGGCGTTTTGTCAGAATATGAACAGTCTAGCCTGTTAATAATGGCTTTGAAATTAAGGACTGTGTTGAAAGACGACAAAATGTTATTTGCAGCCCCTTTCACTTTGTTCCTTATTATGCCTGTGGCCATGAAGTGTTTGTCACTTCCTTCGTATTTCGTGAAAGGCTGGAATGCTGCCAGCGCTGCCTGGCGCCAAGCCACATAATCTACCTGTTTCCCTTCGAAATCTGCGAGTGATTTGACCATGTCTAGCTGGAAGTCGCATACGACCCCGGGAACAACTTCTACATCTTTCAATACTTCTGCTTGGGGCACAGATTGTGCTTGGGATTGGCCAATTTCGGCCCGTAGCTCCGCTCGCAACCGGTTCATTTCGTCCTGAAATAACGCGACCTGGTTTGCCAAGGCGGCCTGTAGTGCCTGTCCGAACTGTTCCGGGTTCATGTTGTCTGTTTCTGTGTCTGGTGGCCGTCTGTCCAACTGGAGGCCTTCTACCAGGGAACTTAGGCTATCGTCACTATCTTCTCTAACTTCCCTATAGCTCATGAGGTGCGATCTGATTTGACAGCACCACCCCAGTTATTTATCTTCCTATAAGATTCTTCTGTTTCGTACAGACCAAGGAATGACTCACTTTATTTTATTTATTATTATTTTTTTTTTTCTTAATTACTTCCTTTTATAATATTCTCTTTCTTATACTTTAAATAATTCTTCGCTTCGAATAAAAGCTGACATTAATATAAGCTGACATACATCTGCAATCGGAGAGTAATTCACTTACATGTTTTTTTAAATTACTATATTAACGTTGACTCCGGTTGAGCGGGGATGGGGTGGAGCTTTGTTGTTGTTCGGCTGTTCTTTTGCAGATCACTTTGTTCTCCTCTCTATTCACTTTATCTAATATAATTAGCTGGTAGTGTCTTGCTTATTGTTTTTTTGTATGTTGTTTGTTGTATTTTATTTTCCTAGGCGAGGGAGGGCCCTTCAGCCTATTTTTCTTTTGTAGATCACTGATGGGAGCGAGGGATTTCCCTACAGCCCCTTCTCTTCTCTTTATCTGTCTTTGTGGCTGTCGCTGATGGTGGCAGCGGACGCAGCTTCGGTTTGCTATGTCTGCCACTAGTTTTTTTTCACGGTGGCTTTTCACACGACCGTTTACTATGGGTTCTTAGACCCGTTGGGCGCCAATTAAATAATCACAAGTCCCGACTATTGGTACCGTGGCTCGACCAACGGCATTGAAACTCGCGGGTGAAGGTTTTAATAGTTTATTATCCGGCTCGACTGGCGCGGTTCAAAGTGAGAATGAATCTGATTAAATCTAAAAATACAGAAATACAATTTTACTTAAAACTGCCCACCCTCGCGGCAGCGCTGCTTGGGCAGCGGGCCGACGTTCTGCACCGTCAGCGCCTCGTGCAGACCATCAGCTCCACAGCGGATGTTTATCAGCAGCGAAATATGATCCGCTGACCACTCGAGTGCAGGCCAACGGCTCCTAAGCAGAAGCTCGTGCGACAATGTAGTTGCTGCCCCCACTCCTCGAGTGCGGCATCAGCATTCTTCCGTTTCGGAATCCTGCCTATACCCTGCAGCTGGTGGGGAGTGTTAACTTACACATAAACGGTGGTCTATCTATTGCATTCTAATAATTCTAGTCGTGTGTTTGTGCAATCGCAAAGCGTCGCAGTGTCTTTCGGTTGTCCGCTTCCGACTTAACCGCTACGTACAATACGCGTACATATATACATACATACGTACATACGTACAGACATCGGCTTGCAATTGCACATACACGCAACGCTTGGTAAAGGCTCTTGGGCACCAGCGGCTGATATTTCGTGCGTTCGTTAACCTTGCTCGCTCTGTGCTTACATCGGTTATATATATTAGTTTGTGTGTGCGTGCGCTCGCGCCAAATTTACCGCTTGCTCTCTTCTCCCCCGTTTTGGCATACCATACAGGTCAGGCTTGGTTCGAGCGCCTGTATCACTTTCGTCTTGTGCGTTCGCTCGCGCCAAATCCTCTCACTTACTCTTTGATCCCCCGCACCCCGCATTCTATCTCTGTTGCCCACAAAGTGGCAGCAGCGAGCATAGGGCTTGCTTACTTTCGGTCGCTTGGACCACTTTCGTTTGTTTGTTCACATATTGCGCCAGGGCGTGTGTGTCTTTGGGTAAGCAAGCTTGGCGTTTCTCGGTACATAGCTGCAGTGCTTGTGCGAGGGTAGCTTGAAAAGTTTGGCGAACTTTGTGTACGGTATTGAAGGTAGTTCCTTTTTCTCAGTTCAATTATGTCTGAGTCCGATAGGCCAACTGTGGAACGGCCAACAGCTGAACGGCCAACAGTCCCTAAAACCAATACGAAGTTGGCATTGTGTCAACAAAGGTTTGACAAAGTCAGTGCTGACATTGCGAGCGTGCAAACAGCCTTTAGATTGAAGCAAATTTCATCGGACAAAACCGAATTAGCTTGTCGCCTAGAGCTTTTAGAGGGTTATATCGATAAGGCTATGAACCTACAGGCAGAGCTGGACATTTTGAGTCCAACCAATGAAAGTAGAGGACCGTTGGAGGATCTTTGTGTCGTCACGAAAGCATTTTTTATGAATGCAATCAAACCAAGATCCGACACACACATGCAGCATGACTGCTCAGTAAATCCACGTTTCGACACACACATGCAGCATGACTGCTCACTGAATTCGAGCCAGCGATCGCAGCTGCCGAAAATGCGTTTGCCAAAGTTTAGTGGCAAACATTCGGAATATAAAAACTTCATGTGCCTGTTCCAAAGCCTCATTGACGACGATGCTTCTTTGACAAACGTAGAAAAGTTTAATCATCTCGTATCATGTTTGTCAGATGAAGCATTAGGTGTAGTTAAGCCATTTCAAATGACAGACTGTAATTATCCTAAGGCCCTTGCCAGTCTGAAGTCAGTGTACGACAATAAATGTCTGATATTCTTTGATACGGTTGCTCAATTATTCGATTTGCCAACCATGACCAAGCCATCTGCATCGAGTTTAAGATCGATGATAGACACGGTGTCTGCGATATACTCATCGCTGTCGTCTGTAGGTGACGACAAAGATATTGCGAATGCAATTATCATTCACATGGCCATGGCAAAGGTCGACCATGTGACCAAATCTCGTTTTGAGGAGCAGCTTGACTATGATAAGCTGCCTTCTTGGGAAGACTGTGCCAAACAGCTGAATAGAAGGTATCAGTACCTGGCAGCAGAAGAGTCAACTCGTGACAAGTCAAGGTTGCGTAACGAGGTGAGGAAGCCTCAACGGAAATCGTCCTTTGCCTGTGCTAATGCAGGTCAAAAGTCGTTGTCTGCATACACCTATTGCAGGTCTGCAGACCACAGTATATATTCTTGTCCGTCGTTTAGTGCCATTTCCGTCATGCAACGTTTTGAGTATGCTAAAACTCAAAAACTGTGTCTCAATTGTTTGACCACGGGACATACAGTATCGAGTTGCAAGGCGGCGAAGTGTCGAGTGTGCTCAAAGCCTCACCATTCGCTTCTTCATCGGTACACTGCATCAGTGCAAGGTGAAGCAGCGGCACTTCAAGCCTCAACGTCGGAGGCATACGTAGGTCACGTGCTCAATGCGGATCAAGTCGTTCTGGCTACTGCGATCGTAAACATCAAAGATAGATTCGGACAGTTGCATCCAGCAAGAGCTTTGCTCGATAGTGGCTCTCAAATAAATTTGATGTCTGAGAGCCTAGCACAGAGGCTTCGGCTTAAACGTGAGCCAGCTTCCCTTGCTATCGCTATGGTGGGTGGTGCAACCACCGATAGTAAAACTAAGATTTGTGCATCGATACATTCTCGTTTGAATTCCCATATATTTTCCGCTGAGTGTTGGGTACTAAAGTCAATTTCCACATCTCAGCCTGGGCAAAAAAGGTATCACTTTCCACATCGAGCTGGAAAATCACAAAAAATATTCAATTGGCAGATCCCGAATTCCATAAGCCGGCTAAGGTGGATGTTCTCTTGGGAGCTGAAATGTTTTATGGGCTATTGTGCGTTGGGCAAATTAAATTACATTCCGAGCTGCCCATTATGCAAAAAACATTGCTCGGTTGGATTGTTGCAGGCAAATGTACTGGACAGGCGCCTCGGCAACAGTGTAATGAGAGTTCGGTAGCTCAAGTGTATAGTTGTTCTCTCGACTCATTAGTACACCGTTTTTGGGAATTGGATCAATGTCCAATTGAGTCGAAGGCTGTCCGCCAAGCAGCTGAACAACAGGCCTGTGAGTTGTACTTCGCAAAAACGGTACAACGATTGTCTTCCGGTCGCTTTCAAGTTAAACTTCCCTTTAAGACCGACCCTAAAGTTCTTGGCCTGTCCTTTCAAACTGCTCAAAGGCGTTTTTTGGAAC
The DNA here is from genome assembly GCA_037356375.1 of Drosophila affinis. Lineage (NCBI taxonomy): Eukaryota > Metazoa > Arthropoda > Insecta > Diptera > Drosophilidae > Drosophila > Drosophila affinis. Next base: position 24,091,123 of record CM074800.1, read on the forward strand.
TTGAGCGCAAACTGTCAAAGGATGAAACTCTCAAAACTATGTACCATGACTTCATGAAAGAGTATTTGGATTTGGGACATATGTCCATTCTGAAGTCTGCTCCTCTAGAACAGCATTATTATATTCCTCATCAATGCGTTCTCAGACCTGAGAGTACCTCAACCAAACTTCGTGTTGTGTTCGATGCTTCCTGCAAAACATCAACAGCAGTTTCTCTGAACGAAACACTAATGGTGGGGCCAACTATTCAGAGGGAGTTGTATTCAACATTGGTCAACTTTCGGTTGAACAAATACGCCGTAGCTGCTGACATTTCGAAAATGTATGGCAGATAAATGTTTCTGAGGAAGACAGAGACTTCCAACTTGTCTTGTGGAGAGAAAACCCTTCACAAAACATACAGGCATACAGGTTGAATACTGTTACATACGGTACAGCGTCAGCACCCTTTTTGGCTGTACGTTGTTTGTTCGAATTGGCAAATAGTTTCGCACAATCACATCCCATTGGTGCGGAAGTGATTCGCAATTGTTTTTATGTCGACGATATGCTGGCAGGTGCAGACAGTTTAAAAGAACTGGACACAATTTGCAGCCAGGTTCGGGATATTTTGAATTCAGGAGGATTTCCATTGGCCAAGTGGGCTTCTAATTGCCCGACTCAATCTGGAAAGAATGAGGAAATCAGTATTAAGATTGATGAGCAAAGCTCAGTCAAAACGCTTGGAATGCGCTGGGCACCACAAGATGATGTATTTAAGTACCATCTGGACGTGGATAGTTTTGCCTCCCTGAAACCAACAAAACGCAATATATTGTCGATAGCCTCTCGTTTGTTTGACCTTCTTGGTTTGTTGTGTCCAATTGTCACTAAGGCAAAAATGCTGTTGCAGGACTTATGGAGGCTAAAGGTAGATTGGGATGAGGCTATTCCTATGAGTCTACACACTGCGTGGAATAAGTTCACCACTACCTTGCGGGATTTGCACAAAATTTCAATCCCTCGTTACGTATGTTTGACGCTGTACAAAGGGGTTCAAATTCACGGCTTTGCTGACGCATCCAGTCACGCCTACGGTTGCTGTATATACGTACGAACGTGCAACGACGAAGACGTTCGCGTGTCATTGCTCGCGGCAAAGTCGAGGGTAGCTCCGCTGAGCGTAAAAATAATACCCCGGTTAGAGCTTTGTGCAGCACTATTACTGGCCAAACTCTGGCAACAAGTGTCGACCACAATGACCAAATTCACGATAGAAAGCGTAAATTTCTGGTCAGATTCGCAGGTCACGCTATATTGGTTGCAGCGTGATTCGGATACGTTGGGTACATTCGTCGCGAATCGGGTCGCAGAATGCCAAGAATTGTCAACTGGAGTCGTATGGCGTCACGTTCCAACGGATGCTAATCCAGCAGACTTGGTTTCAAGGGGAACAGATGTTGACGACATTGTAAGCTCCTTGTGGTTCAATGGGCCAAGCTTTTTAATGGCAGAAAAAGATCGATGGCCTCAACTTCATCAGTTCGAGATAGCGTCAGAAGTGAAAACTTCTGAAGATAAGAAAAGTGCAGTGGTATGTGCGCTTGGGATAGCTGATGCTGAATCTAATTGCATTGTGCAATTAATCAACCGGCAATCGAGGTTTTCTAAGTTGGTCCGCATAATGGCCTACGTGCTTCGATTCTGTTTCAAGCAGCTTAGAGGTGATTCGCATCTTGTATCTGCGGCAGAAAGGAACATTGCGTTTTTAAAGCTGATCGCAGTCGTACAAAGCACAACATACAGCGCTGAGTATAGGTTATTGGAAGATCGGCAGCATTAGCTCCGATGCTGCAGTCATTAAATCCATTTGTCCACGAGTTTGATGAAAATGGCATCAAATTTAAGTTAATTCGAGTAGGAGGGCGCTTGCTACACGGCCCTATCGCATACGACGCCAAGTTCCCTCTGTTGCTACCAAAGGGATCTGAATTGGTCAGCCTTTTGTTCAGGCATTTGCACCTTAGGCACTACCATGCTGGTGCAAAGGTTCTTGTGGGATTGCTGGGCAAGTTTGGGTGATCAATGCCCGAAACGTGTGTACAGCGCATGTTAGAAGATGCGTACACTGTTTTCGCTACAAGCCAAAGTTGTTGGGGCAAATAATGGGAAATTGGCCAGCTGACCGCCTTCGTGAGGGTCGGCCGTTCAGAGTATCTGGCGTAGATTTCTGTGGGCCATTCTACGTAAGCTATAGAATCAGAGGTAGACCACCCGTTAAAATGTACGTTGCCGTTTTTGTTTGTTTCGCCTCAAAGGCAGTCCATCTAGAACTTGTCTGACGCTCTTCTAAATGTATTTAAAAGGTTCGTTGGGAGACGGGGACTGCCAGAGAAGATGGTCAGCGACAACGCGACGAATTTCGTGGGAGCGAGCAACGTGCTGAGGGAGCTCCAAGCGGCATTCACCCGGAGCAAGGAGAGCTTGCAGGACTACGCAGCGGAGAGAGCCGTGACCTGGTGCTTCATCCCTCCGAGAGCACCGCACTTCGGCGGGCTGTGGGAAGCAGCAGTCAAGGCTGCCAAACACAGGCTGGTGCGAGGAGCAGGCGACGCCAACCTCACGCCGGACGAGTCGAGCACGCACCTCGTGGAGTAGAAGCGTTGCTCAATTCCAGGCCCCTCGTGGCGGACACCAGCGATCCGAACGACGGGGAGGCCATCACACCAGGGCACTTGCTCATCGGTCAACCTCTGCTGGGCCTGCCGCACGGATCCACGCCCGGAGAGCCCAACAACAAGCCCGCACCCGGATACTTGAAGCGGTGGCGACTGTTGTTGGAGCTCAAACTGCGCTTTTGGCGCAAGTGGTCCAACGACTACCTCCTCAGCCTGCAGCAGCGAGCCCAGTGGAGCAGAGGCGAGGCCAATCTGGCCGAAGGGACGGTCGTGCTGGTGCACGACGACAACACCCCCCCGCAACAATGGACAACGGGGCGCGTAACGCGCGCAATAACTGGAGAGGACGGCAAGGTGCGGGTGGCCGAAATACGAACGCCAGCCGGCGTCATTAAACGGCCAGTCCACAAGCTGGCACCACTTCCAACGTGCTGAAGACCGGAGCTCTTCAGCGGGGCCGGAATGTTGGAGTAGTTTAAGAGAGGATCGGACGCCCAAAGAGTCGCTCCATCTTCGGGTGACCCGCAAGCCGATCTGCACGATTGCCGACGGCGAATTGGGTTGCGGGCGGTCGACGGTGGGTCGCGCAAAGAGTGGAATGGGACGGCACTTCACTTGTCGAAGTACGCTCAAAGCCACTGCATCGTTTGATAATAAAACTCTATAATTGAAGAAAAAACCGCGTCCTCATTTAATTTCATAGTTGTTTAAATAGTTTGAAATCTAAAAAATATTAGATTTTTCAAGTGTCTCAGAATCATAATTTTGATTATTTCGTGTCGGTAGTCTAATCAAATAGAGATCGAACGATTAAAAACAAAGAATGGATACAACAAATATTAAAGAATTGTTGGCTCAACAGCAACAATTCGCAGAGGAATTGCTGAAAAAACAACAAACATGGATGGAGACTTTTCTCGCAGGAAACAGTGCAGTTAATAGACCTGCAGAGTCAACAGTTTGTCCGCCGTTCCCAAGTTTTAATAAGGATCAACAAAATTGGGAGACGTATTTACAACAATAGGCGCAGCATTTCGCCGCGTACTCCGTTATCTTCGTTGAGAAGAAAAAAGCATATTTTCTGTCGTGGGTAGGCACACATGTTTTCGAACTTGTCAAGAATCTGTTCGGTAGGGTAGCGAAAATTTGGACCAGCAGTCGTACGTGCAAATCACAGACAAATTAACAGAGCACTTCAAACAGAAGCGTCACATTGTTGCTGCTCGCTAGGAATTTATTAAGCGTCAGATGCGGGACTCTCAATCTCATAAGGAATGGGTAGCCGATCTACGTGGCATTGCTCGTGTGTGTCAGTTTTCTTGCAACGCAAATGGGTGTACATACAATTATGTTGACGAAATGATACGCGATCAAATAATTGTACACACGCCATTCGAAACAATACGCACTGTCGCATTGCAAAATTTGGCATAACAGAAAATTCTTTCTAATTGAATTTATTTATTTGTCAAAAGCCACCGTCAATTTTTGCAACATCATTTGTTGCTGTTGAACCAAAAGTCGAAAAATAATTAAATTTTCCATATTTGTTGTTAAATTTTGACGAAATTAGGAGTACAAATATATATTTTTTTTCTTTGTTGTCAGCTATGTTTTCCATGGATGGTAGATGTTGGATGTTGGCCTGTGGGAATCGAGGTTTCACATATTTCAAAAAATCTTACCGTGCTGTGTGGGAAAAGGCTGTAACGCTAAATTAAGTTATTATGAACAAAAGCCAATACAAAATTTTACTTTTGGTAAATAAAAACCATAGTAATTAATCGAAGTACAACATTTGCATTGCGATTTTTTTTACATATGTATGTATGTAATGTACATATACATATAACCGATATATACGCTGCAGCGTCGTTATCGTATCTTGCTCTGCCACATAGAAAATCATAAACAGGCTATAAGATATAAATATCATTTTAAGATCTACTTATCGGTACTAGTATAAGAATTTATATTGTATGCACTCGACATATAGGTTGAAATATACGATTCGACGGCACATTCATTCGAAGTTGGACAATCACGAAATAAAGAGGCATAATACAACGAGCCATTAAAAGTTTACACTTATTTATTTATTTAAGGCTGGCGATAATCCTCCAGCTGAATCCTCCACGAGGGTGCCGGCTGGGCAATGGGTACTGCATTATCCCGGACAAGGGATCGCTTGCTCCGTCCGAGGCAATGCAGTGTTCAGCTAAGGCAATGGCCCAGCGTGTTCTCGATCTCGAGTCGGGGGAGCGGGGTCAGGGCCATCACTAGAGGCGCCTGGCGGGTAGGACTAAAACACTAGGGGGTGGTCCCCCCCCCCGATAAACATCAGCTGTATGAACCTTCGGGCCAATTAGGAAGAGCAAACACGGGTTGGGATGTCAACCAAAACGTCGGTGGGAAGCGTGGCTGTTACCACCGGCGGGCACGGGGAGGAGCAATCCTCTCTGCGTGTCGCCGGTGGCCACATCTCGGACGTGACGGGAGCAGGTCACATCAGCTGCAATACTACTGCCTCAACCCCCCGCTGTAGGATGAGCCGCGCAGGTGCCGTTGTCGAGGCAGACTCGGACCTGGAGAGCTTGCTATCCATCAGCAAGAGGGAATGAAGGCCAAAGCCCAATACAAGGCGGCCCTCAAGATAGTAGGCAGGCTCCAAGGCAAGGCGGATATCTCCCAGGAGGAGAAATTTAAGGAGAAATCCTAGGCCGAGCTGAAGGTAGAGGAGGGCCGTAAATACTACGCGCAGGTGCCACAAATGAAGGCATCGACAAGTCAGTACGCCAACAAGGTGGAAGAGTTGCTGGCTACCAAAAGGCAGCGCTTGACCGACAGTGGTCCTAACCGACAGTGGACCTAAGAGAGCGGAACCTCCACCTAAACCGGCAAAGCAGAGGTCAGGCGAAAGGATCAGCGATGTGTCCAAGAGACACCTGATCGTAGCACTCATCGATAGACGTGATGAGAATGGGAGGATGACAACGGCACAGTGGAAAATGGTCCACGCGCGGTTGGTAGACTCCCTGTTTACAAGGATGGAAGAGAACCCAACAGCAACCATGCACACCTTCGATGTTGCTGGGTGGCTGAATGGGGTCAAAATCCTGAAATGTAAGGATGACCCGACGCTGAAGTGGCTGACGCAAACGGTCGGCCAACTGGAAGCGATGTGGGAGGCGGCCAAGCTGGAGGTGGTGGACAGGGAGCTAATCCCGTCCATACTAAAGGCGAAGGTGCTCTTCTCCATCGCAATCAAAGGGGACCGCGCACAGAAGCTCCATCAGCAACAAAACCCTGAAATACCAACCGCTGACTGGAAGGTATTGCATGCTGGTAGCCCACTACCCAACGAGGGGGGCCAGCACGTGATCCTCCAGTTCAACAAGGCAGCGGAGGACCAACTATACCCCAAATACGGGAAAATGGCGTGGGAGGAAGCGTATACCTGCGCCTCAAAAAGCGTCAGCCCAGCGACAAGGACGCACACACCCTGCTGGCAGGCGAAGTGGAGTAAGACCTCGGTCTGGATACCATCGTAGACGCCGCCCAGGGTATGGCGCTGGACAACACGCTGGAAGAAGAGGACAGGGACCTGACCATTGAAGTCAACCCGTCGTATGCAGGGGAGCCAGCCAGTACACAAAGGGATCCACGTCTACTTTAAATCTCATTACAGCACAGACGACAGTAGTTACGCTGGAAAGTAAGGAGAAGCGCCTTCTGGAAGCGTCTTGCTATACCGCCAGAAGAACTGAAGAGTCTGGTGGAAGAAGTCGACTCCAAAGACTACCAAATGATCGCTGGCACGGACTAATGCCCACCACAGAGTGTGGGCAAGCCCTACATCAACGACCGAAGTGAGTCACTCTTAGACTTTATATTAACAAATAACATAGATGTAGCAAACGTGGGAGAGGAATACACTAACGTGGGTCCCACGTCCCACCTCGTCATGAGTACCTTCATATCTGAAAGGAGGTTCCTTGAAAGACCTTCCTTCTCAGACCACAGATACATTCAATTCAAGAGCGAATTTGAATACACTCCGAAAGTGAAAGTCTATAGAAACTCCCGGAACACAAACTGGGAGAAGTTTAGAAAGACAGTCACTTCGAAGCTCGCGAGCCCGGGCTCAGTGAAATCCGCGGAGGATATAGAGAAATCCCTAGAGGTCCTATCTACGCAACTGCTAATTTTTCAAGCTCGCTAAACTATCGAACGTTGAGAACATCAATGAGGAATACAAGACACTACTAAAGAAGTACACAAAGGAAATACGTAAGACACAGCGCAGCTCATGGAGGAACTTCTGCTCCAACATTGAGAAAAAGCCTGAAACGGCTGGAGTGAGAAAGCTGCTGTCAAAGCAACCCACAGTACAAAGTCATCACAAATTAGACAACGGACAGTGGTCGGATGGCAGCAAAGAAGCCCTAGTGGCACTAATGGAAGCCCACTTCCCAGGATGCTCCGAAGTCACCGATGCCGAAACGCATCAGGACCTAGCAACTGAGGAACCCCAAAGAAAATCCAACGGGCTATAGATTCCTTCACGGGCATAAAGGCACCTGGACTGGACGGAATATTCCCAGCCATGCTGCAAGTGACCAAAGAGGTGATCACCCCATGACTTAAGGCAATACACGCAGCATGCCTAAGAACAGGCTATATCCCGATCCAATGGAGAACCTCTAGAGTTGTCTTCCTCCCAACAGCAGGAAAGTGCAGCCATGTGAGTTCCAAGGATTACAGACCGATAAGCCTAACCTCTTTCTTACTGAAAACATTAGAAAAGCTGCTGGATCTACATATTAGAACTAAAGTAAGCGGACTAATGTCAACCAACCAACACGCCTACACCAAGGGAAAATCTGTGGAAACAGCACTGCACTCGCTAGTAGCTACCGTCGAGAAAGCCCTCAACACTAAGAAATATGCACTTGGAGTATTCGTAGACATATCCGGAGCATTCAATAACGTCGCTACAGAAGCAATAATGGACTGCCTAGAAGTTACCAGCACCCACCCGTCAGTCAACCTCTGGATAAAAAACCATCTAAGTTGTAGACGGGTGCAATCAGAGTGGTGCACCGCCTTCATGGTCAGCGGTGCACACAGGGGCACACCCCAGGGTGGAGTCCTGTCTATCCTCCTGTGGAACCTGGTGGTCGACAACCTCATCAAGAGATTCGAAAGGAAAGCATCAAAAATAACAGCTTATGCAGACGACATAAGCGTACTTATCACGGGTGTATGTCCATCGACTCTCAGTTCCATAATGGAACGAACACTCAGGGAGATATGTGAGTGGGCAGATGGAGTAGGACTCAGTATCAACGCGGACAAAACGGACCTCATCCTCTTCACCAAGAGATACAAGGTACCAACATGGGTCCCCCCGAAAGTCAACCAAACAAGGCTAACCCCTAAAGCACAGGTCAAATACCTCGGCACAGTACTGGACAGCAAGCTGGCATGGAGACCCAATGTAGTAGAGCGGGTGAAAAAGGCCACCAATGCACTATATGCATCCAAGAAGATGCTTAGTAGCACATGGGGCCTGTCGCCCGCTCTGATGCATTGGATCTACATCTCGGTAGTGCGACCAAGTCTGCTGTATGGAGTCCTAGTGTGATGGAAAGCCACTGAAAAGAAGACGTACCACAAGCTAATGGAACGAACCCAGCGGCAGCCTTTGCTCTGTATAACGGGAGCGCTGAGGTCAACGCCAACCAAAGCACTCGAAACAATACTCGGAATCGACCCCCTCGACATCTACGCTAGGCTGACTGCAGGCAAGGCAGCACAGCGCTTGATTGCGTCGGGGAACATGTCTCCTCAAAGATTCGGGCATAGTTCAAATGGAATGGACATGATCACTTCAACCGACTACATGATCCCCCAAACAAGGAAATCGAAGGAAACGAAGAGGCGGACGTTCTGGCTAAGGAAGGCGTCGGGCTGCAAACGAGAGGACCGAAAGCGTGCCGGTCTCCCCAAGGACGCTACAAAGCGACCTGGAGAAGCAGGCCAAAATGAGGAATCTGCAAAATCTCGAAAATCATGTGCAAGGAACGCAATGATAATCTCAGCCACTATCTGATGCATCTTCCACGTAAGGATTGCAGACGTTAGTGGGCATGCTAACAGGCCACTGTCTGGCTGCGTCGCATGCGACCAGGCTAAACATCACCAACAGCGATACCTGCAGGAAATGCAATGAACCCGGGGCTGTCGAAGCCCTGGAACATCTCATCTGCAGGTGTCCGGCTCTCTCAAGGGCAAGGAGAATGTACCTGGGCGCACCGATGCTGGTATCACTGGAGGACGCCTCCAAGAGGTCGCCAAGGAAACTGCTTGCCTTTGATAAAAACACCTCGATTCTGGGGGACTTCGGAACCTCAGAAACACCCTCGTAAGGTCTATACAAAGATCCGGATAACTAAGGTCCTTTTTGGCCTATGAGAGGCCCCGTCGAGGGCCGTCCGCGATAACATAACCTAACCTAAAGCCTGCCCTCAGCGTTGCATTCATCTTGGATAGACTTGAAAAACATTTTGTCAAGTATCACGCGGATATCGTTTCCTTGCGTTGATCATCCTTGTGCTACGGTAATCGAACTTCATGGATTTTGTGACGCCAGCATAGAATCATATGGCGCTTGCATATGTGTGGTGTCCAGGGAAAGGCAGTTGCAAAATGCAGCAATATTTTGTGCTTAAAGTCTCGAGTGGCGTCACTAAAACTCATATCGATTCCCAAGTTGGAATTAAGTGGAGCCCATTTGCTTGCGAAACTAATGAATAATTTGAAGGATGTTGGAATTTTTACAGGTGAGTTTTATTGCTGGTCAGATTCATCAACAGCGTTATCTTGGATACGGGATGAGCCAGCCAAATTTCAAGTCTTCGTGGCAAATCGAGTGGCAGCAATTCAGGAATTTGACGGCAGGCATGGAATGGCGCTATGTTCCCACATCATTAAATCCTGCTGACGTTCTATCTAGAGGCTGGCTTCCCCACCAACTTATCCAGTCAGAGCTATGGTTTCAAGGTCCATCGTTTTTGGTAGGCTCCAAGGAAAAGTGGCCTGTACTTCCTGTTCCTGAAGCAGCAACGGCAGAGCTTCGCAAGCGAATATTGCTGATCGCGTCTCCACATGCCGATCTCACGTCAGCATGCAAATTTGCCAATTCATTATTTGGCATGCAGCGCACATTTGCGCTGGCGAAAATCCTCTAGCTGAATCCTCCACGAGGGTGCCGGCTGGGCAATGGGCACTGCATTATCCCGGACAAGGGTAATGCATTGTCACTTGCTCCGTCCGAGGCAATGCAGTGTCTAGCTAAGGCAATGGCCCAGCGTGTTCTCGACCTTGAGTCGGGGGAGGTGGGCAGGGCCATGACTAGAGGTGCCTGGCGGGTAGGCCTAAAACGCTAGTGGGTGGTCCCCCCGATAAACATTAGCCGTATGGACCTTCGGGCCAAATATGGAGGTTAAGAAGGTTGAAGCACGGGTTGGGATGTCAACCCAAACGTCGGTGGGAAGCGTGGCTGCTACCACCGGCGGGCACGGGGAGGAACAATCCTCTCTGCGTGTCGCCAGTGGCCACACCTCGGACGTGACGGGAGCAGGTCACGTCAGATGCAATACTACTGCCTCAACCCCCCGCTGTAGGATGAGCCGCGCAGGTGCCGTTGTCGAGGCAGACTCGGACCTAGAGAGCGTGCTGTCCGTCAGCAGAACAGAAGAGGACAGCCTTCTTCGCTCGCCTGAACCAGCTCCCTGCCCAGGGAAGGGCCGAAGCGTTCGAGGGAGGGAATGAAGGCCAAACCCCAATACAAGGCGGCCCTCAAAGGATCAGCGATGTGTCCAAGAGACACCTGATCGTAGCACTCATCGATAGACGTGATGAGAATGGGAGGATGACAACGGCACAGTGGAAAATGGTCCATGCGCGGCTGGTAGACTCCCTGTTTACAAGGATGGAAGAGAACCCAACAGCAACCATGCACACCTTCGATGTTGCTGGGTGGCTGAATGGGGTCAAAATCCTGAAATGTAAGGATGACCCGACGCTGAAGTGGCTGACGTAAACGGTCGGCCAACTGGAAGCGATGTGGGAGGGGGCCAAGCTGGAGGTGGCGCAGGTGCTCTCTTCCCCATCGCAATCCAAGGAGACCGTGCGCTGAAGCTTCTTCAGCGACAGAACCCTGAAATACCGACCGCTGACTGGAAGGTATTGCATGCTGGCAGCCCACTACCCAACGAGGGGGGCCAGCATATGATCCTACAGATCAACAAAGCAGCGGAGGATCAATTATACCCCAAGTACGGGAAAATGGCGTGGGGTATGGGAAGCGTATACCTGCGCCTCAAAAAGGGTCAGCCCAGCGACAAGGACGCACACACCCTGCTGGCAGGCGAAGTGGAGTAAGACCTCGGTCTGGATACCATCGTAGAGGCCGCCCAGGGTATGGCGCTGGGCGACACGCTGGAAGAAGAGGACGGTGACCTGACCGTGGTAGTCAACCCGTCGTATGCAGGGGATCCAGCTGCTCATGAAACTGAGTGTGCTGCAGCTCAACTTGCATAAGAGCAAGACAGCATCAGCGGAGCTCCACATTGCCATGGAGCAAGGTCCCGCTGACATAGCTTTGGTCCAGGAGCCCTGGATTGCATCAGGCAATTCGGAGGCTGGACTAAAGTTCTCAAATTAGAGCTCATTCTACCCAACATCGGTAAGCAGGAACAGAACTGTCGTACTAGTACAAAAAGGAATCCACGTCTACTTTATATCTCATACTGAGCTGGATCCCAAACATGTAAAAGCGACAGTCAAGCACGGCGGAGGAAGTGTCATGGTATGCCGGAAACTTGGTGTTTATCGAGTCTACGATGGATAAGTACATGTACCTCAATATTTTAAAAGAAAACTTGCACCAAAGCTTCCAGAAACTAGGAATCCGACTTGATTTCCGGTTCTACCAGGATAATGACCCGAAATATTTGTCCGGAATAGTGCAGTCCTGGCTTATCTGGAAATGCCCCCACTTGATGATTCCCCCAGCCCAGTTTCCAGACTTAAATGTTATTCAAAATTTGTGGGCTGCGCTGGAGAAAAACACCCAGAAACACAGGATTTCTAGCAAAAACGACCTTAAAAAAGCTCTGCTGGAGGAATGGAGCAAAATAAGCCCGGAAAGCACTCGGAAGCTGGTCTCTTCCATGAATAGTAGGTTAAAAGCCGTAATAAAGGTTAAGGGATTACATACTAAGTATTAAAATACCTGTTTAACCTTTAATTCGTCTAATATTAAACTAGTTTGTGGCTGCATAGTTTCAGCTTTGACCTGAATTTAAGATATATTTTAAGTTTTTATTTTATTTTTAAAACTGAGCAATATTTAATAAGCAAATAAAGTTCCTTTTTTAACTGTGATAAAACATACAACAAACTCGAGTTTAAATATTTTTTGTTTTTCCTCTAGTTTTAAATCTGTAGCACTTTAAACTTTTTATTTGACACTGCATAGTTTCAGCTTTGAGCCACTGTATGTAGGGCGGATCAGTCAGGTTTTTGTCTATTAGAATAGGTCAGGTTAGTTGAATTGTAAAACGTCCAGTCTATTTATCACCAACATATGTGTGTAGACTGAGTTTACATAGGTTTTTCTGAATAGGGCATAAATAAGGATTGGATGAAGGAGAGAAGTTTGTTGGTGGGGTTATTAATGAGTGATGCGGAGGTGTTCAAAGGGTCGGGTAAAACGAGTCCGCAGTCCGGAGGCACAGCGCAAATACCAAACTTACACGATGCCGACGACTCGGACCCAGGACGGTAAAACCGTCAAGAACACTGTGGAGGCGATTCAAGGGACGGGACAAGTACTAGAACCATTATACCTGGGAGACCTCGAGGCGGGCGCAGTTGGAGGCCAGGAAAGAAATCAGACGGGCCAAAGGTTATCCACAGAAGTGAGATCGGGGGTAAATGTGGCCTGGGCTAAGGCACGTGAGACCTATCGAGCTTCGTTCGGGCAGCAAATGGATGCCCTGAAATCATCAATGCAGGCGGACATGCCAGCTAAAGGCCGAAAGAAGGCCGAGTGACGTGGATGAAAGAGTTCAGGGATCGAACGCAGCCAGTCCAGCAAGAGGGGGAGCAAAAGCGCCTCCGAACCAGCAGGCACAGCCGACACACCTCTTCGTGGACAATCGCACATTGAAGTATGAGCAGAGGTCCCAAGCGGAATCGAGACTAGTGGAGGATTGGTTGGCCAACACAAGGGGCTTAGGAGCTAGTCTGAACAGGAATCGGCCAAGCATCGGAGAAGTCAAAATGGAGCCCGTGTCGATGGGGGCTCAGCTTCGATGGCGATCCAAAATAGATGCCCATGGCGGAGTTCATCTTCCGGGTGGAACATCTACAGTCGGTGTACCAGGTAGCATGGTCGGATGTCGTAAAAAAATTTCCACACATTGGTAACAGGTCATGCTAGGGACTGGTATTGGATGCACGTCAGGACGGTAGGAGTTTTGGATTGGCAGCAGCGATTCCAATTGCGGTGAACACAGTTCGAGAGGGAGCAAGAGCTCAAGTAACGCCGACTACGACACGGAGAGTCGACTGATCAATACATTCAGGAGATGCTGGTACTGAGGTCCAGGCTGCTGAATCCCTTCAAGGATCACGCACGCAGCTGAAGTGCTGGAATTATGCTCAGCGAGGGCACACGTATTTGGAGTACGAGTCGGCAGTGTGGAACACCTTCTGCTACAAATGTGGACTGGCCGGAGTAATTCTGCTTGAATGTCGGAAATTTCGGCCGGGAAACTCGAAAAGGAGCAGGACGCAAGTTTAGGAGTCGCGTTCCACGAAAAGCCACCATTAATTCGATCCTCCAACATTGAATTACATATAACTATAGAATATACACCTAAAAAGAAGGATAGTAATAAGGATATATACTCAGCTATCTGCAAGGTATAGATAGCTATAGATAGCAGGCGGTGCGCCTCATCAAATACTGGGCCATGTGACGGCAGTAATGACCTATGGAATTGTTTCAGTGTGACCCGCTGAAACAGCCGTTGTTTTTAGGGGTCGATTTCTAGCGGAAGTTCGGACTGGTGACGCATACAGTAGACCTGGAAAAAGAAGAGGAAGCTGAATTCAAGGCTGAACTGCTGACAAGGAGTAGACCAACGGAACCTCTCGAGCTGTCACATTCTCAGCAGATGCGTTTGGATCAGGTGAAGGAGAAGTTTCGGTCGTTCGATGCACGAGATACGCTTAGTCGAGGGAGCAGTATTAGTTAAGGAATGATTTTATCCAGTATCCCCGGCAGTACTGGAGCTGTTGTTTGCCGAAGTCGATGAGATGCTGTGTCTGGGAGTCATTGAGCTCAGTGAAAGTTTATGGAGCAACCGGGTGACTTTGGTGAGCAAGCTGGGAATAAACCTATTGTGCTTGGATGCGCAAAAGGTGAACAACATAACTGTCAAAGATGCCTACCTGCTGCAGTCCATTGAATCAATCCTGACCCGCGTTGAGGTCACCATATTTATCAGCAGCATCGACTTAAGGCACACCTTTCGGTAGATAGAGCTGGAGCCCGAAAGACAGACATACACGGCATTTACTTTGCCAGGGAGACCAATTTACTACCAATTTAAGTCGATGCACTTTGATTTGTGCAGCGCAGCACAGCGGCTTCATCGGTTCATGGACCACGTGATTCCACAACGGCTCCAAAGCAATGTATTTGTGTATTTGGATGACTTACTGGTGAATTCCCGTGCGTTCGGCGAACTAAAAATTACTGCCAAACTTCATATAAAAAAAACTGGGCCAGGAACCGATCTCGTTCCTTGTGGCGAAGCTGAGAGGTGCACAGTTCCAAAAAAGGAGTGTTTAGCGGCGGTGTAGGCAATCGAGAAGTTCCGTGCCTACGTCGAGCTGAATGTGAACGGCACCGCCATAACGGACCACGCAAGTTTGCAGTGGCTAATGAAGTTCAAGGCACTGGATGGGAGACTAGCCAGATGATCATTAGCTCTGCAGGCGTATGATTTTAAGATAGAGCACCGCAAAGGAAAGGACAACGTTGTCGCCGACATTCTGTCTCGTCCGTTTGATGTGGTGGCGATCGACTTCTTAGACTTCGACACCACCGCATTGGAGGATGAAGAGTATAAGAAGAGGATGGAGTCAGTCCAACAGTGTGAAGATAAGTTTCCAAACCTGAAGGTGAAAGATGGACTGTTATTTAGACGCAGAATTGGAGGAATTCCAGTGGAAGCTGTGGATTCCGGAAGCCCTAACGAACATGATGATCTAGGGGGTCCATGGCAACGACGTGGCAATGCATGTAGGAGCTGCAAGGACGCTGGGACGCCTGCGGGAATATTCCTATTGGCCCCGTATAACTGTACAAGTGAAGGCATATGTGGCGGGCTGTGACATCTGAAAGGAGACGAAATATTCGACGCAGCGTAATCGTCCGCTCATGGGGGCAGAAACGTTCACCGAGTTGTCGATCAAAAAACTCTACTTCGACTTTTTAGGTCCATATCCCCGAACACAAAGTCAATCACATGTGGAAGTATGTCTGGTTGAAGGCCGTGTCCAAAGCCACTTCGGCAGACGTTATTCAATTCTTTGCGCAATTTGGCATGCCTGAAACGGGGAATACCGATATTGATAAACAGTTTGTCTTGGTCGCCATCAGGACGTACGTCAGCGGCGATCATACGCGCTGATACGAAAAACTGCCTGAGATAGAGTGTGCAGGCAAAAGTGCCATACATACGGGTATCGGGGCACATCTTCACCAGAGGGCGCAACTAAAAACTGGTACAGAGGCTGGGGGCCGTGAACAATGCGCTAGTATCCCCTTTGGCACGACATGACCAGCAGGAAATTGTCAGGGAAAAGGTCCAAAAGAACTCGCATGCGGCCTACAAAAATGAAGTATGAAGTCTAGTATATAGTAGAGTAGATATCTACAGTTGGGTGGGACGAGAGCGGGAAAAAGGGCGAAACCAAGAAAATGATAAAGGGGGCGTAAAAGGTAAAGACAACCGGTGCTCATGGAAGGGAGGGCCTCGCTAAGGGCAAAAACACCGACTGCCCCCTCTAGATAGAGGGCTAACAAACACATGTCCATTCTATGCGCTGCTGGCAGACTCCGATATCCGAAGAAGGCAGAATATACGAGCAGGTAATAAAAACAGAAAAGCGGGAGGAATCTGTTTTATACACAGAAATTCCAGTTCTTGTTGAATATAATCTTCCCATGTAAAGTTTGAGTCCACTGCAATGAGAACATTTCTTTCACGTCGAACGGCCATTTCTAAAAGTTGTGTACCGACTTGCCGAAACTTCGGAATTAACCAGGTCTCGGCAAATGCAATAACGTGTGAAGCAAATGCGGCACTATCCTGGAAAAGAGTGCTGAGCTTACTACGTAAGCCTCGAACATTCTAAAAAAGAATTTATTAGTTTTTTGGACTGGTGGAAGTAGGACGGGAATATGTGTATGGAGCACTGGTCTGATTTGTAGTGAGGGTTGTGGGGGCATACTCTTTTTTTTAGCCTTAAACTCCTTCACCACCAAATACTCTGGCCAAAATTTAATAGAGCAAATGGTATTAAAGTGAGTTGGGGAGACGCTTATCTTAAAGGACGCTTTCTCCCTGGCATAAGAGTAGTTAAACTTCTCGAGCTTTAAGCCAACGGCTTTTATTTTACTTTGTATAAAGGCAGTTTCATAATCAGATGTGGAGTCAGGAGCTATCCATGAAACAAAAACTTGTCGATTAGGTCGGATTGCCACCAGTAGCTTTGGCACCACAGTCCTGGTCATTGAAGAATTTGCGGACACCACAGACACGGACGCCACGAACGATTCTGGTTACATGATCGCTAAGGTGATAAATTCGAATTTGCATCACCAGCAGTTGTCGTTGCCTTTGGAGTAGTAAACGATATCAACTGCTGCACATTTGGAGTGGTTGGAGTTAGTTTTTCCGCATCGGCTGGCTGAGGAACAGTTGGCACTTGCAGATCCCACGCAGTGACCCTTGTGCCGGGGAGACTCATTTACTAGTTGTAAGCTCGCTGGTCAAGGGTGTTCTGCTTTTTTTGTGTGTTCTGAGGTTTTTGTTGGCACAGACCACAGAAAATTCTATAATACGAATATAAGAATTTTTTTTTCTTTACAAAAAATAGATATCAGACCGGTGTGCCTGACAAAACTCTAAAGACGGAATTAGTGAAGACTGCGAGGAGAGCGGTTTCAGCAGCTGCAGAGTGAAGGAGTGCGCTACTGCACAGAAAGTTTCGAGAGCAAGAGAGGAAGAAAAGTTATTTAGGTTTGAGTAATAGGGAGAGAGTATTATAACTGCAAATCTACTACGTGAGAGCGGCTAAATTTGATTTAATGTGTTTATACGAGAGAAGCAAGAACAAAAACACACTGACTATCGACACAGAAAAATAATTAAATTATGTTTCAAACAAAATTACAGGGCATACAATGGCGCTTACGGATAGAATCTAAGCAAGCAGTTAAATTAAAGAGTTTATTAAGTTTTTTTTCCAAACAAAAAAAACTGGAAATTATAGTTGAAACATACGAAAATCCCTTCGTTGTTGCTGACAAGTTACTAAGCCGATTCCTCAATCATAATACATCTTGCATCTCTAAAGGGACTGGCCATCAATATATCCACGTGGGATCCAATATTGATTGGCATAATCAGAACAAATTAGACGTAAAAAAAAGGCCTTGTATCAGCAATCGCTGAATAGCTCAAAGGCAATACAGCCATTGGACACAATACTTCAGTTCCTAGAGTAAAGAGCTTGAGTGTTAGGAAGTGGAACGAAATCACAGGCAGCACAGAAAGAGCCAAATGGCACGGTATGTGCATCAGCGAACACAGGCCATACACAAACGCATCTATGTTCATTTTGCAAGAAGGCAAGCCATCGACTCTACGCATGCAAAGAATTTCGCTCTTGAGCAGGTTGCTAACTTCAGAGCACTGTTAAACTCAAGTTCACAGATAAACTTGATCTCTAAATGAATGGCATGGCTATCGCTCAAAATCAATGAAAACCCACGCACACTGATCGAAAGACAGTGCGAAGCTTCTTTCATAGTGAAACTACAAAGAACATGTGATGGCCGGCATTGGAGCGACGGACTTCACCAGACACTTGGAAGGACTATGTTAACTTCATGCAAGAATATGAAGAACTAGTACACATGAAAATGGTTCTAGCATCATATGTTCCGAAAAGTTATTCCTTCATACCACATCACTGTGTGCTTAAACCTGAGAGCACTACAACAAAGCAACGTGTAGTATTTGATGCATCATGTAAATCATCAAGTGGAAAATCTCTTTATGACATTCTGAATGCTGGACCCACAGTTCAGAGTGAACTTCTGCCTATATTATTATGGTTTCTGATTCATAAGTTCGTATTCACAGCGGACATAGAGAAAATGTAGCGACAAGTGTTCCAACAGATGATAGCATGGAGAAACAATACTTCTTAGGACATTTAGTACTATCGCCTGAAAACTGTCACATATAGGAACACAGCTGCTCCATTCCTGGCAACCAAATGTCTGGATCACTTGGCAAACCGAAACAAGGACAGATTACCAGTAGGAACTTCATCCCTAAAGAAGGATTTCTACGTTGACGACTGCCTTACTGGAGCAAAAACGATTCGAGAAGCAATTCAAATTCAACAAGAACTTACTAAGATGTTGTCACCTTACGGATTTAAACTACATAAACTGCTCTCCAACAATGAGCAACTTCTCCAAGAAATCCCCAAAGAAGACATTATAAATGAATTAAAACTAGGAGAGGCACTAGATTACAGCAGCGTAAAAACTCTAGGTCTCATCTGGATGCCCAAGAAGGATGAACAGTGTGGACGAACCCAAAGAGGCAAGCTACAAGAATCACCACGGTTAGAACATTGCGCTGCCATCCTTGGTGCCGAACTTACTCACCGAATCCGAAAGAATCTTCACATTAACATTAACAAGGTTCCAGTATGCTTCTGGACTGATTCTACAGTTGTGCTCTCGTGGCAAACGCATCGGCATCGATATACCATACATTTGTGGAAAATACCCGAAATCCAGGCATTGTCTAACCAACTACAATGGCGTCTCATCGGCCAATAACGCAGCCGACGTACTGTTCAGAGGAATTGCAGCAAGCAGATTAGCAGATCACAATCTGTGGCTATATGGACCATTATTCCTGCACGGATCCCGAGACAAATGGACTATTCAATCTATCATTTAGCCTAGCAATCTCGAGACAAAGGCTAAGCATATCAGCTTATCAATCACACCAAACGCACTTGGAGAAGAATTATACACATGCAGACATAAAAATTGATTTTAAAAGCTTCAACGCATTGTGGCATATATGTTATGCTTTTGCTACAAAACCAATAGAGCGGTCAAACGGCTGCAACTAGGACGTTTATCCATCGATTTTTAGAAACGATACCTTAAAAAACGCCTAATTAATATTTTTATCCATACGGTTTACCGAGGTCGAACGGCATTTTCAGTCCTATGTTAAATGAAAGCTCGTTGCTACATGCTATTCCGCTATTCCTAAAATGTTTGAGAAAATTTTAACTCCGCACCTGCAGCACCTATGCAGATCACTTATATCTCCAGCTCAACATGGATTTATGAGCCGGAGATCAACCACTACTAACTTATTGTAGTTTAAAAAAGAAAAATAATAATTAGAAAAGAAAAATAATCCTTCATAATTAAAGGCTTTCAAGGTAATTTTCAGACGGATGTTGTTTAAACTGATAGCAAGGATAGTTAGTAAAGCGTTCGACTCTGTAAACCACTCCCTCCTAGTACAAAAGCTCGACCTTTAGGGTTCCCGCCCAATCTCCTGAGAAGGATCTCTAGCTCCCTGTCCTCACCAGTTATGGTGACTTTATAAATGACCTGGCTTCTGAATTAACATACTCTCGACTACTTATGTATGCGGATGATGTTAAGCTCTGTGTCCAGTATAAGAACATTTCCTTTCAATCCAGGTTGTAATACGATCTCGATAGATTTCAGTCTTGGTGTTGTGCAAATTTATTAAACCTTAATGCTTCAAAATGTAAATTAATGACTTTTCATGGCTCCAGCGCCTTTCTGGTTCCTTACACCCTTTGTGGTGGTTCTCTTGAGAGAATTACCCGGGTTGATGATCTTGGTGTTCTATTAGATCCCAAGTTAAAGTTTTCAGAACATATTTCTACCATGGTGAAAAGGGCCATGAGCGTGTTTGGGTTTTTAAAGAGGTGGTCAAAGGAATTTGACGACCCCTATATAGCAAAGGCTCTCTACACCTCTCTGGTTCGTCCGATTTTAGAATACGGCTCTTGTGTATGGTGCCCTCAGTACAACGTACACCAGGACCGTATAGAATCAGTCCAGAAAAACTTTTTACTTGTTATTCTACGTGGCCTCAGCTGGGATGCAGGTGTGAGACTGCCGTCTTACCCTAATAGATCTGGTCTGATGAGCGCGTGAGGTGGCTCAGAGGGGGCCTAGCTGAGGCTACCGGACGGGTCGCAGGTTGCGGATAGCGAAAGGCCTACCCCTAAAAAAGGTAGGTCAGCTGCGAATAATCGGCTCTCTTTAGGGAGACCACCGAAAATAAGCAGTCCCGGACAGCCAGCGGGTGTTCGCGAAGCGGCAACACTGACGATGCGCTTGTGGTGCCGCCTCGTATAAGTAGCTCACATACTCCCCCTTCCCCCCACACACTACCTACCCACATCCCATCCCCCACACTCACCTCACACCGGGCTGGGCTAAGGTGTCATTCGACCCGTGCCGAGAGTCAGCCTGGCTGGGGGCCCGGTCTAAAAAAATAGCCCAGTCTCGAACGGAGAGCTCAGGGACTTGGCAGCCCCCTGTTCTAATGATGCCTTACCCGGGCAACGTGAATCTCTGCCCGGGCTGACCGTTCCCTTTCTCTGCATCTCGTGGGATGTAATTATGAACTATAACAAATACAACAAAAACAAAAAAATACAAAAAAATAAATCTGAGTCTGACACTCCCCAAACGTCAACTGGGAGCAATCCCCCGCATGGGAAGGCATCGGCCCAAAGGCCCGGCCCGACCAGCTCAACAGCAGGACAGACCTGCAAGGCGGAAAGCGCTGGGGTGAACCCGAGTGGGTCCCATCCCGAATCTGGGGTGGGGGGCGGATCAGCTCCCAACACCGACACCTTGGAGAGGCAGCTAAGCAATATTGCGGCTGCCCGACCTTCTGGTAAGGTGAAGGGTGATGATTTGCCTTCAACCAGCGCCCAGGCCAGAAAGCATACTTATGCCTGCACTCCAGGGCTCATACTCCGTCGGCAAAATGCCAACACAGAGGTCAGTCCTTCAGCGGACTGCCTCAAGAAGGTGGAGTGGGCCACATCGGTGCTCCCAAACTTCGCAATGGTCTCTCAACCAAAGAGACAACTGTCGCAAGAGGCACCCGGTCCGGTCGCGAAAAGGTCGAGGGTGGTGGCCAATATCTCCTTCGCGCAGATTGCCAAGGAGAGGACGCTAATTGGCGTCCTCGACAAAGGCAGCGCGGAGGGAAAGATTCCAAGGCGGCACTGGCCGACCGCTGCTTCGAGTTGCTCGACAAAGACCCACGGCCACCTCCAGTCTGCAAAGACATGGGGTGGTTCCAGGGCAGCATCAAAGTTGTTGCCTGCGATGACGAGCGCTCCGTAAAGCTATACAAAGCAGCGGTGGCGCAGATCGGAATGGTCTACCTCACTCTAGTGTCTCACAATCTGTAGTTAAACACCTCTCGTAGTCAAAGCGTACGCTCACATTTGCACGCTCTCACTATTCTCGCTTATGCTCGGTGCTCATGCACTAAGAGCCCAGTAAAGTAGTCGTCGACGATACTCAACAGCATCTCATCGTCTTGTCGTCGTTATTTTTTCTTGCAATTAGGTTTTAATTCGCTTGCTTGGTTTTGACACACCCCCACAATTAAACAAATAAATACCTACAAGAAAAACGCTTCTTGTTCAAACATTGTGGCGCCCAACGTGGGGTTCGTGGTGAACAATTAAAATACTCGCATTTATGTACAATCTCTACTAGCACTTTTCGTCGGTACATAATGTGCAAATACAACAATTGCAGTATTCGTTTAGTTTTGCAGCAGCCGTCGAAATTGCCGAAAATCCATTATCTATCGTCTCGATTGCGGGGTCATCAACCTCGCTTTGCTCTCGCAGTTCTCGGTTAATTCTATCATTCGCTTGTCACCCACAACGCAAGCAACGGCGCTTGCACTCCTTTGCTACTACCTTGTCTGGTCCAGAGATCAAAGTAGTTATCTATTGGAATTCCACCGCTTCTTTTCGTTTCGCTTTCGTTGCCGCCGTCGGAATTGTCGCTGAGAGACAAGGGAGAGAGCCCTTGGAACAACTGCACTTAACCTTTTGCTGCCGCCTTCGCTTCCACTGTTGGAGTTGTGCTTTGGCTACTGCTGCCTGGTTGCGTTCATGCTGTTGTTGTCTGCATTCGTTATTTTTGAAACCTCTAATTCTGTGTGCGTGCAATTACACTACACAACAAAACGACAAAGATTTAAAGATTTAAAACGTTAACGGAGCAACATAAAACCCAACAATTCTCGAATCAAATCTGTGGTGGAAGGAAAGACGGAAAAGCCGATTTGCAATGTCGAGCTTCGGTATCGTTTAATCATCTTGGAAACCTATTTCAAGAAGGTTCTAAATGTCCAGGCTGATATCGAAGACCTTAACCCAAATGATAAAGGACGGGCAGACTTGGAGGATACGTACATAGCAATTAAACTATACATAAAGGACAAATTGGGAGGTGACTTGAACACCAGTATGGTTGCTATCACCCACCGCCAGTGAGATCATCATTGCCAAGGTTGTCGTTGCCCACCTTTGACGGAACTTATGCGAATTACAAGAGCTTTATCAATTCGTTTGAACAACTTATCGTGCGTGAGTCTGGATTGTCAAACATTGAAAAGTTTAATTACTTGCTGGACTGCCTCAAGGGGCCGGCGTTAGACACCATTCAGGCATTCCAGGTCACAAGCGAGAACTATCCGAAGGACCTAGAGAAACTTAGGAACCGGTACGATAATCCAACTCTTATCTTTTTAGAAGGCATTGATGCATTGTTCGCACTACAACCGATTGAGAAGGCCAACTGTCAGCAGCTTTGCAGCCTGTTTGATAAGGCCTCTGCGATATTTAGCTCGTTGGAGTCCATCGGCAAACCGGAGGACATCGCTCAATCCATGCTGATCTACATCGTGATGGACGAGTGTGATCAGCTCACTCGGAAAAAGTGGAAGGAATCACTGGACTACCAAAAGCTACTGACCTGGCTAACAGCTTGTGGAACGCCACTGCCAATTCCTGCATTCGTCTGGAGCCTCATCTGGTACTCCGTCGCAACGAAAGGCTGAAAGCAATAAGTCCAATCGTCACTCCAATCAGCAGATAAACTCGTCGTTTGCCATTACTCTAGTTCTTTGTTCTAGTTCTGGCCATAAAATCACTAACTGTGCGCAGTTTAAGGCAATGAACAGCAACCAACGGTTCGATCATGTGAAACGCCTCGGTCTCTGCATCAACTGTCTTGGGAACGGCTGATATTCAGTCGTATCAAGCTGCTTCACATTCGCAGACGGACAACGCTGCAGACGATCAAATTTTGTTGGCAATAGCCATGGTATTGGTAAAGGATGCATCAGGTGAATACAAACTTAGTAGAGCGTTGCTTGATTCATGTTCCCATGTTAATTTTGTAACTGAAACATTTGCTCAAAAACTTCGCCTTCGCCGTGAGAGGCACCACATCGCAATTCTTAGCATAGGAGACACCCGTACTAATTTGAAGGCTCGTACGACGACCTCCATTAAATCACGTACGTCTGGCTTCCAGCTCACCCTCCAGTTTGGAATTACATCCCACATTGCATACCAGACAGATAGCGAGATCGACATATCGAACTAGAACCTACCTGCCAATACTCCATTGACAGATGAATCGTTTTACATGACCAGGCGTATTGATCTTCTGCTGGGAACCGAAGCCTTCTATGGAGCACTATCTGTTGGACAGATTCGCAGCTGCCCGAACCTTCCCACTCTACAAAAGACGCTGTTTGGTTGGGTTGTTGCTGGGAGGTACCAGCGCCAACGTAACAGACAGCCCATTGTGCATGGCGACGGTAGAGGAATCGATCGATGAAAACCTGCAGCAACTATGGAAAGTTGACTCTATTGTCGTCCAACCTGAGTCAATTCTTCCAAATCATCAATTCTGTGAGGAATACTACAGGGTTACAACATACAAGGATGCCAGTGGCCGAATTGTCGTTTGCTTGCCATTCGGAGAAGACCCAGGATGCCTTGGAAGTTTAGTAGACACAACTTGAAGTCGATTCGTTGCCATTGAGAGACGTCTCTCTCGTCTACCGGACATTCGATTGCAGTACACATCATTCATGCAAGAGTATGAAAGTCTCGGCCATATGTCCCTCGTATCGAATCCTAACCTGGAGGAACCTCATTATTATATACCTCACCATTTCGTTCTCAAACCAACCAGTACCTTGACGAAGCTCAGAGTCGTCTTTGACGAGTCTTGCCGTACGTCATCTCAAAGGTCGCTTAACGTCTACTCTTAGTTGGCGCTACCATTCAGGATCAGTTGTACTTGCAATTGCTGCGATTTCGAATGTATAGGTTTGGCATCACGGCTGACGTCACCAAAATGTACAGACAGGTACTTGTCGGTGAGGAGGATCGAAAGTTCCAGTACATTCTCTGGCGAGCGTCCCCAGATGCTGACCTTCAAACCTACCAACTCAATACCGTAACATATGGGACTGCGTCTGCCCCGTTTCTCGCAACTCGTAGTTTGCATTTCTTAGCTGAGGAGTGTAAAGATGAATGGCCCTTAGGAGCCGAAGCAGTTAGAACTGCGTTTTATGTTTATGATATGTTTTCAAACTTTTCAAACTGAAAAGGGAATTCACATCGACTCTAGCTTGTGGTAATTTTTCATTATGCAAATGGCATTGAAATCATCAAGGTGTAATGGAAGATGAATCGTCTAAGGAAATAAACATTTCAGAAAACTCGATTAGTAGCACATTCGGCGTGACTTGGCATCAAAAAAGTGATGCATTTAGTTTTACTTTCACACCCAAGGAAGTCTACCCTTCTATCACAAAACGGAAAATGTTGTCCACTGCGTCAACGCTATTCGATCCCATCGGTCTGCTGTCACCGTTAGTCATTGTCTCTAAGATTATTTTCCAGGAGTTGTGGTTTTTTTAAACTCGACTGGGACGGGTCTGTTCTTCAAAGCTAAGCTGCGCATGGAGCACTTGTTTGGATTCATTGAACTCACTATCGTCACTAGCGGTATCTCGTTTTTATTTGCATCCCGATGCTAGGAGTATTCAAATACACGGATTTTGTGACGCATCGATTCGGGCACATGGCTGCTGTCTTTATGTGCGTACTAAGAATTCGTTTGGACAGGTCCCCGTGAAATTGTTCACGTCCAAGTCTAGAGTAGCACCTGTGAAGAAGCAGTCTCTCCAGAAGCTGGAACTATACGGCGCACATTTACTAGCTCAACTGTACAGCAAAATCAAAGCCATATTCAAAAAACACACCATCACGACTTATTTTTGGAGCGACTCACAGCTCGTATTGCATTGGTTGAAACAACACTCAGTCACTTTATCGACCTTTGTTGGAAACAGAGTGTCCGATATTCAGACTTTGACTTCGGATGGAAAGGGGCGCTCAACACATCAAAACCGGCTGATCTTCCGTCGCGAGGCTGCAACGTGAACGAGTTGATCCAATCTACATGGTTTTCAAGTCCTTCATTTCTACTCGAGGATTCGCTTAACTGACCCGCCACAGGGGAACGACAAGATATTGACATGGACGTAGTCAACTCGGAGAAGCGCAAAAGTATTTTCACTGCCGTACAGGAGACAAACTACATTCTCAAGATCATCGATAACATCAGTTCATATTCACATAGCCTACGTCTGATTGCTTGGATGATAAGATTCATTCGGATATGTAGGAACCAAGCGACGTCTACCTCAAACTCGCCGACACCCGATAAACTTCGTTTTGCTTCGCATTGCCTCATTTGGAACGTTCAACAAATACATTTTGCAGGAGTATTCGCTTACTTCAGAAGCAAAAATATTTAAAGAGTAGCTTAAAATTTCTTACTCCCTTTCTAGATAATGTGAACGGATTTGAACTCATCAAAGTAGGCGGACGATTGGAACACTCAACCCTACCAGACGGCCAAAAACATCCGCTGCTTCTGCCGAGCCAGTCTCAATATGTTTGGAGTTACGTTCGCCATTTACATCTTCGGAATTATCACGCTGGACTTAAAGCTTTAGTCGCACTCATTCGCTTGGAGTATTGGATTGTTAACGCCAGAGAATTGGCACGTCAAATTGTTCGCTCCAGTGTACATTGCGTTCGCTACAGACCAAAGTTGCTGCAACAACTTATGGGCTCATGACCACCTACTCGACTTTCTCCTGCTCGACCTTTTGAACGCTGTGGAATTGACTTTTGTGGACCCATCAATACGTATCTACGCATTCGAGGAAAGGGACCTACTAAATCGTACATTGCCGTGTTCGTGTGCCTCATCACCAAGGCTGTTCACCTCGAAGTAGTCTCGGACTTGTCAACGAAGACGTTCTTAAACGCATTAAAACGGATGGGAGGTCGTCGCAAGCTGCCGGCAGACATATGTTGCGACAGTGCCACTAATTTTGTAGGGGCATCGAATCAAATGCAGGAGTTAAAAATGTTTTTATTCTTGAAGGAGACACAGGATGAAATTTACAAATATTGTGCATCCGACTTTAATAATTTCCATATTATTCCCCCCAGAGCACCTCATTTCGGAGGACTTTGGGAAGCGGCAGTCAAGAGTGCCAAAGGACTGTTAAATCGTACGTTGGCTAGCACCCGATTCACCTTTGAAGCAATCCTCAACTCACGACCACTATCACCGCTTCGTCAGACCCAAACGACTATAGCGCTCTCACGGCTGGTCATCTCCTGGTTGGTAAATCATTACGATCACTACCTGAGAGATCTCTGGAACACATCAAGCTGACAAATTTGGACGGCTACGATATGATTGCGGCCGTCAAGCAACGTTTCTGGAAGCAATGGTCGGCTGATTACGTCAACGAGTTGCGATCGCGGACGAAGTGGACAGCACCATCAACGAACCTCACCGAGGGTACGTTGGTCATCATCCATGAGGACAATCTGCCCCCATTACGCTGGAAGTTAGGCCGAGTGCAGTCTACTGTGCTTGGGAAGGATGGTCGAGTACGAGTGGTGCACCTCCGTACAGCAAATGGAACATGTTGCCGCCCAATACACAAACTGGCAATTCTTCCGGTAGTTTGAAAGGAGTCCTTTTGAACGGGGCCGGGATGTTCGGTCAGACTTCGTCCACCGAACTAATTTAGAAGTAGTTAAACACCTCTCGTAGTCAAAGCGTACGCTCAAATTTGCACGCTCTCACTATTCTCGCTTATGCTCGGTGCTCATACATTAAGAGCCCAATAAAGTAGTCGTCGACTGATACTCAACAGCACCTCATCGTCGTTATTATATATTATTTCCTGCAATTCGGTTTTAATTCGCTTGCTTGGTTTTGACACACCCCCACAATTAAACAAATAAATATCTACAAGAAAAACGCTTATTGTTCAAACGAGTATTTTCACCAAACACAGAAATTTAATTTAGTAATTTAGTAAATTTAATTATAAACACTGTGATAGTCAAAAAAAAAAAGACCAAACTCGACGGTTTCCCCTTATTTTGGGTCCTACAAATCAAACTGCATCATGTCTTTTTTAAGTTACAATTATGGTTTCATAAGAAATTTTTTGTTGAAGTTTTTCTACCAAATGTCTCCTTTGCGCAGATTGCCAAGGAGAGGACGTTTATTGGCGTCCTCAATAAAAGCAGCGCGGAGGGAAGGATACCCAGGAGCCAGTGGAAATGGGTGGAAGCGGTATGGCCGTCTGCTGCTTCGAGCTTCTCGACGAAGATCAAAGGCCACCTCCAGTCTGCAAAGATATGGGGTGGTTATAGATAAACATAAAAGTGGTTGCCTGCGAAGACGAGCGCTCTAAGCTCTAAGCCGTAAAGCTCTACAAAGCAACGGGCCGTAAATCGGAGAGGTCTGCGCTGTAGCATAGATTGTCGTTGTAGCGAAGCGAGGTAGCGAGGTGTCTAGCAGACCGAGGGCGAAAATATGGGTGCCGGTTACATTCGAGGAGCCAGAACGCATTCTCAAAACGTTTAAGAGGTGCCATCCAGGACTACCGACCACAGACTGAAAGGTAGTGAAGGTTGAGTCGACGCAGGGGACGACTAACAAGGTTTTACCAGGTCGTCCTAAACAAAGAGTCGCTAGCCCCGATACAGGCAGCCAAGGGTGAGTTGAACTTCGGCTTCAATTCGGTCAGCATAAAGGTGTACAAGTCAGACGCAACGGTCGAGGCGCATCCTGTCGACAATCCAGTTGAGCAGG
Source organism: Drosophila affinis (assembly GCA_037356375.1). NCBI lineage: Eukaryota > Metazoa > Arthropoda > Insecta > Diptera > Drosophilidae > Drosophila > Drosophila affinis. The sequence goes on from CM074800.1 coordinate 24,119,494, forward strand.
ATGTTGCCTTGGTGATCGGAGCACACGACAACGACAATACGACAAGCTGGAGCCGACCAGGGAAGGCGTCTCGTCAGACACAGAACTTATGCGCGACTTTGAGGCGTGGTGGGGATACTTGAAGATGTCTCTGAGACTCCTTAAAATAAATTTCCACCACTGTAAAGCAGCATCTGTTGCCCTTACACTCGGCTTGGACGAGAGCGGAGCCGACGTTGTCCTAACCCAGGAGTCTTCGATATTAGAAATCAAGGTCTGTGGATTAGCGACAAAGGAGCACAAGCTTATTGTACCCAAAACAGATGATAAAACCCGTACCAGAGAGCAGTTTGGACTGCTGCTAAGGCGAGTATTAAGAATGCTTGTACACAAGTAAACAAAAGAAAGCCGCTGCCGTGCAGAAGCATATGGGGTAACAACGATTTTAAACAGTGGGCATTGTAATAATTAATATAAAGATGTGCATTTACTTTAGAACGCACCACTTGCTATAATTTATGGTGTCTTATGTTGCTTGATCCTACATATTCTCCCCGTTGAATCCTGTCCTTCAACAGCATTCTTAAGGGGCAGCAGACACAGCTTGTTGACGGCTCGTTTTGTAAATCCAGATCAGGTCTTCAGCACGGCGACTCGGGAAGCGCCATCTCTTCCTGGTAGAAGCTCAACCACCCTCGCCAGTGGCCACTTCATGGGAGAAAGATTCTCATCCTTAATAAGGACCAAATCTGCGACTGCTAAGCTGGGCTTCGCAGTGCGCCATTTTGAGCGTTGCTGCAGCGAAGTGATATATTCTTCCTTCCACCGGGACTAGAAGAGCTGCTGCAGTGGTACTTGTGGTACTTGGCCGTCTTAGCTGCATCTTTCCATAGGCTACAAAAATACGGGGAGCGCGGAGGAATGAAATGCCAGTCTACTCAACCAAGCAAAAATCCAGTACAGCCTTCTGATGGTCATCGCTGAGGAACAGGCGTTTTAGCTCCACCAGCTCATTCCTAGCGCCGACAAAATTTGTTGCGTTATCTGACCAAATTTGTCGCGGCTTCCGTCGGGTGAATATGAAGCGCTTTAGTCCATGAAGAAAAGTAAGGGTTGATAAATCCTTAATCAGCTCTAGATGAACAGCCTTGGTAGCGAAGCAAATGAAGACACAGACGTAACACTTGATTGGGCCCTTATTGCGTGACTTCGGTTTGTAGAAAAATGGCCCACAAAAGTCGACGCCTGTAATCTCAAAGGTATAAGAACCATTGAGCCGTTCCTTTGGAAGATCCGCCATAATATGCTCCAATATTCTCGGCTTCATTCGTAAGAATCTTACGCACTTGTTCACTGCCTTGGTTACCGTCTTCCTCCCCCCAATGGGCCAATATTGGGATCGAATTAGTCCAAGCTTAGCTCAAGGTCTAGCGTGCAGATTTCGCTCATGAAAGTGGGAGATTATGGCAAGAGTTAGTGGCTGGCTGTAGGGCAGGATATAACTTATGATGTTTCATGCTGATTGACCGAATATAAGGCGTGAGTCACTTTTCAGCTTTATCCTGAATTATAATTAAGTTATTTGTAATGGGGGAAGGACCCTACATTCATTATAAAAAATCGACAGGAGGTTATTGACCTCACTCTAGTGTTTCATAAATTGTCAGACATAGTAAAGGGTTGGGAAGTCCTAGAGAACCATTCCTTCTCGGATCATAGGTACATCGAGACCATACTAACCCTCGGGAGCCCAAAACCCACCGACTATATTAGGGGATTGATATTGAGGGATTGCTCCCCAACAAAGCTCCAAAAAGAAACACCCTGATGGTCGAAACAAACTTATATCCTACGTAAAAGGTGCAAGACTCTCTTCAACAGAGCTAAAAACGCTATCGAGGAGAAGTATTGGGCAGACTACAAAAATAGTCTTACCCTATACAAAAAAGAAACCCGAAAATCAAAAAGGGCCTCTTGGCAAAAATTCGGCTCGGAAATAGAGGAGACGTCAGAGGCCGCAAGGCTGCGCAAGATACTCACTAAAACAACCCCCTCGGTAGAGTACTTTAAAAGAAACGATGAAACGTGGACTAATCACTCACTGAGGAGTTACTCCATATCCTACTCGACACCCACTTCCCTGCGTACACAACCATCAAGCTGGCGCAGCTACCAAACGAAGGATCGATAACTATATTGGATCACATCCTTACCAAACGGAACATACGTTGGGTAGTATACAACTTCAATCCGTTTAAGTCGCCAGGTCCGTACCATGTCATTCCCAAGTCCAAAAGGCCGCAGACTCGGCCATCATCTTCCTGCAATTTATCTTCAAGAAATAACTAGGCTTAAGGCAAAAATAGTCTTCATCCCCAAAGCGGGTAAAGCCTCGCACTCAATTCCAAAGGACTCTATCATCCTGCCTTCTCAAAACTTTTGAGAGGCTTGTTGGGCTACAACTGAGAACACCTATAAGCTCCAAAATGCTGTCAGGTGCACAAAATCCACTAAAACGGCACTTCATTAGTTTCATTGATAGAGAAATCTCTACACCTCAACGAATACTCTTTAATAGCCTTCCCCTATATCGAGGGGCCTTTAACAACGTCGTGCCGGGTACCATTACGAAGGCGCTGACTGACCTGAAAGTAGACCGTCACTTGGTAATGCTCATTGATCAATTGTTCATATGCAGGAGGGTGACAACATCGATGGCATCGTCCACTCAGTCGAGGTATGTCAACAGATGCACTCCGCATGTCCGTAGGTGGTGTCCTGTCTCCCCTTCTATGGAACGTACCAGTCCACAAGATTCTATAGATTCTATGAATCACTCTGCGACTTAATGAACGCAAAGCTCGCAAGGCTGTCAGAATGGACAGAGTCCCGCGGACATGAAGTTAATCCCTCAAAAATGGATCTCGTGCTATTTACAAATAAATACAAGGTCCCCCCCTTAACTCCCAATCGCATCATGCGATTTTATCGAATTCGGTCTTAGTGGCAAATGGCCGCAAATCTTTTACGAGATGGCTCAGAAAGTTGTTATTAGTCTCTCTTGGGTCCCTGGGCCACCAGGACATCGATGGCAACTGCAAAGCAAACGAGCTGCCCAGATCTGGAACCATAATACCCTTTCTCTAAGACAAGGAGAATATTTATATGCCAATGGCCACCTATAAGCTTATCATAAAGGTGCTGTATAAGAGACTAGCAGACAATGCATGGTAATCAGCAGCACAAAAGTCGTATAACTCGGCAAACATGGCCGAACATAGATAAGAAACGCACCTCAGAGCTATGCAAGCTCGGCAAACGAAGGTGCATTGAACATAGGCTAATAGTCATCCATGCAGAGACGAGGAAGAGGAAGAGATGGTATAACACCTGTTCTTCTCCTGTCCAGCTCTTAGCAGAAGAAGGCTACAATACCTGGGCAGGCTCTACATAACAGACATTTCGGAAATGTCCAATATATGTCCTAGAAAGATAAGAAACTTCATAAGAGCATACGGATGGGATAACTGCTGACTTTTTCAGATCTCACAAAATGGATGAGGCGAAGATCCCGTGCAGTACCGCAACGCGCCGAAACCGGCCTAAGTGTGACGGGCTCCTGGGGAGCCGGCAACCGCATTAACCTAACCTAACCTAAGTTTTTTATTTCTGGTTGTATTGATTTTGGCAGTTCTCACAAACGAAGCTATAAATTCGACCAATTACCTTGTAGTTTCAGCTTACTGTCTGAAGATTTTCGGATTTTAAGTTAAATTTTTATAATTTTTTGCGGTAAATTTTCTCAAAAGTTTACCTTTAAAAACTAAAAAAAAAACTTGTTAAATATTTTTTGGACCACTTTTTTTTTAAACAGGCACATTAATAAGGCGTCGTTTAAGGTATCGTTTTTAAAAATCGATGAATAAATAAATATAAATAGATATATACATATAAAAATAAATAAATTTTACAAATTTTAATTTAAATGGGCCACTGCGATGCTATGCATCGAAGGCAAGATGTCCCGGTGGCCCGGGACCCAAGAGAGGCTGATAAAAAATTTCTGAGCCATCTCGTAAAAAGAGTTGCGGCCATTTGCCACTAAGACGGAATTCGATAAAATCGCATGGTGCGATTGGGAGTTAAGGGGGGACCTTGTATTTAACACGAGTTCCGTTTTTGAGGGATTAACTCCCAGCCCGCTGGACTCTGTCCATTCTGACAGCTTTGCGAGCATTGCGGTCATTAAGTCGCTGATAAAAAATTTCTGAGCCATCTCGTAAAAAGAGTTGCGGCCATTTGCCACTAAGACGGAATTCGATAAAATCGCATGGTGCGATTGGGAGTTAAGGGGGGACCTTGTATTTAACACGAGTTCCGTTTTTGAGGGATTAACTCCCAGCCCGCTGGACTCTGTCCATTCTGACAGCTTTGCGAGCATTGCGGTCATTAAGTCGCAGAGTGATTGAGGGTATTTCCCCGATGTTGCATACCCACCCACCCCCCCTACTCCCTTCGATACCTTAAACGACACCTAATTAATTTGTCTATCTAAAACTAAAGATGTTAGATAAATAATTTTTTTTTCGACTCTACCTGAGTTTTCAAAGTCAAAGGAAAAATACCGAAAAATATTATGTAATTTGAATTCGAAAGCTTAATATCTTCCAGACGTTAAGCTGAATTTACAACGTGTCTGGGTCGGATTTATAGGTGCATTTGTCAGCTTTTCAAAACTGTAAAGTTCAATACAATCAGTTGTAGAAAACTTAAGTTATGTAAAAAATATAAGCACTACCTCTGAAAAAAAGAACAAATTTTTAAAAAATTCTTTAAAAAATAACTAAGCCTGGAAAAAAATTATTTAAAAAAAGGTTAAATCTCTAAATCTATCAGAAAAAGTCCTTTTGGGCGACAGCGGAAAAAAAAGTTGAGTTTTGTCGAGTAGTGTAGTTAGTATGTGTACCTACTATGTACATAAGCACTTCTAATTTAAAATCGAAAGGTGCAGTCACGCAATCGTGGGCTTTGAATCGTAAAAATATGTGTAGTTTTCTGGCTCGATACGCTTGAAATTTCAATTAATTGAAACTTCTAATTATATAATCAATTTAACAGATGTATAAATGCTTTCACGAAATTAAAATAGCTCATTTATATTAAAGAAAAATAAATACAATCTACATCAAAAATAAAATCACTATTAAACGTAGACAATGAACGTGGTAAGTATTAATGATGAACTATCAAATAATAATTTTCGTTACGATGTGTAAAAATGTGCACATTTGAAAACACTTCGAACTGCGCTCTGAACAAAAACCATATATTCTAGATTCGCTTTGCTGGATTTTTTCTCGTAATGATATTAGTATTTGGAAAAGCCATCTATTGCAGTTTCAACGCCATGAATAAGTCCAATATAAAAAGTTTGGCCTATTTTGAATTAAAAGATACTATGCTTCGGCAAGCAATAAACAAACCAGAACAATTTAAACTAACACAACATCATGTAGCAGCTGATCCGACCGTGGTTCTTAAGCGTGTTGTTAAAAAATATGATAAGCCTCTTTATAATATTACGACAGATCCCCACTACAAATCAGAAAACGCGCGAAAAAAAAAAAAATCCGCTTTATTGGATAATTTAAATATTAATAATTTTCGTACTTTTGAGGAAATACATGAACATATTGATGAAACATTCGACACTGGTTCCCAAGCACCTGAATTATTCGGATCTGAAAATTTACCACACCAAAATTGGGAAAAACAAAAAAATAAAAAAAATCGAAACCGTATAAAAACTAAAATAAAACATCACCATCATCATCATCATCATAACCATGTTAAAGAGCTTATAAAAACAATTCCACAGCCATATTCGGTTGAAAAACTTGTGCATGTACCAATTGAAAAAGTGATAGAAAAAGTTGTGCATGTTCCTAAAATTATAAATGTTACTATAGAGAAAATTGTACACGTTCCAATAGAAAAAGTAGTTGAAAAGGTTATTCATATCCCAAAACCATATGTAGTTGAAAAATTAGTTGAAAAAATAGTTCATGTTCCAAAACCATATCCTGTTCTTAGAACTGTTCCATATCCAATTGAAATTAAAGTACCAACGCCAGTTGAAAAAAAAGTACCTTTTCCAATCAAGGTTGAGATTGAAAGAAAAATTCCAATTTATATTCACACAAAAGAGCCATATAAATTTGAGACATCAAATATTGAACACTATAATCAAGTAGACCAGCCGAAATTCAATATCGAAATGGATAATCTGGGTACTAAGGAACATGAACAATCTACGCTACCGGAAATCCATTCTCAGCATAGGATATACAAAATACAAGAATTAAACCTACCTAATAAAATCCATCAATATACTTTTCAGCAAGAGCATAATAAACATTTAAAGAAGAGCATTAGTCAACAATATACATCTGCAAGCGATAATATTCCGCGAAAATTCTTAAGCAGCAATTTAACGGATATAAACATTAACGGCCAAGACGATAAGTCTAAATTCAATATGGAAAGTGATAATCTGGGGACTAAAGAAAACGAACAATCTGCTTTACAGGCACAAAACCTTTATAATAGGATATATAAATTGAACGAATTAAACCTTCCTAATAAAATAGATTACTTTAAGAATACTTTTCAACCGGAGTATAAGAATATCGATTTAACGAAGAGCGCAATTCAGGAAAATACATCAGGAAGCAGTAATATTCCATTAAAATTATTAAATGACAATTTTCAGGCAAATACGAAAAAATCTGAGTTGGAATCTGCTGGGGTAGGCTTACCCCTGATTAACAAAACACTGTTTTTTTTAAATCCACAAGAATCTACATATGCATTTCATGGCATCCCTTTCTCGCTACCAGTAAATTTTTTTCAACTGCAGCCAAAGACCCACCAAAATGAGATAAGTCTGGATACATCGATACCAAAAACAAGCGCAGTTTGATAGTTTGATAGAAATAGTTATTTAGTAAAATAAAGAATATTATTTTTAAAATTAAAATTCATGTAAGTTAACGTAACCGTGGGTATTAAACCGATACTAAATAAAATTGAGTTTGAAATCATGTTGCCTTGTTGCCTTGTTTTCTTTTTTATTATGTGTTACAAATTGGTATAGATTTAGACCAGACGTACATATGACCACATGTACACATGGAAACAATTCCGACTGCATCGAGTACAAGGGCGTGCCTAGGGTGGGACAGGTGGTGGGACACAGGGGGGGGCGCCGTGAGCAGTGGATTTAATTCGCGTTGCATATTTTCTTAAAGTTTCTTTTTTTTTGTTTATCATGGGATGTGATTTCCGAATTAATCTGTTTTATTACTACGGCCCAAAGCAAATTACACTAGTAAACACGACAAATCCGCTCTGATCCAAAATGACTTTTTCTGATAGATATGGGGATTTAAAAACTTTTCAAGAATTCTGGTTTAGAATTTATGGTATTTTTTTATATTTTTTATTGTAGTACTTCTTTTATTCATATAACTTAAGTATCTAAGATCTAGTTGTATTGAATCTTTTAATTCTGAAAAGATGAAAAATGAAACTATAAATTTATAAAATTAATATTGTTCATTGTTTGATGTTTAAAGTTAGACAATTATTTGTTAAACCGTAATGTGAAAATGACATGTCAACTAATATCTAGTCGACAAAATTGAAGTTTTTTTCCCACTGCGGCTCAAAATCATTTTTTTTTAAATTTATTGATTTAAATTTTCTCTTTTAATTATCGTTTTTTTAACATATATTTTTAAAGAATTTTGAAATTTGTTATTTTTTCATGGTTTTTTCTCAATTAGTGATTTATTTTTCAAATAACTTATGGTTAACCATGTGAAAAATTCGATTTCATGATTTGGGCTTTGCAACTCGAGTCTTGAAGTCCTGAAGATGCCTACTATCCTAACGAAGTGTCGTTTAATAAAGGAAGTGATATAGGATTGGTCGGGTAGACTACCTTAATGTGTACGCTGCTTTCGTAAGGCCGAGTTTGCGAAGTTTAATAACCTCAAAAGGGATTTTGATTGGCCCGTTTAGTATTTTGCACTGATATTACGATAGGCAGAAACATTTTCTATGATGCACTTGAAACAGGATGATGCACGATACGTTTTTCTTAAGACCTCAAACGCTATCATTCCTTATTACGACGGCAAATAATGATCAGGCAATTGCGGATCTTTTTGTCCTACTTTTTCAAACACCTATTCACAGGAAAGTTACTCTGGTCAGCCGTACCAATACGGTTTAACGGGGTCGAACGGCATTTTTAGTCCCTTGATAAATTAAAGTTCGCTACTTCATGATCTCCGAATAGTTAAGCCGGTGTTTTCACCGGGTTCTGAAGGAGTTCCCGGCTGTGTACAATAAACAACAATAAACAATACTGTGCCGAGTCTCTGTGTGGGCCGTTCCTTAAACTAGTCACCCTGTCCATAAATTCTTCATGCTTCCCCCCGATATGGATGGAGTCCTTTATAATTCTTCTCCATAAGAAAGGAAGCAAATCTGGCGCAAAGAACTATAGAGGTATATCTAAGCTATCCGTTATATAACTCCGCACCTGCAACACCTCTGTGGGTCACGTATATCTCCAGCTGAACATGGATTTATAAGGCGGAGATCAACTACTAAAAATTTATTGAAGTTTACCTCCTTCAGGCATCTCGGCCCCTTACTCTTCACACTCTTCATAAATGACGTGCCGTCAGTGTTAATTCTCAAGTACTCATTTATGCGGATGATGTTAAGCTCTGTGTCCAGTATAAGGACACATCATTTGAATCCAGGTGGCAATCCGATATTGATTGGTTTTAGTTATAGTGTTGTGAAAATTTGTTAGCCCCTTAACTCTTTGAAATGCGCTTTTTTGGCTCCTGACCACCTTTGTGGTGGTTCTCTTGAAAAATTTCCCCGGGTTGATGATCTTGGTGTTTAATAATATCCCAAGTTAAAATAAATAAGGATATGGGCATGCTTGGATTTAAGGTGCCCTCATTATAAAGTACACCAGGACCGTACAGAATCAGTCCAGAAAAACTTTTTATTTTTTGCTCTAAGAGGCCACAACTGAGATGCAAGTGTTAGACTGCCGTCTTACCCAAATAGATTGCTTTTAATAAACCTTCCATCCTTATCTAATCGTAGAAAAATACTTGGTGTGACTTTTGTGCACAACTTGATGAAAGGAGACGTATGTAGATAGCCCTGACTTTTTGAGTCACATAAACCTTATGATTCCCATTTGAGGCACTAGAAATTTAAGACTAGAATTTCATGCCAAAACTAGACATATGAAGGTTTGGTCAAATGCTGGCCACTAAGCCATTAATCGATTCTTACCAATTGTTTGGTAGAACGATTATGAATTATTTTAATTAAACGCCAATGAGCATTTTCCTTTTTTTTCTCGATTTTTTCCGATTTTTTAAAGTCAAAAACATCCCGCAAAAAACATGGACGGTAAGCTGAAGCAACAAAGTTTTTGAGACTGATTTATAGCTTTATATGTCAGCTTTTCAGAATTGCAAAGTTCAATACAACCAGATATTTAAATTATTTAAAAAAAGCACAATACTTGAAAAAAAATGTACAAAATTAAAATAAATTAAAAAAAAACAAAATAAATTAATAAAAAAACTTTTGTAACAGGTTTAAAGAGAGGAGTTAGAGAAGACAGGCTGAGAACAAGTACAAAGATAAGAAAAAGTCCAGCTAAAAATATAGTCGGAAATCTTAGGAGAGATCCTTTATGGATAAGAAGATTGTGATTAACGAGCTTAAACGCTTGACTAAAGTCGGTACATCAGTTTGACACTGTGTAGCAAATCCGACAGTTACAAATGTGAAAAATTCAAAAAGGTAAGTGTTCGGGGCAGATCCCCACCGAATAGCGGCTGGCCAAATAGCAGCTATTTATTGGCCTTCAGCCGCATATTTGCATTGCTACATATTCATACATATATACATATTCTGTAAACTCTTGCACTTGCTTGCCCTGCTAAACGTTCTCTCAAAGCTCGCTCTTCTCTTCGTTATCTATGCTCGGCGTTATCTATGTTTGCCGAACGAAGAGAAGCTGCGCCCAGCGATCGGAGCGACAATGCTAGCAATGGGAAGGGCAAGCAAGGGCCACTCGCCGTTTAGACATCACCCATTAAAGAACATTTGCAATTTTATCTCTGCGCCGCGTTTAATTTATTGCAAATAATTATTCGGCCGATCGGGGATAAAAAGTATTATCCCCACAGTAAGTATAAACTGAGCGACGTTTAACGAATCCATGATGAGAATCAGAAAATACGAAACTAAAAAAGTGTAGTTGTTGTTTTCAAATTAAAGGTATGGCAAATAAATTCGCAATACACCTGTAAAATGAAAATTATATTTAGACCTCTTTTTATGAGAGGGAATAATGTAGGATTTTTTCAAGACGGTGGGAAAATTAGGCGGTCCAAATTTCCCGTTTCCTAATGCGAGCGCGACAATTAAAGAGTCCCGACGCTGCAAAGGCAGGCAGGCCGAATAGCCCGTGTCTTAATGAGAGGGCAACGATATCCAGACAGTTTGAAAGAAGGCGGGCCAAAATGACCGTGCCCTACTGCAAACGAGAGTGCGACAGATCCAGAGGAGTGAGTAATAGCGAAGTCGAAAGATCGAGAGAGTGATCGAGAAGTCAAACGAAAGAAAGAAAGTTCCTGCGGAACAGGACGATAGAGCAAGCAACAACTGAGCTTGCAATTGATGGGATTTGACTCAGAGACAGAAGTTCGTTTCTTCTCAGTAAAAGACAGAGAATCGACGACATCATGCTGCATAGATGGGAACATCAGGTTAGTGTCTTCAGAAGAAGACTAAGTAATATTTGTGAGATTTAAGTCAACAAGGATAATAAGACCATCAGAGTTATTAAGCTGAGACGAAACATATTGAAGATGGGCAGCGTGAAGCATGTAAGTTGAAAATTCAGAATTCAGATACCACCACCTCGAGATGGGGGATCAGATCTATTTATGTTTTATTTGTCTATAAAAATCTCGGAACTGGGACTGAAAAGTTTCACTATCCATATGTAATTTTCTAAGCTAAGATAGAAGGTAAATCGGACGGAGATTGTGATGTAAGGATACCCACTCGAGCTGCAGAGTTCGAGATTTGAGGTCGATTAGTAAAAATATAACAAGTCGTATGTACAGGACAAAAAGAAGGGGGGTCTACAATACTCTTGACAAATTACACCGAAACTAGAATGCCTAAAATACTACGTTTTCTTTAAAGTTAAATTTGGCAATTACAAGACCAGAGGTGCTATCAATGTTAAGATTGGAAAAGATATAATAACATAACACCCGTAGCCGATTCAATAAGTCGAGAAAAAATAAAGATTTTAGAGGAGCGACTCCGAAGAGAGTAGTGCGGTCAAGAAGGGTCTCAATATTGATAGGTAAGGCGGAAGCGGGTTCGACCTGAGGGGAGAGAGTAGAGCTGTCTGAGGTGCCAAGCCCCCACCCCAGTGGTGGCAGGTCCGTAGCGGATGCACTCCTGGGCAGACTCGGCATCAGTAGGAGTTTAGACCGCAAGCGTGTCTCTCAGTGATACGGTCGGCGAGGGAATGTGGTTTAGACATTGTGACGTGGTTACATTGATCTAAGTTCAAGTTCGGGCTTGAACTTGGCACGGAGTTCTAATCGCCCAGACAATGATTATTACGTATAACTTTCCGTCGGTCAACCGTAGGAGACTGGCCCAGCAATTCAGCGGAGAAGGCCGGAAGGGGATTGCTTTTGTAGACTCGAGAGCCCGCGTCTTCTACCCTTTGGATAGGTACTCTGGTCACCTGACTCGAAAAAGATGCAACTTGTGGGGCTTTCTGAATGGCCGTTTTAGACACTGGCCTAGAGAGCACCCAACCGAAAACTGTTTCTTGCTCATCATGCTGACTAGACGTTCAGTAATGAACGTGACCTCGGAGCCAGAGTCGATCAAAGCGCGAGAGCGAAAATTGGTCCCCAGATGGCAAATATTAATCATAGCCGTGCTATACTTATTTATTTATTTATTTATTTCATCCTAGCGCGACAAGCATTTTATACTTATAAATTAGGGCGCTAGTCACAACAAGTGTAATATTAACTTTTGACATTTAAATTACTAACATTAAGAAGTGATAACAATTACAATTACATACATTCGAACTTATATACTAACATTTTAATAATATAATATTTAGTTTAGTTTTAATTTAGTTTCTAGGAATTTCACTCTTACTCTCCGTTCAACCCCTCTCTACTATCACAAATTCAAATTATGTAGTGCGTAGATGATTCTCCAGTGCGATTTTGAACTGCACTCCCCCACTGATTGCCTTGATGGCGTGGGGAAGATGATTCCAAACTCGAACAGCATATACAAAGAACTGTTTCATTGTGCATGTGTACCTGTATTTAAAGCAAACTATATTTTTCGTCCGTCTTGACGTGCTAAACTTAAGTCGTTCATATAAGTAAGATGGCGCTTTGGTATGTATAACTTAGTGCAGTAATACTAGGACCCTAAACTCTATCCAGGATTTAAGTGGCATTTCGATAATTTTTATCATTACGTCCGAAATATGGTCAGTTCTACGTCTTTTATAAATATATCTCGCGATATTATTAAAAGCAACTTGCAGCTTGCGTTGGCTGGCAGAGTTACTTTCACTAAATACTTCTATACCATAGAAAAGAACTGGTGTGATGTACATTTTGGCAATTGTTTGTCTTATTTTCACTGGGAGAAAATCTTTAGTTAGGTATAAATTTATAAGGATCCCAATAGCTTTTCCGACTGATCTGTTTATGTAATCATCCCATGTCAAAGTTTGGTTAAACATAAAACCTAAGTTGTTTGCACGTTCTACATATTCAATGGGGATGTTTTCAATAGTCAATTTTTGTATTGCATTAGTGTCGAACTTTCTTTTACCTATGACTATGCATTTTGACTCATTTGGATTTAATCCCAGCCCATTCATTTTAGCCCACTGACTTACACTTTTCAATTCACTATTACAGACACGAATACAGTCATTAACTCTACTAATAGGACGACTAACAAACATTTGAATATCATCGGCATACATATGAACGTCACAACTTGACAATATACTCGGTAGATCATTTACATACATAGAGAACAATAATGGCCCTAAAACGGATCCTTGAGGAACACCACGCTTGACACAAAGTAATGACGAGTACATATTATTTATACACACAGACTGCATACGATTACTCAAGCACGAAACAATTAGTCTTGTTGCTGCACGCGAAAAATTACATAGACGACTTAGCTTAAAACAAAGAATTTCGTGGTTAACCGTGTCAAAAGCCTTACTATAATCTAGAAGGGTCAGAAACGTTATATTGTCCCAGTCCAATTTTTCTCTTATCCGTTCAACTACGTTTATTATTGCTGTTGTACAACTTCTGACCACTCGAAAACCTGATTGCTTATTTGTCAAAAGTTTTTTAGTTGTCAAGTAATTTGTCATCTGATTAGCCATAAGTCGCTCTAAAATTTTTGACAAGTATGGTAGAATGGAAATTGGACTGTATTCATTGACTGATTTTGGAATTGGAAGTATTTTAGCTACTTTCCAAGAATCAGGAAATACGGATTGAGTCTACGCTGTGTTGTATATGTAGGTTATGTACGGCAATATGTTTGGCAAAAGCTTTGACTTAATCTTTAACATCGATTCGAGGACATCTGACTCAGTTACACATGAAAAACTAAAACTATTATCACAGGTACCATTATCACAGAAGCAGTGTACATCATCACAGTTACTATAGAGATTTTGAGGCACGCACTCAACATAGTCAGTTTTGGTCACTTCAGGTACTTTACAGTCTAAAAAAATTCTATTAAGTTCGTGAGGATCAATATCACAGATGCGCGGAGTAGTGGATTTACCAACACCCAGTTCTTTAATATACGCCCATTTCTGCTGATTTGATCTCGCTAAATTAAATTTGTTGCAAAAGTATTTTCTTTTCTCTGAGTTGATTAACTGTATCACATTTTTCCTAATTATCTTATATTGTGCAGCATGGTGGGCTGTTCTGTACCGCTTCCATTTTTTAAAAGCGATATCTCGTTTGTTAATTAATATTTTAATGTTCGAATTGAACCAGGGATTTCCACGAGGGTTGACCGTTTTTGTCACCAGCGGAATCGATCTGGTATATAGATACGTTATATTATTTTGTAGGACAGTCAGTTGTGAATTAATATTAGCATAGTCATAAATAGAGTCCCAGTCACATGAAATAAAGTCAGCACTTAACAAGGCATAGTCAATGTTTCTAAAATTTCCATAAACTATTCTGCTTTCAGTTAAGTCAGTATGAAAATTATAGGTCAAGAATATTAGGTCGTGTTTCGAAAACATTGGCATTGATAGTTGACTGTAAGTAGAAATTTTATGACAGTCGGTTACAAAAAATAAGTCAAGTAAGGTATCACAGTGATTTAAGAAATGCGTGGGTGCAGACGAATTTACTAACTTTAATCCCATAGATTCTATGTCGTCCGATAATTGCCTTTCTCGCAGGACATTGCTGTTGAAGTCTCCAGCTAATATTACATCTGAATAGGCAAGCGACATGGTAGACAATACGTCAGTTAAGTTTTGATATTCTATATATCGATGTGGTCTATACACACAGCCTATTAAAATTTTGGAAGAGTGTATTATGCTTGTGACTTGAACAAATATCCACTCAACTGCACTTTCACTTGGGTGATTACATACAAGTTTAGCATTTAAACGTTTACTTACATATATAGCTACACCTCCAGCGTGACTATCTCGATCAGATCGAAACAAATCATAACCAGTACACTCTACTAACGGGGAGATGATGTAAAGAGAGTGAGATTCCTAACAGAGACTATTACAAGATGAGTAGAGATATTAAACCTAATGAGAAACATAAAGTAGAGGACAAGATGAGTAGAAATATTAAACCTAATGAGAAACATAAAGTAGAGGACATAAATTAGTTCTATTCTATCGAAAATTACTCCGCCCAGTTCCAGGTCCTCCAGATGTGGATTGAGTCGCCACCTCAGCCACAGCTTCCACTCTCTGTAGGGCACAGAGCTCAGCCATGCTCTTAAGGCACACAAATTCGCCGCGAACACTCTGCCGAACGTAGACCATTGCACGGCGGGTGAAGACAGCCGACAGAGCATTACGCTTCTTCATCTTCATTGCCTCTCTGAAGATGTCGTAGTTGGTTTTAGAGAGCTGTTCGTTGATGTAGAAGGGTTGTTTGGACTGGATTCCAAACAACTCCAAGCTAAGTGGCTGCTTGGTCTGCCGTCGATGTTCTCCAGCCCGTTGCAGCAGCATGATTTTTTCGCGCCATAGCCGTGCTCACGAGAACCGCACTTGTACCGGAAGCGAAATAAGACTGAACGTTGGACAAGGATGCGGAAGAGCTCGGGTGTTGTATGGATATGGAAGTCGGCTCGCTGGAACTTGGATAACCACGGTGCAGCAGCGTGTGGTGCCGTTCCCCACAAGTGACGCAGTTGTGGGCGCTTTGGCATTCTCGGATCTGTCCTCGTGCGAAGCAGTTCAAGCATGGCTGTTTCTGTTTAATGTAGCTGGAACGAGCATCAACGGTCATATGGAGGAAGCGAGGACAATCACGGATTGGATGATTCTCTTTGGAGCAGAGATCACATGTCCTCCTCTACGGATTCACTGTTGTCTCAAACGAGTGAACCCTCCTAGGAACAGGACTCCCTTGGGACCGGAACGGGTTATTTTTAGAAGATGGCGGATTCGGGTCGCCTTTCGAACTATGTGCATGGGACGGGTTGCCCTCGATGGCCTCTAAAGTCAGATACCTCTGACTCAGGAAGGAGTCCATCTCCTTCCATGGGGTATCTCCTTCTTTTTGGTGACGGAGTCTTCCCACGAGGCCCGGGTCAACTTGGACAATTTGTAGGCGCAAATCATTACCAACAAACTGTCCCAGTTTTCGGTAGAGACCTTGGAATGTGCCAGTGCGGTTAGCACCCCGTGGATCGTCCCTTGGAGCTCCTTCAGAGAACGACTTGATTCGGAAACAACTGGGGACAGCGAGAGGAGAATATTAATCTGGTTGGTCACCAGGAGCCGGTTGTTCTCATACCGGTCACGGAAGGAATTCCATTCTGCCTCGAAGCCATCGTTGGTCAACGGGGATTTTTCCACGATGGCTTTTGGATCGCCACTGGTTTTCGTGGTTAAGTGGTACAGCTTTTCTACGGGTGAGAGTCTAGGATTATGAATATAAATGGTTGTGAAGAGGTCCCGAAAAGTGGGCCAGCGAACGTAATCCCCCGTAAAAACTTCGATGTCACAGGTTGGCAGTCGACAGCCGCCATTGGAGTCCGGCTGTGCAGGAGGACGGACTACTGGGCTGGCCGATTGGACTGTAGGGTTGTCTAGGCACCGTTCATAGTCGTCGTAGCACGTGTCGTACATGGCTTGGATCTCTAGTTGGTTGTCAGGATCTTCGTCAACTGACGCTATGGAACAGGCCTCAAATTCAGCATCCACCTTTGCCCACATGCTCTGTAACCGGTCTCTACGGACCTGAGCGATAGCGGGGGATGGCGTGCTGGTACCGGAAGCGGTAAAGCGGTCTTTCAAACTGGTCAGCCTGCCGATGGCTGCTACCCATTTCGCACGTGCGGAGAGGAATGCTGTTTGGGCCATTGGAGAAGTGCCTCGAGAGCTGATGGGACTGGTAGGTGGAAGAGCTGGCACCTTTAGCGTGACTGGCGAAGGGAACAGGACCGATTTTCTCTTTGCCGCGGAACTCGTACTCGGGTAACTTTATCGGTTTAGTCACCGAGGTAGGTGTTCCTGGGGCGGAACCACTGCATGGTGTCCTACCACCTGGAGCGAGCAATGGCAAAAGTTTTTTGCTGTCCTCGTCATCAGTGGGCATGTTTCGACCTCAGCCGCTGAGAACAACGAAACGGAAGCGGAAGTGTCGGGCGGATGGACACGGAAAAGGGACCCAAGAGCCCTTTGGTAATAATTTGTTGGCACGTCGGAGGCGCTTGGGAATGCTACGGCGATCAGGCACTAATATTGGGAGTCGGTGGTAAGTGGCGACCAAAAACAATATACCCGCCGAAAGTAGGGTAGCGCGTCACTGGACAAGCCACCACCGAAAACAATACACCCTCAGAATACAGGGTAGCGTGTTACTTTGGCGCTCCGTTATGCTCAAGAGCGGCGCCAATAACCTGCTCTTCCAACAAGAATAATAACGCGCGCAACGGTGGAGAGGCGAACGCGAAAAAACAAAACGAAAGAAGGCACCGCTATTGCTGCTTTTATGTATAGATGTCGGTGCGGGAGGAGTGCACTTGTATAGACGCAAGAATATTCGGCTAATATATATGTGTTAAGGTATGCAGGTATGGAAAAAATAAGTGTAGATTCGGATAGATGGCTTATATGTATATGTTGGGATGCGTATGTAGATTGGTAAAATATGTATGTTCGGATAGGTGCAAGAATATGCAGTTGTATATTTTTATATATTTCGGATATATATATATATATATGATGCGCTAGGATATGCGGTTGGGATATACATATATGTGCAAGAATATGCAGTTTGATGTGTATATATTTCGGATGTATATATATATATATATGGGCATTTCTCTGACGAGGTCTACCGAGGCCAAAAAATTTAAATTCAATAAAAACGCATTTAAATATAGTTTTCTCGGGGTTTTCTTTTTAAAAGATATTGAAAATCCACCAATTTAATTAATTGACATATAATTTCATTAACTTTTATCTGAAAACCTATTCAAATTAGCAAAAGTTCACTTTTTTGGTATTTTTTTGTCATGTTTGCCATTGTTTTTTTCGCCTATAAGAAAGATGATTCTTGATAAACATTTTTCCTCAGTCTCCTTTACATATTGAACTATCTAAAAAAAATTCCAGAAAATTTTCTTAATATCGGTTAACGGAATTTTTATTACATTTATAAAGCCAAGAAATTTTTGTCCCGTGCGACATGTCCCGTGCGACAGAGGCTTAAATTTAACTTAAAAAAAACTACTACTATAACCATTTTATGAATGCAAAACATTAATCAGAAATTCGCATAAATATATCGCCAAAACTTTCGCTGAAATCTGAGTTTGAATTGGTCGCCGCCAAAACCACTTCTATATTTGTCCCGTGCGAATACCATGCTTTTTTGCAAATATCTCGAAAACGAACAGTAGCCAAAAATTGCCCTTAGCACCAGCTATGGAGCTAGTCAAGTGGCGAATCATAACGGTAAAACAATTTTGAAAATCGGTTTCTTTTTTACATTTTTACAACTTGAAATGCGTACGAACGTCCCGTGCGACATCAGAGAAATGCCCATATATATATGATGCGCAAGGATATGCGGTTGGGATATATATGTGCAAGAATATGCAGTTGTGATATATATGGATGTAGGTGCGTTTAATTGCGGATTAGTATATTTACATATATATATACAGACGCAAGAATATGCAGCCAATATATATATAGTGACAGATCTATAGCCCATGCTCCGCATACCCTTTATCTATGTCCGTTACCCTACACCCACTTACTATAAACAATCCAACACTCTCAGTTTCGATAAGTTCCCATAAACAATCTCACACTCGAAGTTGACCACTTGTAGCCGATAGCCGGCAATGTAAACAAACACCCTAAGCTAGAAATTGAACATAAAACAATAGATGCCGTGTATTCAGCCGCACTAGAATCATGCCACGCTCTAGAGATCAATTTTTAATCGATTCCTAAGAATCACGCCATCCTATCTCACCAATCAGAACCAATCATAAAACCGAGGAGGCCCATATTCTTAGCTACCCTCAAGTAATGCAACACCGATCATACGCAGCGGAAGCCTTTCATCAAAAGTCGCTTTCCCACATATCGATCGAGGCACGTACGCCATCCAACGCCAGCCAACGCCTCCGAATCATAAGCCGAGTACCACGATATAAATAGTCTACATCTAAGTAGGGACTTCAGTTCTGTTTAAGACAAACGTCAATCGCGACACTGTCGGAGAACTCACCCAAGTTAATTCCGTTCAAGACATCTGACTTTAGTCATCGTCGGGAAAGCTAACTAACAATTGTACATTAGAGTTTAAGTGAACAAATAAATCTTTTTAAAAACTTAAACTCGAGTGTCGCATATTTGACTTTATATTATTTAATAGTAATCTGGGTACCAAGACTCAGGCAACGGAAGGTTCAACTCCTCAGCTCCATTTCTTCTAGTACACACAAGTACTACTAATGCACAAGTACCTCATGCACTACTACTTCGCTTGTTGAGCCTGAATCTTATAGGTAAATCCATTATGCGTACCATATTTTTCAACAAAAACGAGGACAGACTGGTAGGTCTGTAGTCCTTGGGTGAGATGTGGCTTATCATCCAAGCCTTGATGAAGACTACATTCACCTCCTTAAATTCTTTGGGCACGTAGCCATGGTAGTAGGTGTGGGTATGCCACTTGTTGCATGGCTGGTTTGGTCTTGTCCGGCTACGGGGACTTGTAGGGACTGAATGATTTGATAGCCCATGTGATCTCGTCTGGTGCTATTATCTCCCTTACGAGATTCTCAATTTCCTCTCCCGGTTGTTGTTCTACGTTGATGACTGCGATGAGTTTGCCGCCGGTAACATTAGAACCAGAGAAATGGACTTTCATTAGCAGCTCTAGGGATTCTCGGCTGCTTTCTGCGAACTACCATCCTGGTTGCGCAGTAGGCCAGGTGTGATAGGCGCCTTTCACAGCACTCTTCGAAGTCTTCAAGCCTCTGTGGTGCTGTCTATGGATTCGACGAAGGCGGCCTTGGTTCCCTTTTCGGATTTTTAGGATTCTTATAGGCATTGAAACATTATAGGCATCCCAGCCTTTCTGTATGTTCGTCACTATAGTTTTATTGAAAAGTTCCTTTTCCGTAAGAAGCTTCAAGTTTTTTAAATCAGGTTAATCAGGTTTTTAATGAGGTTATCTAAAAATCCTTATGACTTTCGAAGTCAGATTCAGCCAACCCAAAACATAAGGTGCGAATAGTTAGACCAAAGACAATATAAACACTAAGGTATGCCGCGCCTTACAAAATTTGCAGCTCGATTCCTGACTGGCTGGAATTTAAAATTATTCCAGCTTGAATAAGAGAGAGACAGATAGACGGCGAGACAGAGAGTCCTTTAGTTTCACACGTTCTGTACGTAAGGCTGAGCTTTAACTGTATGTGTGTACATATTGGCTGCTTGTTTGTAATGGTTGTTGACGACGCCGCTGTCGAAGAAAATATCTATTACTTTAAAGCTGAATGGAGATTATGATATTCCGATGATGCATGCACAAAATATAAAAAATTGTATATTTTGTATATTCTTTATATGCTAATTTTGTTTAATGTAGGGGAGTGTAAGGTATCGTGGCATGTAAGGTATGGTGGCGGACTTGTCATATCTGGCGTGTTACGTCATATCTAAAACTTTTGATCACTATGGTCGATGCCTTTAATCGTGCTGACATTTTATATGCAGTAGTATTAATGAGGGGACGTGTGCTTTGAACTCTAAGTGATTTTTAATAAAAAGGTAGTGAAAAAAAATACATAAATTTTTTTTGGATATGTGTTTGGACAGTGACAGAGTGAAGATTTTTTTAAAAATTGAGTCTGGGAAGCATTCGGAACGTATATTTAGGCCTTTGCCAACAGTTTTTGATATTTCAAATTTTTTTTATTTGCGAAGAATGACAGTGACAACGTCATATTTCCACCAATAGGTTGTAAGGTATGATGGCGGACTTTTGTAAGGTATAGTGGTGGATCAATTTTTAGCACGAGTTTCAATTGTCTTTGCCTTTTTGTGTACAGAAGAGTATAAGCTAAAACTCAGTAGCGGATAGGGTTTTCGTCTTTAGACAAGAAAGGAAAAAAAGCGTCTAAAAGAAGAACAACATCGGAGCAATCCACAGGAAAAAGAGTGAAGCTCGAAAAGGAAGATGCTGATCGAGATTTTCAATATTAGTTCTTTCTTGTTCTGCTATTTTTCATTATTTCCAATAGTTTAAATAAATGATTTTCAGATCTACATAATGTTTTAGTTAATCCGCCACCATATCATACAATTTTCAAAAATGCAAAAAAATTATTGGTTTGCGCGAAGAGCTGCATTCCATTAAAATTTAAGCAACCGCTTCTGACAGAAATATGCTCAATAGATATCAGCAACTGCCTGCTTTTGAAATTTTGATAAATTTGGTTTTTGAGAGAGGGAGATGCAAAAATCGAAGTGTCCGCCACTATACCTTAGACTCCTTTACTATAAACGAATATCATTATATGTAAATATATACAAATGCAAAATATATATCAGATAAAATATCAAATTATATTTGTCTATAGGGTATTAGTGAGTCGCGGTAATATTAAAACTCAGCAAATAAATGTGTGTCTCAAGAAATTTTCTCAAAAGTATTTTGCTGGCAATTTTGGCAGCTCGGCACACGTACACACACATGTGTACTTACAGTTCCGTGTATACTCATACAAGCAAGCTCATTCTATTTTGAGATCTGCGAGCGCACTGAAGTTCCTGCGAGAGAGATAGCGCTCTTCTTAAGAACAACCCACCCTACAAAACAGAATTGTATGAGCGTTGGACATCTTAGTGTTTATATTGTCTTTGGTCAGACCCTCAGATCAGAAAAAAAATTTTGTTTGTGAGGCTGGTTTATGAAAATGAATAAAAATTGCATTTTTTCATTTGTACTGAAATGTTTACACTTTCCAACAGATTTTGTAAGTTAACTTCTTTTTTTTATCGCAATAGATCAGACTTCAATTACACTACTCGATAAAATTTAACTTTTGTCCCCGCTGTGGCCCAAAATGACTTTATCTGTAACGTTTAACTGTAAGCCCGACTTAGTCGGAGAGCGGATGGAAAAATTTCAGAGCTTTTTCGACTGAGCGGATACAGTATGATTGATGCCGGAGACCTGTGCCTGGATGGGTTGGAATGGCTGTTTGATCGGGCTGACTAGACGCTCCGTAATGAACGTGGCCTCGGAGCTAGAGTCGATCAAAGCGCGAGAGCGAAAATTGGTCCCCAGATGGCTAATACGGAAGCGAAATAAGCCTGAACGTTGGAAAAGGATTCGGACGAGCTCGGATGTTGTACGGGGTGTGGAAGTCGGCTCGCTGGAACTTGGATTGCCACGGTGCAGCAGCGTGTGGTGCCGTTCCCCACAAGTGACGCAGTTGTGGGCGCTTTGGCATTCTCGGATCTGATGTCCTCGTGCGAAGCAGTTCAAGCATAGCTGTTTCTATTTAATGTAGCTGGAACGAGCATCAACGGTCATATGGAGGAAGCGAGGACAATCACGGATTGGATGATTCTCCTTGGAGCAGAGATCACATGTCCTCCTCTACGGATTCACTTTTGTCTCAAACGTGTGAACCCTCCTAGGAACAGGACTCCCTTGGGACCGGAACGGGTTATTTTTAGAAGATGGTGGATTCGGATCGCCTTTCGAACTATGTGCATGGGACGGGTTGGCCTCGATGGCCTCTAAAGTTAGATACCTCTGATTCAGGAAGGAGTCCATCTCCTTCCATGGGGTATCTCCTTCTTTTTGGTGACGGAGTCTTCCCACGAGGCCCGGGTCAACTTGGACAATTTGTAGGCGCAAATCATTACCAACAAACTGTCCCAGTTTTCGGTAGAGACCTTGGAATGTGCCAGTGCGGTTAGCACCCCGTGGATCGTCCCTTGGAGCTTCTTCAGAGAACGACTTGATTCGGAAACAACTGGGGACAGCGAGAGGAGAATATTAATCTGGTTGGTCACCAGGAGCCGGTTGTTCTCATACCGGTCACGGAAGGAATTCCATTCTGCCTCGAAGCCATCGTTGGTCAACGGGGATTTTTCCACGATGGCTTTTGGATCGCCACTGGTTTTCGTGGTTAAGTGGTACAGCTTTTCTACGGGTGAGAGTCTAGGATTATGAATATAAATGGTTGTGAAGAGGTCCCGAAAAGTGGGCCAGCGAACGTAATCCCCCGTAAAAACTTCGATGTCACAGGTTGGCAGTCGACAGCCGCCATTGGAGTCCGGCTGTGCAGGAGGACGGACTACTGGGCTGGCCGATTGGACTGTAGTTGTTGTCTAGGCACCGTTCATAGTCGTCGTAACACGTGTCGTACATGGCTTGGCTCTCTAGTTGGTTGTCAGGATCCTCGTCAACTGACGCTATGGAACAGGCCTCAAATTCAGCATCCACCTTTGCCCACATGCTCTGTAACCGGTCTTTACGGACCTGAGCGATAGCGGGGGATGGCGTGCTGGTACCGGAAGCGGTAAAGCGGTCTTTCAAACTGGTCAGCCTGCCGATGGCTGCTACCCATTTCGCACGTTTGAATTGGTTTTCATTTCTTCTTTTCAGCTCTTAAGTGTTATAATCCTAGAGAAAAATTTTGTTTTACGAAATCGAGTTGTCGTTAAACTATGCTAGAGATACCCTACCATACCACTTGCCTAAAATACATTACATATCATATCATTTTGTCTTCGTTTTAACTAATGTTTCAATTTCGATTAAAAGTTGAGCCCCCGCAAATAAAAGGACTCAGAAGGCTGAAAAAGGACAAAACCGAGATTACGAGTGACTGGAGGATTGCATGTAGTCCGCGGGACTACATATGGTGTGTTACATCCCGTATATGTATACGTCATTATATGTTCAAAATTCATAATTTATAGTGAAACAGGACATACATATCTTGTATGTGTGTGTCTGTATGTATGGTGTGTAGGAAAACAAACAGTCAATTGGCTATGGGGAGGTGAAGTTAAAAGAGACGACGAGACATTGGAATTATATTTGCTACGGCCTGTCTGTGTCCATTTGCATTTGGGTTTGGGTACGTGTTTCTTGTGAAGAGAAACTCATCTCATCCCATAAGGAACTAATAAGCTACAGTCTTAAACTATATTTAAATTAGGTGCAAACAAAATATATAGATTAGGCGATATATCGATATAGAAAACAATGCAGAAAACAGTTACATGAAAGTGTTACGAATACAAAAATAGTTGGGTTGAAGAGCTGGGAGAAAGAATGCGGATCGGGGATGGGGGTGGGTTTGGGTATGCAAGCATGGGAGAGGACGGGAAGGCGAGGGTGAGCTCTTAATGATCATCATTCGTTCATTTGTTACAGATATTTTCGATAGTTGCGCAAATGCGCATTCCCGTCCTCGACGACGCCACCGACGCCCACTGCAGCAGCGGCACTCTCGAAAGAGGGCGGCTCGATGACCATTCCAGGGCTATGCGGATCACATGTACTGTGTGGCAGGCCAGAGCCCGAGCCTCCCATGGAAGAGCCACAGACTCTTTTGGTCCGTCGCCGGCCGCGAGGCCCCACTCCCCGGGAACGTCGGCCACCGGAGCCACTGCCACCGCCACTGCCCCCGCTGCCACCGCCGTTATTTCCGATGCCGCTGCTGGAAGTGGGCGTCCCCCCGCCGCTGCCACCGCAACCACCGCCATTGCTTCCAGGGACACTCTCACCTAACTCGATGGCCTCCAGGGAGGCAGCCAGGGCGGCATCTGTGGTGGTAATGCGGGTACGCATCACGGCACTGCGTCGCCGGGCACTAGAGCCGCCGCTGGAGCCACCCCCACCGTCACCGCCAGCCGCATTGGATGTACCCCGCTTGCCGGGACGACGTTTGCGCCTCTTTTTGTTGCCATATCGGGGATCGTAGTCGTACTCGTCGTCTGCCGGCGACTTTGGCTCTTCCAGCGAGTTGACATCGTTCATGTCTATGTCATCGTAGAACCATTCCTTGGGCAATTCTTCCTTGGACTGCGTTAACTGCTGCTGATGGTGCTGATGCTGCTGTTGCTGCTGTTGGTGGTGGTGCTGCTGCTGGCTATCCTTGCTGTCGGAGGTGTCGCCACCGGCGGCCCCCAGGGAGCTGGACTCCTCCAGACTGAAGGCTCCGTTGAAGTCGTGCGTGGTGTCGCTGTGCAGTGCAGCTAGGACCGAAGGCGTCGTTGTACCGGCCCCTGTTAGCATGTTGAGACTGAGGGAGGAGGAGCTGCTGCCGCCGCCCAGACTACTCAGGCCGATGCCCAGATTAACGCCGCTGGCCACCAGCGCTTCATGCTCCTTGCGTAGCGCCTGGAAGGGTCGCTCGGGAAACCGACTGTACATCTTGGTCAAGTATTGGCGGCGGCTCTTTCGCCACCTAGCTGCCGGATACGTGTAGATCTGCCCCTGCCGAAAGCCCGGCATCCGCTGCCGCTTGTCCATGAACAACTGTGAGTGGTTCTGGGCTACGCCCGTTTGCGGATCAAGAAACGGCAGCCGGAGGCGTCGCTCGATACACAGGCGTGTGTTTAAATTGGCGCTGTACTCGATCGTCTCCCGGTAGCTGACATCCTTTAGGAAGTTCTCAATTTTTGCCAGATTGGGCATCGACACTATCTGTATGTTGACGGCCGAGGACATGATACTGGACTGGATCCTGATCTGGCGCTGGCTCCGGATCTGCGCGGTAATTAATCGGTGCTAAACTTGCGTCCAGAACCTTGGACTAATCCATCCTCCCAGTGGCTACTGCTTCTGCTTCTGCTTCGGCTGACGACAACTTGGATTTTTTGTATTTTGTTTCTTATCTTGTTCGCCTTCTTTCTCTTATTTTTTGAGTGTGTTTTCACAACGTTTTCACTGTGTGTTTTCGCAAAGCGTTATCTAGGGGATTTTGGGTGCCATTTTACGTGTTTATGTGAGCGGCAGAGAGGACGAGCTCCCCATGACTTTCTTATTGTTTTATTCAAAAAGGTTAACGCTAATTTGCTGCGTTTACTTCTTTGCCTTTTGCCGATTTTCTCACGTGAGCAGAGGAATGCTGTTTGGGCCATTGGAGAAGTGCCTCGAGAGCTGATGGGACTGGTAGGTGGAAGAGCTGGCACCTTTAGCGTGACTGGCGAAGGGAACAGGACCGATTTGCTCTTTGCCGCGGAACTCGTACTCGGGTAACTTTATCGGTTTAGTCACCGAGGTAGGTGTTCCTGGGACGGAACCACTGCATGGTGTCCTACCACCTGGAGCGAGCAATGGCAAAAGTTTTTTGCTGTCCTCGTCATCAGTGGGCATGTTTCGACCTCAGCCGCTGAGAACAACGAAACGGAAGCGGAAGTGTCGGGCGGATGGACACGGAAAAGGGACCCAAGAGCCCTTTGGTAATAATTTGTTGGCACGTCTGAGGCGCTTGGGTATGCCACGGCGATCAGGCACTAATATTGGGAGTCGGTGGTAAGTGACGACCAAAAACAATATACCCGCCGAAAGTAGAGATATATATGTGCAAGAATATGCAGTTGTGATATATATGGATGTAGGTGCGTTTAATTGCGGATTAGTACATATACATATATATATACAGAAGCAAGAATATGCAGCCAATATATATATAGTGACATATCTATAGCCCATGCTCCGCATACCCTTTATCTATGTCCGTTACCCTACACCAACATACTATAAACAATACAACACTCTCAGTTTCGATAAGTTCCCATAAACAATCTCACACTCGAAGTGGACCACTGGTAGCCGATAGCCGGCAATGTAAACAAACACCCTAAGCTAGGAATTGAACATAAAGCAATAGATGCCGTGTATTCAGCCGCACTAGAATCACGCCACCCACTAGAGATTACGCCATCCTAGCTCATCAATCAGAACCGACTATAAAACCGAGGAGACCCATATTCTTAGCCACCCTCAAGTAATGCAACACCGATCATACGCAGCGGAAGCCTTTCATCAAAGGCCGCTTTTCCACATATCGATCGAGGCACGTACGCCATCATCGGCGCCGAAGCCGAAGCCAACGCCTCCGAATCCCAATCCGAGCATCACGATATAAATAGTCTACATCTAAGTAGGGACTTCAGCTCTGTTCAAGACAAACGTCAATAGCCGTCGGAGAATTTACCCAAGTTAATTCCGTTCAAGACATCTGACTTTAGTCATCGTCGGGGAAGCTAACTAACAATTGAACATTAGAGTTTAAGTGAACAAGAAAATCTTTTTAAAAACTTAAACTCGGGTGTCGCAGATTTAACTGGCGCAGTCGGTAGGATCTCAAGCTTAAAAGTGGAATACTTTTTTTAAGACGATCAATTTGCGTAGTTACTGTTACAGTTGTGTAATAACCTACAGTGATCAGAGAAAAAGTGACAATACTTAACTAAAGAGATCCGCCAAGGAATCAACGTGTAACTAACACACGACTCCATTAATATTTTTGAAACTAATAAACTAAAAATAAAAAAAATCAACATGCCGCTATCAGAAGTACACTTAAACCAAGCCTTGAAGTCAATCAGGCAAATCCTACCATACGATGGATGCCCAGAACGATTGAGTTCGTTCATAAGCAGGATCGAGTACATCTCGGGAATGTACCCAACAGAAGACATCCGGCAACAGAGTATCATGTACGGAGCCACTAAGGGGCAACTGTGCGGACGAGCACAACTATTATCACAAAGTCTTCAACCCAACACCTAGTCCGATCTAAAGGCGGCATTAATCAGCAAATTCAAGAATCACACTCCATACGAGACGCTACTACAACAACTAAGTGACACAAATTTCAATGGGAGTATTCGTAAGTTCATAGAAGAACTAGAAATTAAGTCAAATATTATAATCAGCAAACTAAATCTGGAGACTAGCCCAGAAAATGCAATAATCTATAAAAACGCTCTGGCAAATTCCAGAGCGTAAGTTCATAGAAGAACTAGAAATTAAGTCAAATATTATAATGAGCAAACTAAATCTGGAGCCTAAATCTAGCCCAGAAAATCTATAAAAACGCTCTGGCAAATTCCACCAGATAGGCAATAGAAGATGGTTTACCATCTCACCGTCCATACCATCAACGGACCCGTCCGTCTGACTAAGAGCATTACAGTAAGGCAACCAAAAATTGTCCGACAAAACAAAAATGGTATATTCATAATTTTTCAGAAAATTATGATATACTATTAGGCAGAGAGTATTTGATTGCCAGTAAAGCCGTCATTGATTACCAAAATGGAACGGTAACAATAGGAGAGAGGTCATACCCAATCATCCAAAGTGGAGAAGCAATTGCAGACGGCAAAACCGCACAGAAAGGTGATAAACCATCTTGAACGAAAGATATAACCACACCTAAGTGCCTTGAACCATCTCCTGAAGGAGAGCAATACTTCGCTTCCGCGTTAGAGAATGTAACCAGCTAAGGCTGGAACATTTAAATGACGAAGAGAAAGAGAAACTAAAGAAAGTTCTTTACGAGTTTAAAGGCGTGCAGTACAAAGAAGGTGACAATTTGACCATCATTAGTACAATAAAGCACGAAATCAAAACCCATCACGAAGATCTTGTGTATCGTCGACCATACAAATATGCTCAAATACACGATCAAGAAGTGAATCAGCAAATCAAAGAGATGATTAGACAGGGAATCATTCGTAAATCGAATTCTCCCTATTGTGCACCCATTTCAATGATACCCAAAAAAATAGATGCTTCAGGGAAGCAAAAATATCGAATGGTAGTAGACTATAGAAGTCTAAATGAGGTGACAAATAAGGATAAATTTCCTACGCCACGAATGAACGAAATACTATTCAAACTACGAAGGTGTCAGTATTTTACGACCATCGATTTAGCTAAAGGATTCCATCAAATCCCTATGGAACCTAGCGCAATTCCAAAAACAGCTTTCTCAACGATGCAAGGCCATTACGAGTTCACTCGTATGCCTTTTGGGCTAACCACTGCCCTGCTACATTTCAAAGATGAATGAACAATCTGTTAGAAGATTTAATTTTCAAAAATTGCCTCGTGTATCTAGAAAACATCATTATTTATTCCACTTCTTTAGAAGAACATTTGCTGTCGCTTAGAAAAGACTTTGGAAAGTTGAGAGACGCCATGTAGTAACAACTAATGGCATAATACCTAACCCACGGTAAATATCCGCCATAATAAACAAAAATAAAATCATTCATAGGTTTATGTGGATGACACTCAAACTAAAGAAACGAGCTGTCATAGACCCAACCGAGGAAAAATACGTTGAGGCTTTCTTGAAGCTGAAAGTGCTTATCACCTCAAACTCCATCCTCGCATTCCCAGATTTCGATAAAATGTTCACGGTAACAACCGATGCAAGTAACATTTCATTAGGAGCGGTGTTGTCAGAAGACCACAAACCAATTTGCTACGAAGGTAAAACCCTAAATGAACACGAAATCAATTACTCAGCAATAGAAAAGAAATTACTAGCTATAGTTTGGGCAACTAAATATTTCAGATCCTATCTGTTCGGTAGAACGTTTGAGATATTAAGTGATCATAAACCCTTGGTTCGGTTGAATAACCTCAAGGAGCCAAACATGAAGCTACAACGATGGAAGATCAAATTAAATGAATTTGACTTCAAAATAAAATATTTACCAGGAAAAGAAAACCATGTAGCTGATGCGTTATCAAGAGTAAAGATTAACGAAAACCTACTTGGGGAAACCATTAATAGTGATTCTGCAACGGTCCATAGTGCTCAAGAAGATAATACAAATTATATTCCACTTACCGAGCGACCAATCAATTACTACAATGGGTAAATAGAACTGATCAAAGGTAATGAGGATAAGGTAAAAACATCCCATTATTTCCACAAGATACTGATAAAAATCACTTATACAGAAATGACAGAGTCATTAGCCAAAGATATAGTAAAGGAATATGTGTGTACAAAGAAGAGTGCAATATAATTTCATAATGAAAGAGATTTTTTCACTGTTCCAAAGGTCATTCCTGGAAATAATCAGTCCTAATCCTTTGACTAAACTGATTAAATCCAGAACCAAACTCATTGATATGCCGAATTATTCCGAATTCAAGGAACAAATATTGAAGAATCATAAAGAGCTACTTCACCCAGGTATCGAAAAGATCACTAATTGGTTTAAAGGAAATTCTATTACCCTGATTACCAAAAGTTAATCCAAAATATCATCAATGAATGTCCCACGTGCAACGTTGCTAAAACTGAGCATCGTAACACCAAACTAACATTCGAGATCACCCCTGAAATACAGAATATCAGAGAAAAGTATGTCATGGATTTCTATTTGGTAGGCAATCAACAATTCCTATCATCAAAAAGAAAGAAACTAATAAAAGTAAATATGATAATTGCAGAGTACCCGAAGAGAGTACTGGGAATCTGGAGCTACAACATGACTAAGATTTTAATCTTACTAATGTTCACCGTCCTACAGTCTACGGGACAGAATATAGAGATAAGTCCCATCAACTCAAGGAATGGATATCTCATATTCAAAACAGATACCATTAATATACCCATTAATTATGAATATCATTATTTAACAATTAATATTACAAAAACAGACAAAACATATCAGAGTTTACTAGACCAGGCAACCCAACGTAATCCAAGTCCAATATTTAGTCGAGAAATTGCAACGTGAATTCAATTTCATAAAAATAGCCAAACGAAACAAAAGAGTCCTTATAAATGCAGTAGGCACAATTTATAAATATCTATTTGGAACTCTAGATCAAGACGACAAAGCTGAACTAGAAGGGAAAATATACAATCTGGCTAGCCACAGTAATCAAGCTAACTAATTAAACTTAATAGTCCATGCAGTAAATTCTGGCATAGAAGTCAATAAATTAAACAAGGATAATGATAGAAATAAACAATTAGAAATACTAATATTTAACCTTCAGCATTTCACGGAGTATATAGAGGATATTGAATTAGGATGCAGCTAATAGGATTAAGGATCTTTAATCCAAAATTATTAAAGCAGGATTACCTGAAACACATCGATTCAGAGAAATTATTAAACATCAAAACATCCACTTGGTTAAAATCAGATACAAATGAAATATTAATAATTTCCAACATTCCACGAGAGATCAGAAATATTCCCATACTTAAAATTGTTCCATATCCAGATGAAGATAATAATATTTTCACTGACCTAACGCAAAATAACTATTACGTTTTGGAAAACGAGTTATATAATAAAGAATCAAAACGAAAAATAAATGATGAATGTATATCAGGAATAGTAAAACCAATCGCAACAAAATGTCCATATACTAACGCTCACCAAAGGTTTAGGTTAACCCGGACGACCCTCCGGGGGTCTCTCATAGGCCAGTGTGGCCCTTAGTAATCCGGTTAATTATGGACCTTGTTACGCGGGTGTTAGTTTTATATCACCTAAGATTGAGGTGTACTTGGCGAAGGCCAGCAGTTCCCTTGGCGACCTCCTGGAGAATTTCTCTCGCCAGCCCGACGCCTTCCTTAGCCAGAACGTCCGCCGCTTTATTTCCTTCAATGCCCTGATGGCTGGGAACCCAGTAGATCCGCACTGACTTGGTCGTGCTTAGTGAGTCCAATGCTTCCCTGCTCGCCAGGACACTTCTAGAACCAACCGCTGACGACTGCATGGATTTTATCGCCGCTTGGCTGTCTACAAACAGATTGACCACGTTATGTGGTCGCCCTGCTTGTTGTGGATTCCGCCTGGAATATGCTGCAGTGGTCTGGTAGCTTGTATGACAGCCCTATTTCGGGGTCTGTGCAGTATATGCCAGCTCCTACTCCTCCTACCATCTTGGAGCCGTCTGTATATATATTGAGATGTTCACTCTGGCCTTTTTTCCATTCTTCCGGTCCCAGAAATGCGTTTGTGTTGATGTCGAGACACGTTCGAGGGGTCATGTAGTCAGTATTACTGATCATGTCCCTGCCGATTGAACTGTGCCCGTATGCTTGTGTCTGCATGTTTCCTGAGGCAATGAGGCGCTGAGCGGCCTTTCCAGCCGTCAGATGCGCGTGGATATCCAGGGGGTCAATTCCGAGAATGGTTTCGAGTGCTTTTGTTGGGGTTGATCTCAGTGCCCCCGTGATGCAGAGCAGTGCCTGTCGCTGAGTCTTTTCCATAAGATTGTGGTACGTTTTCTTTTTAGTAGCTTGCCACCACACTAAGACTCCATACAGCAGAGTTGGTCGCACCACCGATATGTAGATCCAATGCATTAGAGCAGGTGACAGGCCCCATGTGCTGCTGAGCATCTTTGTTGATGCATATAGCGCAATGGTGGCCTTCTTCACCCTTTCCACTACATTGGGTCTCCATGCCAGCTTGCTGTCCAGTACTGTGCCAAGGTATTTGACTTGTGTTTTTGGGGTTAGCCTTGTTTGATCGATTTTTGGGGGGATCCATGACGGTACCTTGTACCTCTTGGTGAAGAGGATGAGGTCCGTCTTGTCCGCGTTGATACTGAGTCCTACTTCGTTCGCCCACTCACATATCTCCCTGAGTGTGTTTTCCATTATGGAGCTGAGTGTCGATGGACATACACCCGTAATAAGTATGCTTATGTCGTCTGCATAGGCTGTTATTTTTGAGGCTCTCCTTTCGAATCTCTTAATTAGGTCGTCGACCACCAGGTTCCACAGGAGGGGCGACAGTACTCCACCCTGTGGTGTGCCTCTATGTGCCCCTCTTACTATGGAGGCGGTACCCCATTCGGATTGAACCCGTCTACAACTGAGGAGATTCTTTATCCAGTGGTTGATTGCCGGGTGTGCGTTGGTTGCTTCTAAGCCCACGTTGTTGAATGCTCCGGAACTATCGACAAATACTCCTAGTGCATATTTCTTGGTATTGAGGGCTTTTTCGACATTAGCTACTAGCGAGTGTAGTGCTGTTTCTACCGATTTCCCTTTCGTGTAAGCATGCTGGTTGCTTGACATCAGTCCCCCTACTTCCTCTCTGATGTATAGCTCCAGCAGCTTTTCTAGCGTTTTCAGTAGAAAGGAGGTGAGGCTTATCGGTCTATAATCCTTGGGATTAACATGGCTGAACTTTCCTGCCTTCGGCAGGAAGACAACTCTTGAAGTTCTCCAATGTATAGGTATATAGCCTGTCCTCAAGCATGCCGTATAGATAGCGAAAAGCCATGGGGTGATCACCTCTTTGGCCACCTGCAACATGGCTGGAAATATTACATCCAGTCCAGGTGCTTTAATGCCTGTAAAGGAGTCTATGGCCCATTGGATTTTCTTGTGAGTTACTAGTCCTGCGGGGATGGTTTGTTCCTCTGTCGCTGGGTCATGTTGCGTTGTGGCATCAGTGACCTCGGTGCATCCAGGGAAGTGTGCCTCCATTAGTGCTGTCAGGGCTTCTTCGCTGCTCTCTGACCATTGTCCATTGTTGAGCTTGAGCTGACTCTGTATGGTGGGCTGCTTGGAGAGCAGCTTCCTGAGTCTTGCCGTTTCGGGCACCTTCTCGATGTTGGAACAGAAGTTCCTCCACGAGCTGCGTTGTGCCTTGCGTATCTCTTTCTTATAGTTTCTGAGTAGGTTCCTGTATTCCTCGTTTATAAACTCTTCATTCGCTTGTTTGGCGAGCTTGAAGAATTCCCGGAGGTTGTTTCTAAGGAGGGAGAGCTCTCTGTTCCACCAGAGTGGCTTGTTCTTCTTTTTTGTACTCGAGGGTGGGCATGCTGCACGGTACCCGCCCAGTAGCTCCTTGGATAGAGTCCCAAGAGACTTCTCTATTTCGTCAGCCGATTTTACCGACCCCGGACCGACCGCGAGCTTCGAGGTAACCGTCTTTTTGAACTTTTCCCAGTTTGTCTTCCGGGGGTTCCTATAGACGGCTACCTTCGAGGTGTGTTTAAATTCGTATTTAAACTGGATATACCTGTGATCTGAGAAGGATGGTCTTTCGAGGACCCTCCACCCAGTCACCGCGGCGCTCCTTCCCGTTACGAGTGTAAGGTCTAGCACATTTGATGAGGTTGGACCCACGTATGTGTAGTCCGCCCCCACGTTTGCTACTTCTATGTTAGTGGAAAGTATAAATTCTAGAAGAGACTCACCTCGGTCATTGGTGTCGGGGCTTCCCCATACATTGTGGTGGGCATTGGCGTCCGTACCAATGAGTATTTGGTAATCTTTGGATCCGGTTTCGTCTACCAGACTCCTTAGCTCTTCGGGTGGTGCGGGTCTGTCGTGTGCCATGTAGCAGGAGGCTACCAAGAGGCGCTTCTCCTCGCTTTCTAGCATCACTACTGTTAGGTCGTCTGTACTGTAATTAGACATAAGGTGAGCGTGGATCCCCTTTCGTACAAGTACGATGGTTCTGTTCCTGCTTACCGGTGTTGTGTAGAACAAGTTATATTTAGAGGACTTTAGTCCGGCCACAGAGTTGCCTGATGCAATCCATGGCTCTTGGACTAGAGCTATGTCGACGGGCCCTTGCTCCATGGCTATGAGGAGCTCCGTCGACGCCACCTTGCTTTTATGCAAGTTGAGCTGCAGCACACTCAGTGGCATGGGTGGCTGGCTCAACTCCGCTCGACGGGTTGACTACAATCGTCACATCACCGTCCTCTTCCTCCTCCGACTCGTCCAGCGCAAGCCCCTGGGCGGCCTCCACGATGGTGTCCAGACCTAGGTCCTTCTCCACCTCGCCTGCCTGAAGGGTGTGCGCGTCCTTGTCCCCGGGGTGGCGCTTTTTTAGGCGCAGGTATACACTGCCCATGCCCCACGCCATCTTCCCTAATCTGGGGTATAAGAGGTCCTCTGCCTCTTTATTTATTTGAAGGATTGCACACTGGCCCCCCTCTTTGGGTAGCGGACTCCCAGTGTGCAGCACCTTCCAATCACCCGTTGGGATCTCGGGATTTTGTCGCTGTAGGAGCTTCAGCGCCCTGTCTCCTTGGATCGCGATGGGGAAGACTACCTTCGCCTTCGGTATAGACGGGATCAGCTCCCTGTCTACCACCTCCAGCTTGGCGCCCTCCCACATCGCTTCCAGTTGGCCGACAGTTTGCATTAGCCACCTACGCGTTGGGTCATCTTTGCATTTGAGGATCTTAACCCCATTCAGCCACCCAGCGCCATCAAAGGTGGGCTTGTTGGCTGCGGGATCCTCCTCCATTCGTGCAAACAATGAGTCGACGAGCCGCGCGTGCACCAACTTCCACTGCGCCGCCGTCATTCTCCCGTTCTCATCGCTACGGTCGATCAGCGCCACGATCAGATGTCGTCTGGCCGCATCACTCGCCGTCCGCGACTTCGGGTGTTGTGTCGGTGGGATCGCCACTTTCTGTGGTGGGGCTGTGGCCTTCGGCCCGCGTTGCCGCTTGCTCGCCGGAGTGTCCTTGCTGGCACTCTCAACGGAGCGTTGCCTCTTGCACGCCAGCATCTCCTCCACCTTGTTGGCGTACTTCCCGATAGATGCCCTAATCTGGGGCATCTGCGAGAAGTGTCTTCTGCCCTCTTCCACCCGCTGTTCGGCCCAGGTTAGCCTGGCTTTCTCCTCTTGGGAGATGTCGGCTTTACCCTGGAGCCGGCTCAGGATTTTAAGGGCCGCTTTGTACTGCGAGAGAGCCTTCATCCCCTCCCTGGAGCGCTTTGGCCCGCTCACCAAAACTTTCAAATAAATTTCATAGAGCCCAATATATTGTTAACTTGCAAACTACCAAAAACTGTATTAAACCAAGATTGCTTAAAACAAGAACTAGTAGTAGAAGGCAACGCCTTGATAAAAATACACAATTGCAGCGTACAATTAAACGAATTCTTGATATCTAATTCAATACCAGAATTTGCACAAAGCGTATAAATCAACAATAATGTAACAAAAATTAAACCATTGTCATATTTGCAAACCAAAGAAATTGTAATAGAAAATACCCGATTAAATAATGTATTAAATGTAAGCTCAATATTTCTGTTTGTCATAATCATAATCTTAATAGGACTATTAAGCTATAAATTGTTTAATCTAAGTAAAAGCAAGAAGCTTAAACCCGACTCACACATAGAAACATCTTTAGACGAAGATGGGGAATCTCCAGGATGCATAGTTTTAGATGCACCTGAACTATATCCAAGGATAATCGCCTGAGGACAGGCTTAAATCTAACGTTTGGGGAGTGACATATCTATAGCCCATGCTCCGCATACCCTTCATCTATGTCTGTTACCCTACACCCACATACTATAAACAATACAACACCCTCAACTTCGAATCCCATAAACAATCCCACACTCGAAGTTGACCACTTGTAGCCGATAGCCGGCAATGTAAAAAAACACCCTAAGCTAGAATTGAACATAAAACAATAGATGCCATGTATTCAGACGCACTAGAATCACGCCACCCACTAGAGATTACGCCATCCTAGCTCATCAATCAGAACCGACTATAAAACCGAGGAGACCCATATTCTTAGCCACCCTCAAGTAATGCAACACCGATCATACGCAGCGGAAGCCTTTCATCAAAGGCCGCTTTTCCACATATCCATCGAGGCACGTACGCCATCATCGGCGCCGAATCCGAAGCCAACGCCTCCGAATCCCAATCCGAGCATCACGATATAAATAGTCTACATCTAAGTAGGGACTTCAGCTCTGTTCAAGACAAACGTCAATCGCGACACCGTCGGAGAATTTACCCAAGTTAATTCCGTTCAAGACATCTGACTTTAGTCATCGTCGGGGAAGCTAACTAACAATTGTACATTAGAGTTTAAGTGAACAAATAAATCTTTTTAAAAACTTAAACTCGAGTGTCGCATATTTAACTTTATATTATTTAATAGTAATCTGGGTACAAAGACTCAGGCAACGGAAGGTTCAACTCCTCAGCTCCATTTCTTCTAATACACACAAGTACTACTAATGCACAAGTACCTCATGCACTACTACTTCGCTTGTTGAGCCTGAATCTTATAGGTAGATCCATTATGCGTACCATAGTTTTCAACAAAAACGAGGACAGGCTGGTAGGTCTGTAGTCCTTGGGTGAGATGTGGCTTATCATCCAAGCCTTGATGAAGACTACATTCACCTCCTTAAATTCTTTGGGCACGTAGCCATGGTAGTAGGTGTGGGTATGCCACTTGTTGCATGGCTGGTTTGGTCTTGTCCGGCTACGGGGACTTGTAGGGACTGAATGATTTGATAGCCCATGTGATCTCGTCTGGTGCTATTATCTCCCTTACGAGATTCTCAATTTCCTCTCCCGGTTGTTGTTCTACGTTGATGACTGCGATGAGTTTGCCGCCGGTAACATTAGAACCAGAGAAATGGACTTTCATTAGCAGCTCTAGGGATTCTCGGCTGCTTTCTGCGAACTACCATCCTGGTTGCGCAGTAGGCCAGGTGTGATAGGCGCCTTTCACAGCACTCTTCGAAGTCTTCAAGCCTCTGTGGTGCTGTCTATGGATTCGACGAAGGCGGCCTTGGTTCCCTTTTCGGATTTTTAGGATTCTTATAGGCATTGAAACATTATAGGCATCCCAGCCTTTCTGTATGTTCGTCACTATAGTTTTATTGAAAAGTTCCTTTTCCGTAAGAAGCTTCAAGTTTTTTAAATCAGGTTAATCAGGTTTTTAATGAGGTTATCTAAAAATCCTTATGACTTTCGAAGTCAGATTCAGCCAACCCAAAACATAAGGTGCGAATAGTTAGACCAAAGACAATATAAACACTAAGGTATGCCGCGCCTTACAAAATTTGCAGCTCGATTCCTGACTGGCTGGAATTTAAAATTATTCCAGCTTGAATAAGAGAGAGACAGATAGACGGCGAGACAGAGAGTCCTTTAGTTTCACACGTTCTGTACGTGAGGCTGAGCTTTAACTGTATGTGTGTACATATTGGCTGCTTGTTTGTAATGGTTGTTGACGACGCCGCTGTCGAAGAAAATATCTATTACTTTAAAGCTGAATGGAGATTATGATATTCCGATGATGCATGCACAAAATATAAAAAATTGTATATTTTGTATATTCTTTATATGCTAATTTTGTTTAATGTAGGGGAGTGTAAGGTATCGTGGCATGTAAGGTATGGTGGCGGACTTGTCATATCTGGCGTGTTACGTCATATCTAAAACCTTTGATCACTATGGTCGATGCCTTTAATCGTGCTGACATTTTATATGCAGTAGTATTAATGAGGGGACGTGTGCTTTGAACTCTAAGTGATTTTTAATAAAAAGGTAGTGAAAAAAAATACATAAATTTTTTTTGGATATGTGTTTGGACAGTGACAGAGTGAAGATTTTTTTAAAAATTGAGTCTGGGAAGCATTCGGAACGTATATTTAGGCCTTTGCCAACAGTTTTTGATATTTCAAATTTTTTTTATTTGCGAAGAATGACAGTGACAACGTCATATTTCCACCAATAGGTTGTAAGGTATGATGGCGGACTTTTGTAAGGTATAGTGGTGGATCAATTTTTAGCACGAGTTTCAATTGTCTTTGCCTTTTTGTGTACAGAAGAGTATAAGCTAAAACTCAGTAGCGGATAGGGTTTTTGTCTTTAGACAAGAAAGGAAAAAAAGCGTCTAAAAGAAGAACAACATCGGAGCAATCCACAGGAAAAAGAGTGAAGCTCGAAAAGGAAGATGCTGATCGAGATTTTCAATATTAGTTCTTTCTTGTTCTGCTATTTTTCATTATTTCCAATAGTTTAAATAAATGATTTTCAGATCTACATAATGTTTTAGTTAATCCGCCACCATATCATACAATTTTCAAAAATGCAAAAAAATTATTGGTTTGCGCGAAGAGCTGCATTCCATTAAAATTTAAGCAACCGCTTCTGACAGAAATATGCTCAATAGATATCAGCAACTGCCTGCTTTTGAAATTTTGATAAATTTGGTTTTTGAGAGAGGGAGATGCAAAAATCGAAGTGTCCGCCACTATACCTTAGACTCCTTTACTATAAACGAATATCATTATATGTAAATATATACAAATGCAAAATATATATCAGATAAAATATCAAATTATATTTGTCTATAGGGTATTAGTGAGTCGCGGTAATATTAAAACTCAGCAAATAAATGTGTGTCTCAAGAAATTTTCTCAAAAGTATTTTGCTGGCAATTTTGGCAGCTCGGCACACGTACACACACATGTGTACTTACAGTTCCGTGTCTACTCATACAAGCAAGCTCATTCTATTTTGAGATCTGCGAGCGCACTGAAGTTCGTGCGAGAGAGATAGCGCTCTTCTTAAAAACAACCCACCCTACAAAACAGAATTGTATGAGCGTTGGACATCTTAGCGTTTATATTGTCTTTGGTCAGACCCTCAGATCAGAAACAAATTTTTATTTGTGAGGCTGGTTTATAAAAATGAATAAAAATTGCATTTTTTCATTTGTACTGAAATGTTTACACTTTCCAACAGATTTTGTAAGTTAACTTCTTTTTTTATCGCAATAGATCAGACTTCAATTACACTACTCGATAAAATTTAACTTTTGTCCCCGCTGTGGCCCAAAATGACTTTATCTGATATATATGAGGATTTCCAATTTTTTAAAGAATTATGATTTTTTTCTTTCTAGATTTGTTTTTTAAAGAATTGTTTAAATTAGGTTTTTAACAATATTCTATAGATGGTTGATGAGAAATCTAATTACCTTTATTGTAAACAAAAATGTATTAAAATTTTCACTGAAAACAAATATGAGCGCCTAGATCTCCGTCTCTGAGAGCTAGAGAAACCAAAGTTTCTCTCCAAGCTGTTGTGATAGCACTTCAAAAGTGTCCCCCACAAAGGACGAAAATCTGTGGAATCCACCAGATCTACCAGATTGCTGAATGTGGATCAGGTCGGATCAATATTATAGCCAGAAGGAAGAAGTGAAATTTATTAATGTTAGTAATTTAAATGTCAAAAGTTAATGTTACACTTGTTCTGACTAGCGCCCTAATTTATAAGTATAAAATGTTTGTCGCGCTAGGATAAAATAAATCAATAAAAAATTTCAGTGGTTACACAACACCTTCCAAGCGTTTATTCATTCCCTCTCTCTCTCGTACACACTTCCACGAGCCGTAAAACGAATATATAGATGTATAAA
This sequence comes from Drosophila affinis, assembly GCA_037356375.1. Classification (NCBI taxonomy): domain Eukaryota; kingdom Metazoa; phylum Arthropoda; class Insecta; order Diptera; family Drosophilidae; genus Drosophila; species Drosophila affinis. Next base: position 24,159,654 of record CM074800.1, read on the forward strand.
TGCAGAAAAGACAGATGTTAAAACCATATTTAAAAAATAGAGAAAACTGTTCACATCTTATTTATAAAAATCTCCCAAAGAATTCGACTTATTTGAAATTCTGTTTTCAAATATTCAACTTAACCCTTTTGAAATTTGATACATTTGTTGAATTTGAGGATATCTATTGTGTCAAATTTCAAGAAATATGGTAAAATATGGTAAATATATATATGGTGAAATATATTTTTATACCCGGTACTCAAAGAGTATAGGGGTATATTCGATTTGTGGGGATAACGGTTGTGTGTAACGCCCAGAAGGAAGCGTTTCCGACCCCATAAAGTATATATATTCTTGATCAGCATCAATAGCCGAGTCGATATAGCCATGTCTGTCTGTCCGTCCGTCCGTCTGTAGATCTTAATTTGCGCTTATATCTCATAGACTATTAAAGCTAGAGTAACCAAGTTTTGTATTTAGTCTCCTGTGTTATCACACTACTCCAAGTGTATTTCAAAATTTCGACCCGCCCACTTCCGCCCCCACAAAGGACGAAAGTCTGTGGCATATACAATTTTGAAGGTACTAGAAAACTAAATACGCAGAATCATAGAGACCATTTCTATCAGAGTGTTGAATCTGGATCAGATCAGTATTATAACTACAATGAAGAAAACCATTTCGAAAGTCATCATTCCCTCTCGCTCTCTACCACCCCATCTACTTTGCCTCGTCCAAATGAGACTTTTTTATAAAGTCTTGGTTTTAAGTTTTTTAGACTGGATAGCTCCTTGGTAAACCAAGGGGGTTGTGGGACACAAGAGTCAAAAAGTGAGTCCAGTGCATCATAGAAAATGCTTGTGCCTATCGTAACATCACTGCACAAATATAAAGCGGACCAATCAAAATCCCTAATGAGGTTATTAAGCTTCGTAAACTCGGCTTTACGGAAGCAGCGGACACATTGGGGTAGTCTACCCCACCGATCCAGTACCGTTCGTCCTAGGTCGACCGACACTTAGAAAGTAGGATGGTAGGCATCTTCAGGTATAGTGAGCGGGGGGACTCGAGTTAACAACGCTAAGGTCGTTTCCATTACAAAGCACAGATCAGAACTTGAAACAGAGACAGGTCAATCAAGCCGTCAACAAATTTATGTCGTGACATGGTTACCAGGCTATAAGACTCATTTACCGAAGACCAAACAATTCCTGACAAGTTGAAGTCACCAAGACCTATCATGTGATCTTGGTCTGATACCGAGGAGGAAATAGCGGTTAAGGCGGTCAGGTGCTGCTCATAAATTGCGATATCCGAAGAAGGTGGAATATACGAGCAAGTTATGAAAACTGAGAAAGCGGAAAGAATCAGTTTTGCACACAGAAATTCCAGTTCCTGCTGGATCTGGACTGTGAAAAGTTCCGACGTGAAGTTTGAGTCCACAGCAATTAAAACCTCTCCTGTCGATCGAGACGAACGATCCTTGTTAAAATTTGTGTACCGACCTGCCAAAACTCGGAACTAAGAATGTCCGGCTTTAACCAGGTCTTGGTAAACACAATAAGTGGGATTCAAATACGAGACTAACCTGGAAAAGAATGTTGAGGTTACTACGCAAGCCTGAAACATTCTGATAAGTCACTAAACAAGAGTTTGTTAGTTTTTTGGACGGAAGGAGGTAGAAAGGGAAGATGACGATGGAGCAATAGTCTTATTAGTTGGCAGAGTTATTAGGGGCCTCATCTTCATTTTTGCCTTAAACTCCTTCATCATCAAATGCTCCGGCCAAAATTTGGCCGAACAGATGGTGTTAAAGTGAGATTGGGAGAAGCCTATTTTAAAAGAAGCTATCTCCCTGACATCACTTTTCCACCTTAAAATCAACGGCTTTTGTTTGGCTTTGAATATAAGCAGTCACATCCATTGTGGAGTCAGGGGCTAGCCGCGAGAGAAAAATTTGTCTCTTTGTTGGGATCCCCACCAGTCTTAGCACCACAGGCCTATATTCTGTAATGGTAATACCCGGTGGTCCGGGACGTATATTCACTGGTGGGGTCGAAATTGAAGGGACAGCTAAGGATACGGACGCCACAGGCTATTCTGGCTGCATGCTCTCCGAGGTACTAAATTCGGATACCGAATTTGCATCACCAGCAGTTGGCGTTGCCTTGTAATTGTTTTGTTCGTTTTTGCGCGCGCAATTGTGTAACACAAGCTTAAATCACTATCTCTGCCCCACACCGACTTATATTTTACCTTTTTTTTTTCTTTTTTTACATATTTATTGTTTCTACTATCAAACAATGAGCACCTGTTGTGCTAAACGCTGTGACGGTCACCGTTCGGTAGCTACACGTCAAACATTTATTTTCTGCTGGTTGTGTGACAACACGGCTCTCGCTAGCTGCGCGGCTTTTAGTCATATCGGTGGTCGCGTTGTCGATCTGATTAAGACCCGCTGCGGTCTCAACTGGACTTGTTGGGATTGCAGGGCAGTTGAAGCCGATATGCGAACATTTATGAGACAGACTCATAACGAATTCGCTGCTGTCCACTCTGAATTCCGGAAATTGCAGGATAAGTTTACCTCAATGGAAGCTCATTTTAAAAATCTTAAAATTATAAATGAGTCTCCAAAGAGAAGAAAGGTTACACCTAGTCTGCCCAGTGCTCATAGTTCTAATTTTCTTGCAGCTAAAGACTCTGACGTTCCTCCAATCAGTTCGCCAGCCTTGATCGACTTTGGCGCCAAGGAAATCGATGTACATGCAACTACATCGAAAAAGACGATTGGCTCTTCACATGTTTGCTGTTCACCTGTGCCTGTGTCTGCCAAGGATGTCCAACTGGACATTAATGTTCATCCAGTGCCTGTGATTGCCCAGGTTGTCCAACCGGACAGTAATGGTCATACAGATGTCGGCATCACATGCCCCCTACGGAAGTCGATACTGCTGTCAGCATGGAAGTTGAAGTAGTTCCCTCCATACCGGCTCGCACTGGCTCGGAAGTCGATGCTGCTGTCAGCATGGAAGTTGAAGTAGTTCCTTCCACACCGGCTTGCACTGGCTCCTCAGCCAGCGCTATCCCATCTGCTCCTCGGGTAGAACTCGCCTCTGCCTCACCCATAAACCATGTGACCCCTCTCGACCGATCTACTCTCTTCGCTGTCGCTCCTCTAAAATCTATATTTGTCTCACGTCTTATGGAATCGGCTATGGATGCAATGGTTCGAGAGTATATTCTCTCTAAACTAAACATCAATAGCTCCTCTGACATAGTAGTTACTAAATTTTCTTTTAAAGAAAAACGTAATATTTCCTCCTTCAAAATTCTTGTTCCGGAGAAGTTTGTTAAGACTGTGTTGGAACCCTCTTTCTGGCTTGAGCACACTATCTGTCATATTTTCAATAGTCGATCACGATCTTCGAAACCCGCTCCTCGGGTAGGAATCCTTCCCCACCTCTAAAGATTGCTTATCAGAATGTACGTGGCCTGTGCATTAAGCTCACCAAATTACATGCTGATAGTGCAATTTTAACTTTTAACTTCCCAACTCTTTTCCATCGATGAGCTCAACACTATTGAAATTATCGTTGTTAAAATTCGTCTGTGTTCTTTTAATTTATTCATATCATGCTCATACATCCCACCGTCCTCTGAATTTACAACTTATATGCTTCACGCTGCCCATCTCCAGTCCGTTTTGTCTCAGCTTTGTGATTCTGATCGTCTTATTATCCTCGGTGACTTTAATCTCCCTAATGTCACTTGGTCCCTATCCAATATATCAAACTTAATGTTCCCATCTATGCAGCATGACTTCGTTGATTCTTTGTCCGATACATCGTTAGGCCAGGTAAATGGCATACGCAATAGCATGTGTAGTACCCTTGATCTCGTCTTCACTACCGATGCTTCGAGCACGTTGGTATGTCGAGGATCACCTCTATCATTCCCTGAAGATCCATACCATCCCACACTTTCAATTGATTTTATGTTACCATCTTCAAGCCCTATAAAGTCGTTTTTTAAGCCTTCGAATATCTATTGCTTCAAGAAGGCTGATTTCCTCTCCTTGAATACTGCCCTATCTCAGATGGATTGGTCATTCCTCGACGATTTCCAGGAAATTGAGTCTGGCACGAATGCATTCTATAGCTCTATTTTTTCCATCTTTCCCATGCATGTTCCTTTAGTCACCCCCTCCAGAAATCTTTCTGGTCCTATCTGGTTCATCCCGAGATTAATAAATCTGAAGAATTTAAAATCCCGTATGTACAAGAAATTTAAAAAATCCGGCTTGCAATCAGTACCAGAAGTACTCAATTGCAAAATCGAAATTTTCCTTATTTAATACATTGTGGTACAACAGATACTTGACCAAATGCAAGCGTAACTTTAAACGCGACCCTAAACAATTCTTCAGGTTTGTTAATTCTAAACGTAAATCTTCCCGATTTCTTTCTTCTTTGCACTTAAATGGTAGTTATGTTGATAGGGATTGTAATATTGCTGATCTGTTCGCTTCCTTTTTCCAACGTTGCTACTCTGTCCCGTCTATTAACTTTCCCTCTATCCTAGCTTCATCGAATGACTTTAGTAGTAGTTACTCTTATCCTATCCCTATAAATAGTTCTAACTGTATCCTTCCCCCCTTCATCGACTATTAAAATCGTGCAAGTTTTCGTTCTCCACTGGGCCAGACTCTGTTCCGAGTGCTGTTCTTAAACTTTGTGCAGAATCTCTTTGTGTGCCTCTCCTAAAACTTTTCAACTTGTCTCTCAAGACTGGTGACTTTCCCACCGTCTGGAAAGAATCTTTTATAGTGCCCTTTCATAAGAAGGGATCTAAATATGATGTCTCTAACTACCGCTGTATCTCCAATTTATCTGCCATTCCTAAACTCTTTGAAAAAATAATCACTTCTCAGATGCAACATTTTTGTAGTTCTGTATTCTCTGAATCTCAGCATGGATTTATTAAACGTCGCTCAGTTTCCACTAATCTCCTTGAATTTTCCACGTTTGTAACTTCGGGACTTGCTAAACAGTGTCAAACTGATGTCGTTTATACTGACTTTAGTAAAGCCTTCGACTCTGTTAATCATAATCTACTTATTCATAAACTGTCTCTTCTAGGGTTTCCGACTAAGCTTCTATACTGGATTAATTCTTACCTTTGTAACCGTTCTCAACGTGTCTGCTTCAACTCCTCTCTCTCTAAACCTGTTATTGTCTCATCGGGGGTTCCTCAAGGTAGTCATCTGGGTCCCTTGCTATTTAACCTATTTATTAACAATCTTCTACAAATGTTATCTCATTCCCGCGTCCTAATGTATGCTGATGACGTTAAGCTATGTTTTTCCTACAGTGACCCCTTGTCCCCACTATCCTTGCAATCTGATCTTGATGCCCTTAACAACTGGTGCCTAATTAGCATTCTACCTCTTAACATTTCTAAATGCAATATAATGAGTTTTAACCGCAAAAAGCCATACCTTTTCGATTACTCTATCAATAACATTATCCTTCAACGCCTTTTCAAAGTTAACAACTTGGGCATTACCTTTGTACCCAATCTATGTTTCAACTCTCATATCTCTACTATCTCTAACAAAGCCATAGGAGTCCTTGGATTTGTCAAAAGATGGTCTAAGGAATTTACAGACCCGCTTACTACAAAACTTCTGTATGTTTCTCTGGTCCGGCCTATTTTGGAATATGGTTCTTGTGTCTGGTCTCCTCACTACCAAAAATTTCAGGATATGCTCGAATCAGTACAAAAACAGTTCCTCATCTTTGCCCTCCGGGGACTCAATTGGGACGCTACGATCCATCTTCCTTCTTATGAAAGTAGGTTGCGCTTAATTAACCTCCACTCTCTTAAATCCCGTAGAACCTGCCAAGGAGTTCTCTTCCTCCATAAGCTTCTCTCTGGTGAGGTCGAATCGACTGCCCTCATCAACCTTATTAGTATTGCTGTTCCTTTCCGCCCAACTAGGCATTACTCTCCTCTTCATCTCCAACTCTGTCTTTCTAACTACTCGGATTATTAATTTTTTCGTAGCCTTTGCCGTTACTATAACCAATTTTTCCATCTGTTTTCCTTTGATACTAGTTCTAATATGGTTACAATTATCTTACTCAATAACTTAAATTAATTTAAATAGCATTAATTGGCAACTGTTCGGCTACCGGCTCTTCTCTTACCTAAATTTGGCTGTTGGTGGGATCTTATCGACTACTGAGCCGATAACACTACTCGACAAATTTCAACTTTTTTTTTCCGCTGTCTCCAAAAATGACTTTTTCTAATAGATTGGGAGATTTAAAGTTTTTTTAAGAATTATGGTTTTTTTTTCATGGAGTAGTTTTTTTTTTTAAGAATTTTTAAAAAATCTGGTATTTTTTGTCATAGGTCGTGCTTCTATTTTTCACATAACTCTCGTTTCATACAACTGGTTGTATTGAACTTTGCAGTTGAAAAATGCTGATAAATGCAGCTATAAATCCGACTCAGACATTTTGTAGCAGCAACTTAGCGTCTGGCAGATATTAAGCTTCCAAATTGAAATTTCATAATTTTTTTTCGGTATTTTTTACCCGAAATTTTGACTTTGAAACTTCAGGAAAAGTCGAAAAAAAAAATAAATGAATGCCTTGATTTTTGGTTTTAGATAGACACATTAATTACGCGTCGTTTAAGGTATCGCTTATAAAAATATAAAATCAAACGGCTAAGTTATAACCGTTTGACCAAAACGACCCAAATCTCATTTTATCTGAAAAAATACCGAAAAATACTTGAATTTATTTAAGTGTTATGATACTCAAATATTTTTATTGTTATTGCTTGTTACTATTTTTAAAATGGTTTGTCTGTCTTCTTTTGTCATTTAAGTCAGATTCTTTTATGAGAGTCCACACATAGTCGCCCAACATATTCTCATTCCAAACACCTTGATACCGTCGTTCCATAGCTCCAATTTGTCAATAATTCTTAAGTAGGTCTTGAACGATATTAACGTAATCATCTTTCTGTTACCAAGAAAATGTATTGTAACCAGTCGGAACGAGTTCCAGGCTGCTTTTTCATTCGTAGATAAAATATTTTCAAATCCACCATCTTTTAGTAGTTTTCGAATTTGGGGGTCAGCACATGAAGTTGTCCGGCTTGAGTTGTCCATTTCAATTAGAAACAAGTGGTATTTTTCGAAAACACACGATCGTATTCTGCTGGAAGTCAGAACTACACTGAGGCAGGGATACTATAGGTACAGAGTTATATATCCTTTTTTATGAATAGCTTGAAGGAGAAAGGTCAAATATCTGCGGGACCAGCACCTGTGAAGGAAAAAGGTCAACATTTGACCGTAACAGGTATTGATGTATATTTATCCTCACCAAGGCTTAGGTATAAGGAATAAGGAATAAAACTGTCCACAACATTTACACCCCAAATAAATATGACCAGGTAGGATATATATCCGATATATATCAATACCTAAGACTCGGTAAAACCAAATTTACAGGTCCTTTTTGTTTTTTGCAATCCCATTTTGGAAGTTGGACCAAAAACGTACCGGACGGTATTTTTTCAGGTAAAAGTCATTTTGGGTCGTTTTGGTCAAACGGTTATAACTTAGCCGTTTGATTTTATATTTTTATAACCGATACCTTAAACGACGCCTAATTAATGTGTCTAAAACCAAAAATCCAGGCATTCATTTATTTTTTTTCGATATTTTCTGAAGTTTCAAAGTCAAAATTTCGTGTAAAAAATACCGAAAAAAATGATGAAATTTCAATTTGGAAGCTTAATATCTGCCAGACGCTAAGTTGCTGCTACAAAGTGTCTGAGTCGGATTTATAGCTGCATTTTTCAGCATTTTTCAACTGCAAAGTTCAATACTACCAGTTGCATGAAACGAGAGTTATGTGAAAAATATAAGCACTACCTATGACAAAAAATACCAGATTTTTAAAAAATTCTTTAAAAAAAACGACTCCATGAAAAAAAAAAACATTCTTCAAAATTTTTAAACATCCAAATCTATCAGAAAAAGTCATTTTGGGAGACAGCGGAAAATTCGTGTCGACTAGTGTAATCAGCCCCACCGGGTCTGAGTATTGGCATTGGCCCTTTTGTTTAATTAGTTGATATGTAATTTTACCCTTACAGATTTACTGTACATTAATAAACAAAAATAAACAATAAACATATATGTACTAATCCGCAATTAAACGCACCTACATCCATATATATCCCGCCGCATATCCTTGCGCATCATTTAATATATAAAATTCTCGTGTCACAATGTTTGTCTTCGTCCTCCTCCGAAACGGCTTGACCGATTCTCATGAAATTTTGTGAGTATATTGAGTAGGTCTGAGAATCGACCAACATCTATTTTTCATACCCCTTAGTGATAAGGGTTGTTTACCATAAACATTTTAACATTTTACAATTAATGTTGTCAAGTTTTTGACACATCTTTCTTTAATTTCATTTTAACATTTTACAATTAATGCTGTCAAGTTCTTGACATTACCGAAAAAATATTTTTGCTATAATTTCATAAATTCAAACCAATTATTTCAAAACTGCGTGAGTAATGCCAAGAAAACGCAAAGGGGCTGATTTGAGCCATAATACAAGTACAACCAGAAACAAGGTAAATATAAGATCCGAAAAAACTGAAGAAGAAATCCAGCAACAACTGATGTACGTGTGAGCATGGCGCAATTGCGTCAAGAACAATCTGAAGATACACGAGCTGAACGCAATGAAGTGATAAGATTACAACAACGACAATCACGCCGATTCACAGCCAATAGACGCAGAACAAAAAACCAGCAACGCCAACAGGTACACCGAGCATTTACATCTGATTCATTCCTGCGGCTAGCATTCCAATATGAGCCTGATATGGAATATTATGCCCATACAAAAGTGGTGATTGGTGCTATGGACAAAGAATGTTCAAATTGTCATGCTCTTAAATTTAAAAACGAGCCAGCTGGGATGTGTTGCGCGTCAGGAAAAGTTCAACTACCCGACATTGAAACACCACCGGAACCATTGAACTAGTATAGCTAGTATATATAGTATATACTAGTATATATACTATACTATACTATATATACTATACTATATACTATATATATGTATATAGTATAGTATATATATACTAGCTGACCCGGCAAACGCTGTTTTGCCATATAAATAATTTCTATGTACTTTCTAGTGCCGACAGAAAATAACTAACCTATTTTAAGTGTGTAAGGATGCCTTGCTTGCGGGGATTCATTCCTGCGGCTAGCATTCCAGTATGAGCCTGATATGGAATATTATGCCCATACAAAAGTGGTGATTGGTGCTATGGACAAAGAATGTTCAAATTGTCATGCTCTTAAATTTAAAAACGAGCCAGCTGGGATGTGTTGCGCGTCAGGAAAAGTTCAACTACCCGACATTGAAACACCACCGGAACCATTGAACTAGTATAGCTAGTATATATAGTATATACTAGTATATATACTATACTATATATATATATACTATACTATACTATACTATATATACTATACTATATACTATATACATATATATAGTATAGTATATATATACTAGCTGACCCGGCAAACGCTGTTTTGCCATATAAATAATTTCTATGTACTTTCTAGTGCCGACAGAAAATAACTAACCTATTTTAAGTGTGTAAGGATGCCTTGCTTGCGGGGCAGTATATGCCCCGCAAGCAAGTACCATGCTATCTCACATGGGCTCAAACAAAAAAAAGGATGCCCTGCAAGCAAGGTATAGTATATATATATAGTATATATAGTATAGTATAGTATAGTATATATATATATACTATATATATATACTAGTATATATTATATATTTTTTTATATTTTTTTTATTATATTTTCAAAAACATAGCTGAAAATCTACATCATTTTTGGCTCAGGTGAATAGGTTTGACCAACAAAACTATAAAAAAAAAATTATTCACAGCAATATTTCATGGCACTTGGTAACTTAAATAATAAAAGATACAATTTCTGCATTATTTAATATTTGGTATGACCACCCTTATTCTTAATTATTTCAAACATACGAGTTGATAAGGAATCGTAATATTTTTCAATTTCACTCAGTGAAATTGTTGACCAGGCTTTCTTAATCGCTTCAACCAGGGTCGCCGAGTCTTGAAATTGTCTTCCCCCTTCATACACTCTCCTTGATAAAAGTCCCCAAATGTTCTCGATAATATTTATGTCTGGGGAGTATGGCGGCCACTCGAGCAAGTTGACATTCTGGTCCTTAATCCACTGTTTTGTAACCCGGGCTGTATGGATGGGGGCGTTGTCTTGTTGGTACGTCCATTGAATAGGTCCAAAAATTTCGGAAAACTGGGGAAAAGCCTTTTGGAGCACAGTCTTGTAGACATTTGCATTCATCTTTGATGAAACAAACTGCAGCTCGCAAGTTCCATAAAACGATATGGCTCCCCAAACCATTACGCCTCCTGTACAGGAGTGATGACGACTCAAAAAGCATTCCTCTTTTCGCATATCGTGAAAATAATAGTTGTAGCCATCCGGTCCATCGAGATTGAACTTTTTTTCGTCGGAGAAGACCACAGCCTTCCACTCCTTGTTCCATGTCATGTGATCCCGCGCAAATCGAAGTCGGGCTTCCTTCCGTGAATCATTGAGAGGAGGTTTTTTTTTTATTTTTAATCTCTTTAAGTGTTTAGCACTCCGAATAACTCGTTTTACCGTTGCCAAACTAGCATTTACACCGCATTCATCCCTGATTTTACTGGCAGAGAGGTGGGAATTCGAAGCAGTTCGAAGGATTAGTCGCCTCTTTGATGCCGTTGTAGCATTACGAAGATAATTGCTTACCACGTTTTGGCTTCGACCAATCTTCTTTGCTATTTCATTATGTTTTAGGCCAGTTTCAATATAGCCTTTAATTTGACCTTTTTCAAAATCGGTTAAAGATTTTCCCCGACCCATATTAAAAAAAAATGGTAGCAATTACTTTAAATTTAAGTAGACCAAAGAAATTATATGTTTTCAGTCACGCAGTCAAGCAAAAAGTGAAGTCAAAGTTGTCAAACCTAATCAGATGAGCCAAAAATAGACCACACATTTAGCGAATTTCACGATGAAAGCAAAATTCTGATTTACCGTTGCATAGAACCCGTTACGTTTTTTTGTCATATTATGAGTAAACAAATGAATGTTCAAAACAAAAAAGAAAGAAGGAAAATATGCCATAGGAACAAAGAGAAAAGAAAAAATAGAAGAAATATTTTTCAAACCTATTCAGTTGAGCGGCACTGTATATCCGAACTATATACACATAAAACTGCATATTCTTGAACCCCCGTAAAACTGCATATTCTTGAACATCCGTAAAACTGCATATTCTTGCACATCCGAACATTGTAATGTTCGACGCCTGTCGTGCATTTTGAAAGTCAACGGTTTTTTTATACTCGTTGGGAATGAATTTTCTAGAACCCCTTGGTTTTATATTCGGGTGCGAGCCGAGTGATCTCGAGGACGGAGTTCGTAACGCAGGGAGCTAGCAGGGATCCACCAACCAAGACAGTGGCAGCTGATGTTGATGGGCTAAGGCAAAATTTGGGCCCACATATATGGCCACAGCAAGAGAGTTACAGCTGGCTTAATCTCTTGGCCGTGGGTATACCGCGGTCATTGACCCCCTTACTTCGTCAGCTGTTTCGCTAACCGGTGCCCTGGAGAAACCACGCATGAACACGCAACCCAGTCTGGAGGCATCAAGCAGGCAGCGGAATTAGTTTGTAGTTACGATTATAGACCTGATACGACAACCCCGTTTGGTTTCATCCGTTTATAAATAAACATTGTTGTATTGATACGGCTAAAACATGAATAAGCATGTATGCTTGGTATAACCGGATAGAAAGAAAAAAAAAGGGAGCGCATGTACCTGGTCAAAATCGCAAATCTGACTTTTTTTTTGGTTATATAGAATTAATATGATATTAACATTGCAGTCGAGAGTGTGGTTACCCCGCATTCATCATCTCATCATCTAATCACCTATTCACCTCATCATCCAGCCATCTACACAACGAAAGATCTTTCTGCGTGGGAGTCGTAATGGATATCAGTATCGTGAGTGATTATAATACCCATTTGGTATTTAATAAACTTGAATTTGCAGTACCTTTTCTCTCTGAACTTGCGATAATCCCGAAATGACCATATACATTGAAAGCTGTTTTTTTTTCGATTTTCTTGGCCTTTCATTGGCCAGCGTTAAAACAAAACTTACTTTCCATTACAAAGCACAGATCAGAACTTGAAACAGAGACAGGTCAATCAAGCCGTCAACAAATTTATGTCGTGACATGGTTACCAGGCTATAAGACTCATTTACCGAAGACCAAACAATTCCTGACAAGTTGAAGTCACCAAGACCTATCATGTGATCTTGGTCTGATACCGAGGAGGAAATAGCGGTTAAGGCGGTCAGGTGCTGCTCATAAATTGCGATATCCGAAGAAGGTGGAATATACGAGCAAGTTATGAAAACTGAGAAAGCGGAAAGAATCAGTTTTGCACACAGAAATTCCAGTTCCTGCTGGATCTGGACTGTGAAAAGTTCCGACGTGAAGTTTGAGTCCACAGCAATTAAAACCTCTCCTGTCGATCGAGACGAACGATCCTTGTTAAAATTTGTGTACCGACCTGCCAAAACTCGGAACTAAGAATGTCCGGCTTTAACCAGGTCTTGGTAAACACAATAAGTGGGATTCAAATACGAGACTAACCTGGAAAAGAATGTTGAGGTTACTACGCAAGCCTGAAACATTCTGATAAGTCACTAAACAAGAGTTTGTTAGTTTTTTGGACGGAAGGAGGTAGAAAGGGAAGATGACGATGGAGCAATAGTCTTATTAGTTGGCAGAGTTATTAGGGGCCTCATCTTCTTTTTTGCCTTAAACTCCTTCATCATCAAATGCTCCGGCCAAAATTTGGCCGAACAGATGGTGTTAAAGTGAGATTGGGAGAAGCCTATTTTAAAAGAAGCTATCTCCCTGACATCACTTTTCCACCTTAAAATCAACGGCTTTTGTTTGGCTTTGAATATAAGCAGTCACATCCATTGTGGAGTCAGGGGCTAGCCGCGAGAGAAAAATTTGTCTCTTTGTTGGGATCCCCACCAGTCTTAGCACCACAGGCCTATATTCTGTAATGGTAATACCCGGTGGTCCGGGACGTATATTCACTGGTGGGGTCGAAATTGAAGGGACAGCTAAGGATACGGACGCCACAGGCTATTCTGGCTGCATGCTCTCCGAGGTACTAAATTCGGATACCGAATTTGCATCACCAGCAGTTGGCGTTGCCTTGTAATTGTTTTGTTCGTTTTTGCGCGCGCAATTGTGTAACACAAGCTTAAATCACTATCTCTGCCCCACACCGACTTATATTTTACCTTTTTTTTTCTTTTTTTACATATTTATTGTTTCTACTATCAAACAATGAGCACCTGTTGTGCTAAACGCTGTGACGGTCACCGTTCGGTAGCTACACGTCAAACATTTATTTTCTGCTGGTTGTGTGACAACACGGCTCTCGCTAGCTGCGCGGCTTTTAGTCATATCGGTGGTCGCGTTGTCGATCTGATTAAGACCCGCTGCGGTCTCAACTGGACTTGTTGGGATTGCAGGGCAGTTGAAGCCGATATGCGAACATTTATGAGACAGACTCATAACGAATTCGCTGCTGTCCACTCTGAATTCCGGAAATTGCAGGATAAGTTTACCTCAATGGAAGCTCATTTTAAAAATCTTAAAATTATAAATGAGTCTCCAAAGAGAAGAAAGGTTACACCTAGTCTGCCCAGTGCTCATAGTTCTAATTTTCTTGCAGCTAAAGACTCTGACGTTCCTCCAATCAGTTCGCCAGCCTTGATCGACTTTGGCGCCAAGGAAATCGATGTACATGCAACTACATCGAAAAAGACGATTGGCTCTTCACATGTTTGCTGTTCACCTGTGCCTGTGTCTGCCAAGGATGTCCAACTGGACATTAATGTTCATCCAGTGCCTGTGATTGCCCAGGTTGTCCAACCGGACAGTAATGGTCATACAGATGTCGGCATCACATGCCCCCTACGGAAGTCGATACTGCTGTCAGCATGGAAGTTGAAGTAGTTCCCTCCATACCGGCTCGCACTGGCTCGGAAGTCGATGCTGCTGTCAGCATGGAAGTTGAAGTAGTTCCTTCCACACCGGCTTGCACTGGCTCCTCAGCCAGCGCTATCCCATCTGCTCCTCGGGTAGAACTCGCCTCTGCCTCACCCATAAACCATGTGACCCCTCTCGACCGATCTACTCTCTTCGCTGTCGCTCCTCTAAAATCTATATTTGTCTCACGTCTTATGGAATCGGCTATGGATGCAATGGTTCGAGAGTATATTCTCTCTAAACTAAACATCAATAGCTCCTCTGACATAGTAGTTACTAAATTTTCTTTTAAAGAAAAACGTAATATTTCCTCCTTCAAAATTCTTGTTCCGGAGAAGTTTGTTAAGACTGTGTTGGAACCCTCTTTCTGGCTTGAGCACACTATCTGTCATATTTTCAATAGTCGATCACGATCTTCGAAACCCGCTCCTCGGGTAGGAATCCTTCCCCACCTCTAAAGATTGCTTATCAGAATGTACGTGGCCTGTGCATTAAGCTCACCAAATTACATGCTGATAGTGCAATTTTAACTTTTAACTTCCCAACTCTTTTCCATCGATGAGCTCAACACTATTGAAATTATCGTTGTTAAAATTCGTCTGTGTTCTTTTAATTTATTCATATCATGCTCATACATCCCACCGTCCTCTGAATTTACAACTTATATGCTTCACGCTGCCCATCTCCAGTCCGTTTTGTCTCAGCTTTGTGATTCTGATCGTCTTATTATCCTCGGTGACTTTAATCTCCCTAATGTCACTTGGTCCCTATCCAATATATCAAACTTAATGTTCCCATCTATGCAGCATGACTTCGTTGATTCTTTGTCCGATACATCGTTAGGCCAGGTAAATGGCATACGCAATAGCATGTGTAGTACCCTTGATCTCGTCTTCACTACCGATGCTTCGAGCACGTTGGTATGTCGAGGATCACCTCTATCATTCCCTGAAGATCCATACCATCCCACACTTTCAATTGATTTTATGTTACCATCTTCAAGCCCTATAAAGTCGTTTTTTAAGCCTTCGAATATCTATTGCTTCAAGAAGGCTGTTTTCCTCTCCTTGAATACTGCCCTATCTCAGATGGATTGGTCATTCCTCGACGATTTCCAGGAAATTGAGTCTGGCACGAATGCATTCTATAGCTCTATTTTTTCCATCTTTCCCATGCATGTTCCTTTAGTCACCCCCTCCAGAAATCTTTCTGGTCCTATCTGGTTCATCCCGAGATTAATAAATCTGAAGAATTTAAAATCCCGTATGTACAAGAAATTTAAAAAATCCGGCTTGCAATCAGTACCAGGAGTACTCAATTGCAAAATCGAAATTTTCCTTATTTAATACATTGTGGTACAACAGATACTTGACCAAATGCAAGCGTAACTTTAAACGCGACCCTAAACAATTCTTCAGGTTTGTTAATTCTAAACGTAAATCTTCCCGATTTCTTTCTTTGCACTTAAATGGTAGTTATGTTGATAGGGATTGTAATATTGCTGATCTGTTCGCTTCCTTTTTCCAACGTTGCTACTCTGTCCCGTCTATTAACTTTCCCTCTATCCTAGCTTCATCGAATGACTTTAGTAGTAGTTACTCTTATCCTATCCCTATAAATAGTTCTAACTGTATCCTTCCCCCCTTCATCGACTATTAAAATCGTGCAAGTTTTCGTTCTCCACTGGGCCAGACTCTGTTCCGAGTGCTGTTCTTAAACTTTGTGCAGAATCTCTTTGTGTGCCTCTCCTAAAACTTTTCAACTTGTCTCTCAAGACTGGTGACTTTCCCACCGTCTGGAAAGAATCTTTTATAGTGCCCTTTCATAAGAAGGGATCTAAATATGATGTCTCTAACTACCGCTGTATCTCCAATTTATCTGCCATTCCTAAACTCTTTGAAAAAATAATCACTTCTCAGATGCAACATTTTTGTAGTTCTGTATTCTCTGAATCTCAGCATGGATTTATTAAACGTCGCTCAGTTTCCACTAATCTCCTTGAATTTTCCACGTTTGTAACTTCGGGACTTGCTAAACAGTGTCAAACTGATGTCGTTTATACTGACTTTAGTAAAGCCTTCGACTCTGTTAATCATAATCTACTTATTCATAAACTGTCTCTTCTAGGGTTTCCGACTAAGCTTCTATACTGGATTAATTCTTACCTTTGTAACCGTTCTCAACGTGTCTGCTTCAACTCCTCTCTCTCTAAACCTGTTATTGTCTCATCGGGGGTTCCTCAAGGTAGTCATCTGGGTCCCTTGCTATTTAACCTATTTATTAACAATCTTCTACAAATGTTATCTCATTCCCGCGTCCTAATGTATGCTGATGACGTTAAGCTATGTTTTTCCTACAGTGACCCCTTGTCCCCACTATCCTTGCAATCTGATCTTGATGCCCTTAACAACTGGTGCCTAATTAGCATTCTACCTCTTAACATTTCTAAATGCAATATAATGAGTTTTAACCGCAAAAAGCCATACCTTTTCGATTACTCTATCAATAACATTATCCTTCAACGCCTTTTCAAAGTTAACAACTTGGGCATTACCTTTGTACCCAATCTATGTTTCAACTCTCATATCTCTACTATCTCTAACAAAGCCATAGGAGTCCTTGGATTTGTCAAAAGATGGTCTAAGGAATTTACAGACCCGCTTACTACAAAACTTCTGTATGTTTCTCTGGTCCGGCCTATTTTGGAATATGGTTCTTGTGTCTGGTCTCCTCACTACCAAAAATTTCAGGATATGCTCGAATCAGTACAAAAACAGTTCCTCATCTTTGCCCTCCGGGGACTCAATTGGGACGCTACGATCCATCTTCCTTCTTATGAAAGTAGGTTGCGCTTAATTAACCTCCACTCTCTTAAATCCCGTAGAACCTGCCAAGGAGTTCTCTTCCTCCATAAGCTTCTCTCTGGTGAGGTCGAATCGACTGCCCTCATCAACCTTATTAGTATTGCTGTTCCTTTCCGCCCAACTAGGCATTACTCTCCTCTTCATCTCCAACTCTGTCTTTCTAACTACTCGGATTATTAATTTTTTCGTAGCCTTTGCCGTGACTATAACCAATTTTTCCATCTGTTTTCCTTTGATACTAGTTCTAATATGGTTACAATTATCTTACTCAATAACTTAAATTAATTTAAATAGCATTAATTGGCAACTGTTCGGCTACCGGCTCTTCTCTTACCTAAATTTGGCTGTTGGTGGGATCTTATCGACTACTGAGCCGATAACACTACTCGACAAATTTCAACTTTTTTTTTCCGCTGTCTCCAAAAATGACTTTTTCTAATAGATTGGGAGATTTAAAGTTTTTTAAGAATTATGGTTTTTTTTTCATGGAGTAGTTTTTTTTTTTAAGAATTTTTAAAAAATCTGGTATTTTTTGTCATAGGTCGTGCTTCTATTTTTCACATAACTCTCGTTTCATACAACTGGTTGTATTGAACTTTGCAGTTGAAAAATGCTGATAAATGCAGCTATAAATCCGACTCAGACATTTTGTAGCAGCAACTTAGCGTCTGGCAGATATTAAGCTTCCAAATTGAAATTTCATAATTTTTTTTCGGTATTTTTTACCCGAAATTTTGACTTTGAAACTTCAGGAAAAGTCGAAAAAAAAAATAAATGAATGCCTTGATTTTTGGTTTTAGATAGACACATTAATTACGCGTCGTTTAAGGTATCGCTTATAAAAATATAAAATCAAACGGCTAAGTTATAACCGTTTGACCAAAACGACCCAAATCTCATTTTATCTGAAAAAATACCGAAAAATACTTGAATTTATTTAAGTGTTATGATACTCAAATATTTTTATTGTTATTGCTTGTTACTATTTTTAAAATGGTTTGTCTGTCTTCTTTTGTCATTTAAGTCAGATTCTTTTATGAGAGTCCACACATAGTCGTCCAACATATTCTCATTCCAAACACCTTGATACCGTCGTTCCATAGCTCCAATTTGTCAATAATTCTTAAGTAGGTCTTGAACGATATTAACGTAATCATCTTTCTGTTACCAAGAAAATGTATTGTAACCAGTCGGAACGAGTTCCAGGCTGCTTTTTCATTCGTAGATAAAATATTTTCAAATCCACCATCTTTTAGTAGTTTTCGAATTTGGGGGTCAGCACATGAAGTTGACCGGCTTGAGTTGTCCATTTCAATTAGAAACAAGTGGTATTTTTCGAAAACACACGATCGTATTCTGCTGGAAGTCAGAACTACACTGAGGCAGGGATACTATAGGTACAGAGTTATATATCCTTTTTTATGAATAGCTTGAAGGAGAAAGGTCAAATATCTGCGGGACCAGCACCTGTGAAGGAAAAAGGTCAACATTTGACCGTAACAGGTATTGATGTATATTTATCCTCACCAAGGCTTAGGTATAAGGAATAAGGAATAAAACTGTCCACAACATTTACACCCCAAATAAATATGACCAGGTAGGATATATATCCGATATATATCAATACCTAAGACTCGGTAAAACCAAATTTACAGGTCCTTTTTGTTTTTTGCAATCCCATTTTGGAAGTTGGACCAAAAACGTACCGGACGGTATTTTTTCAGGTAAAAGTCATTTTGGGTCGTTTTGGTCAAACGGTTATAACTTAGCCGTTTGATTTTATATTTTTATAACCGATACCTTAAACGACGCCTAATTAATGTGTCTAAAACCAAAAATCCAGGCATTCATTTATTTTTTTCGATATTTTCTGAAGTTTCAAAGTCAAAATTTCGTGTAAAAAATACCGAAAAAAATGATGAAATTTCAAGTTGGAAGCTTAATATCTGCCAGACGCTAAGTTGCTGCTACAAAGTGTCTGAGTCGGATTTATAGCTGCATTTTTCAGCATTTTTCAACTGCAAAGTTCAATACTACCAGTTGCATGAAACGAGAGTTATGTGAAAAATATAAGCACTACCTATGACAAAAAATACCAGATTTTTAAAAAATTCTTTAAAAAAAACGACTCCATGAAAAAAAAAAACATTCTTCAAAATTTTTAAACATCCAAATCTATCAGAAAAAGTCATTTTGGGAGACGGCGGAAAATTCGTGTCGACTAGTGTAATCAGCCCCACCGGGTCTGAGTATTGGCATTGGCCCTTTTGTTTAAATAGTTGATATGTAATTTTACCCTTACAGATTTACTGTACATTAATAAACAAAAATAAACAATAAACATATATGTACTAATCCGCAATTAAACGCACCTACATCCATATATATCCCAACCGCATATCCTTGCGCATCATTTAATATATAAAATTCTCGTGTCACAATGTTTGTCTTCGTCCTCCTCCGAAACGGCTTGACCGATTCTCATGAAATTTTGTGAGTATATTGAGTAGGTCTGAGAATCGACCAACATCTATTTTTCATACCCCTTAGTGATAAGGGTTGTTTACCATAAACATTTTAACATTTTACAATTAATGTTGTCAAGTTTTTGACACATCTTTCTTTAATTTCATTTTAACATTTTACAATTAATGCTGTCAAGTTCTTGACATTACCGAAAAAATATTTTTGCTATAATTTCATAAATTCAAACCAATTATTTCAAAACTGCGTGAGTAATGCCAAGAAAACGCAAAGGGGCTGATTTGAGCCATAATACAAGTACAACCAGAAACAAGGTAAATATAAGATCCGAAAAAACTGAAGAAGAAATCCAGCAACAACTGATGTACGTGTGAGCATGGCGCAATTGCGTCAAGAACAATCTGAAGATACACGAGCTGAACGCAATGAAGTGATAAGATTACAACAACGACAATCACGCCGATTCACAGCCAATAGACGCAGAACAAAAAACCAGCAACGCCAACAGGTACACCGAGCATTTACATCTGATTCATTCCTGCGGCTAGCATTCCAATATGAGCCTGATATGGAATATTATGCCCATACAAAAGTGGTGATTGGTGCTATGGACAAAGAATGTTCAAATTGTCATGCTCTTAAATTTAAAAACGAGCCAGCTGGGATGTGTTGCGCGTCAGGAAAAGTTCAACTACCCGACATTGAAACACCACCGGAACCATTGAACTAGTATAGCTAGTATATATAGTATATACTAGTATATATACTATACTATATATATATATACTATACTATACTATACTATATATACTATACTATATACTATATACATATATATAGTATAGTATATATATACTAGCTGACCCGGCAAACGCTGTTTTGCCATATAAATAATTTCTATGTACTTTCTAGTGCCGACAGAAAATAACTAACCTATTTTAAGTGTGTAAGGATGCCTTGCTTGCGGGGATTCATTCCTGCGGCTAGCATTCCAGTATGAGCCTGATATGGAATATTATGCCCATACAAAAGTGGTGATTGGTGCTATGGACAAAGAATGTTCAAATTGTCATGCTCTTAAATTTAAAAACGAGCCAGCTGGGATGTGTTGCGCGTCAGGAAAAGTTCAACTACCCGACATTGAAACACCACCGGAACCATTGAACTAGTATAGCTAGTATATATAGTATATACTAGTATATATACTATACTATATATATATATACTATACTATACTATACTATATATACTATACTATATACTATATACATATATATAGTATAGTATATATATACTAGCTGACCCGGCAAACGCTGTTTTGCCATATAAATAATTTCTATGTACTTTCTAGTGCCGACAGAAAATAACTAACCTATTTTAAGTGTGTAAGGATGCCTTGCTTGCGGGGCAGTATATGCCCCGCAAGCAAGTACCATGCTATCTCACATGGGCTCAAACAAAAAAAAGGATGCCCTGCAAGCAAGGTATAGTATATATATATAGTATATATAGTATAGTATAGTATAGTATATATATATATACTATATATATATACTAGTATATATTATATATTTTTTTATATTTTTTTTATTATATTTTCAAAAACATAGCTGAAAATCTACATCATTTTTGGCTCAGGTGAATAGGTTTGACCAACAAAACTATAAAAAAAAAATTATTCACAGCAATATTTCATGGCACTTGGTAACTTAAATAATAAAAGATACAATTTCTGCATTATTTAATATTTGGTATGACCACCCTTATTCTTAATTATTTCAAACATACGAGTTGATAAGGAATCGTAATATTTTTCAATTTCACTCAGTGAAATTGTTGACCAGGCTTTCTTAATCGCTTCAACCAGGGTCGCCGAGTCTTGAAATTGTCTTCCCCCTTCATACACTCTCCTTGATAAAAGTCCCCAAATGTTCTCGATAATATTTATGTCTGGGGAGTATGGCGGCCACTCGAGCAAGTTGACATTCTGGTCCTTAATCCACTGTTTTGTAACCCGGGCTGTATGGATGGGGGCGTTGTCTTGTTGGTACGTCCATTGAATAGGTCCAAAAATTTCGGAAAACTGGGGAAAAGCCTTTTGGAGCACAGTCTTGTAGACATTTGCATTCATCTTTGATGAAACAAACTGCAGCTCGCAAGTTCCATAAAACGATATGGCTCCCCAAACCATTACGCCTCCTGTACAGGAGTGATGACGACTCAAAAAGCATTCCTCTTTTCGCATATCGTGAAAATAATAGTTGTAGCCATCCGGTCCATCGAGATTGAACTTTTTTTCGTCGGAGAAGACCACAGCCTTCCACTCCTTGTTCCATGTCATGTGATCCCGCGCAAATCGAAGTCGGGCTTCCTTCCGTGAATCATTGAGAGGAGGTTTTTTTTTTATTTTTAATCTCTTTAAGTGTTTAGCACTCCGAATAACTCGTTTTACCGTTGCCAAACTAGCATTTACACCGCATTCATCCCTGATTTTACTGGCAGAGAGGTGGGAATTCGAAGCAGTTCGAAGGATTAGTCGCCTCTTTGATGCCGTTGTAGCATATTTTTTTCCTCCTCTCATTTTTTTCCCGTAATCGGCTCCATTACGAAGATAATTGCTTACCACGTTTTGGCTTCGACCAATCTTCTTTGCTATTTCATTATGTTTTAGGCCAGTTTCAATATAGCCTTTAATTTGACCTTTTTCAAAATCGGTTAAAGATTTTCCCCGACCCATATTAAAAAAAAATGGTAGCAATTACTTTAAATTTAAGTAGACCAAAGAAATTATATGTTTTCAGTCACGCAGTCAAGCAAAAAGTGAAGTCAAAGTTGTCAAACCTAATCAGATGAGCCAAAAATAGACCACACATTTAGCGAATTTCACGATGAAAGCAAAATTCTGATTTACCGTTGCATAGAACCCGTTACGTTTTTTTGTCATATTATGAGTAAACAAATGAATGTTCAAAACAAAAAAGAAAGAAGGAAAATATGCCATAGGAACAAAGAGAAAAGAAAAAATAGAAGAAATATTTTTCAAACCTATTCAGTTGAGCGGCACTGTATATCCGAACTATATACACATAAAACTGCATATTCTTGAACCCCCGTAAAACTGCATATTCTTGAACATCCGTAAAACTGCATATTCTTGCACATCCGAACATTGTAATGTTCGACGCCTGTCGTGCATTTTGAAAGTCAACGGTTTTTTTATACTCGTTGGGAATGAATTTTCTAGAACCCCTTGGTTTTATATTCGGGTGCGAGCCGAGTGATCTCGAGGACGGAGTACGTAACGCAGGGAGCTAGCAGGGATCCACCAACCAAGACAGTGGCAGCTGATGTTGATGGGCTAAGGCAAAATTTGGGCCCACATATATGGCCACAGCAAGAGAGTTACAGCTGGCTTAATCTCTTGGCCGTGGGTATACCGCGGTCATTGACCCCCTTACTTCGTCAGCTGTTTCGCTAACCGGTGCCCTGGAGAAACCACGCATGAACACGCAACCCAGTCTGGAGGCATCAAGCAGGCAGCGGAATTAGTTTGTAGTTACGATTATAGACCTGATACGACAACCCCGTTTGGTTTCATCCGTTTATAAATAAACATTGTTGTATTGATACGGCTAAAACATGAATAAGCATGTATGCTTGGTATAACCGGATAGAAAGAAAAAAAAAGGGAGCGCATGTACCTGGTCAAAATCGCAAATCTGACTTTTTTTTTGGTTATATAGAATTAATATGATATTAACATTGCAGTCGAGAGTGTGGTTACCCCGCATTCATCATCTCATCATCTAATCACCTATTCACCTCATCATCCAGCCATCTACACAACGAAAGATCTTTCTGCGTGGGAGTCGTAATGGATATCAGTATCGTGAGTGATTATAATACCCATTTGGTATTTAATAAACTTGAATTTGCAGTACCTTTTCTCTCTGAACTTGCGATAATCCCGAAATGACCATATACATTGAAAGCTGTTTTTTTTTCGATTTTCTTGGCCTTTCATTGGCCAGCGTTAAAACAAAACTTACGGTAGTTTAATTTTGAATATTTTTTTAAATCGCAAATCATTGAAATAACACCAACACATATCCCCTATTCCCACTATTACATTACATTATCACTATTACATTACATTCTTATTATTACGTTACACTATCACTATTACATTACATTATCACTATTACATTACATTCTTACTATTACATTACAATATCCCTATTACACTACATTATTACCATTATCCAATATTATCATCCTAATACCCCTTGATATACGATTTTTATGGATTGATTTCACCGTTACCTTCCCCTATTATAACTTATAAGCCTATATATTCTTTATCCATATAACATACTGATTATTTAATGCTAGGTGCAGTCGAAGTTAGATTGGTTCTTACCGTAAATGAATTATCTTGGATTTTGTAAATAAAATTAGCATTAAAATAAATCAAGGCTAAATATCTTTAATAGAAACCATGCAGCATCGTCTTTTAGCACTGTAATCTACCGACAGCTTTATTGGAGGGATCCTTAATATAAATTGTATTGGCCCTTAAGGATCATGGTAGGGTGGGCGTGTTCGTACTTGGCGATCACACAATCAACAGAGACCTGATTATTGACAGTATCCCCTTTCCCCTATAGCTGCTGACCTATTCCTATGACCTCCTGCATCCCCTCTCCCTTTCTCCATTTCCTCCTTGTACGCGATATTTATAATTTTTAAAAACTTTTCCCTGCAACTCTACGCGGGAGCCCCCAAATTGGTGGTACCCTGTCCTCCATGCCCACACCCAGCTGATCAGAGACAAAAGCCGAAGCCCTTTCATCGATTTGATTTTTCATCTGCTCCTAACCCCTGTACATTGTATGCTACAGGTAAAGAGCGATCGTAGAGTTTTGCAATTTTGTCACCGTGGTATAATGGAAGTTGTTTTTAGAAGCTTTTGGCGCCCAATGTGGGGCCCCATTCTTCGGCTTGCCCCGACCAAGAAATTGTCATAAACGTCATTAACACCTATGAGTGCTGCATATCAATGTAGTGTCTTACGACTTATCCCCTCATCCTTTTTTTTCCTTCTAGAGATACATTGTCGTTCAATGTCTGGCTGATTAAGATTTGAGTTGCTGGATTGTGTAGCAGTTTGTAAAATAACTGCAACCCCCGCGCTCAAGTTTGATTAAGTACTAGGCATCATAACCAACATTTAGTATCTGGCCGGATGAGCAACTCCGCTAAATAGCCAGTTCAATGTTTTTGTTGGATGTAGGTTCCAACGTGGACTAGCTCCACTGCCTACCCACGAAAATGGGAACGTGTTGTTTGGAGGATGAGCTTATTCGTATCATCGCTGATCATTGTCGGAAGTTTTGGCCTGGATCAGGTTACTCAGTGGCTTAACGCTACGGCCTGCCCACGAACGAAAGCAATAGCATCGGGGATGGTATATTTCTTGGGTCAGCATAAACCTTCCTTTTTCACTTCTTTCTTCTTTCATGTTATTCTTTTTCACTTGTTCTAATCTTTAATGTTTCTTTTTTGTGTTTTGTGACCTACTGTGTATCAGGGTTTAGGATTGCTCGGATGTCCGACAGTGGTTGTGTACTACCGTACGGCCCCAGTAGTTATCCGATGACCCATTGTATTGATTGTCCATTGTTAATATTGTCAAAAAGTCAGTTGGGGGAAACACTGTTGTTGGACGATTTCTTGCATGGTTTCCGAATTTTAATTATAAAGCATAGTGAATTTAACGATAGTTAGAAGTTGCCAATAGAGTGTAGCAAAAGAAGTATATTTGCTAGAATTAGAATAGAATGTCCCTAGATTGGATCTTTGAAGAGGTAAATCAGAAAGACAATTCCGATATTATCTGCTGTATCTGCGTGAGACAGGTAGAATATCGAGCCCAGCTGTTCAGAACCAGCTGTAATCACGTGTTTCATCAAGTGTGCTTTAATACGAGAGGCGGTGAAAAGACAGTATGCCCGTCGTGCAACAAGCCCCTTCAACCATCCGCTCCTAGCTTGGCTGAGGAATTAGCCTTAGCACAGGCGAGCGTTTTGAACGAAGATCCGATTCAAGTTCTGATGAGAACCCGATCTCAGGGTTTGGCCGCAGATACATCTGTGAGTATTGAGAATCTGCCATCCGCTGGTCCACCTCAGGACATTGTACCAAACATGCCACCTCCAAACCGCGAGACTGCGGATGCAGCCAACACAGACTTGGCTCAAATGTTACAGGCGTTGACGGATGCCATGGCTAAAATCAGTTTGTTGTCCCAAGCCATGACCCAAATGACTCAGACAATGGAAGTAGGTTTCCAGCGTTTAGCAAGTCAAGCGGTACCACCGCAAAAGAACCAATTTACTGGAACAGTCCAACCCAGTGGAGAAGGCCAAACCTTCAAACAGTTGTTCCAAATACCCCCTCGAGAGTCTGTTAATGCCCAAATGAGTCAGGCTAACGATTCGAATGTCTCAGCCACACCATGGGGATCGCAACAGATAGCGGGGCTACGACCAGATAGGATTGGACAAATAATCTTCGGTAGAAGACTTTATATATCGAATAGAAGCCCTAACCAAGCAGACCTTGGAAGGAAACCTTGATCTGGTTGCCCGAAACGCGATTTACCTTTTTGAAGGCAGTGCTAGCGAGTGGTTTTGGCGCTATCATTAAAGCGTACCCTCGGTGAACTGGCCTCAGTAAAGTTCAGCCCTTAAAACCCGATTTAGAGATGGGCGTACCGATCTAGAAATTCGTACGGC
Source organism: Drosophila affinis (assembly GCA_037356375.1). Lineage (NCBI taxonomy): Eukaryota > Metazoa > Arthropoda > Insecta > Diptera > Drosophilidae > Drosophila > Drosophila affinis. The sequence continues at coordinate 24,186,047 of CM074800.1, forward strand.
TATAGTGCAACAAAAGCAGAAGCAGAACGAGCCATTTGACACGTTCTACGAAGCCATCGTAGCGCTAGCAGACAAGTTAGTGAACCCCATGTCCGAAATGGCACTGTTGAAATTGCTGAAGTCAAATTTCTTGCCAGACATCCAACACAAAATATTGTATATTCCGGTTCTGACGGTAGTGCAATTGCGAAATATAGTGCACACACGCGAGAGGTTTATCCAGTCTGTGGCTAAGTCCAGTGTCAGCCCGGAACCGAAGCGTATTCCTATGCGAATACAGGTGCATGAGATTATGGTGCAGACAGATCATGAAGATGAACCTGAGATCGATAGATTAGAACCACTAGAGGTCGCAGCAGTCAGCCTTTCCTGTTGGAATTGTGGTACTATTGGACATCGATATCAAGATTGCGTAGGGGATCGAACCATCTTTTGCTACGGTTGTGGCAAAAGAGATACGTACAAGCCATCGTGTTCCAGATGTAACGATCCAAAAAACTCAGCAAGCCGGGCACCATCGACGAGTGCACGCAGACCAATCAGTTCGAAAGCAACGAACAGCCAGTGATCGAAGCTTCGACAGTTTCATCACTCCCTGATATACCCAATCTCCCCGACTTTCCCTCACATACTCGTATGTTAAACCCGGATTTGAAAGAACCCATTTTTCCGACTCGATCTCGCAAGCGATTGCTTCAATATCGCCAAAGGGTCAAAAACGAGCGCGCAAATGTATTGGCGTCCGTCGTTAATGCGTCTAATAACTGGAGACCCTATGCACAAGTGACCGTACTAGGAAGGACGCTCAGTGGACTTATGGACACTGGTGCATCCATTAGTTGTATAGGTGGAACGTTTGCAGCCGATCTGGTCAGGGATCAGACTCAGTTGAAGCCTGTGAGAATAGCAGTACGAACGGCCGATGGTCAGAGTCAACCAATAATTGGCAAGATCATGGCTGAGGTTGTTTTTCAAGGAAAGAGTAAATTATTAAAATTGTTTATCGTCCCTTTTTTTCCATCGTCCATCGATTTTTGGTCGTGCTTCGAATTACTACCGGCGTTTCTAGCAAACAAGTCATCAAGTCCAGAAATGGCCAGCATTTCTTTTTATAGTACGTTGCACGTACCATTGTCAAAGTCACAGCAAGAACAGTTCTGTTGTGACTCTCCCCCATGACTGACATGCCGTCATGGAAGGAGATGGACTCCTTCCTCAGTCAGCGGTATCTGACGCTAGAGGCGATCGAGAGCCACCCTTCCAATCCGCATAGTTCCAGAGGCGATCCAAATCCGCCACCTTTTAAAAATAACCCGTTCCGGTCCCAAGGGAGTCCTGTTCCTAGGAGGGTTCACTCGTTCGAGACCACAGTGAATCCGCAGAGGAGGACATGTGATCAATCCGTGATTGTCCTCGCTTCCTCAACATCCCCACAAGTTGCATCCTTTTCGAGTCAGGTGTCTAGGGTACCCATATAAATGGTAAGACACGCGGACTGTCGAGTATACAAAAGCAATCCCCTTCCGCCTTTCTCCGCAGAATTGCTAGGACGGTCTACTACGGTTGACCGACGGGAAGATATCCATGACAATGTCCAATGCCCAAGGCTGGCCTTTAACCCGTTACAACTTTAATAATGCTTCGTCGATACCTTCATCTCATCCTAGATTTTCGCATCCAGCCTTGGGCCCACATTCCCGCGCCGACCGTATCATTGAGAGCCGACGCGCTTGCGATCTGAACTCCTACCGATGCCGAGTCTGCTCAGGAGTGCATCCGCTACGGACCTGCCACCACTTCCTACGGTTGAGCCCTGTGAAGAGGCTCCGAGCCGTACTTATAAATAAGTACTGCACAAACTGCCTGGCTCATCATTGTTCAGGGCAGCCGCAAACTTCCGCAGCGCACTGTGGAGAGCGCTCTTGAGAGCGAGCTCTTGCCCACGGTACTCAAGAGAGCCGCCCGGCGGCTGGAAGTTTGGAGTTACGCGCCCACCCACGTTACGATCGTTCGCTGTCTTGTTCGCAACATATACCTACGCCTTCGCATACATCTTTACACTTTGTGAACATTAGCTATTAAGAATTCCGACAAATATACTGAATTACTACATCTTACCGAAAATACACTGAAGTGAGTGAAGTGGAATCCATAGGTCGCTGATTTCAATTGACTGGCTTGGGACTGAGAATAGCTGGGGATCCGCCCCCTACAAATACATTTATTACAACCTTATTAATTATATTTATATACTAAACCATTAAATTTAAGAAAATACAACGCATTTTTGCGTCACTCAAAAATTGACACCCTTGCCGTTCACTAATATATATATCCGAAACTATACGCACTTACATACATATACATAAAATTGCATATTCTTGCACATATATATCCGAATATACACTTATTTTCCATATCCACCTACATACATATACATATATATGTACATATGTATATCTACATATTCTTGCACATATCCCAACCGCATATCCTTACACATCATATATACATATATACATTCGAAATATATATACATAAAACATACGCATCCCAATATATATGTATAACACATCTATCCGATTACGCACTCCTTATACCCGGTACTCGAAGAGTACAGGGGTATATTAGAATTGTGGTGATAAGGGTTGTGGTAACTCCCAGAAGGAAGCGTTTCCGAACCCATAAAGTCTGCATTCTTGATCAGCATAAATAGCCGAGTCGATATTACCATGTCTGTCTGTCCGTCCGTCCGTCTGTCCGTCCGTCTGTCCGTCCGTCCGTCCGTCTTCATTTGCGCCTATATCTCAGAGACTATTAAAGCTAGAGCAACCAAATTTTGTATCCGGTCTCCTCTGTTATCACACTACTCCAAATGTGTTGCAAAATTTCGCCCCGCCGCTTTCCGCCCGCACAAAGGACGAAAAGCTGTGGCATACACAATTTTAAAAATTCGAGGAAACTAAAAATGCAGAATCATAGAGGATAACTGTTTCTATCAGAGTGATGAATTTTGATCAGATCTGATTATTAATATAGCCACAATGAAGAAAACCATTTCGAAAGTCATCGTTCCCTCTCGCTCTCTCTCACACGCGACCCTGTCTGCTTTGCCTATTCGTTCAAATAAGCGCCTAGATCTAAGAGACTATAAGAGCTAGAGCAACCAAACCATGGTGAAATTACTAATAAGGTGATGTAATCAGCTGTGGTGAGGACGTTAAATTTTTCACCTCGCTCTCTTAGCTCTCAGAAAGAAAATCGTTAGAAAGAGTTAGCAAGGGTTATACGTTCTGCACTCCGTTTTTCAGCTGACAGAAAAGAAAATAACGTCCCCGAAAGATAGCACGTGCGGTGAAAACACCACCTTTTTACTAATTTCACCATGAACCAAACTTTCTATCCAAGCTCCTGTGATATCACTTCAATACAAGTGTATTTCAAAATTTGCCACGCCCCCTTCCGCCCCCACAAAGAACGAAATTCTGTGGAATTTTTAAGATAAAAGAAAACCAAAATCGCAGAATCATGGAAAATAACCGTATCTACCAGATTGCCGAATCTGGATCAACTACTATTATAGTCAGAAAGAACAAATTAGTTTCAGTCGCTGCGCAACGCCTGCGCAACGCCTGCCAAGCGCTTCTCATTCCCTCTTTCTCTCGTACACATTTGTACGTCTCCAATATATGTAGTTTTACATGTCATGTAGAAATGTAGAAGCAGATGTTAAAATCAAATGTAAACAAAAATGGAAACTTGTATAAAAATTCAAAAAATAGGTTGACTTGATTTTTTTTCAATATTATTTTTTGCACAAAATTTACTTCGTCCTTTTTGCGAACATATAATAAATTTCATAAATCGTAAGATTATATATGTATGTATATACTGACTGAGTACCGGGTATAATATCCGCATCAATATACATATATTAGCTGTATATTCTTGCGTCTGTGTATCCACACCTCCCCGCCCCTACATCCATATATACAAGTAGCGATAGCGGTGCTTTCTTATGCTCGTTTTCCCGTTCGCCTCTCCACAGTTGCCCGCGTTGTTTTTGTTGGGAGAGCGGTGCCGCTTTTGCTCATAACGGAGCGCCAAATGACGCGCTACTCTGTATTTTGAGGGTGCAACGTTTTCGGTGGTGGCTTGTGAAGTGACGCTACCCTACATTCGGCGGCTTATTGTTTTTGGGTCACTTGCCACCGACTCCCAATATTAGTGCCCGATTGCCAAGCGCCTCCGACTTGCCAATAAATCAATACTAAGAGGTTGTTGGGTCCGTTCTCCGTGACCATCCACACAACACTTCCGCATCCGTTTCTTTGTTCTCAGCGGGTGAGGTCCTCGTCGGTGAACGAGGATCCTGACACACAAAGGGAGATCCAAACCATGTATGGCAAGTGCTATGACGACTATAAACAGCGAATAGCTGACCTTGATGTCCAAGCTGCCAGCCCAGTAGTCCGTCCTCCTGCACAGCCGGACTCCAATGGCGGCTGTCGACTGCCACCCTGTGACATCGAAGTTTTCACAGGGGATTACGTTCGCTGTCCCACTTTTCAGGACCTCTTCACAACCATTTATATTCATAATCCTAGACTCTCACCCGTAGAAAAACTGTACTACCTCGCCACTAAGACCAGTGGCGATCCGAAGGCCATCGTTGAGAAGTCCCCGCTGACCAACGACGGCTTCGAGGCGGCATGGGATGCTCTTCGTGACCGATATGAGAACCGACGGCTCCTGGTGACCAACCAGATTCACCTTCTCCTCTCTTTGACTCACATCGGGTCCGATTCAAGTCGTGCTCTGAAAGAACTTCAAAGTACGATCCAGGTGGTTCTAACCGCACTCGCCCACTCCCAGGTCTCCACTGAGAATTGGGATAGCTTGCTCGTGACCATTTGCGCTTCAAGATTGCCGAGATTAACCCGCGCGTTGTGGGAAGAGTCCATAACCGACAAGAAGGAAATGCCGTCATGGAAGGAGATGGACTCCTTCCTCAGTCAGCGGTATCTGACGCTAGAGGCGATCGAGAGCCACCCTTCCAATCCGCATAGTTCCAGAGGCGATCCAAATCCGCCACCTTTTAAAAATAACGCGTTCCGGTCCCAAGGGAGTCCTGTTCCTAGAAGGGTTCACTCGTTCGAGACCACAGTGAATCCGCAGAGGAGGACATGTGATCAATCCGTGATTGTCCTCGCTTCCTCAACATCCCCACAAGTTGCATCCTTTTCGAGTCAGGTGTCTAGGGTACCTATCCAAAGGGTAAGACGGGAAGATATCCATGACAATGTCCAATGCCCAAGGTTGGCCTTTAACCCGTTACAACTTTAATAATGCTTCGTCGATACCTTCATCTCATCCTAGATTTTCGCATCCAGCCTTGGGCCCACATTCCCGCGCCGACCGTATCATTGAGAGCCGACGCGCTTGCGGTCTATCCGCTACGGACCTGCCACCACTTCCTACGGTTGAGCCCTGTGAAGAGGCTCCGAGCCGTACTGGGCTTGCATAAAGCCATAAAACCCTCAATAATACTTTGCAATCCTGCAAGGGGGGGGGGAATCTTCAGGGCAGCCGCTGACTGCTGCCGCGCAGTGTGGAGTGCGTTCCGTGTCCGACTCGCGTGCTCTTGCGTGGGCGCTCTTGAGATCAACACAGCGCTCGGGCGGCCACTGGCTTGAGCATGCATAATCAGTCTCGCTTCCACCCCCGTTTACGACGATTTCGATTCCTACTCCTGCTATAACTACGATATACATAAATATACCCACATACATCTACTCGAACTGGAGAATAAACTAGAATTAACAGTAATAGTAATTTGTAGTATACCTACCCTGCCAGTAATAGAAATCAGAGGGTCTAACAGTACACTGTGACACTCTGTCATAATAATCACAAATATACGAATACCTAAAAGACCAGCGCATATGTCATACGATCTTATATACATTCCGATCGTAGCACGTGGCAACGCTGAGCATGCATTTTGACCAAAAGACCATACTTAAACATATGAACACACCAGCGCATATGTCATTCAATCCACCACTTATATACATTCCGATCGTAGCGCGTGGGAATGCTGAGCTTGCACTTTGCAGCTCAAGTGGTCAAGTCATACACAACATATGTACACCAATATACTTACTATAAATATAAGACATAGATATAAGCATTGCATGTTTCGGGTTAGCTGAACCCAGAACGAATATGTAAGATTCATTGCTAATAAAGTAACACAGAGGAGCAGACGCTCCAAATGAAATCGTCCAAGTCTAATCCTATTACATGGCGACCGTGACAAGTTCACGAAGCTACAATGCTATAATTGCATTATTAAAAAAAAAACCACAAACCAAGTTTAAATAATTAATAAAACAACAAAAGTGCTGTGACAAAACAACAAACAACAACAAAAAACAAAACAACAAAAACAAGCTAATTTTAAACAACAACCACACACATAAACACCCCAAACGCCCACAAACACATGTGTAGCCTATGCGATGACCAGCGCCGGCACTGATTAACACGCTCATAAGCCCTTATGAGTGACGACAACATAGATTCTGCTCCTATTCAGCAAAGGGAAGCACTTTCTATTCAGGAGTACCTGGAGGTGTTTCCAAACGATGGACCACGCCCACTCACAATAGCTGAGTACCGGGCACGGTAGGAGAAAAAATCAGAAGAAAAAAAGAAGACAAGATGTGGAGGACAAGTGAGGAAGCTACTTCAACAAGTTAGCCTGCAACAAGATTTGCTGGCGGCAGCGACGACACCAGATGACCGACAGCGCTACATAGAGCGCATCGACGAATTAAAAGCAGAATTAAAACTTCGCAGCCGAGCGAAGCCACGCAAGGGGGCCGTAAGCCTTAACTTGCCATAGATTTAATTTCTACATGCGAATTGACGCACGTCAGTGCAAGTCGCAAAACACTAAAACCTGTTAGGCTTTCATTACTAACATATGTGGTTGGAGAATTTTTTCTATATATATATGAAATGTAATTTGAATTGTGAGCCAACCACATAAAATAAATAACTAACTTTTCCACGTCTCTGGCGCTGAGTATTTATACTCAGCTGCGTTTCGAATCTTTGTGTAATTGATAAATCTTGCAAAAAGTTCATTGCAATGAAAATATCACTCCAATTTTTATTTTCGATTTTCAAATAGAGGAATATCACTTTCTTGATAAAATCCCAAAAAACATTAAAAGATTCTTTTCATTGAATATATAAAGACCATTAAAACTATATAATGGGGTGGTTTAGTGATCCCAGTGAGGCAAAATATAACACTGCTAACGTTGTAAACAACGTCAAGATAATTGATCACACGGATGACATAAACGCATTGTGGCTCCTGTTATTAATTATCACGATAGTATTAGTTTTGCAATTTCTGCTTACACTCTATGCTAAGCATAACAAAATTATCAAGAAAAGATACATGAATAGGGCAATGCACCTAGATGGCATCTAGAGATGAATAAAGAAAAAATTCACATCTACACAATGGTACTTTCAACCCTACCATATGTCAGGGAAAAATTAATAAAAGAAGAAAACCCATATTTAGTTCTTAGTGCTTAGTACGCTTACAAAAGTAGGATAATTCCGTTAAAAGAATGGAATGGAACGAAATCGAGAAACATATAGACGCATTCCGTTACAAATTCCATAAATCTTACAAATGCATTAATAAGGATGCAGTTATAAAAGCAGAGACTCTGAAAAATCATATAGAAATTTTAGTAAAGGAATATAATAATATAGTTACCTTAGTAAATCGTTTCGAAAACAAATTCACATCTGAGCACAAAAGTGAATGTTTAAGGGCAATAAAATCCCTAAACACAAGATTAATTACTGTCAGCAATAGGCGACACATTCAGATAAAAGTGCCAGAAAATCTAAATCAATTGGCGAAGTTTGATCCCGTCCAATTAAAAGAATTGGACGAATCAACTCAGTCAAACGACGATCAATCTGATAGTGACATCGAAGCACTGGAAGAAAGCGATCCAATCGAAACGAAACTAGAAACGATAGCAATCTCTGAAATGGCACAAACAGTTGCAGAATTTATCAAACTAGCCACATCTTTATTACCAAAGTTTGATGGTAAGCCGGAAAATCTGCAAAGTTTTCTAGATTCTCTGAATCTATTGGATACCTTAAAAGGCACACATGAGCTAACAGCCATAAGCCTTATAAAAACAAAACTAAAAGGCCATACGAGAAATCTAATAAGTAATGAGCAGACAATTGCTGCAATCATTACGCAACTGTCAAATGCAGTAAAAAGAGAATCGGTAGAAGTTCTATCTGCCAAGCTTCGCAATGTGCAACATAAAAACAAAACGGCTAACCAGTACACCCAAAAGGTGGAAAAACTGGCAAAGGCCCTTGAAGGAGCATATATCAGTTAAGGTCTAAGCCAGTCACTTGCAAGCAAATACAGCACTACAACAGCTGTAAAAGCTATGACCCAAAATTGTTCGATTGATAAGGTAAAACTTATCATCAGTCGCGAAATATCGCTTGTGCAGTAGAGACGTATCAGCGGACGCATTTATTTCGTTTTCGACTATTGTTTTCTTATCAGCTTCGCAGCTACAGCTGTAGAATTCTACAAAAAGAACTTTGCAGTAAATTTTTAACCAACAACAACAACATATTAAGCTACTATTGAAGTTGTGACTTCAAAAAGACATTTATATTCTCCGCGGGTGCTATTGCACTCAGGGGAATATACAAAGCCTGCAATCACGATGCTCAATAGCGAAAATATCGATAGTGAAAATATCGATATGGCTACTGAAGCTGAAAGGCATAACGCAATATGCTTGACTCAACCAAATGTTTTATACAAATCAATAGATTTGTCGTCTGTGCAAGACTCCAGCGGTAATAACCCAAAGCAAAAACTCGGCTCACCACAAGCCATTAAAAAAAAAAATGTTTTTGAATAAACAACCGAGTACCAGTAAAGCTGCAGCTGAAGCTGCAACTGAAGCAGCTTCGCAGAATCGTTATGCGCTGTTGGACGACGACGAGGAGGAATTTAGTGAAACGCTTGAAGCCCCGATATTAACTGATCAGCCAACACAACAATCAAAGCCTCGACCTCCTCCAATTTGGTGCCCAAGTATCAAAAGCATAGCAAAACTACAAGAAATGGTAGACCAAGTGATCGACCCAAACTCTTACGTCATTAAACCAAGACGAAATGACATTGGAATTCTAACCAGCTGCAGTGATGACTACCGTGCTGTCATAAAACACCTCTCCACATTGGGATTGCAATTTCATTGCTACCAACTGAAGGAAGACAGGCATTACAGAGTCTGCTTCAAAGGACTTCACTCCAGCAGAAATTTCCAGTAACTGAAAGAAGAACTCGAAACTAAAGGTCATAAAGTTAAAAATATTTTCGATCCGCTAAGCCGCATTGACAAGAAACCTCTCAATTTGTTCTTTATCGACTTGGCACAGGCTCCTGATAATAAACAAATCCTAAACCTCCACGTTGCTTGCAGGCAACGCTGCACTGTTGAGCTTCCGAGCTTCCGTTGTCAGGAGTTTGGACATACTCAGAGATACTGTCATAAAGTTGCAAGATGTGTAAGATGCTCTGGTAAACACGCAACCATGGACTGCCCTAGGGAAAGGGACCAACCACCAACTTGCTTCCACTGTGAGTTAGACCACCCAGCTAATTACAAGGGCTGTAAGGAATACAAACGCCTACTTAAACTACAGACTCCAGCTCGCAAACCTAATCCAGCACAAAAGCCAGCAGTAGCTCACAATATCAGAATTATTGATAACAGAAACAACAACACGGCCGCGACAAGTTCAACAACCGCCAGTGGAGTATCTTATGCGCAAGTCGTCCGAGGTGAAAGAGTTTGATGCCATTAATGTAGAGCTCAGGGCAATGACAGAACTGCAATCCCAGCAAGCAAACATACTGACCAGCCTTATGGCTCTCATCACTAAACTAGGACCCAAATAATGACTCTCCGTGTGGGCATATGGAACGCCAATGGCCTTAGTAACAAGGCTCAGGAATTGGCCGTTTTCCTCTCACGGAAGCACATAGACATTATGTTAATAGCTGAAACCCGAGAATGTCCCACAACAAAAATCTTCGGATACGAACACTATCAGGCCCATGGCGGAGAATGTAACAGCTTTGGCGGATCATCACTACTAGTAAGGTCAACACTCGTGCACACACCACTACTTCCACTCTCGAATGCAATTATGCAGGTTGCAGCTATCAGCCTACCAACGTCCATCGGAACATTAGAAATAGCGTCCATATATTTGCCGCCAAATGCTCCTCTTTGCGAGCAACACGTCATCGATCTCTTCAGTCCAAGGATGGGTAAAACAATAATCGGAGGTGACTGGAACGCTTGGCACCCCTTCTGGGGTAACTACAGAACAAACCCACGCGGAGAGATGATATTTGAAGCGATACATAAAGAGCAATATAGCATACTTGCGACCGGAGCCCCCACTCGCTACCCATTAAATGGGCGCAACCCAACTGCACTCGACTTTGCGGTTTACAAAGGTATCAGTGACTGACTTTTGAGTATTGAAGACTGCATGGATTTATCCTCTGATCACTTACCCCTGGTAATTACTGTACACACAGCTATTCCCCACCAGGCAACGCCTCATGCCAGTTGGATCGAACATCAGACTTTTTAAGAGCCTACTAAACTCTTCACTACAACCAGAAATGGTACTCAACACCACTGAAGATGTGGACAACGCAGCAGAAAAACTCCAAGATGCCATAGCTGAAGCAGCGCGCCTAGCTGCACCGCCCTCTCATCAAACACATTGTCAATACAGTCATAACATTCCACTGACTCCGCAGGCAGAAAATCTTCTGGCATATAAGCGGTGGACTAGGAGTCGCTGGCTACGAACACGCACGTCAAGTGCCAAAAGATTATACAATGAGGCCTTTAGGCAACTCAAATATCTTCTAGCGGATCTACAAAATGAACGCATCACCGATGCCTTAAAACAAGCTGACTCACCAGCCTGTGCTGAATTCAGACTTTGGAGATTCACACGAAAACTTAAGAGGTAACCTTTGTGTCAACATCCCATCCGCAGCTCATCTGGCTCATGGCTCATGGGAGATGAAGCGTAGGCTGAAGCTTTTGCAGATCGCCTCCAGGAACATTTCAGTCCACTGTTGACAACCGAATCGCTAAACATCGAGGAAATTGAGGAGAACCAGATCCCACCAAGCGAACCACGATCAGAGCATGCACCGAGGATGAAGTCCTGGAATTAATTAAAAATATAAAAGCTAAAAAGACGCCGGGACACGACAAAATAGATGGCACAATCCTCAGAGCGCTGCCAGAATCCACAATCGAATATTTTGTAGTTCTGTGCAATGCCATTCTTCGCATCCAACACTTCCCAGTCTTCTGGAAACATGCTAAGATTGTGATGATTCCAAAGCCAGGCAAACCCGCTGGAGAAATCGCCTCGTACAGACCAATTAGCTTGTTATCAGTACTATCCAAGGTATTTGAAAGAATACTTTTGCGACGAGTGCTTGGACAGCTGGATCTAAGAGGGTCAATACCAGACCACCAATTTGGATTTAGGAGTCAGCATGGAACACCGGAACAAATACACAGAGTTGCCCATCACATATTGGGTTCTTTTGAAAAAAGGGAATACTGTTCAGCAGTCTTTCTAGATGTCAAACAGGCCTTTGATCGCGTCTGGCATGTGGGACTCCTGAGCAAGATAAGAGCTGCTCTCCCACAATACTACAAACTGCTAGCCTCGTACCTGACAGGAAGAAGCTTTGCAGTCGCAAAAGGACAAGCTATATCAACGATTCGGCAAGTAAGAGCAGGTGTTCCACAAGGAAGTGTTCTCGGCCCCACACTATATACCTTGTACACGGCAGACATGCCGCTGCCCTCACCTAGCACTGGATTGCTAATAGCTAATACGCAGATGATACGGCAATACTAAGCAGCAGTCCATCTGAGCTCGAAGCTTCAGAACTACTTCAGGCATATTTAGACGAGTTCAAGAGCTGGACGAAACTCTGGTGTATAACCATTAATACACTGAAATCAGTGCACATCACATTTGCCACCAGAAGAGGGGACTGCCCCGAGGTCACACTGGGATCTCCGATACCAAGAGCCACCAAAGTAAAATATCTGGGCGTCACATTTGACAGACGACTGACATACGGCCCACACATCACTCAGACAGTCAAAAGCTGCAAATTAAAGTTAAAAAGATTGGACTGGATGCTGAAAAGTTCTAGCAAATTGTCGCTTCGTAGCAAAAGAACAATTTACAATGCTATTGTAGCACCAGTCTTCATATACGCATTACCGCTCTGGGGAACTGCTGCGAGGACCCATATAAAACGACTGCAAATGATGCAAAACAAGGCCTTGAGAAGATGGATAGGAGCAGAATGGTTTGTTAGAAACGAATATCCCTACCATAGCTGAACTAATTGGACGACACAGCTCAAGATACAGGGATAGGCTTACTACTCATCCAAACCAACTTGCAACAAGCCTAGCCCCAAATACTAATAGGCGAAGGCTCAAAAGACTGCACCCATTAGACTCTCGAAATGATTTAAGCCTTTAGAAACTGTAAATTGTAATTTGTAAACAGTCATAAATTTCAAGTTAGAGTTAAGTTTGATACTCATAGTTACAAGGGCAGTTTGCCAACTCAATGTTTAGGTTACCTAGTTATAAATGCGCTATAGAGTTATAAGACAAGAAGCTGCATCAAATAAATGACATTAACAAAAAAAAAAAAACAAAAAAAACGTATCATGCAGGCAGGCACATTCACAAATATGCACGGAGGTAACAGGTCAAAGTAACACTGTCCTGTATTATCGACGAGGTGCAAATCACAATAATATTGGCAGAAATTACAGTCACAACAATTACAACCGAGGCGGTAATAACAACAACTACAACTACAACAATAATTGCAATAACCGTGGAGGAAGACGGGGCCAAAACCGAGGAAGAGGCCGATGTACCTTCAACCAAGGTTACAATAATAACAATGTGAGAGTGGTGCAAAATGCGTCGGAAAACTCTCAGAACCCTTTAGGAAACAATCAGTAAATGCTAAGGTTCATTCCATCAATTACAGTCACTTTTTATAATCATTCAACTGAAAATGAACTCACATTCCTAATAGATACTGGTGCAGATATGTATATCACTTTTAAAAATAAATTCAGATAATTTCAAAATTCAAGAAGACAAAATTATAAAAATCCAAGGCATAGGCCAGTGTGTATTAAAATCTCGAGGAATAACTTCAATAGAACTTCAATCAACAAAATATATTATTCCACACGAATTTCATTTAGTAGACTCCGATTTTTCAATACCGTGTGATGGAATAATAGGCATTGATTTTATTAAAAAATTTAATTGCCAATTAGACTTCAAACCAAGTGAAGACTGGTTTATAATTAGACCTCAAAACTTAAATTATCCTATTTATGTTCCAATAACATATAGTGCTGGCAACAATACAGTTCTTCTGCCAGCCAGATCCCAAGTAATTCGAAAAATAGACATTAATTCAGTCAACGACTATATATTTGTTCCAAATCAAGAAGTACATAATGGAATTTATGTTGCAAATACAATAGCTGCATCCAAACATGTATACATTCGCCTTCTAAACACAACTAATTTCGACCAATTGGTCAAAGTAAACAAAATCGAATATGAAAATTTAACAGATTACGATATTCATAACAATAATCCAGAAAATAGAAGCGAACAAGTACTTTCAAAATTAAAGAAATCTTTTCCAGAACAATTCAGAAGTCAACTAACAGAATTATGCACCAAGTATAGTGATGTGTTCGGACTGAAACCCGAACCAATTCGGAAGAAAAGAAATGGCGATTAGTAAATGACTATCGCCAAATCAACAAAAATTACTTTCAGATAAATTCCCGCTCCCCAGAATTGATGATGTTCTAGACCAGCTGGGCAGAGCTAAATACTTTTCATGCCTTGACTTAATGTCAGGTTTTCACCAAATTGAACTTGAAGAAAATTCAAGCAATATAACATCTTTTTCTACGAGCAATGGCTGATACGCTTCACGCGGTTACCTTTTGGTCTTAAAATAGCACCAAATTCATTTCAGAGAATGCTGACAATAGCATTCTCGGGTTTAGAACCCTCTCAGGCATTCCTTTATATGGATGATTTAATGGTGATAGGATGTTCCGAAAAACACATGATTAAAAACTTAACTGATGTTTTTAATGTACATATGTAGGAAATATAACCTAAAGTTGCATCCAGAAAAATGTTCATTTTTTATGCATGAAGTGACATTCTTAGGTCACAAATGCACTGACAAAGGAGTATTGCCAGATGACAAGAAATTTGACGTCATAAAAAAATATCCTGTCCCTCATGATGCGGACAGCGCGAGACGATTTGTAGCATTCTGCAATTATTATCGTCGATTTATAAAGAACTTCGCCGATTATTCACGGCACATAACTAGATTATGTAAAAAGAATGTCCCTTTTGAATGGTTAAGTGAATGCCAAAACGCATTCCAATACCTTAAAGAAAAGCTTATACAACCCACATTATTACAATATCCTGATTTTCGCAAAGAATTTTGTATTATAACAGATGCTAGTAAACAAGCTTGCGGAGCGGTTCTAACTCAGAACCGTGACGGAATTCAACTCCCAATAGCTTATGCATCTCGTTCATTTACAAAAGGGGAAAGCAATAAGAGCACAACAGAACAAGAGTTAGCGGCAATTCATTGGGCAATTACCCATTTCAGACCATATATTTATGGCAAACACTTTACTGTTAAAACAGATCACAGACCATTAACATATATTTTTTCTATGACTATGATCCCAGTTCGAAATTAACTCGCATGCGGCTAGAGCTTGAAGAATACGACTTCACAGTAGAATACCTAAAGGGAAAAGATAACTTTGTAGCAGACGCACTTTCACGTATAACTATACAAGAACTCGAAGACATGCAACACAAAGTCCTGAAAGTCACTACCAGGCGACAAAGTAGACAAAATAAAAACTGTACAGTAGAAAAACATGAACTTCTGCCAACGCAAAGTCATAAAAATGTATCCAATCCCAACGTACATGAAGTCATTACAAATGATGAAGTACGAAAAGTAGTGACCTTGCGCATAACAGAATCTAAATGTTTATTTAAACATGGAAATAAAATTATCGCAAGAATTGAAGTTAGCGATTTATATACCAATGGAATTCTCGACCTAGGTCAGTTCTTCCAAAGGCTCGAAAAAGAGGCCGGTATATTACAAATCAGCCAACTCAAAATGGCACCGAGCGAAAAGATCTTTGAATCAGTTTCAATAGATTCATTTAAAACGAGAGGGAACGTTGTGAGCCGCGGCAAAGGCCGCGGCTCTACCTTATACCCGGTACTCAGTCAGTATATACATACATACACTTATGAGCCTACGACTTATGAAATTTATTATATGTTCTCAAAAGGGACGAAAATAATATTTAAAATAAAAAAATGAAGTCAAACCATTTTTGGAATTTTTATACATGTTTCCATTTTTGTTTACATATGCTTTGTATATCTGCGCCTACATTTCTACATGACATGTATAACTACATATTTGAGACGTACAAGTGTTTACGACAGAGAGAGAGAGAGGGAATGAGTCAGCGCTTGGCAGGCGTTGCGTAGCCACTGAAATTTAATTTGTTTCTTCTGGCCATAATATTGATCCGATCTGATCCAGATTCGGCAATCTGGTAGATATGGTAATTTTTCATGATTCTGCGTTTTTGGTTTTCATTTATCTTAAAAATTGTGGATTCCACAGATTTTCGTCTTTTGTGGGGGCGGAAGGGGGCGTGGCAAAATTTTAAAACAAACTTGTGCTGGTTCGGTATCACAGGAGCTTGGATAGAAAGTTTGGTTGCTCTAGCTCTTATAGTCTCTGAGAACTAGGCGCTCATTTATACGAATAAGCAGAGCAGATGGGGTCGCGTGAGAGTGAGAGCGAGAGGGAATGATGACTTTCGAAATGGTTTTCTTCATTGTAGCTATAATAATGATCCGATCTGTTCCAGATTCAACGCTCTGATAGAAATGGGCATTTTCTATTATTCTGCGTTTTTAGTTTTCTTGTATCTTCAAAATTGTGTACGCCACAGACTGTCGTTCTTTGTGTGGGCGGAAAGGGGCGGGGCGAAATTTTTCAACACATTTGGAGTAGTGTGATCACACAGGAGACTGGATACAAAAATTGGTTGCTCTAGCTTTAATAGTCTCTGAGATATAGACGCAAATGAAGACGGACGGACAGACGGACGGACGGACGGACGGACAGACGGACGGACAGACAGACATGGCTATATCGACTCGGCTATTGATGCTGATCAAGAATATATATACTTTATGGGGTCGGAAACGCTTCCTTCTGTGCGTTACACACAACCGTTATCCCCACAAATCTAATATACCCCTATACTCTTCGAGTACCGGGTATAAAAATATGGGCAATAAAATATTAAAATCTTTAAGAGTAGCGCTACTCCAGCCGGTGACCCAAATAACAGATGAAAAGAGATACAACAAATATTGTCTACATAACATTACGACCCAATTCAAGGAGGCCACAGTGGCATAACCAGAACGCTAGCAAAAATAAAAAGACTGTATGGACCTTACGAGGGTGCTTCTGAGGTTCCGAAGTCCCCCAGAATCGAGGTGTTTTTCGCAAAGGCAAGCAGTTTCCCTGGCGACCTCTTGGAGGCATCCTCCAGTGAAGCCAGCATCGGTGCGCCCAGGTACATTCTCCTTGCCCTTAAGAGAGCCGGAAACCGGCAGATGAGATGCTCCAGGGTTTCGACAGCCCCGGGCTCATTGCATTTCCTGCAGATGTCACTGTTAGTGATGTTCAGCCTGGTTGCATGCCACGGTCGGGTAGCTTATACGATGCCCTTATTTCAGGGTTTATACAGTATAGGCCTGCTCCTACTCCTTCATTCATCTTGGAGCCGTGGGTGTATATGTTGAGGTGTTGAGTCTGGTCCCGTCCTGCTTTCCAGTCTTCGGGTCCCATAAAGAGGTTTGTTTTTACTTCAAGGCACGTTTGGGGGATCATGTAGTTGAACTGATCATGTCCATTCCAATTGAACTATGCTCGAATCTTTGAGGAAACATGTTCCCCGACGCAATCAAGCGCTGAGCCGCCTTGCTTGCAGTCAGTCTAGCGTAGATGTCGAGGGGGTCGATTCCGAGTATTGTTTCGAGTGCTTTGGTTGGCGTTGACCTCAGCGCTCCCGTTATACAGAGCAAAGCCTGCCGCTGGGTTCGTTCCATTAGCTTGTGGTACGTCTTCTTTTCAGTGGCTTTCCATCACACTAGGACTCCATACAGCAGACTTGGTCGCACTACCGAGATGTAGATCCAATGCATCAGAGCGGGCGACAGGCCCCATGTGCTACTAAGCATCTTCTTGGATGCATATAGGGCATTGGTGGCCTTTTTCACCCGCTTTACTACATTGGGTCTCCATGCCAGCTTGCTGTCCAGTACTGTGCCGAGGTATTTGACCTGTGCTTTAGGGGTTAGCCTTGTTTGGTTGACTTTGGGGGGGACCCATGTTGGTACCTTGTATCTCTTGGTGAAGAGGATGAGGTCCGTTTTGTCCGCGTTGATACTGAGTCCTACTCCATCTGCCCACTCACATATCTCCCTGAGTGTTCGTTCCATTATGGAGCTGAGAGTCGATGGACATACACCCGTAATAAGTACGCTTATGTCGTCTGCATAAGCTGTTATTTTTGGTGCTTTCCTTTCGAATCTCTTGATGAGGTTGTCGACCACCAGGTTCCATAGCAGGGGTGACAGGACTCCACCCTGGGGTGTGCCCCTGTGGGCACCTCTGACCATGGAGGCGGTGCACCACTCTGATTGCACCCGTCTACAACCTAGAAAGTTGTAGCGAGTGCAGTGCTGTTTCCACAGATTTTCCCTTGGTGTAGGCGTGTTGGTTGGTTGACATTAGTCCGCTTACTTTGGTTCTAATATGTAGATCCAGCAGCTTTTCTAATGTTTTCAGTAAGAAAGAGGTTAGGCTTATCGGTCTGCAATCCTTGGAACTCACATGGCTGCACTTTCCTGCTTTTGGGAGGAAGACAACTCTAGAGGTTCTCCATTGGATCGGGATATAGCCTGTTCTTAGGCATGCTGCGTATATCGCGAGTGATCATGGGGTGATCACCTCTTTGGTCACTTGCAGCATGACTGGGAATATTTCGTCCAGTCCAGGTGCCTTTATGCCCGTGAAGGAATCTATAGCCCATTGGATTTTCTTTGGGGTTATCAGATCTGTCGGGGGTGTTTGTTCCTCAGTTGCTAGGTCCTGATGCGTTTCGGCATCGGTGACCTCGGTGCATCCTGGGAAGTGGGCCTCCATTAGTGCCGTTAGGGCTTCTTTGCTGCCCTCCGACCACTGTCCGTTGTCTAGTTTGAGTTGGCTTTGTACTGTGGGTTGCTTTGACAGCAGCTTCCTCAGCCTAGCCGTTTCAGACACTTTCTCAATGCTGGAGCAGAAGTTTCTCCATGAGCTACGCCGTGCCTTACGTATCTCCTTCTTGTATTCCCTTAATAGGGTCTTGTATTCCTCATTGATATTCTCGTCGTTTGCTAGTTTAGCGAGCTTGAAAAATTCCATGAGGTTGTTTCTTTGCAGAGAGAGGTCTCGATTCCACCAGAGTGGCTTGGACTTCTTCCTTGTTCTAGATGGTGGGCATGCTGTGTATGCCTCTAGCAGTTCCGTAGATAGGGTCTCTAAGGACTTCTCTATATCCTCCGCGGATTTCACTGAGCCCGGGCTCGCGAGTTTCGAGGTGACTGTCTTTCTAAACTTCTCCCAGTTTGTGTTCCGGGGGTTTCTATAGACTACCACTTTCGGAGTGTATTCAAATTCGCACTTGAATTGAATGTACCTGTGGTCTGAGAATGAAGGTCTTTCGAGGACCTTCCATCCAGATATGTTCGTACTCTTTCCCGTTGCGAGAGTTAGATCTAGCACGTTTGACGAGGTGGGACCCACGTAGGTGTATTCCTCCCCCACGTTTGCTACATCTATGTTATTTGTTAGTATAAAGTCTAGGAGTGACTCACCTCGGTCGTTAATATCAGGGCTTCCCCACACACTATGGTGGCCATTAGCATCTGTGCCAACGATCAGTTGGTAGTCTTTGGAGGCTTCTTCTACCAGACTCTTCTGGTACTTCTTCTGGCGGTGCGGACCTGTCGTGCGCCATGTAGCAGGAGGCTACCAGAAGGCGCTTCTCCTCACTTTCCAGCATAACTACTGTCAGGTCGTCTGTACTGTAATGAGACATAAGGTAAGCGTGGATTCCTTTCCGTACTAGTACAGCAGTTCTATTCCTGCTTACCGGTGTTGAGTAGAGTGTGTTGTAATTTGAGAGCTTTAGCCCGGCCACCGAATTGCCTGATGCAATCCAGGGCTCCTGGACCAAAGCTATGTCAGCGGGCCCTTGCTCCATGGCAGTGTGGAGCTCCGCTGATGCTGTCTTGCTCTTATGCAAGTTGAGCTGCAGCACACTCAGTTTCATGAGCAGCCGGCTCCCCTGCATACGACGGGTTGACTACTACGGTCAGGTCACCGTCCTTTTCTTCGACCGTGTCGTCCAACGCCATACCCTGGGCGGCCTCTACGATGGTATCCAGACCGAGGTCCTTCTCTACTTCGCCTGCCTGCAGGGTGTGTGCGTCCTTGTCGCTGGGCTGACGCTTTTTGAGGCGAGGGACACGCTCCCCATACCCCACGCCTTCCTCTGAGAAAGTTGAATGGAGTTAAAGTAAATCAAATATATTAAAATACAATATTACAAAGAGATAACACATTTTAATTTCACACATTTTTTTATCACACTTATTATAAACTTATAAAATAAGATACAAAAAAATAGTACTATTGCTATTAATTTCAATATCTTTATACCGACTTTAACACTCTCTAAAGGACTACATATATTACGTAATTTCTTTAAAAAGGGAGGTGTAGTATACCTACCCTGCCAGTAATAGAAATCAAAGGGTATAACAGTAAATACATACATTGCGACACTCTGTCATAATAGTCACAAATATACGAATACCTAAAAGACCAGCGCATATGTCATACGATCTTATATACATTCCGATCGTAGCACGTGGCAACGCTGAGCATGATCACACTTAAACATATGAACACACCAGTGCATATGTCATACGATCCACCACTTATATACATTCCGATCGTAGCGCGTGGGAACGCTGAGCTTGCACTTTGCAGCTCAAGTGGTCAAGTCATACACAACGTACGTACACCAATATACTTACACATAAATATAAGACATAGATATAAGCATTGCATGTTTCGGTAAGCTGAACCCAGAACGAATATGTAAGATTCATTGCTAATAAAGTAACACAGAGGAGCAGACGCTCCAAATGAAATCGTCCAAGTCTAATCCTATTACAAATTAATAGTAATTAGTAATATGTAGTAGAATTTTTATGTTTCAAATTCCAAGTCTAGATTGCTTCATACTAAACTCTATATCCAAAATGTATTCATCGAAGTGTTGGAGGTTAAATATCAAAATTTCTAATTGTTGATTTTTATTTTTTTCTTCGTTTAAATTACACTGGTCGACACGTTTTTTCCGCTGTCGCCAAAAATTTTAAAATGGCATTTGGGATAGTGCCAAACGGCATATGAACTTTTGGCCAAACGGTTGCATCTTCGCCGTTTATCAATCGATTCTTAGAAACGATATCTTAAAGGACGCCTAATTAATGTGTGTATTTAAAAGCAAAAATGTATTCATTTCAATATTTTTTTTTAACTTTTCCCGAGCTTTCAAAGTCAAAATTTCGTGGCGGAAACACCTTCCAGACGTTAAGTTGAAGCTGCACAGTGTCAGACAGTGTTGAATTTAGAGCGGTATATATTAATGCAGTGTTGGATTTATAGCTGCATTTGTCAGCTTTTTTTAATTTCAAAGTTCAATACAATTAGTTGTAGGAAACTTAAGTCATGTAAAAAATAGAATCACTCACTATGACAAAAAATTCAAAATTTTTTAAAAATTCTTTAAAAAAAAAATACACCTGGAAAAAAAACCATAATTCTTAAAAAAAATTTAAATCTCCAAATCTATCAGAAAAATTCATTTTTGGCGACAGCGAAAAAGTCGTGTCGACTAGTGTAACAGGCTCTCCGTGAAATCGTTTAGATTTAACGCTATCATATCTATTGTTACTGAAATTCTATCAATTTATTCTAATCTGAACATTCTCTTATCTTCCTCCACACATTTTTTGCTAATTCCGTTGTTATAAGTATTTATAAAGGAGGTCACCCTAATCTGCTCCTCGTTAATATATGTTGTCAACTTCTTAAACATAGTAATGAACCTATTATTCATGTTTTCTTGTGTAACTATTTATTTATTAATTCGTCTCTCCTCTTCCTGCAACTTCCTTATCTCTCTTTCTAACCGTTCCGCGTCTTCCGCAACGTTATTTGCGCGATCGGCTCATCGCTTTTTATCTCCCTGATTTCAAATGTTCTCTTCGTCTCCGTAATCGGGACCCATCTGAAATGATCGTTATTCGTTATTCTTGGTCAATCTTCTAATTTTCTCTTTGTGGACTTTTTGCGGTTTAGTTATTGTTACTGTTTAATTGTTGTCTGTCTGTACTCCTATTTTCTTTCCTAAAAATAATCTTCTCTCTTTCTACTCTTTCTTTCACTTTGGAGTAAATTTCTGCTTGGAATGCATTAATTTTCTGAACTAATCGTGTTCGCTGTTAAATAACAAGTTACACAAGAAAATGTGCGTTCTCCCTGTGAACAATTCGTGGGGCGTGAGCTTTGTTGCCGAATGTACTGCATCATCATAATATGTCATCATGTTTCGCTTCTATTTTCTTTTCTTTCTTTTGTTCCACAATTATTCTATATATTTCATTTATTGTCTAGTGCAGCCTCTCGACCGCTGCATTGCTTGACGACTGTTGAAAGGAAGTCATGTGCAACTCTACTTCGTATTGCTTGCAGAAGTTGAACAGGTTCGATGAAAACTCTACTCCTTGATCAAAAACTGTTTTGCTCGGAATCCCACATAGTCTCATAAACTTTATTATCGACCTGTCTACATTTATACTGTCCCTTGCCGGAATAGTATATCCCCAAGCGTATCTGGAGAGCTTGTAAATGACCGTCAGTACATATTTCTTGTTTACGAAACATAGGTCTGTGTAGAGTATGTCCATTGGCCTTCCCGGGGTCTCTGTGACACTGTACTTGATCTTCTAGGGACTCCTGTCATACTTTATCATCTGGCATTTGTCACAATTATTAATTGTTTGAGTTATTATCGGTTTCATATGTGGGAAATACAGTTTCCTATTTAGTTGCGCGAATGTTTCCTCTTTACCTCTGTGGTTGTTCTTTTCATGATGTTCTTTCACAGCTTTCTCTTGCAGCGCCCTATCTGTTACCTTTGGCATTCTCTAGCTGAACCCTCGACGAGGGTGCCGGCTGGGCAATGGCAATCGCTTGCCTGGGCAAGCAATCGCTTGCCCCGTCCGAGGCAATGCAGTGTCTAGCTAAGGCAATGACCTAGCGTCTTCTCGAACTCGAGTCGGGAGAGCTGGGTTAGGGTCATGGCTAGACGTGCCTGGCGGCCAGGCACAAAACGCTAGGGGGTGGTCTCCCCGAAAAATATTAACCATTATGAACCTTCGGGCCAAACATGGAGGCGATGAAAGGAAAAGCAAGGACTGGGATAGTAGTCCAAACGTCAGTGGAATGCGTAACTGCTACCACCGGCGGGCACGGGGCAGCCCTGAAAATCCTGAGCCGGCTCCAGCGCAAAGCCGACATCTCTCAGAAGGAGAAAGCCAGGCTAACCTGGGCCGAACAGCGGGTGGAGGAGGGCAGGAGACACTTCTCGCAGATGCCCCAAATGCGGGCATCCATCGGGAAGTACGCCAACAAGGTGGAGGAGATGCTGGCGTGCAAGAGGCAACACTCTGTTGAGAGTGCCAGTAAGGACACTCCGGTGAGTAAGCGGCAACGCGGGCTGGATGGCCCTCACCGAAAGTGGCTATTCCACAAAAACATCACCCGAAGTCAAGGACGGCGAGTGATGCGGCCAGACGACACTTGATCGTGGCGCTAATCGACCGTAGCGACGAGAACGGGAAGATGACGGCAGCGCAATGGAAGCTGTTGCACGCGTGGCTCATGGACGCACTGTTTGCACGGATGGAGGAGTATCCAACAGCACCCATGCCCACCTTCGATGGTGCTAGGTGGCTGAATGGGGTTAAGATCCTCAAGTGGAACGACGACCCAACGCGTAGGTGGCTAACGCAAACTGTCGGTCAACTGGACACGATGTGGGATGGTGCCAAGCTGGAGGTGGTAGACAGGGAGCTAATCCCGTCTATACCGAAGGCGAACGTACTCTTCCCCATCGCGATCCAAGGAGACAGGGCGCTGAGGCTCCTGCAGCGTCAGAACCCGGAGGTTCCAACGTAGAACTGGAAGGTGCTGCACACCGGGAGCCCGTTACCCAATGAGGGGGGCCAGTGTGCGATTCTCCAAATTAACCAGGAGGCGGAGGACCTCTTGTACCCCAGATTTGGGAAGATGGCGTGGGGCATGGGCAGCGTCTACCTGCGCCTGAAAAAACGCCACCCCGGGGACAAAGACTCGCACACCCTGCAAGCAGGCGAGGTAGAAAAGGACCTAGGTCTGGACTCTATCGTGGAGGCCGCCCAGGGGCTTGCGCTGGACGAGTCAAAGGTGGAAGAGGACGGTGATGTGACGATTGTAGTCAACCCGTCGAGCGGAGTTGAGCCAGCCACCCATGCCGCTGAGTGTGCTGCAGCTCAACTTGCATAAAAGCAAAGTGGCGTCGGCGGAGCTCCTCATATCCATGGAGCAAGCGCCCGTTGACATAGCTCTAGTCCAGGAGCCATGGATTGCATCAGGCAACTCTGTGGCCGGACTAAAGTCCTCTAACTACAACTCTTTTTACACAGCACCGGTAAGCAGGAACAGATTCATCGTACTTGTACGAAAGGGAATCTACGCTCACGTTATGTCTAACTACAGCACAGTTGACCTAGCAGAAGTGATGCTAGAAAGCGAGGAGAAGCGCCTTTTGGTAGCTTCCTGCTACATGGCACACGACAGACCTGCACCAACCAAAGAGCTAAGGAGTCTGGTAGAGGAAACTGTCTGCAAGGACTACCAACTACTCATTGGTACGGACGCTAATGCCCACCTTAATGTATGGGGAAGCCCCGATATCAATGACCGAGGTCAGTCACTTCTAGAATTTATACTTTTCACTAACATAGAAGTAGCAAACATGGGGGAGAACTACACCAACGTGGGTCCAACCTCATCAAACGTGCTAGACCTTACACTCATAACAGGAAGGAGTGCCGTGGTGTCTCAGATCACAGGAATATCCAGTTCAAAGATGAATTCAAGCACACCTCGAAGGTAGCCGTCTATAGGAACCCCCGGAACACAAACCGGAAAAAGTTCAGAAAGACGGTTACCTCGAAGCTCGCGAATCCGGGGTTGGTAAAATCGGCTGATGACAAAGAGAAGTCTCTTGAGACTCTATCCAAGTAGCTACTAGATGGATACCGCGCAGCATGCTCACCCTCAAGTACGAAAAAGAGGAACAAGCCACTCTGGTGGAACAGGGACCTCTCCCTCCTAAGAAACAACCTCCGGGAATTCTTCAAGCTCGCCAAACAAGCGAATGAAGAGTTAATAAGCGAGGAATACAGGAACCTACTCAGAAATTACAAGAAAGAGATACGCAAGGCACAACGCAGCTCGTGGAGGAACTTCTGCTCCAACATCGAGAAGGTGCCCGAAACGGCAAGACTCAGGAAGCTGCTTTCCAAGCAGCCCACCATACAGAGTCAGCTCAAGCTCAACAATGGACAATGGTCGGAGAGCAGCGAAGAAGCCCTGACATTACTAATGGAGACACACTTCCCAGGATGCACCCAGGTCACTGATGCCACAACGCAACATGACCTAGCAACAGAGGAACAAACCCTCCCCACAGGTCTAATAACCCACAAGAAAATCCAATGGGCCATAGACTCCTTTACGGTCATTAAAGCACCTGGACTGGATGAGATATTTCCAGCCATGTTGCAGGTCACCAAAGAGGTGATCACCCCATGACTTTCTGCTATATATTCGGCATGCTTGAGGACAGGCTATATCCCTATACATTGGAGAACTTTCTGAGTTGTCTTTCTGCCGAAGGCAGGAAAGTGCAGCCATGTTAGTCCCACGGATAAGCCTCACCTGCTTTTTACTAAAATGCTAGAAAAGCTGCTGGAGCTACACATCAGAAAGGAAGTAGGGGGACTGATGTCAAGCAACCAGCATGCCTACACGAAAGGAAAATCGGTAGAAACAGCACTCGCTAGTAGCTACCGTCGAGAAAGCCCTCAATACCAAGAAATATGCACTAGGAGTATTTGTAGATATATCTGGAGCATTCAACAACGTGGCCACAAGCGCAATAATGGGTCGCTTAGAAGCCACCAAGACACACCCAGCAATCAACCACTGGATAAAGAATCTCTTCAGTTGTAGACGGGTTCAATCGGAATAGGGTATCGCCTCCATTGCCAGAGGTGCACACAGAGGCCTGGTGGAACCTGGTGGTCGACGACCTAGTCAAGAGATTCGAAAGGAGAGCCCCAAAAATAACAGCCTATGCAGATAACATAAGCATACTTATTACGGGTGTATGTCCATCGACACTCAGCTCCATAATGGAATGCACACTCAGGGAGATATGTGAGTGGGCGAACGAAGTCGGACTCAGTATCAACGCGGAGAAGACGGACCTCATCCTCTTCACCAAGAGGTACAAGGTACCGTCATGGATCCCCATTAAAATCGATCAAATAAGGCTAACCCCAAAAACACAAGTCAAATACCTCGGCACAGTTCTGGACAGCAAGCTGGCATGGAGACCCAATGTAGTGGAAAGGGTGAAGAAGGCCACCAGAAGGCGCTATACGCATCAAAGAAGATGCTCAGCAGCAAATGGGGTCTGTCACCTGCTCTAATGCACTGGATCTATATATCGGTGGTGCGACCAACTCTGCTGTATGGAGTCTTACTGTGGTGGCAAGCTACCAGGAAGAAGACTTACCAAAAGTTTATGGAAAAGACTCAGCGACAGGCACTGCTCTGTATTACGGGGGCACTAAGATCTACCCCAACAAAAGCACTGGAAACCATGCTCGGAATTCACCCCCTGGATATCCACGCTCATCTGACGGCTCGGAAGGCAGCTTAGCGCCTCATTGCATCGGGAAACATTGCGTCGAGAAACATGCGGCCACAAGCATACGGGCATAGTTCAATCGGCAGGGACATGATCAGTTATACTGACTACATGAACCCTCGAACGTGCCTCGACATCAACACAAACGCATTTCTGGGACCGGAAGAATGGAAAAAAGGCCAGAGTGAACATCTCAATATATATACAGACGGCTCCAAGATGGTAGGAGGAGTAGGAGCTGGCATATACTGCACAGACCCCGAAATAGGGCTGTCATACAAGCTACCAGACCACTGCAGCATATTCCAGGCGAAAGTCTTTGCCATCAGGAAAGCAGCGGAGGTTGCACAACACGCAGGGCGATCACATAACGTGGTCAATTTGTTTGTAGACAGCCAAGCGGCGATAAAATCCATGCAGTCGTCCACGGTCAGTTCTAGAAGTGTCCTGGCGAGCAGGGAAGCATTGGACTCACTATGCACGACCAAGTCAGTGCGGATTTATTGGGTTGCCAGCCATCAGGGCATCGAAGGAAATGAAGCGGCGGACGTTCTGGCAAAGGAAGGCGTCGTCAGAAAGAGTAGAAAATGTGCCTGTCTCACTCAGAACGCTACAGAGCGATCTAGAAAAGCTGGCTAGACTCGAAAACGAGAGCAGCTGGAGGAGTACGACCAACGGCAGAGTCTCGAAAATCATGTGCAAAAAACGTAGCGAGTAACTCAACCACTATCTGTTGCACCTTCCTAGGAAAGACTGCAGACTTCTGGTGGGAATATTGACAGATCACTGCATGGCCGTATCGCACGCAGCCAGACTAAACATCACCGACAGGAACAGCTGCAGGAAATGTGATGACCTTGGGGCTATCGAAACCCTAGAACATCTAATCTGCAGCTGCTCGGCTCTCTCAGGGGCAAGGAGAAGATACCTCGGCGCACCGACGCTGACATCGCTAGAAGATGCCTCCAAGAGGTCGCCAAAGGAACTGCTGCCTTTGCCAAAAAAACCTCAATCTTAGTTGATATAAAAACCTCACTAGCACCCGCGTGAAGGTCCATAAATAACCGGATAACTAAGGGCCATACTGGCCTATGGTAGACCCCAGGGGGGTCGTCCGGGTTAACCTAACCTAACCTAACCTGATCACGTTATATATCTTGCTGTACGCAAAATATTTGCAGTACGCATTCTATCACCAACTCTTCCGGAATATAGATAGCCAGCGTCTTATTTGGTTGAAGTATTTCTCCAAATGTTCGGCCTAATGCCTCTTCCTCAAACTTGTCCTCAGTCCATGTAATCCTGACCTTGTTTCTGAATGGCACCTTCTTTTCTATATTAGGTGGACTTTCTTTTTCTACAACTATCTGTATGTTATAGTCATTCAACGGTTTCTCAGATATGGGGAACCCGATGCGCAAGTCTTCTTTCGCCGAATGTTCTCTACCTTATTACCACTCCCTATTTCACTACTTATCTTTTTTTTATACCCGGTACTCGAAGAGTAAGGGGTATATTAGATTTGTGGGGATAACGGTTGTGTGTAACGCCCAGAAGGAAGCGTTTCCGACCCCATAATGTATATATATTCTTGATCAGCATCAATAGCCGAGTCGATATAGCCATGTCTGTCTGTCTGTCCGTTTTCATTTGCGCCTATATCTCAAAGACTATTAAAGCTAGAGCAACCATGTTTTGTAGCCAGTCTCCTGTGTGATCACACTACTCCAAATATATTGCAAAATTTCGCCCCGCCCCTTTCCGCCCCCACAAAGAACGAAAGTCTGTGGCACACACAATTTTAAAGATAGAAGAAAACTAAAAACGCAGATTCATAGAGAATGCCCATTTCTATCAGAGCGTTGAATCTGGATCAGATCGGATCATTATTATAGCTACAATAAAGAAAACCATTTCGAAAGTCATCATTCCCTCTCGCTCTCTCTCACACGCGGCCCCATCTGCTTTGCCGATTCGTATTTTTTGACGCCTAGTTCTCAGAGACTATAAGAGCTAGAGCAACCAAACTTTCTATCCAAGCTCCTGTGATACCACGAGTTTGTTTTAAAATTTTGCCACGCCCCCTTCCGCCCCCACAAAGGACGAAAATCTGTGGAATCCACAATTTTTAAGATAAATGAAAACCAAGAACGCAGAATCATGGAAAATTACCATATCTACCAGATTGCCGAATATGGATCAGGTCGGATCAATATTATGGACAGAAGAAACAAATTAAATTTCATTGGCTACGCAACGCTTGCCAAGCGCTGACTCATACCCTCTCTCTCTCTGTCCTGAACACTTGTACGTCTCAAATATGTAGTTATACATGTCATGTAGAAATGTAGGCGCAGATATACAAAGCATAATTTAATTTAAATATTATTTTCGTCTCTTTTGAGAACATATAATAAATTTCATAAATCGTAGGCTCATAAATGTATGTATGTATATACTGACTAAGTACCGGGTATAAGGTAGAGCCGCGGCCTTTGCCGCGGCTCACAACGTTCCCTCTCGTTTGTTTTGTCGTCGATTCAATAAATGAATGATTAAGATCGATGGTTTGCCTACTCGAGAGCACGCTGCATTGTACAGTTGACAATGTCAATATACCGGATGATACAAATTGAAACCACAAATTTGCAACGACTGTCTTTGTGATTTATTTAAATACATAGCAAAATCGAGGCTAATGTAAAATTGTAGTCGGTTAAAATCAATTGATACGTCAGTCGGAATGATCGGAGTTCTCGGAATTAAAACATATTCACCACAACATTTTTCAGTCAAAATAGTTGCTTCAAGTAAATATGTCATAACATTTTTCACAGCAAGTCTTGTACCATTCCAAATTCGTGGTGGACTAAGATTTCGGAGCATAATTATGGTGGCTCCAACTTTCACTTGTAAATAGAATGCCGGCACTCCGGGTCAATCCAATGAATTCCGAAATTCGTCTGAATAGTTTACAATATCAACTTGATTGAGAATTGCGCCAATCCACTTGTACGCAACCAGTTCTCCTCAGATTGAATTCATATTGATATATTTATTTGTTACGGCCAAAATTTTTCTTTCCCTCAACCAGTCATGGTTTTTATGAATCAAGTCTGCCTTCGAATGGTCAACGGGATATATGCCATTACCAATTTTTAACAGTTAACACATCTGCTGAATCATCGTTTTGCAATTGAACACGTACATTTGAAGTAAGTATGAGTGTTTTCACAGAGCGCCGCTAATTAGATGTTTGCAAACACGCATTCATTTGATCAGCAGCAGTTCCTAGTTCGACTGCAGGCAATGTTTGTCTAAAATAACTTGTTAACAAAATCAACGCACTACCAAACAATCGATTATTTTCACGAATATCTTTCAAAGTAATAGCCTTTTTACACTACGGTTGAGTTATTGAGTTTCGGGCAAAACTCGAGTTTCGTTTACATGGGAAAGCATAGGGGACCTAGAGGTGGCAAAAAAGTTGAGTTTTGGTTGCGTTTAGTTGAGTTTGTCCGATTTTTCGAATATTTCAACCCTGATCTGTTTGTTGTGGAATTATCACCACTAGTTACAACCTTTCACTTTGACTCCAGTAAAAATAGGCACATATATTTTACTGGCACCCCTATCAGCTGTTCTCACAGTCCACATTCGTGTGAATATCGATACTATCGATAAAAATTCATGGATCCCGTTTACGTTGCTGGATACTGACTCCAGGAAAACACAAACGAAAAATTACTGGCCCAGTTTTTTTTATATGAAGTTTGTCAGTAATTTTTAGTTTCCGCAGTGCTGAATACCCAGCTTTAGGCTATTAGTGCTATAATTATTGCGTATACAGGCTGCAGATACGGCACAATTAGGACACCAGTATATTGTTGACATTTATCCGAAAAGTGAATCGGAACGGTTGATTTTATTTCGATTAAGCAAGGCAAACTACATTCCGAAGGGTATGCGTGATGCCATTAAGAACGATGGTAATACACAAAACAATGAAACTATAATAATATTACCGTCATCGGAAGTTGGAAGTTCACGTCATATGTTTGAGTACGCGCAAAATGTTTTGTCGTACCTTCGCCGTTACGGATGACCAGACATCTTCACAACCTGCATTGCACACCTGCATTGCACACTTGCTATCCGCAATCAGTAGAAATCTCGGAAATATTTTTTTGTTGCGCGTTTTTAGGCAGACCCTGTGGATTTGGGTCTGTTCAATATTGGATACATTCAATTGAATGGCAAAAACGATGTTTGCCTCATGCGCATATTTTGATTTGGCTGATTGAAAAAATAAGGCCGAATCAAATTGACGATGTTTTTTCGGCTAAAATGCCAGATCGGACAGTGGTTCACGTGGTGCGTTGAATTTAAATTCACCGTGCATAGTTGAAGGAAAGTGCTCCAAACGTTTTAAAACAAAAAATATGGGCACCGATACAATGACCTACAACGATGGATATCCCGAATATTGGCGTCGATTAACTGAAAATAATGGCAATTTTTTAACTTTGAGGGATCAAAATCAAGATTTGGAGATTTTCACCGTTGTTATCTAAGATTTATATAGCGCACATACTTGTTGAGTACTGAAACTCAGTTCAATTAATTAAATACAAATAAAAAGGAAAAGATGTGGCTGTTTTTGGAGCAGTTGCTAATGTTCGCGATGAAATCACTCAATTAAAATGGGCAGATAAATTCCCGATCAATAATGACATCAAATTGTACTTTATTTAGTTGTTCATAGTGAATACGGTCAAGGCGTTTTTTTCACACTCGGAAATGGAAAGGAAAGAGCTGCGCAGTCACCAGCAAAAATTAACTGCATTTATTGCTGTGCCCGAATATTATACGTGGAATAATTTATCAAAAGTTTTCCAAAGGCGATTGCACCGTCAAAAGATATGAACAAAAGCATGGACTATTCACAGTGGAATGTTCTTTTTGGTTACATCAGGGTAGAATCGCATTGGCTCTGGCTTCTTTTGGCATCGCTGCCACATTATTGGGTGGTGGTCGCACGGCACACTCTGCCCTTACGTTGCCCTTTAATAACATGTAGGCCGATGATTACCCTATGCAAGAAGTCACTGGAATCTTATAGCCTTTTTACACTACAGTGAGTTACCACATTTATCGATAGGTAACTTAATAACTCAGAATTTGGATTTATAGCCTTTTCACACTACAGTGAGTTACCACATTTATCGATAGGTAACTCAATAACTCAGAATTTGGATTTACACAATGCCAAAGTTGAGTTATGGAGTTATTGAGTTTCGGCTGCTGGCACGTGCTTGTGTACATAAATTTTGTTTAATTTAATTTTAATTATATTAACGACCAAGAGTTAATGATTTTCTATGTGGCAGAGCAAGATAAGATAACGACGCTGCAATGTATGGAGTTGGCGACGATGTTTGCAGCAACTGTGGACTATTTTGATCAAATTTCCAAGAAACGCATTTGGACATTGCGAATAACCTTGGAATCCATTTTTGAAGGAAAATTTCCGCAGGGAAATGGCAAGGCTGCAATTGCAACTATGTTGAATTTTGTCTATATGTATATGTACATAACATATGTACCAAAATTAAACTTTTTTTAAATTCGCAATTGCTTATAATAATTTAATTTATATTTATTTATAATAATTCAATTTAGTGTTTGGCTAAGTTTTTTCGACCGAATTTTGGAAATTGACCACTTTGTTTATATGGTTTTTAATAATAAAATTGGTTTAAAGTATTGGTTTTAACAATTGTATGTACCTTTTTCCCCAGCCATATGGCTACCGCGCCAAATTTTAAATATTTAACTGCCAATTTTTGTTGTAACTAGTGGTGATAATTCCACAACAAACAGATCAGGGTTGAAATATTCGAAAAATCGGACAAACTCAACTAAACGCAACCAAAACTCAACTTTTTTGCCACCTCTAGGTCTCCTATGCATCCCCATGTAAACGAAACTCTAATTTTGCCCGAAACTCAATAGCTCAACCGTAGTGTAAAAAGGCTATTACACTATGCCAAAGTTGAGTTATTCAGTTTCGGCTGCTGGCACGTGCTTGTCTACGAAAATTTGTTTTATTTAATTTTTTTAATATGAATACCCAAGAAATAATGATGCTCTATGTGGCAGAGCAAGAGACAATAACGACGCTGCAGTTTATATTATTTTATTTTTAATTTCGGTATGCGAGGGACTGAAATCTTTAATTTTTTCAGCTATTTCCTTATAAATATGAGAATTTTTGCGTACGCCACGGAACCCGTCGTTATTCTCGTGCGATAACTCTAATAGCACCTCCAAGGCCTCAGGCGACCAAACGCATCTAGTTACTAGTAATAAAATTGGATATTAAGTAATTTTTATAAATATTTGTTTGTTTACCCATTTTTCTCATATATTTTTTGCTGTTTTTCTAGTGGTGGTATTCTAATTACACAATAGGCAGATCAGGGT
Organism: Drosophila affinis; assembly: GCA_037356375.1. Lineage (NCBI taxonomy): Eukaryota > Metazoa > Arthropoda > Insecta > Diptera > Drosophilidae > Drosophila > Drosophila affinis. Next base: position 24,219,051 of record CM074800.1, read on the forward strand.
TGAAGTATTCGAAAAATCGGACAAACTCAACTAAACGCAACCAAAACTCAACTATGTATGGTATGTAGAATCATTATAATAAAAATAATGTTGTTCATGTTTGTTATTATGTTTTTGTGTGCATTAATTTGTGTCGTCCAAAGGTAGTGAAATTTTAACCAACATGTCCGTCTATTGTAGTTAATAACTAATTTTGTGCGCAATTGTGCCAAAAAGTAATTATGTGTCATTGTAGTGCAAACTGTATATAAATTAATCCTAAAAACCGGTTTTGCGGAAATTTGCGGCTTTGCGCGTATATTCTTCTTTTGTAGCTGAGGTAAATAAATAAGTTAAGGAGCTTTCATCCATACATACAAAAGAATTTGGCAAAATGCTGCAGAAATATGTCTACATTAAAAAAAAAGCATAACAAATGGCAACATCAAGATCAGATGGACGCCCACCAATTGAATATGTAAATGCTGGACCTCGTCAGAAGAGAAAATTGGCATCCGATTTGGCTGACAATCAAGGTCACAACACATCTCTTCTTCTGCATGATGCTGCTCTTTCGGACGAAAAATCGAACGAAAAAGACACCGCTCATTTGATGAAAGACACATTTCTCACTCCGGGCAACCCCAATTCGGTAAAGAAAAATCTTTTTGCCGTAAATAATGAGTCGGTATCACTAAATCCGGATGAGGCTTTAGCTTTTCTGCTGGAAAATTCGTTAACAAAAAGGCAATACAAAAATATTGTCAAGAAACAACAACACTCTATATGTCCTTGTACTCATGGTTTCCGAAATCGGCAACGGTTCATAAAGTTTTAATGGATGGATTCCAAATAACACTAGTCGACACGACTTTTCCGCTGTCTCCAAAAATGACTTTTTCTGATAGATTTGGATGTTTAAAAATTTTGAAGAATGTTTTTTTTTTCATGGAGTAGTTTTTTTTTAAAGAATTTTTTAAAAATCTGGTATTTTTTGTCATATGTAGTGCTTCTATTTTTCACATAACTCACATTTCATACAACTGGTTGTTAAAAAAAGCTGATAAATGCAGCTATAAATCCGACTCAGACACTTTGTAGCAGAAACTTTACGTCTGGCAGATATGAAGCTTCCAAATTGAAATTTCATAATTTTTTTCGGTATTTTTTACCCAAAATTTTGACTTTGAAACTTCAGGAAAAATCGAAAAAAAAAAATAAATGAATGCCTTGCTTTTTGGTTTTAGATAGACACATTAATTACGCGTCGTTTAAGGTATCGCTTATAAAAGTATAAAATCAAACGGCTAACTTATAACCGTTTGACCAAAACGACCCAAATCTCATTTATCTGAAAAAATACCGAAAAATACTTGAATTTATTTAAGTGTTATGATACTTAAATATTTTTATTTTTATTGCTTGTTACTATTTTTAAAATGGTTTGTCTGTCTTCTTTTGTCATTTAAGTCAGATTCTTTTATCAGAGTCCACACATAGTCGCCCAACATATTCTCATTCCAAACACCTTGATACCGTTGTTCCATAGCTTTTAATTATTGGTGAAATCTCTCTCCGTGTTCATCACTAACATCCCCAAGGTTTGGCGGAAAAAAGTCTAAGTGGGAGTACAGGAAATGGATTTTCAGTGACATGTTGGCTTTTGATTTCCATTGTGTAGCAAAACAGCCTTTCTTTACTGCTGTCAACAAATAACCTCCAATCGTTTGGGTCGTAATCTTCACCCAGTTCCATGTCGTGACAAACGCACATGTCATCCTTCGTCATATAAAACTGTGAGTGAACCAAGTGACGCGTCCGGAAATGAGTTATTTTGACATCTTCCTTCAATAAACGGGCATCCTTTAAAATAGATCAAAGAATCTGAGCTTTACTTTTAGGAAGTTCCAGGATCCTTACCAAATCGTTCAATTGTTCCTGTGATAATGGCTTGCAAAATGTATATTCTCCTGATTGGTCATTACTTGAATCCGTTGTTCCATACGACGTTTAAGACATCTCCTCTTTTTTGCGTTTTAATGGCGATATTTCCTTCAAAGGAGGAGCAGGAAGCGTAAAGCCTTGACGAGACTCTTGCGGGTATTTATATCTCTCACCTACCCCAAACCCTTTTTTTCGAATAAACAAAAGAAACATTCAGTGCTGTGATTTTTTGGTTTTCTCCATAGCATTGGAGTTCCAAATCGAAATTGTTTTCTAAAAAAAAATGTGCAAGAAAAAAAGTAATGCTTAGTATTTTTTGTACACTTCATAGCTTCTGATTTAGGGTAACTTACTTTTCCTCTTTATTAAATGCTGTTAAATTCAATTTGCACGTTTTGCATATACAGCTTGGAGCCCACTCTTCGCCAATACTTTTGGACCACATCTTATAGTTTTCCTTATACTGTTCTTGGAACTTTTCGGTAAAAACGAGTTTTTCTTCTTTGCTGGTCATATACTTTCCACATATGTAGCAAAACGAGTCTGCTCGGTAAGCACATGAAGTTGACCGGCTTGAGTTGTACATTTCAATTAGAAACAATTGGTATTTTTCGAAAACACACGATCGTATTCTGCTGGAAGTCAGAACTACACTGAGGCAGGGATACTATAGGTACAGAGTTATATATCCTTTTTTATGAATAGCTTGAAGGAGAAAGGTCAAATATCTGCGGGACCAGCACCTGTGAAGGAAAAAGGTCAACATTTGACCCTAACAGGTATTGATGTATATTTATCCTCACCAAGGCTTAGGTATAAGGAATAAGGAATAAAACTGTCCACAATATTTACACCCCAAATAAATATGACCAGGTAGGATATATATCCGATATACATCAATACCTCAGACTCGGTAAAACCAAAATTACAGGTCCTTTTTGTTTTTTGCAATCCCATTTTGGAAGTTGGACCAAAAACGTACCGGACGGTATTTTTCTGGTAAAAGTCATTTTGGGTTGTTTTGGTCAAACGGTTATAACTTAGCCGTTTGATTTTATATTTTTATAAGCGATACCTTAAACGACGCGTAATTAATGTGTCTATCTAAAACCAAAAATCAAGGCATTCATTTATTTTTTTTTTTTTCGATTTTTCCTGAAGTTTCAAAGTCAAAATTTCGGGTAAAAAATACAGAAAAAATGATGAACTTTCAATTTGGAAGCTTCATATCTGCCAGACGTTAAGTTTCTGCTACAAAGTGTCTGAGTCGGATTTATAGCTGCATTTATCAGCATTTTTTAACTGCAAAGTTCAATACAACCAGTTGTATGAAACGAGAGTTATGTGAAAAATAGAAGCACTACCTATGACAAAAAATACCAGATTTTTAAAAATTCTTAAAAAAAAAAATACTCCATGAAAAAAAAACCATAATTCTTAAAAAAATTTAAATCTCCCAATCTATTAGAAAAAGTCATTTTTGGAGACAGCGGAAAAAAGAAGTTGAAATTTGTCGAGTAGTGTAATAGAAGCATCTGTACTGCCAGGAGGTGTTCTTGGAGAAAATGCCTCAGAAGCTCGCAACAAATATTACAAGAGCGATAGGCTATCACATGCTCGGAAGGATTCACGACGAAACAATATGGCAGATGTTTTCAAAAGAGCAATGGATTCCTCAGATCCTCTTGTAACGAGCATCTATTTAAAAAAACGATTGGGTGGAAATAAAAAAGATTTTCCTTTTCCGACAGCTGTTATTGCACTTTTAGAAACACCAAGTTTTGAAAATATTTTTCGTAATAACAATAACAATAATATTTCACTAGACACTAGTATTAATTCTTGAATAAGTGAAATTGAAGAATCGGATTCCGAAACTGAAAATTCGTTTTCAGTAGAAATAGATGTAGAAGAAGATTTTGAATAAATTTGTTGTTACATACTTGAAAACCTTCAACCAATTTTTTTCTTTAAAGCTGGGTATCCAGCACCGCAGAAACTAAAAATTACTGCCAAACTTCATATAAAAAAAACGGGGCCAGTAATTTTTCGTTTGTGTTTTCCTGGAGTCAGTATCCAGCAACGTAAACGGGATCCACGAATTTGTATCGATAGTATCGATATTCACACGAATGTGGACTGTGAGAACAGCTGATAGGGGTGCCAGTAAAATATATGTGCCTATTTTTACTGGAGTCAAAGTGAAAGGTGGGGGCAAAATTTGTGCGCAAAACCAAAAAGAGATATGCAAATGTTTAAAGTGAGGAGCGAATTGCTTTAATACAAGCAGTTGAGGCAGTACCATGTCTTTAGCGGATCACGGAAAATGAGCATTGATAATTTTGACATTTTGGCGCCTCCAACTGTGCTGTACTTCTTCTTACAACAATATGCGCCGCTACCAACACAATCACTTCATCGTCAGAATTACTTTTCTTCCTTATTTTAATATTAGTTTAATTTTCAAAATTGGCGCTGTTTAAAAAACACAGCTGATTCATGAGAGTGGCAAATCACTTTTTAGGCTCTTGGTCACACTTTTGTATTCGAGTCCCACACATCCGAAATAATGAACAGTTTCCGTGCAGTAAAAATTCGCGGTGCTGGATACAGGCCTTAAGTATAAAGAAAAAAAGTACAAATATTGTATTAAAAGAATTTTATTAACGTACTCTAACATAACAGACTCCGGGATAAAAAACTATAGAAGCGAATAGTATCGTTTATGGGCGGTAGGAGTAGACGTGGTCAGATCGGTCCAAAATTAAGATATATATATATCGCTGCTATCATGTGTACCAAATTTCAAATCTCCAGCTTAATTATTTTAATTTTCGTCGAAAATCGGGGTCGCTGGCCCAATGTGCTGTGGTTCAATAGAAACAAATGTTGTTGCAAAAATGGAGGCGTTCGACCTAATTATTAATTCGATGAGGAAGAATTATTGCAGTGCAAAATTATTTTAGTAGCATATATGTCGACATAATATGGGTTTTAATAATAAAATTGGTTTAAAGTATTGATTTTAACAATTTTATGTATATTTGCACCTTTTTCCCTAGCCACATTTCTTACACGCCAAAATTTTACACGGCAATTTTTGTTATAACTAGTGGTGATAATTCCACGACAGGCTGATCAGGGTTGAAATATTCGGAAAATCGACAAATTTAACTAAACGCAACAAGAACACAACTTTTTTGCCACCACTAGGTCCCCTATGCTTCCCCATGTAAACAAAACTCGAGCTTTGCCCGAAACTCAATAACTCAAGCGTAGTGTAAATAGGTTATAAATAGGCTATAACAAGCTCCATAAACTATTGGGTACTCGTACTGAAACTCCCAATGACACCGTTTTCCACATCATTCATTATATCACAAGACTAGAACAATTGACAATTAGACGGACGGACTATCCTCATATGGTTTCGAGGAATACTTTGCCCACCCTATTTTTGCCACGACATTCTTCAGGAGTGTCAGTCATGACCTCTTAATATTCAGGCAAAACCAACTGGGGCTTGGGAGGGGATCATTTGGAAAAAAATTAGTTCATCATTATAAAGGTTTTCTTGTTAAAACTAGATTAAACATATTATAACTGAAAATATACTCACCATTAATATTATAACCTTTAAATCACTCCATAAAATGTAGCGTAATATTGGGTATTACAGAGGTTTTAAATAAAGATAAAATACAAATTATATAACTAATAACGCTAGTCAACACGACATTTCCGCTGTCGCCTAAAATGGCTTTTTCTGATAGATTTGGAGATTTATAAATTTTTAAAGAAACTATTTTTTCTAGGTTTAATTTTTTTAAAGAATTTTTAAAAAAATGTGGGTTTTTTTTTAGAGGTAGTGCTTCTATTTTTCACATAGCTTAAGTTTCCTTTAACTTGTTCTATTGAACTTTGCAGTTTTCAAAAGCTGACAAATGTATCTATGGATCCCACCCAGACACATTGTAGCTGCAGCTTAACGTCTAGAAGATGTTAAGCTTTTAAGCTTTTTTTTCGGAAATTCATTTACAATTTCCGAACAGGCTGTACGCACATTATCTGAAAAACAATAATTTATGCAAGTATATCAGCAACGCAAATGACTACTGCTCTTCTTATTTAAAAGATTTAATATATTGTTACGTACCTATTTATTACCTCATATTTTATGAAATAAGAGTATATATCACCCTTTTTATTTGATTCTTAGAAAAATGATCGCAAATGCTACTTTCAGCAACTAGACTTTCAACAGAAGTGAACAAAATCAAAGCAGAAACCAAGCGCACGGCAAGCGTACCTTGGCACATTTTAGACTGGTCGGCGTTCGCTTCCTCCGTAAATAGTCACTGAACTAGTACAATATAGTCGACGAAGACCTTGTCGACATTTGCTTCCCCTGTAACTAGTTGCGCGGTAAACGAAGCGGAACTAGTTCGAGAGTGGTTAATTGACCGGTTTTTTTATACGAGCAGGGTATTTTAAACCGATTATGCTATTTTAAATACTTTTTGGTTTTTAATTAGCTCAAATTTTGCCCAATTGTATATTTGTGGTATATTTGTATATTGTAGTCTTTTTAGGGGGAAAATGTGGTATTTAATAGTATATTGATTGTATTTGTGGTATTTAATAGTATATTGACCATTCTGTGTATTTCAGGTATTTCGCGAAAGAATTCTGCACTGCAATTTTTGCTATTGGAAAGTGTATCACTTGAAAACACGAGTTATTGGGTTTGGCTGCTGACGAACAAAATGTTAAAATCAACCACATTGTTAATATGGTTGAACTAATAAGGAAATTATTTTGTGAGCTGTTTTAAAATTTGCAAAATACAATATTAATTACGTTATAGAGCAGCTTGGAAAACAGTATTTTATTATTAATCAAGGGAAAAGAGGTGTAAAAGAGACGATACTACCGGTTAACGACGTGACATTCCATCCTCACCTACGTTTTCTTACGGCGGATTTCATGCTCACCTACGTTTTACGCCTTGAAGTTGATATATGCCTTGATTTTATGCCTCACTTGATAATCATTATATGTTAATAAATATATTTAGTTTTAAGTCAATAAAGACTGAAATGAACTTGTATAAAAAGGATATAAAAACATTTTCTTTTTGAACCCCCGATCAATTGCATTTATTTATTCATTCTTTTTATAAATTGTAAAAACAAATTCAAATTTTAAAGCCTTTTAGCTGCAATTCGTTTTGGTATTTTCGTGGTTTTAAATGAATATTCAAATAGTATATTTTGGTATTATTTCGGGCCCAAAATAGTATATTTAGTTATTGCCGGCGCGGTCACCCTATTCGTCGGTCTACATACCTATATTAGAGTTGGAGAACTATCGATAGTGGGCGCCCTCGATAGTGGACGATAGTTTTTTTTGAAACCATCGATGGTGGTCGATAGTACCATCGATAGTCGGTCGATAGTGGCAGTAAAAACCAGTTTCTTTAGATGTCAAAAGACGTTCGATTTATATATATATATTTATTTGATTATGTTGTTTTTACTGTAGATAAAGGTTAGGTTGTCCCGGACGGCCCTCTACGGGGCCTCTCATAGGCCAAAAAGGCCCTTAGTAATCCGGATCTTTGTATGGACCTTACGAGGGTGCTTCTGAGGTTCCGAAATCCCCCAGAATCGAGGTGTTTTTCGCAAAGGCAAGCAGTTTCCCTGGCGACCTCTTGGAGGCATCCTCCAGTGAAGCCAGCATCGGTGCGCCCAGGTACATTCTCCTTGCCCTTAAGAGAGCCGGACACCGGCAGATGAGATGCTCCAGGGTTTCGACAGCCCCGGGCTCATTGCATTTCCTGCAGATGTCACTGTTAGTGATGTTCAGCCTGGTTGCATGCCACGCAACCAGGCAGTGGCCTGTTAGTATGCCCACTAGCAGTCTGCAATCCTTCCGTGGAAGATGCAGCAGATAGTGGCTGAGATTATCATTGCGTTTCTTGCACATGATTTTCGAGATTCTGCAGGTGGTGGTGTTCTTCCACCTGCTATTTGTCCCTATTTTGGCCTGCTTCTCCAGGTAGCTTTGTAGCGTCCTTAGGGAGACCGGCACGTTTTCTGTCATATCGTTTGCCAGCCCGACGCCTTCCTTAGCCAGAATGTCCGCCTCTTCGTTTCCTTCGATGCCCTGGTGACTGAGAACCCAATAGATCTGCACTGACTTAGTCGTGCTTAGTGATTCTAGTGCCTCCCTGCTTGCCAGGACACTTCTAGAGCTGACCGCGGACGACTGCATGGATTTTATCGCTGCTTGGCTGTCAACGAATATGTTAACTGTATTGTGTGGTCGCTCTGTGAGCTGAGCGACCTCTGCTGCCTTCTTGATGGCGAAGACTTCCGCCTGGAATATGCTGCATCGGTCGGGTAGCTTATACGACGCCCTTATTTCAGGGTTTGTACAGTATAGGCCTGATCCTACTCCTTCCTTCATCTTGGAGCCGTCAGTGCATATGTTGAGGTGTTGAGTCTGGTCCCGTCCCGCTTTCCAGTCTTCGGGTCCCATAAAGAGGTTTGTTTTTACTTCAAGGCACGTTTGGGGGATCATGTAGTTGAACTGATCATGTCCATTCCAATTGAACTATGCCCGAATCTTTGAGGAGACATGTTCCCCGACGCAATCAAGCGCTGAGCCGCCTTGCTTGCAGTCAGTCTAGCGTAGATGTCGAGGGGGTCAATTCCGAGTATTGTTTCGAGTGCTTTGGTTGGCGTTGACCTCAGCGCTCCCGTTATACAGAGCAAAGCCTGCCGCTGGGTTCGTTCCATTAGCTTGTGATACGTCTTCTTTTCAGTAGCTTCCCACCACACTAGGACTCCATACAGCAGAGTTGGTCGCACTACCGAGATGAAGATCCAATGCATCAGAGCGGGCGACAGGCCCCATGTGCTACTAAGCATCTTCTTGGATCACCCGCTCTACTACATTGGGTCTCCATGCCAGCTTGCTGTCCAGTACTGTGCCGAGGTATTTGACCTGTGTTTAAGGGGTTAGCCTTGTTTGGTTGACTTTCGGGGGGACCCATGTTGGTACCTTGTATCTCTTGGTGAAGAGGATGAGGTCCGTTTTGTCCGCGTTGATACTGAGTCCTACTCCATCTGCCCACTCACATATCTCCCTGAGTGTTCGTTCCATTATGGAGCTGAGAGTCGATGGACATACACCCGTAATAAGTACGCTTATGTCGTCTGCATAAGCTGTTATTTTTGGTGCTTTCCTTTCGAATCTCTTGATGAGGTTGTCGACCACCAGGTTCCATAGCAGGGGCGACAGGACTCCACCCTGGGGTGTGCCCCTGTGTGCACCTCTGACCATGGAGGCGGTGCCCCACTCTGATTGCACCCGTCTACAACCTAGAAGGTTCTTTATCCAGAGGTTGATTGACGGGTGGGTGCTGGTAGTTTCTAGGCAGTCCATTTTTGCTTCTGTAGCGACGTTATTTAATGCTCCGGATATGTCTACGAATACTCCAAGTGCATATTTCTTAGTGTTGAGGGCTTTCTCGACGGTAGCTACTAGCGAGTGCAGTGCTGTTTCCACCGATTTTCCCTTGGTGTAGGCGTGTTGGTTGGTTGACATTAGTCCGCTTACTTTGGTTCTAATATGTAGATCCAGCAGCTTTTCTAATGTTTTCAGTAAGAAAGAGGTTAGGCTTATCGGTCTGCAATCCTTGGAACTCACATGGCTGCACTTTCCTGCTTTTGGGAGGAAGACAACTCTAGAGGTTCTCCATTGGATCGGGATATAGCCTGTTCTTAGGCATGCTGCGTATATCGCGAGTGATCATGGGGTGATCACCTCTTTGGTCACTTGCAGCATGACTGGGAATATTTCGTCCAGTCCAGGTGCCTTTATGCCCGTGAAGGAATCTATAGCCCATTGGATTTTCTTTGGGGTTATCAGATCTGTTGGGGGTGTTTGTTCCTCAGTTGCTAGGTCCTGATGCGTTTCGGCATCGGTGACCTCAGTGCACCCTGGGAAGCGGGCCTCCATTAGTGCCGTTAGGGCTTCTTTGCTGCCCTCCGACCACTGTCCGTTGTCTAGTTTGAGTTGGCTTTGTACTGTGGGTTGCTTTGACAGCAGCTTCCTCAGCATAGCCGTTTCAGACACTTTCTCAATGCTGGAGCAGAAGTTTCTCCATGAGCTACGCCGTGCCTTACGTATCTCCTTCTTGTATTCCCTTAATAGGGTCTTGTATTCCTCATTGATGTTCTCGTCGTTTGCTAGTTTAGCGAGCTTGAAAAATTCCATGAGGTTGTTTCTTTGCAGAGAGAGGTCTCGATTCCACCAGAGTGGCTTGGACTTCTTCCTTGTTCTAGATGGTGGGCATGCTGTGTGGTATGCCTCTAGCAGTTCCGTAGATAGGGTCTCTAAGGACTTCTCTATATCCTCCGCGGATTTCACTGAGCCCGGGCTCGCGAGTTTCGAGGTGACTGTCTTTCTAAACTTCTCCCAGTTTGTGTTCCGGGGGTTTCTATAGACTACCACTTTCGGAGTGTATTCAAATTCGCACTTGAATTGAATGTACCTGTGGTCTGAGAAGGAAGGTCTTTCGAGGACTTTCCATCCAGATATGTTGGTACTCTTTCCCGTTGCGAGAGTTAGATCTAGCACGTTTGACGAGGTGGGACCCACGTAGGTGTATTCCTCCCCACGTTTGCTACATCTATGTTATTTGTTAGTATAAAGTCTAGGAGTGACTCACCTCGGTCGTTAATATCAGGGCTTCCCCACACACTGTGGTGGGCATTAGCATCTGTGCCAACGATCAGTTGGTAGTCTTTGGAGTCGGCTTCTTCCACCAGACTCCTTAGTTCTTCTGGCGGTGCGGACCTGTCGTGCGCCATGTAGCAGGAGGCTACCAGAAGGCGCTTCTCCTCACTTTCCAGCATAACTACTGTCAGGTCGTCTGTACTGTAATAAGACATAAGGTAAGCGTGGATTCCTTTCCGTACTAGTACGGCAGTTCTATTCCTGCTTACCGGTGTTGAGTAGAGTGTGTTGTAATTTGAGAGCTTTAGCCCGGCCACCGAATTGCCTGAAGCAATCCAGGGCGCCTGGACCAAAGCTATGTCAGCGGGCCCTTGCTCCATGGCAGTGTGGAGCTCCGCTGATGCTGTCTTGCTCTTATGCAAGTTGAGCTGCAGCACACTCAGTTTCATGAGCAGCTGGCTCCCCTGCATACGACGGGTTGACTACTACGGTTAGGTCACCGTCCTCTTCTTCGAGCGTGACGTCCAACGCCATACCCTGGGCGGCCTCTACGATGGTATCCAGACCGAGGTCCTTCTCCACTCCGCCTGCCTGCAGGGTGTGTGCGTCCTTGTCGCTGGGCTGACGCTTTTTGAGGCGCAGGTACACGCTCCCCATACTTGGGACGGGGTAAAGTTGGGGTAAAGTTGATCCTCCGCTGCTTTGTTGATCTGAAGGATCACATGCTGGCCCCCCTCGTTGGGTAATGGGCTACCAGCATGCAATACCTTCCAGTCAGCGGTCGGTATCTCGGGGTTTTGTCGCTGAAGGAGCTTCAGCGCGCGGTCCCCTTGGATTGCGATGGGGAAGAGCACCTTCGCCTTTGGTATGGACGGGATTAGCTCCCTGTCCACCACCTCCAGCTTGGCCCCCTCCCACATCGCTTCCAGTTGGCAGACCGTTTGCGTCAGCCACTTCAGCGTCGGGTCGTCCTTACATTTCAGGATTTTGACCCCATTCAGCCACCCAGCACCATCGAAGGTGGGCATGGGAGCTGTTGGGTTCTCATCCATCCTTGTAAACAGGGATTCTACCAGCCGCGCGTCGACCATTTTCCACTGCGCCGCTGTTATCTTCCCATTCTCATCACGTCTGTCGATGAGTGCTACAATCAGGTGTCTCTTGGACACATCGCTGATTTTCTCGCCTGACCCCTGCTTTGCCGGTTTAGGTGGGGGTTCCGCTCTCTTGGGTCCACGCTGCCGCTTGCTCGCCGGAGTGACGGCACTGTCGGTCGAGCGCTGCCTTTCGGTAGCCATCAACTCTTCTACCTTGTTGGCGTGCTGGCTCGTCGATGCCTTCATCTGTGGCAACTGCGCTTATTATTTACGGCCCTCCTCTACCTTCAGCTCGGCCTAGGATTTTTCCTTGGATTTCTCCTCCTGGGAGATATCCGCCTTGCCTTGGAGCCCTTGTATTGGGCTTTGGCCTTCATTCCCTCCCTCGAACGCTTCGGCCCTTCCCTGGGCAGGGAGCTGGTACCTGGTTCAAGCGAGCGAAGAAGGCTGTCCTCCTCTGTTTTGCTGATGGACAGCACGCTCTCCAGGTCCGATTCTGCCTCGACAACGGCACCTGCGCGGCTCATCCTACAGCGGAGGGTTGTGGCAGTAGTATTGCATCTGACGTGACCTGCTCCCGTCACGTCCGAGGTGTGGCCACTGGCGACACGCAGAGAGGATTGCTCCTCCCCGTGCCCGCCGGTGGTAGCAGCCACGCTTCCCACCGACGTTTGGGTTGACATCCCAACCCGTGCTTCAACCTTCTTAACCTCCATATTTGGCCCGAAAGTCCATACGGCTAATGTTTATCGGGGGGACCACCCACTAGCGTTTTAGGCCTACCCGCCAGGCAACTCTAGTCATGGCCCTGCCCACCTCCCCCGACTCAAGGTCGAGAACACGCTGGGCCATTGCCTTAGCTAGACACTGCATTGCCTCGGACGGAGCAAGCGACAATGCATTACCCTTGCAGTGCAGTGCCCATTGCCCAGCCGGCACCCTCGTGGAGGGTTCAGCTAGAGGATTTTCGCCAGCCTTCTGTAGATAAAGATTTTTGTTTAAAAATAACAGGACGTTAACGTTTTCTTCTTTTAGCCTAGTTCGCCTATCGGAAATAATCTGTCCCGCCTTGCTGAAAACCCTTTCCGATTCCACAGACGTGGCGGGGATGCATAAATATTTGCAGAATAATATTTTAAGCTAGGGAAAATCTGTCTGGTTGACCTGCAATTAAATAAATTATTAAAACTTAGTTCTTAGTATCGATATTTAATATAATATTTTACCTTGATCCATAATAAAGGGTCCATTTCTTGGGGGGCAATGTCCCTCTCTTTTAATAATGATGGCATCGGACCGGACATTTCTCTTTTTATGTGTGCTTCGTTGATCCAAAAAATCAAACAGTGGATCGTTATCAGCCGTGGTTGCTTCCGCATTTGAGTCACCTGGGTTTTCATTACCTGCCAAATTGACCAAATCGTTTTCGAAGAAAATTGCTGCCTGTTCAGCATTAGTGTTACATTCAAACCCTTCCTTTTTGAAGCGCGGATCCAACATCGTGGCCATTTTCGGTAAGGTCCGTTCCTCGTATATAGATAGGCGTTTTTTGATCGATTCTAATAAAGCAACTTTTATTGATTCTCCTGCCGCAGTTAGTAAAGAAAGATTTTGAAGTTGGCGATGGAGTCCAAATGCCGAATGAAATGGTGACATATTTTCCGCCAGAAACCTTTTCGGAAACTTTCTTGAATAACAGAAATATCTTTTCTATATCCTTTAAAACATTGATTTCCTCCGCAGTGAACGGCAATGGTGCATTCATGGTGGATAATAGAACACTAGCAATGGCTTCATGTGTTTCTAATATTCTCTCTATCATATTGTGAAAACAGTTCCATCTTGTTGGAGTTTCTTGGATTAGGGTATACGCAAAATTTTTCTGAACCTATTTCAATTTCTCGTTCGCAATAGAACTTTTCTTGAAAAATTTGACAATACTTTTACATTTAGAAAATAAATCTTTAGTAATGTCGTCATGTTCGACATTTAAACCATCTTGGACTACTAAATTTATGGTATGGGCGAAGCATGGCAGATTTCGGATTTTTAAAATGTTACATGCTTTCAGCATTGAGCTGGCATTGTCAGTTACAATGCAGACCGTTTTTTCAAAGACGTTCCAAAATGTCAATATATCCTTTAAGGTGTCTGCAATGTTTTGCGCCGTGTGATTTGTTACATCATTTAGCTTTCTTGTAGCTAACGATGCGGTTTTGATGCTATAATAATGCACAAAATGGCCCGTGACAGTTATAAAACTCACATTGGCACTTGACGTCCATAAGTCGCATGTAATCGCAATGTCGGAAATCTCCTCCAAAATCGTGGTCAATTTTGCCGAAGTATCTTTAAACAAATCCGCCATCAGGACGTCTCTTAATTGTGTCCGGCTAGGAAGCTTGTATCTCGGATCCAAGACTCGCGTATAATTTATAAATCCTTGGTTTTCCACAATACTAAACGGCTGCACATCTTTTGCTATCATCTCCGTTAAAATTCTATCAATATCATTTTTCGCTGCGAGTTTGTGCCATAACATAGAGCTCTTTTAAAATATGAGTCTACTGACCGCATACTCGACCTGCAGCTGCTGCTTGTCGACGCAATGTTTTCACTGTCAGCATCTGGTACGTTGGAAACAGAATCATTGCTAAGTAAATTCGGATGAAACCTTTTAAGATGGTCATGCAAGTTGGGTGTGTTACCACTGGTTTTGTATTCCTTATCGCAATTGAGGCATTTTGCGAATTTCCTGTCATCAGATCTCTTAAAATATTTCCAGACATCTGAAATCTTAGTTTTCTTTTTTTGTCCGGGTTTTGCAGAACTTTTCTCACTGTCTGTGCTGCTGCAAACGCGACTCGCTGCAGAATTGCGTCGTTTACCTTAAATTTTACAAAAATGTTGTGAACATTCTTAATACTTGTTTAAAATATGTATTATCCTTTTGAAGGAAGCGATCCATTTATTTTTTTTATTTTAAAAGAGCACTTGACCACTTAATTTTATATTTTTTGTTATTTCAACTCACAAGAGACGCCAAAAATTAATAAAGGCGCGGAAATTTTTTTGGTGATGTGTAAACAGCACTATCGATGCACTATCGACATACTATCGAAGTTTGCAACCATCGATAGTATGGTGGCGCGATAGTGCCAAACCATCGATAGTGACGATAGTGCCATCGATAGCTCTTCACCTCTAACCTATATACTATCAATAAACTATTAATACTATTAATTTAACCACTCGAACTTTCATTTCACTGAATCGCAACAGCTAGTGAAAAATCTCATTAGAAAAATCTCAAACCATGTTGTTGAAATTCTTGATTTACTAATAAAATTAGTTTAAACAATTTGTTCTAAGCATTACATGTTGTTTTGCCCCTTTTTACTCAGCTAAAAATTTTACACGGCATAATTTAAATTTTAATCTGATGTTTTTTGTTGTTATTAGTGGTGACAGTTTCGCTGATATTTAGAAAAGTATGAAAATGTGCTGTCATGCGCTAAGAAAAACCAAAATCAGTCGAATATAATAGACTTTTTATACAATTGTCAATGGTGCGGAAAAATTATGCGAGGCGTTTTCACTTAGGCTGCATTATTTCCGCATCATTTATTGTTGGCTCAACCGGGTATAACAAAGGTAGTTTTGGATGGTTTAGAAGTTATAACTTATAAATCAGTGCTCGGGACGTATGTATATGACGAAGATTCCTCGCCAGAACCGGAGTCCATTTTTCTTTATATTTGTACGTCTTGTTTCGCGAAACGTTTTCTCGAGCGTGGCATGACTTTTTTCTTTCAACGATCAAAAAGGAATGAATAGCCAGAAGTAGAGAACATCTTTTTCTCTATTCTTAATCCACAATCCCTTTTCCACTTTAACACCATTACACTTTCCAGTGTCTAATTCTTATTCTGTTTTATGCTGTCACACACACAGCTATTTCCATCTCACTCATGCTCACGCTCAGACTACGTTGACAGAAACGTTCTGTCTCGCTTTCAAAAGAAACAACTTCGAAGCAAAGAAACAACAGGCAAATGGCATCAAAAACAGAAGACAAGGAGAATAAGCAAGGAATTCGTTATAATTTGAATTTATTAAACGTAATATGCGACATATACATTAAGGCCGTGCGGAAGCCAGACGAAGGCTTGCTTCACTTTTATATTATCCGTGATCGCCATCGGTATAAATCTGTTCAGATACAATTTTTGAGTGAGCTCGGCTTTATTTTTTATTAAATTTGTTATCATTATATCTTAATCTAAATATATTACACAATAGGCCAATATAAATATATAAGTGTGGTTATAATTATCCAATCAAATACAAATGTATAAGAACATGAATCCAGACTGTTTATTCATCAAATCCAAGGGCATCTTCGGCGTTAGGAGGAACGAAAGCGCCGTTCAATGTGTTTTCAAGCCGATCTTCAATACCCATGCTGGATGCAATGCCGTATATTAATCGCATAAACACAAGTCTAACAAAGCTTGGAGTGTTTATGTCATCTCCTGTGCTAAACGAGAGCTGCTTCGGATTTTCAACAAAAAACTTTCCCCTCACATTATGACTCAGTATGGGAGTACAAAACAATATAGCAATAAATGCAGCAGGAAAAAAATATTTTAACACCATGCTTAAATTTACCAACATACTTATGTATGTATGTACATACATATATACTATGTACATATATATAATATATGCAGCCTAACAAAGATACCAGTTTACTTCTTCGAAAACTATTTGGTTATAAATATAAACTTATAAAAAAACTCATCTATGTTATTCCTCAAGTAATTTAGCTATGTTAGCTTTCTAATCTTTGATTTTGTCGTTCATCACTTATGAGCGTATGACATTAGCTCGTATACAGGGTAACCGCGCCGCCAATAACGAAATATACTATTTTGGGCCCGAAATAATACCAAAATATACTATTTGAATATTCATTTAAAACAACGAAAATACCAAAACGAATTGCAGCTAAAAGGCTTTAAAATTTGAATTTGTTTTTGCAATTTATAAAAAGAATGAATAAATAAATGCAAATGATCGGGGGTTCAAAAAGAAAATGTTTTTATATCCTTTTTATACAAGTTTATTTCAGTCTTTATTGATTTAAAGCTAAATATATGTACTAACATATATAATGATTATCAAGTGAGGCATAAAATCAAGGCATATATCAAAACGTAGGTGAGCATGAAATCCGCCGTAAGAAAACGTAGGTGAGGATGGAATGTCACGTCATTAACCGGAAGTATCGTCTCTTTTACACCTCTTTTCCCTTGATTAATAATAAAATTTATTTATTTATAATAGTTAGCTATAATTTAAATTAACACTAACTTAGTATCTAAAGCGCTGGCTGCAAAGGCCTTCGGCTTGTTAGAGGTATTTAAGAGCTACTTTGTATATTTACATATTTACATATAAATTTCGTTTACTTTAGTTGGGATTAAAGGAGGTGATATATGTTAGTTTTTTTTAGGAACTCAATAACTTTGGGGATGTTTTCTGTGGTTGGGTTTTCGAGGATGGATATGGGGCATGTGTTTTGGAAGATTTGGTTTTTAAGGTGTGAAACTGCGGTGCAGTTAGTGAGGATATGTTTAATATTAAGGTCGTCTGTTGTGTGGCAGTTAGGGCAGGGTAGGATGTTGCCAGGGTTGTAGTAGTGTTGTTGTGTGAATCGTGTGTGTCCTAGTCTGAGCCTAATTATCTTAATTTGGTCGCTACGTGTGATCCTTTTTTGATTTATATTTTTTAGGTACAGGTTTGTGTATGTTAGGTTTGGGTTTAGTTGTTGGTACCATCTGTTGCAGATATCTATGTTTCGTTTGATTTTTTCAGCTAGTTTATTGGCAAGGAATTTGTTTATGTCTGTTGTGTTAAGATTGAGAGTGAAATGTAGGGGCATATGATATGTGGATTTGGCTGTAGAGTCGGCTAGCTCGTTGCCTTCAATACCACAGTGGCTAGGTATCCAAAGGAGTTTTATTTTAGGGGCGGTTTTGGTGAGGAGGGTTCTAATGGTACTAGGATATAAATTATTGTTGTTGATGTTGGAGATGGATTTAATCGATGAGAGGGAGTCGGAGCAAATTATGTATTTTCCTTTTTTTTTATGAACTAATTTTATTGCATCAAGAATGGCTATGGTTTCGGCTGATAGGATAGATGAGTAGTGGGGTAGAATGCATCTTTTCAGGATTTCTTTTTCGGTGGTAATGGCAAAAGTTGCTGTGCTGTTTTGTAGGGATCCGTCTGTGTATATGAATTTGTGATTGTGGTATTTGTCTTTGAGTTCAAGAAATTCTTGTCTGTATGTGCTTGGTGGTGTGTTGGGTTTGCTAAATTTTTGTAGTGTAGTGTTGATAAGAAAAGGGGGAAATTGCCATTGGGGGGTGATTTTTTTGTTTGGTGGTGGGAGGTAGGGAATGTTGTGTTCTTTACATGAGATAATAACTTTTTCCAGTGTTGACGTTAATTTACTTATTTTTTTGTTTCCGTTTTTTTTAATGTATTTGTGAAGAGGTGAGTTTGAACTGTTTAGTACTGTTTTGTAGGTTTTGGCTGTGATAAGGTCTCTTTTTTGTTCTATTGTGGGTATGTTTGATTCGAAGAGCAAATTGGGTATAGGGGTTGAGCGTAGCGCTCCAAGGGATGTGCGGATTGCAGCGTTAAATAAAGGTTTAAGTTTATTAATCGTTGATTTAGGGGCGTGGCCGTAGATAAAAAGTGCATAATCTATTTTTGATATTAGGGTTGCTTTAGTTATATTTAACAGTGTGTGTGTGTTACAGTTTAGTTTAGGGCTTGATAGGCATTTAATGACGTTAAGTTTGTTATTTAAGGCTGGTTGAATTTGTTTTATGTGTGAGTCCCATCTGTATTTATTGTTTATTGTTAGTCCTAAGATTTTTAGGCTAGTGACTGCGGGGATCGGGGTATTGTTGCACGATATGTTGCAGGTGCAGTTCTGCTTTCGGCAAATGTGGAGGTGTTGGCATTTTTGTAGGGAAAGAGATGCTCCTGAATATGAACACCATTCATGAATGTTAGAGAAGAGGTTGTCTAGGTTGTATGTTTGGTTTTTTTGTTTATTGAGGGGAATAATTAGGAAAAAGTCGTCGGCGTAAGCACTGAATTGTATTTCTTTTTGCAGGCTGATGATGTGTGAGAGTTTGTTGTAGGCAATTAAGAAAAGAATGACCGATATTGGTGATCCTTGGGGGATACCATTGTAGAGTGGGTATGGGCGGCTAATTATATTTTTAATTTTTGTTCTTATTTGCCTGTTAGACATAAAGTTTTTAATGAAGTTTGTAATTTTCGGTCCAACTTTCCAGGTGTTTAGCTGGTCAATTATGGTGTGCACTCCGACTCTGTCGAAAGCCTTTGAAAAGTCAAGGGCAATGACAGATGTGTGCTTTTTGGATCTCAGCGACCTGGTTATCAGGTGGTCTGCTAGGAGCAGACCGTCTGCAACCGATTTGCCGTGCTTAAATCCAGATTGGTTGGGATGGATAAGGTTTTTCTGCGTTACGAACCACCATAGGCGTTTGGCTATTATTTTTTCTAATGTTTTGGATAGGCAGCAATTTAGTGATATTGGTCTATAGTTGGCTATTATTGTTTTATTTGAGTTGGGCTTTAGTATGGGGATGACTAGGCTGGTTTTGTAGGATTGCGGGATAAAGTTGTTGAAAATAATATTGAATAGGTTAGTGATTCTTGTTTTAAGTACGTCGGAGGTGTTTTTGATCATAGGGTACGATATTCGGTTGAGGCCAGGAGTTGATCCTTTAAGGGAGTGCAATGCAGATAGTAGTTCTATTTGTGTAATGTCTGATTCTATTGTTTGTGCTGTCGGACAGGGTATAACGGTAGTTGTTGAGTCTGAGTATTTGTTGGCAGTGAAGTTTTGGTTAAAGTTTTCGTCTTTGGAGTGGTCTGACCAGTATTGGGCAAAAAGATGAGCTATGTGGGTGGTTTCTGTCGTGTGTAAGTTGTTCATTGTATCTGTGATACAATGAATGGTTTTAGTTGGGTTGAGTCCGCAGAGACGTCGGATGCTTGCCCAGATTTTGTCTGAGGGGGTATTGGGGTCGATTGTGGACGTGAAGTCTGTCATGGCTTTAGTTTTCGATAATTTTAGCTCTCTTAATAATAAAATACTGTTTTCCAAGCTGCTCTATAACGTAATTAATATTGTATTTTGAAAATTTTGAAACAGCTCACTGTAAGGAAGCTTTCTGGGCCGGGGTGTACCTCTCAGTCCCGCCAGGGTCGGAATTACAGAACATTTGTAATTTGCCGGGACTCCGAGCTCAAATACGGCCAAAGGGGGTGGGGATTTAGGGCTTGGATAGCGGGCGGAGGAAACACGAGTAGCCGCAGCTACAACAACACGAACCATGACCACTCCTCCGGCCACTACGAGTACGTCAAGCCAGATCCTTTAGAACATCCGAGGCAATCGCCGTACGGCATCCGAGGGATCCGACTGTCTACGGGGAGCGGGATACAGCGACGCCAGTCAGCGTCTCCAAAAGGCCGGGACACTCATCCAGCGGACCTTCTGGGTACCCGTGGTTGCGCCAGCGTCGCCCATTGTGTCGAGGCAAGCGCCGGACGACACCCTGGGCGCCCACCGGGCCGCACACTACTGTAGGGATAGACAAAAGAGGGGAAGAAAAGAAAGTGCACAGGGACGCCAGTCAGCGTCTGCGAAAGGCCGAGACAGTCGTCGGACGGCGCTTTCGGGGCCTGTGTGCCCGCTACTCACTACAAAAAGGGAAGTGAAAAAGGGGGGGGAGGGGAGGAGCATACGGGGACGACAGTCAGCGTCAGCGGAAGGTCGAGACAGTCGTCGGACGACACTTCCGCGCACCCACCGCATTACAACACGCTACGGGAATGTGAGAGGAGGGAGGAGAGAAGGAAAAGAGATGTCAATTGGAACAAAACCATATCCCCTATACCCCAGGGCCCACCAAACGGACGCGAACAAGCATTAGAGGGTTATGTATTAAATCTTTCATTTATTCATCTACTTTCATTGGCCCTGCCTACCGCACCGCTCAGTGCTCCCATACTCCCGGCGGGTGGCCTGCTTACCCCAATTTCTCAGCCCGCCTCAGCACCTGTGTCTCCACTTTTCCTTGGTGATGTCTCTTGTTGATGGAGTCGTGGTTTCTTGTCGGATCCGCTCAGGTATTCCCCTGTTCTGGCTCTGGTCAGGTTCGCCGTTTTCACACTCGCGTTCTTTCTTTTCGACAAAAATGTTCCGCGCTCGCGTAGGTGCGTCCGTCTTCGCTTGTGGCTTCACTCCGCCTTCTCGCCTTTTTTCCTCCTCGTCATCACCGGCCCCCACGGTCGGGGCTGCGCTGCTCCTCCTCTGCCGCCGACCCTCCGCTCTCTCCAGCTCGGTGTTCGGACTCCTCGCTCATCGGGATAACGGCGTTTTCCGCCTCTCCGCTGGTGGACGTTGGTTGTGTAGTTGGGCAGCTGGACTCTCCCGGTCGTCGGTGCGCGTGCGCGGCTATGCTCTCCTAGTCGTGACCCGAGCGTACGGCTGTGCGCTCCCGGTCGTCGGTGCGCGTGCGCGGCTACGCTCTCCTAGTCGTGACCCGAGCGTACGGCTGTGCGCTCCCGGTCGTCGGTGAGCGTGCGCGGCTGCGCTCTTCTGGTCGTGACCCGAGCGTGCGGCTGTGCTCTCCCGGTCGTCGGTGAGCGTACGCGGCTGCGCTCTCCCGGGTGTTGGTATGCGCAGGCGGCTGGGCTCTCCTGAGCGTTGGCGCGAGTGTGGGCGGTTGCACTCTCCCGGTCGTTGGTATGCGCGGGCGGCTGCACTCTCCCGGTCGTTGACGTGCGTGGGCGGCTGCACTCTCCCGGTCGTTGGTATGCGCGGGCGGCTGGGCTCTCCTGGTCGTTGGTTTGCGTTGGCTAGGGATGGGCTCTCCCGATCGTGTTCGTGACTGTGGCGAAACTATGCAACTGTTCTGGCCCCTCTCGGTGCTGAATAACTTCATTATGCTCCCGCTTAACCTAAATAAGTAGATTTCATGGTATTGTCGCTTAATCTAACTAAAAATAATTCATAACGTTGCCTCCATGGCCTGAACTCTGATAATAAGCCTTATTGCAGCCTCCATGGCCTTCATGACTACTTTGTATAAAAGAAAATATGTGGGGGAGCGTACGCTCCTTCACATCACAAAATAATTTCCTTATTAGTTCAACCATATCAACAATGTGGTTGATTTCTAACATTTTGTTCGTCAGCAGCGAAACCCAATAACTCGTGTTTTCAAGCGATATACTTTCCAATAGCAAACATTGCAGTGCAGAATTCTTTCGCGAAAGACCTGAAATGCACAGAATGGCCAATATACTATTAAATACCACAAATACAATCAATATACTATTAAATACCACATTTTCCCCCCAAAAAGACTACAATATACCAATATACCAAAAATATACAATTGGGCAAAATTTGAGCTAATTAAAAACCAAAAAGTATTTAAAATACCATAATCGGTCACCCTGCCGACGAATGCATATGTAAATATGTATGGATGTTAAAGCGAGGTGCGACCGATTAAAGGCCGATTCAACGAACGAGATATGATGCGATCAACTCCAGACTATATGTAGACCGACGTATTGCGTATGTACATATATGTACAGTGGCTCAAAGCCGAGACTATGCAGTGTCAAATAAACTGTTTAACTGTGGTACAGATTTTAAACTAGAGGAAAAACAACAAATTTTTAAACGCCCAACCGGAAATCAAGTCGGATTCCTAGTTTCTAGAAGCTTTGGTGCATTTAAACATTTTATTTTTCCTCTAGTTTAAAATCTGTACCACAGTTAAACAGTTTATTTGACACTGCATTGTCTCGGCTTTGAGCCACTGTATGTGGGTGAACGATCGATGCGATTTAAATAACGATTAAAGACGGTCTGATTTCCACGAAGATAAGCTCAAGACAGAATGAGTGCTAGGTGCAGACTATAAGTGATAGATGCCGACTATATGAGTGATAGATTCAGACATATAAAGGGCAGGCGGGCCGAATTTTTAGTGCCTTAGTGCAGATCCTGACAAAATTGTATCAAAATCCTACACACAATAGGTTTGGACACACCGAATAAGTTCCCTATTGTGCAATATTCCGCAGATGATCGCAGGCAATATAGCGCTATGGCTTTCCTTTTCTCTAAAAGGAATGGCCTGCCGAAAATTCGTGTCTTGCTTTCGGAGATTAGGCAGAGATCCCACTAGAATGTCGAACGTACTGTTCTTTATTCGGAAGTTGTCTTTGAACAATGCGTAGGAGTTGTTTACCACATCTTCCTCTCAAAATGAACCATATCATGGCTATTTCAAATTAGAATACATTATTTAATTGAAAAGAGAACATTATCTGTTCTTTACTTCCAAGGAGAGGAGGAGAACGCGAAGAGAACGTTGAAGTTTCAAAAAAATTTTAGCTTGTTTGCAGATAACCCCGCCGCTCTCATGCACTTCAAAAGATTATCTCATTTAGCGCCACCGAAGATAAAAGATCCACTCTTTTTCTGACATACTCCGTTGATTTTCGCACATAAATAACTTTGCTTACAAATTTGTCTTCCTCTCGCTGTTCTTAAGACGCAAAGACGCAGTTCAAGCGTGATTCTGCTTATCTGCATCTTTTCCGATATCGATAGATGAATTGATTGAATGTGTATTTCCGAATTTTCTTCAGAATTACAGACATCACGATTGGTTGAGAGAACGTGCCATTTCAGCACCGAAAAACATTCATATAATTGACATTAATTTTAAAATTCAAGTAAAACTGTCAGGTGTAGTCACGACATATAAATCAATTGCCAGTGTTATGAATCAAGATGAGGGAATGAATTAACCAAATGCATTTTCATTTTCATTGGAACCGGTTAGTATGTCACCGCATTATTTGAATCTGAAAGCTCAAAATGGAAAAACAAAAAATTTTGTTTATCGAATTTTTTAGGATGACGTTTTAAAATAGCAAGCAATTAATAAAATATATTTTTGTTTCAAGAAATGAATTTGATGTTCCAATTTCATTTTTGTAATATTTCACTTTATACATACGTAGTGAATCATGTACCGGTCCGCTAGTATGGATATTAGGGCGGGTCCATTTGTTCGGAACAAAAAAAAAAACGTAGTAAGCGTCCACCACAATCGGATTCTACCATGAATTCTAAGATTCTTTCACCAAGAAACTATGTCTCTAATACCCTTTTTACATTAGGCCGAATCATTGGATTTTACCGTTAAATGGAACATGCGACATTGGTGCCCATAAGAGCCCTGTGGATAGAAGAAGACAATCATGCGGCCTCATGATAAAACATTCGCCGCATCATTTGCAAGTGTTACAGTACTCTGTCGAGTATCTTATACTGAAATTATCGACGTATCGACGCGGTATCGGCGTATTTTATACCTTATTTACCCATAATATTTGCCCATAAGAGACATAAGAAGACAATCAACGACTCTCATAAGAGCCTGTAGATAGAAGAAGACAATGAAGCGGCCGCATGATACAACCACTAACCATACAGTATATAGATGGTACACTTCATACATTTTTTTTCCGCACCAAATAACAGGCATCAGCTCTCGAGAGAGTCGTGAGTGTGCATTTGTGCATATGCATTCTCACGAACTTAGCGTGTTTACATGTGTGTATGAGCGCACAACTGAAATTTGTGCTCTTTCAACTTTGTTTTGATTTTTGTGCTCACGCCACCCTTCATTTTAGCATTTTTAGAGTCAACCCTTTTTGATGACGCTTGCCTTATAATACTAGAATGTTGTTATATATATGTATATGTCGAGGTGAAAGGGGTAGTTTGGTTCCCATCGGGATTTTTAGTGTTCATTGTCTTGATTTTGTTACTAGAGGACGCACAAATAGCCGAATTTCTCTGTGTCAACTGCCTGGGCAGACTTCCAAAAACTGAGTTCTTTCAGCCTCTCATTATCCATAACACAATTGTCTGTACCTCTCTCAAATTATCTCTCTCTCTCTTTATCTACCCAGGCCAGCAGCAGAGTAACACGCTCATGCGCCTCTCTCTCAATTCCGTCCCTCCTTCATTACACATCATCTCCTTCTCTAACACCAATACAAATATGAGACAGCCCGTGTCTGAAACGGAGCGTCGAAGTTAGGAGACAAGCAGTGACCGATAACCAACGGTAAAGTGCAAAGAAGACACGAAAGGGACCCAGCGAGCAAGATGACAGAGAATAACCGAAAATACACTGCAAACAATTATAAGACCCGACACGGCCATCCTGACCTTTACACGTCCTCGTGTAATCATTTCAATACAGCAATAACAACACAGTCTCACCGACTCTTCCTGTTTCCTTCATTTCACATAAAATTTCTTTACTAACAATCCACAATTGCCATCTTATAGACCTTTGCCCGATACTCAATTCAGACCTCATGGCTGACAGATAATCATCATTCATTTTTCAAGTCCAACCTGGACTCTTCGTCCCACCTGGACGGAACTCTTTACAGTCACACCTGACTCTTCATCCCAACTGGACGGAACTCTTTACAGTCACACCTGACTCTTCATCCCAACTGGACGGAACTCTTTACAGTCACACCTGACTCTTCATCCCAACTGGACGGAACTCTTTACAGTCACACCTGACTCTTCATCCCAACTGGACGGAACTCTTTACAGTCACGCCTGACTCTTCATCCCAACTGGACGGAACTCTTTACAGTCACACCTGACTCTTCATCCCAACTGGACGGAACTCTTTACATATAACATCATTTCATCGTCTTACCTAGACGGAACTCTTCACACACAACATCATTTCATCGTCTCACCTAGACGGAACTCTTCACATACAACATCATTTCATCGTCTCACCTAGACGGAACTCTTCACATACAACATCATTTCATCGTCTCAACTAGACGGAACTCTTCACATACAACATCATTTCATCGTCTCAACTTGACGGAACTCTTCACATACAACATCATTTCATCGTCTCAACTAGACGGAACTCTTCACATACAACATCATTTCATCGTCTCACCTAGACGGCACTCTCCAAACATAAAATCTTTTCATCGTTATTCGTAACGGACAAATCATCGCCTTTTTCAGACGGCTCACATTCAGTCCCCACTGGACTCTTGGGCAAAGTCAACTCATCTCCATTACAGTCTAGTTCATTGGGAATACGCCCCTCTGGCATTTTACGAATATCGTCGTGGCAAAACTTATAAGTTCGCTTACTACTTAGTGATTTCAAAACATAACGATCTCCTTCAAGTACCTCCAATACGAGAAACGGACCTTTAAACTTTGCAACCAACTTAGTCTGATGCCTTTCTTCACTCTTCAATAAAACATAATCGCCCACTTTATGTCTGTGAACTGCTGCCCTATTCTTATCAAATCGGAACTTGTCATAGCTGGCCGACTCCTTCATAGTTTTAGATGCTTGGGTTCTCACACTCTCCACATCAATCTGATCTTCAGTATCATACGGTGTAACCAAACCCATGGGACGAGCCTCTTTGCCGATTAGAAAGGACTCACTCCAGCTGCACGGCTCACTGTACAATTTAGGGCCAACTGTGTTTCTCCCAGAGCGTCTTGCCAAGATCGTTGACCTGATTCCACCACAGCTAACAAGTTCTTTAGTACGCTCATCACGCGCTCAACTTGACCGTTAGCACGACTCGCACCCGCAGCGATCAAATGAAGCTTAATATTTTGAGACAAACAAAACTCAGAAAACCTTGAGCTAGTGAAACATCTACCTTGATCGGCAATGATTCGATTCGGGACTCCAAACCATGAAATAGATGACTTCATGGCTGCCACACAACTATCAGTATCTAACTTGAGGGTATGGAACAAATAAACAAACTTAATGAAACCGTCAATCTGCACAATCAGATACTCCTTTAAATCGCTTTTGCCACTCAGCTTTCCAGTGATGTCAATATGTACTGTATGCCAAGGTATATTGACTTTTGGAATCGAATGAAGCTCTGCCTGAACTTTCCCCGAAGAACCCTTTACAGTCTTGCAGGTGATGCAATTGTCAACGAATTTGCGAACATACTTGTTCATTTTGTCAAACCAATAATACTGATAAACTTTATCAAGTGTCTTCTGCCAACCTAAATGCATAATCGATTCATGGACCTGATTGATTACTGACCATCTAAACGCTCGGGGTACCACTGGCAGCCAACGGGTTCTATTATTCCTTTGAATTTTCCGAAACAGTACACCCTTTCTCAACTCGTACGTTCCTGTCAAATCATCCGAAAGCTCGCTTTCATTGAGTTTGGTAACAATGTTCATCAGATCCGCGTCAAGTTGCTGCTCAGCCAACAACCAGTCGCTGGATACCTCCGTCAAACTCACTCTCTTTTCAGGAATTTTGCTTGTTATTAGATCAGGTTTGGTTTGCAAAGGATTCCTTGATAGGAAATCAACGTGAGCCATACGTTTCCCTTCTCGATACTGAATGTCAAAGTTAAAAGACTGCAGATAGGCCCACCAGCGATGCACTTGAGGAGTCAATTCCAATTTAGTGCGAGAAGCCTTTAAGGCATTACAATCGGTATAAACCACAAACTCACGACCCAACAGATAGTGACGGAAACGCTTTATAGCTTCCACTACAGCTAACGTTTCTAGTTCATAAGAATGATATCTTGATTCAGCGGAGGAGGTTGTCTTTATGTAGCAAGTATTTATGTAACAGTATAGCTCCATAACCACTGGAACTAGTATCGGTATGAAATTCGATTGGATATTTTGGATTGAAGATAACAAGAACTGGCTCACTAGTGAGGATGGTGATAACATTCTTTCTAATCTCTTCTAGCTTTGCATTCCAAACAAAGTTTTCCTTATCCGATGTTAGCGAATAGAGTGGTTTCATCATCTGTGAAAATCTGGGCACAAACTTCCGAAAGTATGAAGCCAGCCCAATGAATTGTCTCAAACTACTAACTGATCCTGGTGGCGGCAAAGAGCTCAACGCCGTGATCTTACTTGGATTTGGCCTTATCTCCCCGGCACTCACTTCATATCCCAAATACTGTACAGCCGTTTTCAGAAAGCTACACTTTTTAATATTGAACAAGAATCCGGGCTTACTCACAACATCCAAAACATTTCTCAACCTCTCCATACCTAGCTCAATTGTAGGTGACACCACCATGATATCGTCCATATAAATGATGACGTAGGAATGCGCAAGACTACCAATCGCATTCATAACTGCACGCTGAAAAACAGAAGGGGCGTTCTTCATTCCGAATGGCATTTTCAAAAACTCATATTGCCCTTCAGTCGTTACGAAAGCAGTATACTCTATAGAATCTGGGTGAATGGGTATTTGATGATATCCGCTAGCCATGTCTAGACATGTAAAATAATTGGCACCACTCAATCTGGCAATCTGGTCATCAATAAAAGGCAAGGGGTATTTGTCTGATACTGTATTTGAGTTGAGCTCCCTATAATCAACACAGAGTCGATCCGAACCATTTTTCTTTTTCACGAGCAAAATAGGACTGGCATAAGGTGAACAACTGGGTCGAATGATGTTACATTTCATTAACTCACTTATCTGTGACCGAACTATTTCTTTTTCTTCAGGGGCGAGCCTATATGGTCGCCTCTGCACCGTCTTATTAGGATCAATTAATCTTATTTTCATTTCACCCGTGCCCACAGTGGTACAAGGTGTTCCATTAATGAAAGCCGCAGAATAATGTTTAAGTAATTCAATCAACTTATCTCTATTCTTATCGATTACATCGGTATTAATATTAGTGGGGTGGTATGGCGCTTCATATGCTGCACATATATTGACTACTTTGGACTTTATGACTTCAAACTTATCACACGAAAGTAAAACGTTAAAACCTTGTGTGAGAATTTCGCTCCCAATTATGATATCATTTTGTAGCTCTTTGTCCTGCACTGTATGGAATAATATTTCGATAGCGTTTTCATTTATAATAACATCACTGAGAATTTGCAATGTACTGTATATGCCTGAATTACCAATACCTTTTAACATTACAATATTATTAATGCGCTTCCCTGATAATTTGATACCGACACACTCTCTCTAATCAGAGAGAACATTCAGCTCCCGAGTCAAAACAAATCGGATAGATCATACCTCGCTGTGTCATACCTTCTTCGGCTCTGACACAAAGCACTGGTTAATACTCTTCTGTTGGATTTGTTGGCAAAATGTCCACGTTGCCCACACCGGTAGCAGGTCACATTCTCGTTCTGCGGCTGCATCTCTCATTTGAAACCGCTTCCACCCTGGCG
This sequence comes from Drosophila affinis, assembly GCA_037356375.1. Lineage (NCBI taxonomy): Eukaryota > Metazoa > Arthropoda > Insecta > Diptera > Drosophilidae > Drosophila > Drosophila affinis. Next base: position 24,248,259 of record CM074800.1, read on the forward strand.
TGGCTTAGCTCAGCAGTGTGCCATATTGTGTCCAGACTTCTTACAGAAATGGCATACCACTGCAGAAAATCTCGTTCGCTTGAGGTCAGGTCCAATGCTATCCATGGCGCCAGCGTTGCGTTTGTTTTCAAATGAAAACGCCATCAGCTCCGTTTGTAGTTTACTTCGGGTCGTGATGTTCGAAGTGAAAACAGTTCGCTGCAGGCGGCTGTCAATATTCGCCATATGCACCAACACTGTAGATACTGCGATCTCTTCTATTTCCATCTTCCGCCATTTTGACATCAGCAAAGTCACCATACGGCTTGCATATACTGAATAGTATTCACCGGCAGAGGGGCGGCTTTGCAAAAGGTTCGACAAAATGGCGGCCGGCGTCTCCTCACTCTCATACCGCTGCTTGAAAAGTTGCTTGAACTGCTCCCACTGTATGCCAGCGTAACACACTTGGGTTAGCCATTTCGAAGCACTGCCCTCCATACAATTGCTTAGCGCCATGATGAGCCCGCTTCCAGTTAGCGGCTGCTCTGCCAGAATGATATCAGCAGTCATGCACCATTGCGCAGCGTCGTCGTAGGCACCCTCCGGATTAAACTTGGGCAAAGTGACGCCAACCTTCTGAACGGGGGCTGCGGCCTGCATGACTTTTGCCAATTCTAACACCACACGCCACTGCTCCTCAGATATTGTAGGAGTTGGCACAGATCCCACTTCTGATGTCGAGGTGAAAGGGGTAGTTTGGTTCCCATCGGGATTTTCAGTGTTCATTGTCTTGATTTTGTTACTAGAGGACGCACAAATAGCCGAATTTCTCTGTGTCAACTGCCTGGGCAGACTTCCAAAAACTGAGTGTACAGCAAGAATCGAGAACAAGCTCTTTCAGCCTCTCATTATCCATAACACAATTGTCTGTACCTCTCTCAAATTATCTCTCTCTTTATCTACCCAGGCCAGCAGCAGAGTAACACGCTCATGCGCCTCTCTCTCAATTCCGTCCCTCCTTCATTACACATCATCTCCTTCTCTAACACCAATACAAATATGGGACAGCCCGTGTCTGAAACGGAGCGTCGAAGTTAGGAGACAAGCAGTGACCGATAACCAACGGTAAAGTGCAAAGAAGACACGAAAGGGACCCAGCGAGCAAGCTGACAGAGAATAACCGAAAATACACTGCAAACAATTATAAGACCCGACATATATATTAACATACATATATGTTAACTATTTTTCCACCCTGGTCTATCGCTCTCAGTTAGCTCTTGGATAAGTCAGGGGTGTTTTCTAACCCGATAGACCAAGGGACGGATTGAACAACAAAACAAAAAAAATACTACAACAACATTTGACAAATCAAACGTATAACGGATTTGTTTTCGTTAGCATTCTATTTAGCGTGGGCAGTCGGTATTTTTTTGTTTCCCCTTTTCCCGCTCTCGTCCCACCCAACTGAAAATCTCTACTCACTCATTGTTTCTTTTCAATTATACTTCATTTTATATTATATTGTTTTTTCTATTCCTAACTAAACATTAAACAATAGATTTGATTTCCACTAACAATAAAGAAATACTAAAAAAAAAAAAAAAATAACAAATAAAATTTGTTATAAAATTTGTATACATGTTTCCATTTTTGTTTACGTATGCCTTTTTATATCTATTTCTACATTTCTTATGTACATGTATAACTACATATTTGAGACGTACAAGTGTTTGTGAGAGAGTGAGGGAATGAGTAAGCGCTTGGCAGGCGTTGCGTAGCCACTGAAATTTAATTTGTTTCTTCTGGCCATAATATTGATCCGACCTGATCCAGATTCGGCAGTCTGGTAGATATGGTAATTTCCCATTATTCTGCGTTTTTGGTTTTCTTTCATCTTAAAAATTGTGGATTGTGCTGGTTCGATATCACAGGACTTTGGATAGAAAGTTTGGTTGCTCTGGCTCTTATAGTCTCTGAGAACTAGGCGTCAAAAGATACGAATGGGCAAAGCAGATGGGGTCGCATGTGAGAGAGAGCGAGAGGGAACGATGACTTTCGAAATGGTTTTCTTCATTGTAGCTATAATAATGATCCGATCTAATCCAAATTCAACATTGTGATAGAAATGGTCATTCTCTATGATTCTGCGTTTTTAGTTCTCTCGTATCTTCTACGCCACAGACTTTCGTTCTTTATGCAGGCGGAAAGAGCCGGGCCAAAATTTCACAACACATTTGGAGTAGTGTGATCACAAAGGAGACTGTATACAAAACATGGTTTCTCTAGCTTTAATAGTCTCTGAGATATAGTCGCTAGTGAAGACGGACAGACGGGCGGACGGACAGACAGACCAGGCTATATGGACTCGGCTATTGATGCTGATCAAGAATATATATACTTTATGGGGTCGGAAACGCTTCCTTCTGGGCGTTACACAAAACCGTTATCACCCGAATCTAATATACCCCTATACTCTTCGATTACCGGGTATAAAAATGATATACAGATACGCACCCAATGCTCAGAGCTTTGGAATTTTGTACCATGACGGTAGGTTTTTTTCTTTAAAACCGTTAATTCGATTGTTCGGAGCAGCAGCTGGCAGTAGCTCTTAAGAATAACAATTAGCTTAGTTATATTTCTCTTAAATTATCTAGGATCATCTGTTCGCATGCTCTCGGCGCATACGCACACACCATCACACTCATGTTCGCCGCGCGTACTGCTTATATGGCAGTGCGTCGGTCAGCTTGGGTTCACATTCGGTCAAATTCATCGTCGAACGCAGCATCGCGTATCATTATCACCTACCGACCGTCAAATTGTCAAATCGGTTCTATAACGGATCTTGAGTTCCTACCCATGCATATACATTTGTACACTAAAAAACACAAAGTTTACGGCCACGGCCTTTAATATTGAAAATAAACATAGAAATTAAACACAAACCCTAAAACCCAACAACCCGGGGATGCACTGCAACCCCGGTGCAGTGCATACATATACATACAATACATATACATACATATACATACAATGTTGAGAACGGAGTATAAATTTGTAAATGTGGACTCAGAGTTGCCGAAAAAGCTCGGCAGCTTCCAACATTTTGGTGACCCCGACGTGATCTCCGTGAGCTTATAGTGTGAAAAGAGTGATCAAACATATAGTTAAACTTGTGTCGAAGGTTTAACTAAACATTTGTCGAGAAAGTAGCGAACCAAAAGTCGTTGTGGCCGAACGTGACAGTTCTAACAGCCCGCTATTCGTTTTGCATTCTATTTCACCGTTTGCTTTAACCAGAGCTCGCGAGCGACTACATTGACCTCTCTGGAATTTCGAACTCGAAATCAGAGCAAATTCTCGATCGTTCGCTTGTTCATAACTGTTGGTTTCGGTCGTCGCCTCGTTGCATTATCGGTCTTCGCTTTAACCTCTCTGTGCCGGTGCAGTGCATACATATACATATACATTTTTTCGCCTTCGCTTTCGTACATCGTTACATCCCTCTTCTGGCATTCGTTGCTGTTGAGAACAATAAAGTACGCAACATTAGATCTGCGCAGCCGGCGGGAAAAGGTTAGCGGGAAATAAAGCATTACAACTCTACACAGTTAAAATGAGTAACGACAATATAAGTATCGGGTCCGCCTCGAGGGGCGCACCGTCGACTGGCGCTTCGCCTGGTGAATTCCTGGCCAGTGCTGATCCAGCTACTAGCCGGATTGCTTTTTTGAAGCTGAAAACGACGTCTATTTTCAACAGACTGCAGAGACTCATCACCCAATTGGAGTTCGAAAAGCTGCATCAAATGGATGAGTATGACTTGAAAGGAATGTTGGAATCACTGACGGAGCTGAAAGCTAACTTTATTGTGGCACACACCAGTTTGGATTAAGTGGATTTTGATTCAATGTCCAGTGAAATACCTGTGCAATTCGATTCGTCTCTACTTTCATTGAGGACGGGAGTTGGGCAAGCGTTCTCAGCCAGCGCATTGTTCGACGTTTCGCATAAATCCAAACGAATCCCAATCTCTGATATACATGGCAAATCGATCGCGCCTGCCACAACTGCAGCTGCCCAAGTTCAGTGGAGAATATACGGAGTGGACCAGTTTCTATTCCATGTTCACAGCGGTCATCGATAGTGAAGAGGAGCTTACTTCTATAGAGAAGCAGCAGCACTTGCGGTCCTGTTTGATCGGAGTGGCCCTGGACACCATCAGTTCGTTGGAGATGACCGAAGAGAGCTATCTCACAGCTTTATAGCCTATTCACACTGAACACCGTTTACCGTCTATTTCCTAGACGGTGCGTAAGGTTTTGCCGTTCCGAAAATTTCCCAGTTAGTTCCACCGTCTATTTTGAATGTTCCTAAACCGCACGTTTCTTTGTGATATTTAGCCGATGGTTTTCAAATGCGACTCTGAAAAATTGGCATTCACAACGAAAAAATGGAATTCACTGCGAATATGTAAGCAATGACTGACAAAAATAACTTATATTCCCCAGAAAATGGCAAGGAGACAGGTAGTTTTTCAATAGCAGAATCAAATTCTCATTAATGGAGCTATTGTGTTGTTCCATCAATATTGGCGACGCTTCGATCTGTTGTGCAAGGCTCGAACTAAGATATATTGTCGAATCGTTGTAATTTTCTGGAGATCCGATGTTCACATACGCAAATCTATACCTGAAGTAAATTGAAATGGAATAAATTTGGAAGACTATGTAGGTAGAAGCTCAATAATCTATAGTTTATTGCGCTATTGGGCTTATTAAACATATTGTGCAGTATGCAACAGCACATTATTATTCCGCTGTAATCGCTATCTTTATCGTTTCGTCCAGCAACATGATTAGTTGTTGCAAGAAAATATTTTGCAGTTGAACCATAGTTAAAACAATTGCAAAATCTTCCATATCCATTTTTTTCCAAACAAAAATAAAAAAATCTTTCGCTCAAAAACTCAGTTTTTGTTAGTGTCATCAGCTGTTAGACGGTAAACGGTAGACGGTGCCAGTGTTAATCGGAGTTTCACCGTCACCGTCATCGGAGTTTCACCGTCAAAAATCCCAACGTTCCCCCTTGACGGACTCAGTGTGCAGAGGGTATTAGACATTCTGAAATCCAGATTTGCTAACAAGCGTCTCATTTTACAGGCACACATCAGAGCGGTATTTGGGCTGACTCTTGGCGACTCATCAGTGGGCAAGTTGCGGGCGTTTGTGGATGCCGCCACCTCACATCTTCGGGCGTTGCAAGCGCTGGGATCAAAGGAGGAGATTGCAGACGCGATAATCGTGTATGCAATTTGGCGGAGCTTGGACAAAGCAACGCAAACAAAATGGGAAGAAGTCTCGCTGAATCAAGGCATCCTGGGAGAAATTGTCCGCATTTCTGGATAACAGATGTCGCACTCTTGAGGGCATTCAGCACGCCATGCCAGGGCAAGATGGTCAGGTTGGCAAGGCTGAGAAAACCGTGAATACGAAGCAGAGAAAGGCTTTCGTGGCATCGAGCGCTCCCGCTCCGGTTTCTAGTGCGTTTTGTGATGGCTCGAGCCATACAATTGCAAATTGCGAGCGTTTTAAGGGGCTATCGCCGGAAGAGCGCCACAAAGAATCAAGCAGGCTAGGCTTGTGCGTGAATTGCCTTCGAAGGGGCCATCACGTGAAGGAGTGCCGATCAGGTCCCTGCCGTACCTGCCGATTGAAGCACCACTCCCTCTTGCATTTCGGTCGTTCACTAAAGACCGTTCACTTTGGTTCCCCGAACGAAGCCTCACAAGCAATCAACTTAAACTTCAAAAAACTAAATCGCACACCGCAGTCTCTGGCATAGGCGATGCTAGCTTCTCAACAGAAGGTATTTTGGTGGATCTCGTTCTGAAGTCTCGGATTTCAGAGTTCACCACTAGCATCACAGCCGTCGTTGCCCAGAAGATCACGGATCATCAGCCTCGATCGTCCATTAGCACAGCTAATTGGCGTATACCTTCGCATATCCAGCTTGCTGACCCTTCGTTCTACCAGCCGCAGCGGATTGATCTGCTCATCGGAGCCGGACTCTTCTTCGAGCTGCTGTGTGTGGGACAAATTCAGCTGGCGCCTGGATTAACCTTGCTACAGAAGACCCATTTTGGATGGATTCTATCTGGTGGCATTCGGCCCCCATTCTGTCGTCGTTCATCGCAATTTTGGGAAGTGGAGCACATCTTTGAGCCGATCGCTAGGGCAACAAAGGAGGAGCTTCATTGCGAGGAGCATTTCGTTAGCACTCACACTCGTTCACCGTCTGGGGAATACTCAGTCCGCTTGCCTTTAAAGCGAAGTGTGGAGTCCTTTGCGATTCCTATTTGCAGGCAATGCGGCGTCTGGAAAACATGGAGCGCAAATTCGTCCGTAATCCAGCTCTCTACGCAAAATATTCGGCATTCATGAAGGAGTACCTGTTCCTCAATCATATGTCGCTGGTGCCAAACGAAGATAGGCGCAATTGCAAATATTTCTTGCCACATCACTGCGTCATCAAAGAGGACAGCTCCACCACAAAGCTGAGGGTCGTATTCGACGGCTCGGCAGTCACCATATCTGGTCTTTTGGCCATTCAGGCCAAACTATTTCACACACTCATTCGTTTTCGTACATTTTGCATTGCTCTTACAGGTGATATCGGTAAAATGTATAGGTGCGTGCGTGACAATGCCTGACACCATGCTCCCATGCATATTATGGCGGGACTCTCTTGACGATGACATACAGGTCTTCAAGCTCAACACAGTCACCTATGGGACTAAGCCGGCATCGTTTTTAGCTATTCGAGATATGCACCAGCTAGCCGTGGATGAGTCATCGTCGTATCCATTGGGGTCGGAAACCATTCTACACAACTTCTATGTGGATGATATGATATCTGGAGGGAATTCGGTCGAGGACGTACTGGATATTATGCGTCAAACCACGGATCTTCTTGCTCGAGGCAATTTTCGATTGCGGAAATGGTGCTCTAACTCTCTAGATGTGCTTCGTACAGTCCCAGAGGCCGAAAGGGAAAGCTTTCTGAAGCTGGATGATGGCAGTGATGTAACAAAGGCGCTTGGGCTCATTTGGGAGCCCCATAAGGACTGCTTTCTGTTCACATTTGCTCCACAAATCGGTGTTGGCAAGCACACTAAGCGTTCGGTATTGTCGACCATTGCGCGCTGCTATGACCCTATGGGATTGATCGGACCTACTCTGACCAGAGCGAAAATTATCATGCAACGCATATGGAGAGACAAGCTGCATTGGGATGAGAGCCTTCCTCAGTCGTTCGACTCAGGTTGGACTGAGTTTTGGAAGGACTCCGCCACTGTGGGTCACGCCACATTTCCTCGCTATGTACTTCAACCCAAGGCAAGGTTTGAATTGCATGCCTTTTGTGATGCCAGCCTTCAGGCCTATGGGGCTTGCATCTACGCTCGATCGTTTACAGATACAGCCGCTGAGGTTCACTTGCTTTGTTCGAAGAAAGGGTTGTCCCACTAAAAACCTCACGGTTCCCAAGCTTGAGCTATGCGCAGCGTTCCTATTGTCAAATTTACTGCACGAAATCAGGAAAATGGATACCTTTGATTGCCCAATTCATTGTTGGTCGGATTCAACTGTGGTCCTGTCTTGGTTGCGAGAGGAGCCATCCAAGTTCAACGTATTTGTCTCCAACAAAATCGCCGGAATTCAACAACTTACGAGGGGCATGGATTGGTGCTATGTGCCAACTGAGATGAACCCGGCTGACATTCTTTCGAAGGGAGCAGCGCCGCAGGATCTCTTGCATTCTAGGTTCTGGATGAATGGACCTACCTTCTTGCAAGGCGAACAAAGTTGGTAGCCTGAACGGTGCTCGACAGAAATCAACCTTCCGGAAATTCGACACCGGGTATTGCTGTCGTCTGAGCGTGCCGACATCTCGCTGTCATTTAAGCACATCAACTCATTTGGAGTCATGCTGCGCATCTTCGGCTACGTTCAGAAGTTCATCAGTCGGACGAAGACACCGAACCTCTCGTCAGATGACCTCCGAAAAGGATCCCATTTATTATGTCGCATCGTTCAACGGGCCCATCTGTATACTGAGTACCGTACTGTGCGAAAAGGGAACTGCGTGCAGTCATCCAGCAGTATCGCATCGCTTTCGCCTTTCATAGATGACTTTGGTCTAATACGTGTTGGTGGTCGCCTGCGGCACTCAACTCTCAGCTTCGATGCACGCCACCCAATAATTTTGCCCAGGGATCATCCACTGACGTTCGCTATCATCACACACTTTCATCGGAAGCATCACCATGCGGGTCTGCAGTCGTTTCTTGGAGCAATTCGCTTACAGTTCTGGCCCATCGGCGGCCTGAAGACTGTGGCTCGTGCCTTGAGGAAATGCGTCATCTGCTGCAGATCCCGACATCGTCTTGCTGAACACATCTTGGCTGACCTACCGAAAAACCGAATACAGGGTTCGCCTGCATTCAGTGTCACCGGAATTGACTATTGTGGTCCCTTCTACTACAAGCCAGATGGCCGCAATCGAACTCCCATGAAATGCTATATTAGCGTCTTCATCTGTTTTACCACAAAGGCAGTCTGGTTAGAATTGGTAAAGGATCTATCAACTGCAGCTTTCTTGAGTGCCCTCAAACGCTTCGGCGCTACTCGTGGCATTCCCCGATGCATTTGGTCGGACAATGCCACCAACTTCGTGGGCGCAATGAACCAGTTGGAGGACCTTCGTAGGCTATTCATGAGCGAGAAGCATCGTTTTGAAGTCCACAATCACTGCCTCAACAACGGCTTCGACTGGAAATTCATACCGCCCCGCTCGCCTCATTTCGGGGGCTTGTGGGAGGCAGCAGTGAAGATGGCCAAACAGCACTTCTATCGCTCCGTGGGATCGTCACTCTTTGGCTTCGACGAGCTGCGGACATTGGTCTGCCAAATCTAGGCGATAATCAACTCTCGTCCTCTTATTTCAATTTCAGAAAACCTTGAAGATCTTGGTGTCCTCACACCGGGACATTTCTTGATTGGTCGTCCGCTGATGGAGTTTCCCGAGCCAGACGTTACGGCTCTCAACTTCAATCGACTCGATCGTTGGCAACGAGTCACCTGTGCCCAGCAGTGAGGAGTACTTGATTCTGCTTCAACAACGTGCCAAATGGCGCACGCCACAACCTCCGATCCAGATCAACGACGTCGTCTGCATCAAGGACGAAAACTTGCCGCCACTGAAGTGGCCATTAGCACGAGTGATCGAGGTCATCACTGGCGCTGATGGTGCCGTGCGAGTTGCCATCCTGCGGACACCATCTGGAACCACACGTCGAGCTGTCAACAAGCTGTGTGTCCTTCCCGTTAAGGATTCTGTTAAAAGCCCTGGTCTTTCAACGGGTAGGAGTATGTTCGGAGTAGCAGCTGGCAGTAGCTCTTAAGAATAACAATTAGCTTAGTTATATTTCTCTTAAATTATCTAAGATCATCTGTTTGCATGGTCTCGGCGCATACGCACACACCATCACACTCATGATCGCCGCGCGTACTGCTTATATGGCAGGGCGTCGGTCAGCTTGTGTTCATATTCGGTCAAATTGGTCGTCGAACGCAGCATCGCGTATCGTTATCACCTACCGACCGTCAAATTGTCAAATCGGTTCTATAACGGATCTTGAGTTCCTACCCATGCATATACATTTGTACACTAAAAAACATAAAGTTTACGGCCACGGCCTTTAATATTGAAAATAAACATAGAAAATTAACACAAACCCTAAAACCCAACAACGGAGTATAAATTTGTAAATGTGGAGTCAGAGTTGCCGAAAAAGCTCGGCAGCTTCCAACATGAGTGTTTTCTTAGACAGTGGCGTTGTAAAAAACCAATGCAACCAAGCAGATCTACAATATGTGCACACATGCAGCTAAAGCTCAGCCTCACATATAGAGCGTTTCTACTTTACTAATCGGAAATTTCGTGTGTTCTTCTTCAGCTTGTTGACGAACTGACCTACCGCCACAAAATAAATGAAGAACTGGCAGGTTGGGTGGGGGTGGGTGTGGGTTGGTGGGACACTGGGACGTGGGAAGAATAAAATCTGTTATTTTTATACCCGGTACTCGAAGAGTATAGGGGTATATTAGATTTGTGGGGATAACGGTTGTGTGTAACGCACAGAAGGAAGCGTTTCTGACCCCATAAAGTATATATATTCTTGATCAGCATCAATAGCCGAGTCGATATAGCCATGTCTGTCTGTCCGTCCGTCCGTCCGTCTTCATTTGCGCCTATATCTCAGAGACTATGAAAGCTAGAACCACCAAATTTTGTATCCAGTCTCCTGTGTGATCACACTACTCCAAATGTATTTCAAAATTTCGCCCCGCCCCCTTCCGCCCACCCAAAGGACGAAAGTCTGTGGTGTACACAATTTTGAAGATATGAGAAAACTAAACGCAGAATCATAGAGAATGACCATTTCTATCAGAGTGTTGAATCTGGATCAGATCGGATTGTTAATATAGCCACAATGAAGAAAACCATTTCGAAAGTCATCATTCCCTCTCGCTCTCTCTCACACGCGACCCCATCTGCTTTGCTTATTCGAATAAATGAGCGCCTAGTTCTCAGAGACTATAAGAGCTAGAGCAACCAAACTTTCTATCCAAGCTCCTGTGATACCGAACCAGCACAAGTTTGTTTTAAAATTTTGCCACGCCCCCTTCCGCCCCCAAAAAAGACGAAAATCTTTGGAATCCACAATTTTTAAGATAAATGAAAACCAAAAACGCAGAATCATGAAAAATTACCATATCTACCAGATTACCGAATCTGGATCAGATCGGATCAATATTATGCCCAAAAGAAACAAATTAAATTTCAGTGGCTACGCAACGGCTGCCAAGCGCTGACTCATGCCCTCTCTCTCTCTGTCGTAAACACTTGTACGTCTCAAATATGTAGTTATACATGTCATGTAGAAATGTAGGCGCAGATATACAAAGCATATGTAAACAAAAATGGAAACATGTATAAAAATTCCAAAAAATTCATTTTTTTAATTTAAATATTATTTTTGTCCCTTTTGAGAACATATAATAAATTTCATAAATCGTAGGCTCATATATGTATGTATGTATGTATATACTGACTGAGTACCGGGTATAAGGTAGAGCCGCGGCCTCTGCCGCGGCTCACAACGTTCCCTCTCGTTTTATATTTGTATTATATAAATATAAATATTAAAGGATAAATAATAAGAAAATTTGTTGACAAAGTCGAGACCCGGACGGCTTATTCATAGGCAGTAATAATATAATAATTTATATAATAAAAATTAAATGTAGGGTTTCATTGTGAGCCGCGGCAAGGACCGCGGCTCTACTTTATACCCGGTTCTCAGTCAGTATATATATGGCCTTATGATTTCTTGTATGTATCTTATACAATATATTTTACACATAAGCGCCGCTCGAATTAGCTACCAATTGAATACATTAAATACATTAAATTGGTACACAGGGAACACCATGGGAAGGCGGTCGCGATGCAATGAAATAATCTTGGGGACCTACGAGTCGACTTGAGCTGCTTTTAAAGGCATTTTTAAGCTCCATATTCCCCCAAAAAAATTAAAAATAGGATTCCAATCCTTCAAAAAAAATATCTTTACAAAAATGAATACGTAGAAATTATCTATACTAAAATGAATACCTAAGTACGTAAAAATGATTAATAATAAATATATGTAATATAAATATATATGTATATATATATATATATATATGTATGTCGGAGATGGAGAAGTAATATTATTATTATTATTGTTTGGTACAAATCGAAGTTATGCACTCAAACACTGTTTGTGCCGTTAAGCACAGTTGATTTGAATATTGGGGACACGGGAACCGGACAGACCGACAGAAAACACTTGTCCGCTGATTCGTTTTCAGAATAAGAGTGTTTATTTTAGCAGAGTCGTCCTCTTCATGACCGGCCGCTGCCAGCATGAGCTTCGTTGCTATCTTTCAATTTAACATATCAGCATTTAACATTTTTCTAATACTAGGTACTATTATAGGCCACGTACATAATTGCCTCAACATCGGCCGCGTTGACAGCCTATGCAAAGGCTTCAATCCATTGGAATGGGCGCCAACCGATGGATGGATCGTTTATATAGGCCGGCCTTAGTCCTCACTACGGCCACGCGAACCTTCCCGTCCTCTCCTGCGATTGCCTCCTCCACTACTCCCAGTAGCCACATTTGTGGTGGCACGTTGTCCTCGTGGATTGTCACCACTTTGCCTGGCTCCAGATTGGCGACCTCTTGGCACCACTTCCCTCGCTGCTGAAGGCTGAGCAGATAATCTCTGGACCAGTCTCTCCAAAACCTTTGCTTGATGGCAGACACGAGCTGCCATCGTTGCAGATACGACAGGTTGTCTGGTCTGGGCAGCTCTGATTCGGGCGGCAGCGAAACTAGCGGTCTGCCGACGAGTAAGTGTGCGGAAGTCAACACCTCCCCTTCGTTGGGACTGCCGCTGTCGACCACCAGTGGCCTGGAGTTCAGCACGGTCTCGACGTCCACGAGCACCGTGTGCAGCTCGTCCTCCTTGAGCACTGCGCTGCCCATGGCCCTGAGCAACAAATGCTTGGCGGACTTCACCGCCGACTCCCACAGGCCTCCAATGTGCGGGGCTCGGGGTGGGATAAACTCCACCGAAAAACGGTGAGCCGCAGCATACGCCTTGAGGGCCTCGTCCTTGGCACCCCAGCTCTCCATACGCTCCTTAAGCATGCGAGCTGCACCAACAAAATTGGTCGCGTTGTCGCAATATAGCCGGACAAGCGGGCCACGACGTCCAATAAACCAGTATAAACATAAAGTGAAAGTATTAGCTGTCAAGTCTTTCACAATTTCTAGGTGTACAGCCTTAGATGCAAAGCAGACGAACACTGCTATGTACATTTTGAGAGGCTGCTTGCCTCGAATGCCAAGCGATACACGAACCGGTCCGAAAAAATCAACTCCGCTAATTTTAAAAGGTTGATTCCCACGAAATCGATCAGCAGGAAGGTTCCCCATGATTTGTGAGAGAAGCTTTGGCTTGTAATGGAAGCAGTGTACGCATTTCCGGACAATGGCACTGCACTCTCTCCGTGCATTTATTAGCCAAATGGATTGCCGTAGGAATCCCACTAGTGCACGGGGTCCAGCTTGACAGTTGGCAATGTAGATAGCTAAGATAGAGAGTAACAAATAAGATATCGATTCCCACTTATTATGCACGTTCGAGGGAATGGGATCTCCCAACCAAGGCTTAATAGCTAAATTTCCTGCAAGAATATCTTTGCATTTGTGATTACTCGACATAGCAGGCCAAAGGGGTCGAAATGATTAGCTATGACAGATAATATTGCTCTCTTGGTTGTGGTTTCGGACGAGATAATTGGCTTCAGACTATATTTGAAAATGTCTGTCTGAGGGTTCCATATCAGACCAAGAGTTTTACAATCTTGCTGATCTCCATTCGAAATGACCATATTTTCTTGCTGACTATCGACTAGTTGATAGTTAGCAGCCCATTTAGTCAGCACAAATCCTAACGGCTCTAGGATTTCAACCAATTGTTGACGCAATATACTTAGCTCGGATTTCGTGTCTGCTCCTGTAAGGAGATCATCCACATAAAAATCCGACGCAAGAGACTTTGCGCCAATTGGATGCGAATTGGCATGAGTGTCGCTCAGATACTTCAAACACCGTACAGCCAGAAATGGTGCGCTGGCCGTACCATACGTCACTGTATTGAGTCGGAACACTTGCAACGGGTCCGAACTTGTCCTTCTACAAATAACGCTAGTCGACACGACTTTTCCGCTGTCTCCAAAAATGACTTTTTCTGATAGATTTGGATGTTTAAAAATGTTGAAGAATTACGATATTAACGTAATCATCACTCTTTCTGTTACAAAGAAAATTTGTTGTAACCAGTCGGAATGAGTTCCAGGCTGCTTTTTCATTCGTAGATAAAATATTTTCAAATCCACCATCTTTTAGTAGTTTTCGAATTTGGGGGCCAGCACATGAAGTTGACCGGCCTGAGTTGTCCATTTCAATTAGAAACAAGTGGTATTTTTCGAAAAGTCAGGAAGTCAGAACTACACTGAGGCAGGGATACTATAGGTACAGAGTTATATATCCTTTTTTATGAATAGCTTGAAGGAGATAATATCAAATATCTGCGGGACCAGCACCTGTGAAGGAAAAAGGTCAACATTTTACCCTAACAGGTATTGATGTATATTTATCCTCACCAAGGCTTAGGTATAAGGAATAAGGAATAAAACTGTGCACAACATTTACACCCCAAATAAATATGACCAGGTAGGATATATATCCGATATATATCAATACCTAAGACTCGGTAAAACCAAAATTACAGGTCCTTTTTGTTTTTTGCAATCCCATTTTGGAAGTTGGACCAAAAACGTACCGGACGGTATTTTTCAGGTAAAAGTCATTTTGGATCGTTTTGGTCAAACGGTTATAACTTAGCCGTTTGATTTTATATTTTTATAACCGATACTTTAAACGACGCGTAATTAATGTGTCTATCTAAAACCATCGATTTTTCCTGAAGTTTCAAAGTCAAAATTTCGGGTAAAAATACCGAAAAAAATTATGAAATTTCAATTTGGAAGCTTAATATCTGCCAGACGCTAAGTTGCTGCTACAAAGTGTCTGAGTCGGATTTATAGCTGCATTTATCAGCATTTTTCAACTGCAAAGTTCAATACTACCAGTTGCATGAAACGAGAGTTATGTGAAAAATATAAGCACTACCTATTACAAAAAATACCAGATTTTTAAAAAATTCTTAAAAAAAACTACTCCATGAAAAAAAAAAAACATTCTTAAAAATTTTTAAACATCCAAATCTATCAGAAAAAGTCATTTTTGGAGACAGCGGAAAATTCGTGTCGACTAGTGTAATCAGCCCCACCGGGTCTGAGTATTGGCATTGGTCCTTTTGTTTAATTTTTTGCAATCGCTCATCTCACTCAATCCAGCAGCTTGTCCCATCGCATCAGCTGTTCTAATCGTTTAACAGAGCCTAATAAAGGTTGAGTGATTCTTGAGGGGAATCTACTGTTTAATAAAACCAATTATAAAGCAGCTTCACAATGACTGGAAAACGTCGTGGTGGTTCCGGTAGCAATACTTCTATCGTCGAAGAAGACGATTCAGGTGTGCTTCTGAGGAAGTTAAACGCAGTCAAACGGGATATTGACAGAACTGCGAAAGCAGTACAAAACAACAATATCTCGGCCAATCAATTCGAGCTGAAATGTCGCTTAAATATATTAGATGGCTACATAGATCGCGCATTCTCTTTGCAGTTGCAAATCGATGATATCGATCCAGATTTAGCATCGCGTTCCGAGCTCGAAGAATTGTGCGTGTCAACTAAAGCGTTGTTAATGGCAATTCAAAGACCAAATCCGCATACTTGTTTGAACGAATCAGTTCTAAATACCACCATGTCACATACTAGGAACCTGGCCAAGATGAAATTACCCAAGTTTGGTGGGAATTATTCTGAATTCAAAAATTTCATTGGTTTGTTTTCAAGCATCATTGATAGTGACATGTCTTTAAGTAACGTCGAAAAGTTCAACCATCTCTTGAATTGTTTAGAGAACGAAGCATTAGGCACTGTTAAGGCTTTCCCGGTGACAGATCAGAACTATTGCAAGGCTCTTGAGGCTCTAAAGCAGGTTTATGACAACGAGTGTCTCATGTTCCTTGATGGCGTAGCTAAACTGTTTGAGTTACAGGCGATTCAGGCGCCGTCGGCAAGTGCATTACGGTCACTTATTGACACGGCATCTGCCATATACGAATCATTACTGTCAGTTGGGGATGACAAGGCTATTGCTCACGCCCTGCTAATACACCTCGTTCTGTCGAAAGTTGACACAAAAACCCATTCAAGATGGAAGGAAAATTTGGATTACCAAAAGGTTCTGTCGTGGTCCGAATTTGTAGCCGCATTAAACAAGCGCTATCAGCATTTGTCGGCTGAAGAATCCACGTCCGGGCGGTTAAGGGGTCGTAAAGGCTCGCAAGAGACAAAAAATAGGCATTCTGGGAAAACAGCGTTGGCTGTAGCCCAAGCAAGCAGAGGCCAGGACACAAATTGTGCGTTCTGCAAATCAGCTGATCATGGCATCTCGAATTGTTCGTCTTTCTCAGCAGCGTCTGTCATGACTCGATTCAGATTTGCCAAGGGATTTCCCCTGTGCATTAATTGCTTGCGAAGAGGGCATAGTGTCTCAGCCTGCAAGTCGATACACTGCAGAGTATGCTCAAAGCCCCACCACACATTGGTGCATCGCTACAATGTTGACTCGGCGACAACGCCAACCGCCCGTGATGCGCTTGGGTCTCAGGGAGCCGTGGCAACTGAAAGGTCGAATCAGTTGTCGTCAAATTATGCCATGGCAGCTTACTCTGATCAGGTAGTTCTGGCCACAGCAATTGTGGACATTAAAGGTGGCTCAAGTCAGCGACAGCCAGCCAGGGTACTGCTGGATTCTGGCTCACAAGTAAATTTCATTACCGAGGAGCTCGCTCGGAATTTACAACTTAAACGAATTCGCAAAGACATAAGCTTAGTGGGAATCGGAAAGGCGAGCATATCTGCACACCAAGTGGTGCAAACAACAGTGTGCTCTCGAGTTCAACAATTCGAAATAGCCACTGACTTCGTTGTTTTAAAGTCGATTACGTCGTACCATCCTGAAAAAGCGGTTCCGTCAGACTTGCTGACAATTCCTAACGATTTCCCACTGGCCGATCCAGGTTTCCATAAGCCCCAAAGAGTAGATCTGCTGCTAGGAGCTGACGCATTCTTTGAGATATTGAAAGACGGCCAATTCAAACAACAAAACACGCTGACGTTGCAAAATACGGTCTTTGGGTGGGTGGTGTCTGGTCGTTGCAGATCCAACGGACCCCGAAGCAACGAAGCATGCTCTATGGTGAGCATGTTGCAGAAGTTTTGCCCTCTACAAAACCTCGTCAAACGTTTCTGGGAGTTGGAAAATGTTCCAAATGCGTCTATAGAGAGACTGTATACCCCCGAAGAAACTATGTGTGAAAAATCGTTCGTTGACTCCATCACACGATTACCCTCCGGTCGCTTGCAAGTTTCTTTGCCATTCAAGTCAAGCCCGACATCTCTCGGTTCGTCATTTGAGACAGCCAGAAGACGATTTTTGTCTTTAGAAAGTCGATTATGCCAAAAACCTGCCATGAAATCCATGTTTATGGAATTCATGGAGGAATATGTGTCGTTAGGCCATATGACGGCAGTAGAAAACTCAATTCCGGTAGAGCCGCATTGTTTCATACCGTATCAGTGCGTGGAACGACCTCAAAGTGGTCTTTGATGCGTCGTGCAAAACTACGAGCCAAGTGGCGCTCAATGATTTGCTCATGGTTGGAGCAACCATCCAGCCGTGCCCATATGCCACGTTGCTGAGATTTCGCTGTCGCAAATACGCTCTTACAGCAGACATAACAAAGATGTACTGTCAAGTCCAAGTTGACGAGGCGCAGCGCCAATTCCAATTAATTATTTGGAGACGGACAAGTTCGGACCCGTTGCAAGTGTTCCGACTCAATACAGTGACGTATGGTACTGCCAGCGCACCATTTCTTACTGTACGGTGTTTGAAGTATCTGAGCGACACTCATGCAAATTCGCATCCAATTGGCGCAAAGTCTCTTGCGTCGGATTTTTATGTGGATGATCTCCTTACAGGAGCAGACACAAAATCCGAGCTAAGTATATTGCGTCAACAATTGGTTGAAATCCTAGAGCCATCAGGATTTGTGCTGACTAAATGGGCTGCTAACTGTCAACTAGTCGATAGTCAGCAAGAAAATATGGTCATTTCGAATGGAGATCAGCAAGATTGTAAAACTCTTGGTCTGATATGGAACCCTCAGACAGCCATTTTCAAATATAGTCTGAAGCCAATTGTCTCGTCCGAAACCACAACCAAGAGAGCAATATTATCTGTCATAGCCAGTCTTTTTGATCCCTTAGGTCTGCTATGTCCAGTAATTACAAATGCAAAGATATTCTTGCAAGAAATTTGGCTATTAAGCCTTGGTTGGGACGATCCCATTCCCTCGAACGTACATAAAAAGTGGGAATCGATGGCTTTAGATATGCAAAAATTGCATGACGTCACCGTTCCACGATTTATAGGAGCCAGCGCAAACACTCGATGTCAAATACATGGGTTTGCAGATGCGTCCACGCGAGCATATGGCTGTTGTGTGTACGTTCGGGTTTCCCATGCTAATGGAGTGTCCGTTAAACTACTAACGGCAAAATCTAGGGTGGCACCCTTAAAGACCAAAACAATTCCAAGATTAGAGCTATGTGCAGCTCATCTTTTAGAAAAGTTGTGGGAGGAGGTTCGGTCCATAATAGACTGTCCCATAGAGAAGGTCGTGTTGTGGTCAGATTCGGAAGTAGTTCTACATTTGCTACCAACTCATCCCTCCCAACTAACAACATTTGTGTCGAATCGAGTTGCTGAGATACAGGACATTACTTCGACAGCACTATGGAGACATGTGCCCACCAAAGAAAATCCTGCAGATCTCGTATCTCGAGAATCATCGGTGGCCGACTTAAATTCGCTGTTGTGGTTCAATGGCCCGTCGTTCTTGCAACAAGAATCCAGACATTGGCCTCAAAATCCTCATTTACAGTTGACGGAAGCGAATGCGTTATTGGAGAAAAAGAAGGTAGCCACGGCGCTTATCGCGGCCGATGTTGAGAAAAATCCCATTCTCACAATCATACAGAATTCGTCGTCATACATGAAAGTGGTTAGCACAATTGCGTATATCCGCCGGTTCGTCAATAGAAGAAAGGGAGTCACTTGGAGTAGTACCTGCCCGTCATCTGACGAGCTCGGCGCAGCGTTTTTAACAGCAGTTGAAGTAGTTCACAGAGACGCATTTTCGCAGGAAATCGACAAATTAAAGAAGTCATCCAAGTTGCAGGCATCACTGCAAAAGCTAAATCCCTTCATGTCGGAAGAAAAAGTGGGCTCATGCTCATTTTCGTTGATGCGAGTGGGCGGTCGACTACTAAATGCACCCCTAGCCCATAATGCTAAATTCCCAATTTTGATGCCAAAAAATTGTAGATTTGTTACTCTCTACCTTAGCTATCTACATCGAGCCAATTGTCACGCTGGACCCCGTGCACTAGTGGGATTCCTAAGGCAATCCATTTGGCTAATAAATGCACGGAGAGAGTGCAGTGCCATTGTCCGGAAATGCGTACACTGCTTCCATTACAAGCCAAAGCTTCTCTCACAAATCATGGGGAACCTTCCTGCTGATCGATTTCGTGGGAATCAACCTTTTAAAATTAGCGGAGTTAATTTTTTCGGACCGGTTCGTGTATCGCTTGGCATTCGAGGCAAGCAGCCTCTCAAAATGTACATAGCAGTGTTCGTCTGCTTCGCATCTAAGGCTGTACACCTAGAAATTGTGAAAGACTTGACAGCTAATACTTTCATTTTATGTTTATCCAGGTTTATTGGACGTCATGGCCCGCTTGTCCGGCTATATTGCGACATCGTGACCAATTTTGTTGGTGCAGCTCGCATGCTCAAGGAGCGTATGGAGCGCTGGGATGCCAAGGACGGGGCCCTCAAGGCGTATGCTGCGGCTCACCGTTTTTCGGTGCAGTTTATCCCGCCCCGCGCCCCGCACATTGGAGGCCTGTGGGAGTCGGCGGTGAAGTCCGCCAAGCATTTGTTGCTCAGGGCCATGGGCAGCGCAGTGCTCAAGGAGGACGAGCTGCACACGGTGCTCGTGGACGTCGAGGCCGTGCTGAACTCCAGGCCACTGGTGGTCGACAGCGGCAGTCCCAACGAAGGGGAGGTGCTGACTCCCGCGCACTTACTCGTCGGCAGAACGCTAATTTCGCTGCCGCCCGAATCAGAGCTGCCCAGACCAGACAACCTGTCATATCTGCAACGATGGCAGCTCGTGTCTGCCATCAAGCAAAGGTTTTGGAGAGACTGGTCCAGAGACTATCTGCTCAGCCTTCAGCAGCGAGGGAAGTGGTGCAAAGAGGTCGCCAATCTGGAGCCAGGCAAAGTGGTGGCAATCCACGAGGACAACGTGCCACCACAAATGTGGCTAATAGGAGTAGTGGAGGAGGCAATCCCAGGAGCGGACGGGAAGGTTCGCGTGGCCGTAGTGAGGACTAAGGCCGGCCTATATAAGCGATCCATCCATCGGTTGGCGCCCATCCCAATGGATTGAAGCCTTTGCATAGGCTGTCAACGCGGCCGATGTTGAGGCAATTACGTTGCCTGTAGGGTTAATCGTAGAAATAGAAAGAGAATAGAAATGTCCATGAACTGTTATTGTCTTTTATACCAACGGAGCTCATGCTGGCAGCGGCCGCTCATGAAGAGGGCGACGCTGCTAGAATAAAACACTCTTTCATTGAAGTCGAAACAGCGCACAAGTGTTTTTTTTTTCGGTCTGTCCGGTTCCCGTGTCCCGAAATATTTAATATATCTGTGCTTAACGGCACAAACAGTGTTCAAGTGCAACATTTGGATTTGCACCAAACACGGTGCATAACTCAGTTAATTTGGATTTTAACTGTTGTGGGAAGTTTTTGGATAGTCTAGACATGACCTCTTTGCTTTTACTACTAGTGTTTGTTTGAACTACTTCGTAGTCCGAAAGTGATTCGTACTTTAGATTGCTTATTTTAACTAGTTGGTCTGTACTGGTTGTGTTCAGTAATCGGACAAATGCGTTTTCTGTAGTTGCAACGGTGTTTGCAATATAATTGCCAGTTTTGATTTCCTGGTTCGGGATTAGTACACTATCTTCACTTGAAGATAGTTCGATCTTTCGGACAACACCGGATCTTGCTGGTATAAGTATTGTATTATTACCAGAGCTATGTGTTATTGGGACATGAATCGGAAAATTTAGGTTATTTGGTCTGATTACGCTACTCGACAAATTTCAACCTTTTTTTTCCGCTGTCTCCAAAAATGACTTTTTCTAATAGATTGGGAGATTAAAATTTTTTTTAAGAATTATGGTTTTTTTTTTCATGGAGTAGTTTTTTTTTTACGAATTTTTAAAATATCTGGTATTTTTTGTCATAGGTCGTGCTTCTATTTTTCACATAACTCTCGCTTCATACAACTGGTTGTATTGAACTTTGCAGTTAAAAAATGCTGATAAATGCAGCTATAAATCCGACTCAGACACTTTGTAGCAGAAACTTAGCGTCTGGCAGATATTAAGCTTCCAAATTGAAATTTCATAATTTTTTTTTCGGTATTTTTTACCCGAAATTTTGACTTTGAAACTTCAGGAAAAATCAAAAAAAAAATAAATGAATGCCTTGATTTTTGGTTTTAGATAGACACATTTATTACGCGTCGTTTAAAGTATCGCTTATAAAAATATAAAATCAAACGGCTAAGTTATAACCGTTTGACCAAAACGACCCAAAATGACTTTTACCTGAAAAAATACCGTCCGGTACGTTTTTGGTCCAACTTCCAAAATGGGATTGCCAAAAACAAAAAGGACCTGTAACTTTGGTTTTACCGAGTCATAGGTGTTGATATATATCGGATATATATCCTACCTGGTCATATTTATTTGGGGTGTAAGTGTTGTGGACAGTTTTATTCCTTATACCTAAGCCTTGGTGAGGATAAATATATGTTGCAGCGTCGTTATTTTCTTTATTCGTTGCCATCGCTTTAGGCGCAGCGAGTTTCGGTCGCACCGGGATCCTAAACACAACTCAACCCAACTGGCTTTGTGTCTTCCCTTTTTCTAGTGCCTCTCTACCGAACCACACTCGGCGACAGCTACAAACGCTGTCGCCCGCCAAAACGGAACTTTCCAACACTACATAGTGAAACAGACAACAAAATTGACACAACGAACGGACGTACAAAACGGACACCCAAACATGATGACGTAATATTGTAATGTACTTGCGATTCAGGTAGAATGCCCAAACACACACTAATACAAGCTCAACAGAACTCTCTCATACATTTCTAGAACACGTTGCTAACATATGTAAGCTGCTTATGCTTCCACATATACATAAATACCTGTTAGGGTCAAATGTTGACCTTTTTCCTTCACAGGTGCTGGTCCCGCAGATATTTGACTTTCTCCTTCAAGCTATTCATAAAAAAGGATACTGTACCTATAGTATCCAGTATCCCTGCCTCAGTGTAGTTCTGACTTCCAGCAGAATACGATCGTGTGTTTTCGAAAACTACCACTTGTTTCTAATTGAAATGTACAACTCAGGCCGGTCAACTTCATGTGCTGGCCCCCAAATTCGAAAACTACTAAAAGATGGTGGATTTGAAAATATTTTATCTACGAATGAAAAAGCAGCCTGGAACTCATTCCGACTGGTTACAACAAATTTTCTTGGTAACAGAAAGAGTGATGATTACGTTAATATCGTTCAAGACCTACTTAAGAATTATGAACAAATCGGAGCCAACATGTCACTCAAAATCCATTTCTTGCACCCCCACTTAGACTTTTTTCCGCCAAACCTTGGGGATGTTAGTGATGAACACGGAGAGAGATTTCACCAACAATTGAAAGCTTTTGAACGACGGTATCAAGGTGTTTGGAATGAGAATATGTTGGGCGACTATGTGTGGACTGTCATACAAGAATCTGACTTTAATAACAAAAGAAGACAGACAAGCCATTTTAAAAATAGTAACAAGCAATAACAATAAAAATATTTAAGTATCATAACACTTAAATAAATTCAAGTATTTTTCGGTATTTTTTCAGATAAATGAGATTTGGGTCGTTTTGGTCAAACGGTTATAACTTAGCCGTTTGATTTTATATTTTTATAAGCGATACCTTAAACGACGCGTAATTAATGTGTCTATCTTAAACCAAAAATCAAAGCATTCATTTATTTTTTTTTCGATTTTTCCTGAAGTTTCAAAGTAAAAATTTCGGGTAAAAAATACCGAAAAAAATTATGAAATTTCAATTTGGAAGCTTAATATCTGCCAGACGCTAAGTTGCTGCTACAAAGTGTCTGAGTCGGATTTATAGCTGCATTTATCAGCATTTCTTAACTTCAAAGTTCAATACAACCAGTTGTATGAAACGAGAGTTATGTGAAAAATAGAAGCACGACCTATGACAAAAAATACCAGATTTTTTAAAAATTCTTAAAAAAAAAACTACTCCATGAAAAAAAAAACCATAGTTCTTAAAAAAATTTTAAATCTCCCAATCTATTAGAAAAAGTCATTTTTGGAGACAGCGGAAAAAAAAGTTGAAATTTGTCGAGTAGTGTAATTAATTGGAATTGGCGCTGCGCCTCGTTAACTTGGACTTGACGGTACATTATTGTATATAGTAATGTCTGCTGTAAGATCGTATTTGCGACCGCGAAAGCTCAGCAACGTATTTTATAGGAACGGCTAGATGGTTGCTCCAAGCATGAGCAAATCATTGAGCGCCACTTGATTCGTAGTTTTTCACGACGCATCAAAGACCACTCTGAGCTTAGTGGTTGTACTTTGAGGTCGTTCCACGCACTGATACGGTATGAAACAATGCGGCTCTAACGGAATTGAGTTTTCTACTACAGTCATATGGCCTAACGACATGTTTCCCCCATGAATTCCATAAACATGGATTTCATGGCAGATTTTTGGTATAATCGCCTTTCTAAAGACAAAAATCATCTTCTGGCTGTCTCAAATGACGAAACGAGAGATGTCGGGCTTGATTTTAATGGTAAAGAAACTTGCAATCGATCGGAGGGTAATCGTGTGATAGAGTCTATGAAATATTTTTCACACATAGTTTCTTCGGGGGTATACAGTCTTTCTATAGACACATTGGGAACATTTTCCAGTGTAATATCGAGTTCCTTTAATAGTTAAGAAGCCACAGTTTTGGTTGATACAATCACGACACGATTGGTCGGATTGAAGTATATTTCTTGAATCATTCTTACACTCTCTGGATTAGCTTAGCGTTAGACGCTGCCCATTGCTACGCTGGCGAAGCCAGCAGCGGAGCAGCGGCATACATAAGTATATGTATGTGTATTTATATATTATATTAAGCAAAGGAAACGTTGCTGAAGAACGGAGAGGCGCATGCACATAGTATATTATATATATACGGTCAGAACCCTGCATTTATGCTGACTAGGTTCTGGCCGTTGCCCGCTACTTTCAAGTGCGATCGTATAACGTTGCGCTGGGAATGTGTTGGGCTCTTAGAGATTGCTTATGTCAGCGACAAAGTGTCGCTGATGGATTTGTATTTATGCAATAAAGTATTGCTGTTGATTTGTTACTGGGTACAGTGTACCCTCGATATATGTGCATACTACATCTCCCTCCTTTTGGAAAATAACCTAGTGAAGTTATTTTGCTTTTTATACCCGGTACTCGAAGAGTATAGGGGTATATAAGATTTGTGGGGATAACGGTTGTGAGTAACGCCCAGAAGGAAGCGTTTCCGACCCCATAAAGTATATATATTCTTGATCAGCATCAATAGCCGAGTCGATATAGCCATGTCTGTCTGTCCGTCCTTCTGTCCGTCTTTATTAGCGCCTATATCTCAGATACTATAAAAGCTAGAGCAACCAAATTTTGTATCCAGTCTCCTGTGTTATCCTACTCCAAATGTGTTACAAATTTTGCCACACCATTTTCCGCCTGCACAAAGGACGAAAGTCTGTGGCGTACACAATTTTGAAGATACGAGAAAACTTAAAACGCAGAATCATAGAGAATGAACATTTCTATCAGAATGTTGAATCTGGATCAGATAGAAACATTATTATAGCTACAATGAAGAAAACCATTCCGAAAGTCATCGTTCCCTCTCGCTCTCTCTCACACGCAACCCCATCTGCTTTGCCCATTCGTATTTTTTGACGCCTAGTTCTCAGAGACTATAAGAGCTAGAGCCCTCTTCCGCCACCACAAAAAACAAAAATCTGTGAAAACACAATTTTTAAGATAAATCAAAACCAAAAACGCAGTCTCATGGAAAATTACCATGTCTACCAGATTGCCGAATCTGGATCAGGTCGAATCAATACTATGGCCAGAAGAAACAAATTAAATTTCAGAGGCTACGCAACGCCTGCCAAGCGCTTACTCATTCCCTCTCTCTGTCGCAAACACTTGTACGTCTCAAATGTGTAGTTATACATGTATATATATACTGACTGAGTACCGGGTATAAGGTAGAGCCACGGCCTTTGCCGTGGCTCACAACGTTCCCCCTCGTTTTTTTATCTATTGTTCTGTTTTTGTGTATACTAGAATTTATTTTAATGAATATTTTTTTTTTTTTTTTTTGTATAATTTATATATTTTTTTTCATGCCATGTACTATAAATAAAGCATTTTTAATCTATCCTTATGAACTGTTTGTTTCTTATTTCTTTTGTCAGAGATTACTATATTATCTCCTTCTTCTATGCTTTCTTACTTATGGGGCCCTGTGTATTTAAAGTCAATTTTATGTCCTACTTCATTTTTTAATAAGACCTTATCTCCTATTGATATATCTATGTTTTTGATTTTTAAATCGTATAATTCTTTATTTCTTTTCTTATGCTCTTCTAACATAATTCTAATTCTTTTATATGCTACTTCTAATCTGTACTTACTCTCTCTAGCGTCATCGTCTATGTTGTAAAGTACTTCTATAATACTATACTATATACTATTAAAGTAAATTACTTTATTTTCCGAATACTAACTCATATGGACAATAATCATGTGCCATTGACGGGGTCGTGTTGAAACAAAAAACGAAATATTGGAGCCATACGTCCCAATCAGTTTTGTCTACTGATATAAAGGAGCGTATGTACTCATTGAAAGTTCTATGACTTCTTTCGATTGTTCCAACTGTCTTGTGGTGGTGTGCAGAAGATGTTATATTTTTTATTTTCGAATATTTGCACAAGTCATTTATGATTGAATTCTTATATTCTGTTCTCATGTCCGTAATGAACGTCTTCATTGGACCGTACTTCAGAATAAAAGATTCAAATAAAGCCTTAGCTACCGTGTTAGCGCTTTTATTAGCGACTGGTATGGCAACTAGATATTTATTTAAGTCACATATTAGTGTGACTGCGTATTCATTGCCATTATCTGATTTTGGTAGCGGACCTATGGAGTCCACTATCACTCTATCGAATGCATGTAATGGTGTCTCTGTGATTGTTAATGGGGTCTTAATGTGCTTCGTTGTTTTAGCATTCTGGCATTTTTGACATTTTCGTATGTATTTAGTTATATCCTTAGTTGTACCTTTCCAAAAATAATGTCTTTTGACATTGGCCAAGGTTTTAGTAATGCCTGTGTGACCTCCTTGTAATGGATCGTCATGGAATGTAGACAAAATTGCTTCTTTTTCTTGATCTTTAATTATTAGGGTCACCGGGTTGAGTAGCGCTACTCTTAATGTTTTCAATTTTTTATTGCCCATTTTCTTGAAATTATCTATTGAAACATGTTCAAAGATATTTTCCCACGGTGCCACTTTGAGTCGGCTGATTTTATGTATACCGGCTTGCATTTCAAGCCTTTGGAAGAATTGACCTAAGTCGAAGGCTCCATTAGTATATAAATCGCTAATGTCATATCTTGCTGTAATTTTCTTACCATGTTTAAAGAAACATAGCATATTTTATAGATGCAAGGTCACTACTTTACGTACCTCGTCATTTTTTATGACTTCGTATACGTTGGGCTTTGAAGCTTTTTCCGTAGATTGCCTGGGCAATTCTACTATTTCATCTCCTGCGCAGGATTTTTGTCTACTTTGATATATTATATTTATATTTATATAAATACAAATTTTATATTGCCAGTTATGTTTTGTAGATCTTTGATGGTTATTCTTGATAACGCATCGGCTATATAGCTGTCTTTCCCCTTTAGATATTCTACCGTAAAATTATGTTCCTCTAATTCAAGCCTCATTCTCGTTAATTTTGAACTTGGGTTTACCATTGAAAATAAATATGTAAGCGGCATATGATCTGTTTTGACAGTGAAATGCCTACCATAAACATATGGTCTGAAACGTGTTATTGCCCAATGAATTGCTGTGAGTTCCTGTTCCGTTGTACTCTTATTACTTTCTCCCTTGCTGAATGATTTGGATGCATATGCAACTGGAAGTTGGAGCCCGTTGTGGTTTTGAGTTCAAACCGCTCCACACGCTTGTTTACTAGCATCCGTTGTTATACAAAATTCCTTTTTGAAGTCTGGGTATTGTAACAGAGTTGGTTTAATGAGTTGAGATTTGAAGTGTAAAAATGCATTTCGACAATCATCCGTCCATTCAAATGGGACATTCTTTTTAGTTAATCTTGTTATGTGCCGTGCATAATCGGCGAAGCTTTTAATAAATCGTCTATAATAATTGCAAAATGCAATGAAACGCCTAGCGCTCTCCGCATCATGTACTGGGTAATTTTGAATGACTTCGTATTTCTTGTCGTCTGGTAATATTCCCCTATTTTTGCGTTTGTGTCCCAGAAATGTGACTTCATGCATAAAAAATGAACATTTTTCAGGATGTAGCTTTAAGTTGTATTTCCTGCATTTGTCAAAAACATCAGTTAAATTTTTAACCATAGTTTTTTCGGAACAACTAAGTACTATTGAGTCATCCATATAGAGGAATGCTTGAGATGGTTCAAGTCCAGGGAATGCTCATTCTCTGGAATGAATTGGGCGCTATTTTTAGACCAAATGGTAATCGCGTGAGGCGATAAGAGCCATTGCTCGTTGAAAATTATGTTATATCTCTTGAACTATTTTCTAGTTCAATTTGGTGAAAACCTGATATTAAGTCAAGGCATGATATAAATAAATATTTTGCTCTACCTAGCTGATCTAAGATATCATCAATTCTAGGTAGCGGAAACTTGTCGGCCAACAGCTTCTTGTTGATTTGACGATAGTCAATTACTAATCGCCATTTTCTCTCATTGGAATCTGAGTGGGATTTCTTTGGAACTAATAAAAGTGGGCTGTTATATTCTGATACGGATGCTTCGACAATTTTGTCGTTGATTAACTTCTGTACTTGGGCTTGAATTTCATCCTTCTGGCTGTGAGGATTTTTATAATATTTTGTATATATATTGGTTCATCATCTTTTAATCTTAGCTTTTGTTTATAAAAATTATTTGTCGAAATTGGTTCGGTTTCTAGTCCGAATCTGTCTGTATAGGCGGTGTGTTGAGGCAATTACGTTGCCTATAGGGTTAATCGTAGAAATAGAAAGAGAATAGAAATGTCCATGAACTGTTATTGTCTCTTGTTGGAAAACTAGATTAGCTATTTTAAAAGACAAGACTTGTAATTTATAATTGTTTGATTTTATGATTACTCTTTCTTTATTTGTTTGATTTCTCTGCTACACCATTTACCACACGTACTCGCTTTGGAGTTCAGAAGAAGAAGAAGGAAAACGGAAGCTGCTCTGTTGCAGTATGGCCAAATCAGCTTATAATCAAAATCTCTTTTAAGGACCATATTTACATAATATTGTTATTTGAATAAGGGTATTCCAACACGCCCCCCTCAAAAACAACATTATTATTCAATTTATAATCGTAAACAATATCCAATTTCTTATCTAATGTGGTTGGTGTGCATTCTGGGGAATATTAAATGATCCAGCTGCAAGGATACGGGGAAAACCCAGAAAAACCCGATCAGATCATTGTCTTATATATATATACATTAAATTTAGTAAGTTTCATTTTGAGTATTAATTAAAAAATAAAATAAAAAAAAATTCATTTGTCTCTCAGATATGTAGTATAGAAAGCTTGTAAAATTTAAATTAAAAAAAAATATTAACAAAGTAACAATTCATTGGTTTCTTTCTTTGATTCATTTCATTCTTATATGTACTAAAGATATGTATATAAGTATATTAATTTTTAGTAAAAAATAATGAGTATCCTTCATGACTTTAACAGTTCATTTGTTTCTTTCGACTAGTTTTGTTTTGTTTCTTATATACATATGTACATAAATATATAATTAAAAAAAAATTAATTTTCCTGGAGTAGTCCCAGCATCTCTCGTAGCTCTGCAAATCTTCCAGCGGGCAGCGGTTTAGTAAATATGTCGGCCAGTTGATTCTCTGTGGATATATACTTAATAGATATTTCATTATTCTCTACTTGTTCTCTAGAGAAATGATACTTAATGTCAATATGTTTGGCTCTTTTGTGACTTGAAGGGTTGTTTGCTATACTTATACAGCCTTGGTTGTCTTCCTTAATTTTAGTAGGCTTATCAAGTTTTATATTTACACTTCTAAGGAGAGATTTTAACCATAAGGCTTCTCTTACAGCCTCAAATAGTGCCATATACTCAGCTTCAGTCGATGAGGCTGCTACTGAATTCTGTCTTTTCGTATTCCAACAGATTAAATTGGAATCAAACATTTTGAATAAATAGCCCGTTGTACTTTTCCTGTCAATCTCATTACCACCCCAATCAGAATCTACATAGCCAACTAATATATCATCAAATGAGATATTCTTTTTAAAAATTAGTTTCATTTCAATAGTTCCCTTTAAATATCTCATGACCCTTTTTAAACATTGCCATAACTCGGCATTATTCTTGCTACTATATCTACTCAAGATATTTACGGCAGTGGCTAAATCTGGACGCGTACAAAGCATTAAATACATTAAACATCCAATAAGATTACGACAAGGGGCATTGCAGTCCTTATCTGAGTTTAGTAGGTCATAATTTAGTTTGTTTGGTAAGGGAGTGCTAACCGAATTACAACTATCCATGTTAAATTTGTTTAAGATTCTTTTTATATACGCAGCTTGACTCAAATATATTTGATCTTGATTCATCTCTATTCTGATGCCAATGAAATGCCGTATCTCATTTAAATCAGTCATTCTGAATCTTTCACTCAAATATCTTTTGAATTCATTCATTCTTTCCATATTTCCTGTAGCTATTACTACATCATCGACTTATAACAATACATATACATTTTCATTTATGTCACCTCTGTCGAGGATATATGTATATACAGTGATCTACTGGGGAGTTTGAAAAATTATGTTCTTTCAGTGCTCGCTCGAACACTTGAAACCAGCATCTAGCTGCTTGTTTAAGCCCGTAAATTGCCTTGTTTAATTTACAGACATTTTCAGTATTACATGGTACTCCTTGAGGAGGTTGCATATATATCTCCTCATTTAAATTACCATTAAGGAAAGCTGTTTTAACATCCATCTGGTGAACTTTTAAATTATATTGAACAGCTAAAGCTAATATGAATCTAAAACTTGCAATTCTAGCAACAGGGGCAAATGTCTCATCATAGTCAACTTGGTACTTTTGAGTAAATCCTCTAGCAACTAATCTAGCTTTGTATTTTATTGGACTTCCCAATTCATTATATTTCATGGAAAATACCCATCTACTATCGACAATATTTTTGTTTTCTGGTCTTTTTATAATTGTCCAGGTGTTATTAATTTCATGAGCCTTCAACTCTGTTTTTATTGCTTCCTCCCAAGAAGACCTGTCATTCCTAAGTTTAATTTCATCATATGAACTTGGAATTTCATCAAGGGTTGTATGAGCATTTAATATGAACTTATCCAGACTATTTTCAACCTCATCGTAAAATAGTCGAGGCTTCGCCATAAGCCTTTCGCTTTTTCTAATTTCTTTATTTTACCAATATTTCTTTGAATATTGTTTTCTGGTTGATCAGTTTTCTCGCAATCCGTACTCTCATTCGGGATATATATTTCCTTACTTTCATTCAGGAAATCAGTTTGTTTTCTTTTTCTACTTTCATTCGAAAAATTCGACTGATCACATTCCTTACTTTCATTCGGGAATTTCTCATTATTATATTCCTTACTCTCATTCAGGAAATCAGCTTGTTTCATTTTTCTACTTTCATTCGAAAAATTCGGCTGATCACATTCCTTACTTTCATTCGGGAATTTCTCATTTTTATTTTCCTTACTCTCATTCAGGATATCTGTTTTAGGCTTTATTGCTCTAGAATGAATCATATTTAACTCATCAACAACAACATCTCTTGCAACAATACATTTTTCTTTAATGACATCCCATAATTTGTAACCGTTTGGTTCATATCCGATAAGGATAGCTTTGAATAACTTCTCATCAAATTTACCTTTTTTGATTTTATTGTGTACATACACAGTTGAACCAAAAAATTTTAAAAACTTTAAATTTGGCTTCTTATTGTGCCACATCTCATATGGTGTCATTTTATTGTTACCAAGTGCTTTGCTTGGAATCCTGTTTATTAAATATGTTGCAGTGAGTACAGCTTCGCCCCAGAATCTTTTATCGAGTTTTGCACCATTTACCATAGCGCGAGCTTTTTCGGTAATGGTTCGTATCATTCTTTCTGAAACCCCATTTTGTTGAGGTGTGTGCGGTACGGTCAGATGATACGTTATCCCTTCTTTAACACAAAACTCACGCATCTCATTAGACAGGTATTCTCTACCGTTATCAATATACAAATTGACCAATTTTAGATTGAAATGAGCTTCGCTTTTTGCCACAAAATCTTTAAACGCATTGAATACATCAGATTTGAACTTTAACAAGTATGTTACACAGTAATGTGTAAATTGATCTACAAAGATCACAAAATAATTTTTATCGTCTAGAGTTACTGGTGTAATAGGGCCGCAAACATCTGAATGTATTACAAATAGGGGTCGCTTAACATGGTTTTTATCTTTGGATTGATTAAACGGTAGCCTTCCCTGTTTCCCATTTAAACATGACTCACAAATTTCATTTGATATTTTTAAATTTGCTAGGAGGCTGCTGTCACTAAATAAATCTTTACTCTTTATTTCAAGTAATTTTCCCTTACTCACATGACCTAACCTCTCATGCCACAGGCGATAATTATTATTGTTTCTTGCATCTACACTGTATGCTTGAAACTTAATTATGGGTATATTATTTAACATACCTGGATTTTTAGCAACAATCACTCCGTTCTTTGATAGCGATACCCCGTCGTGGTCAAAATGGGTTGATATCCCAGCCTGTTGCAGACGCTTAACCGACATGAGGTTTCCTGCTGCTTCTTTGGAGTAAAGAACATCCTCCAGGGTGATATCGTGTCCATTGTGTAGCTGCACAATTCCACATTTGGTTGCAAATATAAATTCTCCTTCTTTTGCTACAGCAATTTTTATTGGTGGTTCTTATATCACACTGTCAGTAAATAGTGACTCATCATTAATAAGATGGTCAGTTGCACCCAAGTCGATTATAAAACCAAGTTCATTGTTGACTTTTTCGTTTTGATTTATTTGTTTCATCATAAACGCGAAACCGTGGTGCGATGTTGCGAGCTGTGCTTGTTTGTTATTATTATTATTATTTTCTTTATTTTTATTTTCCCTTATAAATTGGAAACAATCCTTTTTTATGTGCCCTAATTTACCACAATGGTGGCACTTAATATTTATTTTAGCCTTTTCTTTGAAAACTCTATTTTGCTTTGTGTTCCTATTCTTAAACACACTATTTTTCTTTAAATGATTGTTTTTAACAACTAGCTTCATGACCTTTTTACTAGTGTCAGTGCATTCAGTTCTTATTTTCATTTCATAATCGAACAATTTATTTTTAACAAAAGCTAATGAAAGGGTTTCATCTGATAATGTCTCTATAGCTGTAATGACGCCGTTATACATTGAGGGCAAAGTCTGCAGTAAGTGCGCCACTTTGTCCATCTCATCCATTTTTGCACCCGTCGCTAATAATTCACACACAATTTCGTCAAACTTAATAAAATGACTAGACAATATCATTTCACTCGACAATTTGAGTGTGATCAATCGTTTACGCGCAGCTAATTGAGACGCAAGACTTCTACGCTCATAAATAGCGTCCAACTTTTCAAAAATTTCACGTGCGGAAAATTGGTCTGCCGCGAAACTTAAAAATGCGTCACTTAAGTATTGAATTAATGTGCTCTTTGCACATCGCTCTGCCTTTTTCCAAACGTCATCTATTTCATTTGGCTTTTTCTCATCAACAACTTTAAGTACGTCTAATTCGGCAAACAGGGCTCTAACTCTAAATTTCCACATTGAATATTTTTCACCATCGAACGGCTTTATGTTGTGCTTATTCTTTTCCATTTTAAATTAAAAAAAAAAATTTTTTGCTTGAGGTATATATATACGGCAGCAAATTGAATAATGCAGAAAATGAAAAAATATATTTTATATGTAAGTGCGCACGTAGATCGAATTTCACAAGTTATATAAACCTTCTAATTTCCTTTAACTGGCATGGACTGGGCCCATAACCTGTTGGAAAACTAGATTAGCTATTTTAAAAGACAAGACTTGTAATTTATAATTGTTTGATTTTATGATTACTCTTTCTTTATTTGTTTGATTTCTCTGCTACACCATTTGTCACACGTACTCGCTTTGGAGTTCAGAGAAGAAGAAGAAGGAAAACGGAAGCTGCTCTGTTGCAGTATGGCCAAATCAGCTTATAATCAAAATCTCTTTTAAGGACCATATTTACATAATATTGTTATTTGAATAAGGGTATTCCAACATCTCTTATACCAACGGAGCTCATGCTGGCAGCGGCCGCTCATGAAGAGGGCGACGCTGCTAGAATAAAACACTCTTTCATTGAAGTCGAAACAGCGCACAAGTGTTTTTTTTTCGGTCTGTCCGGTTCCCGTGTCCCGAAATATTTAATATATCTGTGCTTAACGGCACAAACAGTGTTCAAGTGCAACATTTGGATTTGCACCAAACATTTTGGCGCCCCCGGGTGGACACTGGATCTCGTACTGGATAGAAGTTGGACTGGATCAAACTTGGCGCTTTGTTGGATATCTCCATTGGATATCATCCCTCGCTCGTTGTTGTTGCTGTTCCTGCTCGTCATTGGACCGCTGGACCGTCGCATCGTCGCAAACTCTTGGTGATGATTTTTGGTATTCCTAGTTGGTATGGACATGCATCGTTGTTCAAATTACCCTCAACAAATGCCACAGGTAAATTAAAGTGCCCAATAGAATTACCGACAATAAAACGGCCTGTTAATAAAGTATTTAACAAAAAGAAAGGCCCGTTATATGTATGTATGTATACCTTCAAATATATATTCAATTTACATATATTGTTTAATTTGAGTGATCACTGTACTTGTGGTCAACGACACCTCAAAGAGGAGCCGACAAACAAAGAAGAAACGGCAATAGTTTCGCGCCTTTCGCCCGTCGTCGTCACAGATTTTCGTTTCTGCTTTGCACGAACGGTTTATGCTAGCACTTTCGTTTTATGCATAGTTCTGTGCTCTCTCGTTCTCTCGCTCTCGTAACGGCCAGTATAGCCGATCATAGCAACGTATTGCATCGCATAGCAGAGCATAGCCAGCAGAGCCGAGCCCCTAAGGTTTATGCTTATTGCGGCTATTTCGTTTCGCTCTCTCTATCTCTCGGCAATAAACCACAGCATAGCAGCCAGAGAGCTAAGTCTCCAATTTGAGATCGGTAAATCTTGTTCGTGGAGCCTTTCTCACTCAGTTTAGAAACTGTTCCCTTCACATCATCTGTCCTCATCTTTGAGTGATTTTTCACATTCGCTCGTCTCACTCAACCAGAACTGTTCCCATCACGTCCGTTCTCATATTTGGAGCGAACATAGACGTGAGTGATTTTTTGCAATCGCTCATCTCACTCAATCCAGCAGCTTGTCCCATCGCATCAGCTGTTCTAATCGTTTAACAGAGCCTAATAAAGGTTGAGTGATTCTTGAGTGGAATCTACTGTTTAATAAAACCAATTATAAAGCAGCTTCACAATGACTGGAAAACGTCGTGGTGGTTCCGGTAGCAATACTTCTATCGTCGAAGAAGACGATTCAGGTGTGCTTCTGAGGAAGTTAAACGCAGTCAAACGGGATATTGACAGAACTGCGAAAGCAGTACAAAACAACAATATCTCGGCCAATCAATTCGAGCTGAAATGTCGCTTAAATATATTAGATGGCTACACAGATCGCGCATTCTCTTTGCAGTTGCAAATCGATGATATCGATCCAGATTTAGCATCGCGTTCCGAGCTCGAAGAATTGTGCGTGTCAACTAAAGCGTTGTTAATGGCAATTCAAAGACCAAATCCGCATACTTGTTTGAACGAATCAGTTCTAAATACCACCATGTCACATACTAGGAACCTGGCCAAGATGAAATTACCCAAGTTTGGTGGGAATTATTCTGAATTCAAAAATTTCATTGGTTTGTTTTCAAGCATCATTGATAGTGACATGTCTTTAAGTAACGTCGAAAAGTTCAACCATCTCTTGAATTGTTTAGAGAACGAAGCATTAGGCACTGTTAAGGCTTTCCCGGTGACAGATCAGAACTATTGCAAGGCTCTTGAGGCTCTAAAGCAGGTTTATGACAACGAGTGTCTCATGTTCCTTGATGGCGTAGCTAAACTGTTTGAGTTACAGGCGATTCAGGCGCCGTCGGCAAGTGCATTACGGTCACATATTGACACGGCATCTGCCATATACGAATCATTACTGTCAGTTGGGGATGACAAGGCTATTGCTCACGCCCTGCTAATACACCTCGTTCTGTCGAAAGTTGACACAAAAACCCATTCAAGATGGAAGGAAAATTTGGATTACCAAAAGGTTCTGTCGTGGTCCGAATTTGTAGCCGCATTAAACAAGCGCTATCAGCATTTGTCGGCTGAAGAATCCACGTCCGGGCGGTTAAGGGGTCGTAAAGGCTCGCAAGAGACAAAAAATAGGCATTCTGGGAAAACAGCGTTGGCTGTAGCCCAAGCAAGCAGAGGCCAGGACACAGATTGTGCGTTCTGCAAATCAGCTGATCATGGCATCTCGAATTGTTCGTCTTTCTCAGCAGCGTCTGTCATGACTCGATTCAGATTTGCCAAGGGATTTCCCCTGTGCATTAATTGCTTGCGAAGAGGGCATAGTGTCTCAGCCTGCAAGTCGATACACTGCAGAGTATGCTCAAAGCCCCACCACACATTGTTGCATCGCTACAATATTGACTCGGCGACAACGCCAACCGCCCGTGATGCGCTTGGGTCTCAGGGAGCCGTGGCAGCTGAAAGGTCGAATCAGTTGTCGTCAAATTATGCCATGGCAGCTTACTCTGATCAGGTAGTTCTGGCCACAGCAATTGTGGACATTAAAGGTGGCTCAAGTCAGCGACAGCCAGCCAGGGTACTGCTGGATTCTGGCTCACAAGTAAATTTCATTACCGAGGAGCTCGCTCGGAATTTACAACTTAAACGAATTCGCAAAGACATAAGCTTAGTGGGAATCGGAAAGGCGAGCATATCTGCACACCAAGTGGTGCAAACAACAGTGTGCTCTCGAGTTCAACAATTCGAAATAGCCACTGACTTCGTTGTTTTAAAGTCGATTACGTCGTACCATCCTGAAAAAGCGGTTCCGTCAGACTTGCTGACAATTCCTAACGATTTCCCACTGGCCGATCCAGGTTTCCATAAGCCCCAAAGAGTAGATCTGCTGCTAGGAGCTGACGCATTCTTTGAGATATTGAAAGACAGCCAATTCAAACAACAAAACACGCTGACGTTGCAAAATACGGTCTTTGGGTGGGTGGTGTCTGGTCGTTGCAGATCCAACGGACCCCGAAGCAACGAAGCATGCTCTATGGTGAGCATGTTGCAGAAGTTTTGCCCTCTACAAAACCTCGTCAAACGTTTCTGGGAGTTGGAAAATGTTCCAAATGCGTCTATAGAGAGACTGTATACCCCCGAAGAAACTATGTGTGAAAAATCGTTCGTTGACTCCATCACACGATTACCCTCCGGTCGCTTGCAAGTTTCTTTGCCATTCAAGTCAAGCCCGACATCTCTCGGTTCGTCATTTGAGACAGCCAGAAGACGATTTTTGTCTTTAGAAAGGCGATTATGCCAAAAACCTGCCATGAAATCCATGTTTATGGAATTCATGGAGGAATATGTGTCGTTAGGCCATATGACGGCAGTAGAAAACTCAATTCCGGTAGAGCCGCATTGTTTCATACCGTATCAGTGCGTGGAACGACCTCAAAGTGGTCTTTGATGCGTCGTGCAAAACTACGAGCCAAGTGGCGCTCAATGATTTGCTCATGGTTGGAGCAACCATCCAGCCGTGCCTATATGCCACGTTGCTGAGATTTCGCTGTCGCAAATACGCTCTTACAGCAGACATAACAAAGATGTACTGTCAAGTCCAAGTTGACGAGGCGCAGCGCCAATTCCAATTAATTATTTGGAGACGGACAAGTTCGGACCCGTTGCAAGTGTTCCGACTCAATACAGTGACGTATGGTACTGCCAGCGCACCATTTCTTGCTGTACGGTGTTTGAAGTATCTGAGCGACACTCATGCAAATTCGCATCCAATTGGCGCAAAGTCTCTTGCGTCGGATTTTTATGTGGATGATCTCCTTACAGGAGCAGACACAAAATCCGAGCTAAGTATATTGCGTCAACAATTGGTTGAAATCCTAGAGCCATCAGGATTTGTGCTGACTAAATGGGCTGCTAACTGTCAACTAGTCGATAGTCAGCAAGAAAATATGGTCACTTCGAATGGAGATCAGCAAGATTGTAAAACTCTTGGTCTGATATGGAACCCTCAGACAGCCATTTTCAAATATAGTCTGAAGCCAATTGTCTCGTCCGAAACCACAACCAAGAGAGCAATATTATCTGTCATAGCCAGTCTTTTTGATCCCTTAGGTCTGCTATGTCCAGTAATTACAAATGCAAAGATATTCTTGCAAGAAATTTGGCTATTAAGCCTTGGTTGGGACGATCCCATTCCCTCGAACGTACATAAAAAGTGGGAATCGATGGCTTTAGATATGCAAAAATTGCATGACGTCACCGTTCCACGATTTATAGGAGCCAGCGCATTTACAGTTGACGGAAGCGAATGCGTTATTGGAGAAAAAGAAGGTAGCCACGGCGCTTATCGCGGCCGATGTTGAGAAAAATCCCATTCTCACAATCATACAGAATTCGTCGTCATACATGAAAGTGGTTAGCACAATTGCGTATATCCGCCGGTTCGTCAATAGAAGAAAGGGAGTCACTTGGAGTAGTACCTGCCCGTCATCTGACGAGCTCGGCGCAGCGTGTTTAACAGCAGTTGAAGTAGTTCACAGAGACGCATTTTCGCAGGAAATCGACAAATTAAAGAAGTCATCCAAGTTGCAGGCATCACTGCAAAAGCTAAATCCCTTCATGTCGGAAGAAAAAGTGGGCTCATGCTCATTTTCGTTGATGCGAGTAGGCGGTCGACTACTAAATGCACCCCTAGCCCATAATGCTAAATTCCCAATTTTGATGCCAAAAAATTGTAGATTTGTTACTCTCTACCTTAGCTATCTACATCGAGCCAATTGTCACGCTGGACCCCGTGCACTAGTGGGATTCCTAAGGCAATCCATTTGGCTAATAAATGCACGGAGAGAGTGCAGTGCCATTGTCCGGAAATGCGTACACTGCTTCCATTACAAGCCAAAGCTTCTCTCACAAATCATGGGGAACCTTCCTGCTGATCGATTTCGTGGGAATCAACCTTTTAAAATTAGCGGAGTTAATTTTTTCGGACCGGTTCGTGTATCGCTTGGCATTCGAGGCAAGCAGCCTCTCAAAATGTACATAGCAGTGTTCGTCTGCTTCGCATCTAAGGCTGTACACCTAGAAATTGTGAAAGACTTGACAGCTAATACTTTCATTTTATGTTTATCCAGGTTTATTGGACGTCGTGGCCCGCTTGTCCGGCTATATTGCGACATCGTGACCAATTTTGTTGGTGCAGCTCGCATGCTCAAGGAGCGTATGGAGCGCTGGGATGCCAAGGACGGGGCCCTCAAGGCGTATGCTGCGGCTCACCGTTTTTCGGTGCAGTTTATCCCGCCCCGCGCCTCGCACATTGGAGGCCTGTGGGAGTCGGCGGTGAAGTCCGCCAAGCATTTGTTGCTCAGGGCCATGGGCAGCGCAGTGCTCAAGGAGGACGAGCTGCACACGGTGCTCGTGGCCGTCGAGGCCGTGCTGAACTCCAGGCCACTAGTGGTCGACAGCGGCAGTCCCAACGAAGGGGAGGTGCTGACTCCTGCGCACTTACTCGTCGGCAGAACGCTAATTTCGCTGCCGCCCGAATCAGAGCTGCCCAGACCAGACAACCTGTCATATCTGCAACGATGGCAGCTCGTGTCTGCCATCAAGCAAAGGTTTTGGAAAGACAGGTCCAGAGACTATCTGCTCAGCCTTCAGCAGCGAGGGAAGTGGTGCAAAGAGGTCGCCAATCTGGAGCCAGGCAAAGTGGTGGCAATCCACGAGGACAACGTGCCACCACAAATGTGGCTAATAGGAGTAGTGGAGGAGGCAATCCCAGGAGCGGACGGGAAGGTTCGCGTGGCCGTAGTGAGGACTAAGGCCGGCCTATATAAGCGATCCATCCATCGGTTGGCGCCCATCCCAATGGATTGAAGCCTTTGCATAGGCTGTCAACGCGGCCGATGTTGAGGCAATTACGTTGCCTGTAGGGTTAATCGTAGAAATAGAAAGAGAATAGAAATGTCCATGAACTGTTATTGTCTTTTATACCAACGGAGCTCATGCTGGCAGCGGCCGCTCATGAAGAGGGCGACGCTGCTAGAATAAAACACTCTTTCATTGAAGTCGAAACAGCGCACAAGTGTTTTTTTTTTCGGTCTGTCCGGTTCCCGTGTCCCGAAATATTTAATATATCTGTGCTTAACGGCACAAACAGTGTTCAAGTGCAACATTTGGATTTGCACCAAACACGGTGCATAACTCAGTTAATTTGGATTTTAACTGTTGTGGGAAGTTTTTGGATAGTCTAGACATGACTTCTTTGCTTTTACTACTAGTGTTTGTTTGAACTACTTCGTAGTCCGAAAGTGATTCGTACTTTAGATTGCTTATTTTAACTAGTTGGTCTGTACTGGTTGTGTTCAGTAATCGGACAAATGCGTTTTCTGTAGTTGCAACGGTGTTTGCAATATAATTGCCAGTTTTGATTTCCTGGTTCGGGATTAGTACACTATCTTCACTTGAAGATAGTTCGATCTTTCGGACAACACCGGATCTTGCTGGTATAAGTATTGTATTATTACCAGAGCTATGTGTTATTGGGACATGAATCGGAAAATTTAGGTTATTTGGTCTGATTACGCTACTCGACAAATTTCAACCTTTTTTTTCCGCTGTCTCCAAAAATGACTTTTTCTAATAGATTGGGAGATTAAAATTTTTTTTAAGAATTATGGTTTTTTTTTTCATGGAGTAGTTTTTTTTTTACGAATTTTTAAAATATCTGGTATTTTTTGTCATAGGTCGTGCTTCTATTTTTCACATAACTCTCGCTTCATACAACTGGTTGTATTGAACTTTGCAGTTAAAAAATGCTGATAAATGCAGCTATAAATCCGACTCAGACACTTTGTAGCAGAAACTTAGCGTCTGGCAGATATTAAGCTTCCAAATTGAAATTTCATAATTTTTTTTCGGTATTTTTTACCCGAAATTTTGACTTTGAAACTTCAGGAAAAATCAAAAAAAAAAAAATAAATGAATGCCTTGATTTTTGGTTTTAGATAGACACATTTATTACGCGTCGTTTAAAGTATCGCTTATAAAAATATAAAATCAAACGGCTAAGTTATAACCGTTTGACCAAAACGACCCAAAATGACTTTTACCTGAAAAAATACCGTCCGGTACGTTTTTGGTCCAACTTCCAAAATGGGATTGCCAAAAACAAAAAGGACCTGTAACTTTGGTTTTACCGAGTCATAGGTGTTGATATATATCGGATATATATCCTACCTGGTCATATTTATTTGGGGTGTAAGTGTTGTGGACAGTTTTATTCCTTATACCTAAGCCTTGGTGAGGATAAATATATGTTGCAGCGTCGTTATTTTCTTTATTCGTTGCCATCGCTTTAGGCGCAGCGAGTTTCGGTCGCACCGGGATCCTAAACACAACTCAACCCAACTGGCTTTGTGTCTTCCCTTTTTCTAGTGCCTCTCTACCGAACCACACTCGGCGACAGCTACAAACGCTGTCGCCCGCCAAAACGGAACTTTCCAACACTACATAGTGAAACAGACAACAAAATTGACACAACGAACGGACGTACAAAACGGACACCCAAACATGATGACGTAATATTGTAATGTACTTGCGATTCAGGTAGAATGCCCAAACACACACTAATACAAGCTCAACAGAACTCTCTCATACATTTCTAGAACACGTTGCTAACATATGTAAGCTGCTTATGCTTCCACATATACATAAATACCTGTTAGGGTCAAATGTTGACCTTTTTCCTTCACAGGTGCTGGTCCCGCAGATATTTGACTTTCTCCTTCAAGCTATTCATAAAAAAGGATACTGTACCTATAGTATCCAGTATCCCTGCCTCAGTGTAGTTCTGACTTCCAGCAGAATACGATCGTGTGTTTTCGAAAACTACCACTTGTTTCTAATTGAAATGTACAACTCAGGCCGGTCAACTTCATGTGCTGGCCCCCAAATTCGAAAACTACTAAAAGATGGTGGATTTGAAAATATTTTATCTACGAATGAAAAAGCAGCCTGGAACTCATTCCGACTGGTTACAACAAATTTTCTTGGTAACAGAAAGAGTGATGATTACGTTAATATCGTTCAAGACCTACTTAAGAATTATGAACAAATCGGAGCCAACATGTCACTCAAAATCCATTTCTTGCACCCCCACTTAGACTTTTTTCCGCCAAACCTTGGGGATGTTAGTGATGAACACGGAGAGAGATTTCACCAACAATTGAAAGCTTTTGAACGACGGTATCAAGGTGTTTGGAATGAGAATATGTTGGGCGACTATGTGTGGACTGTCATACAAGAATCTGACTTTAATAACAAAAGAAGACAGACAAGCCATTTTAAAAATAGTAACAAGCAATAACAATAAAAATATTTAAGTATCATAACACTTAAATAAATTCAAGTATTTTTCGGTATTTTTTCAGATAAATGAGATTTGGGTCGTTTTGGTCAAACGGTTATAACTTAGCCGTTTGATTTTATATTTTTATAAGCGATACCTTAAACGACGCGTAATTAATGTGTCTAAAACCAAAAATCAAGGCATTCATTTATTTTTTTTTCGATTTTTCCTGAAGTTTCAAAGTCAAAATTTCGGGTAAAAAATACCGAAAAAAATTATGAAATTTC
The DNA here is from genome assembly GCA_037356375.1 of Drosophila affinis. Lineage (NCBI taxonomy): Eukaryota > Metazoa > Arthropoda > Insecta > Diptera > Drosophilidae > Drosophila > Drosophila affinis. The sequence continues at coordinate 24,290,779 of CM074800.1, forward strand.
AATTTGGAAGCCAGACGTTAAGTTTCTGCTACAAAGTGTCTGAGTCGGATTTATAGCTGCATTTATCAGCTTTTTTTAACTGCAAAGTTCAGTACAACCAGTTGTATGAAACGAGAGTTATGTAAAAAATAAAAGCACTACCTATGACAAAAAATACCAGATTTTTAAAAAATTCTTTAAAAAAAAACTACTCCATGAAAAAAAAAAAAACATTCTTCAAAATTTTAAAACATCCAAATCTATCAGAAAAAGTCATTTTTGGAGACAGCGGATAAGTCGTGTCGACTAGTGTAATTAATGGGTATATTAATCGTATCTGTTTGGAATATGAGATATCCATTCCTTGAGTTGATGGGATCTATCTCTATATTCTGTCCCGTAGACTGTAGTACGGTGAACATTAGTAAGATTATAACCTTAGCAGAGCTCGCAAATAACCGTCAACCATTTTCAAGTGTCCGAAAAAAACCGATCTTCTACGAACACTTTGCGAACGTGGAGCGAAAGAACACATAAAAAGTGTTTTTTCTCAACAACTGTTCTTCTCAGACCAAAACACTTTTTTTTGTGTTCTCTTTGGTTCGCTCTCTCAGGGACTATTTTGATCGGACACTTTCGGAAAAAAGTCTTTTTGTATGTATGCGTGCGTCTGTGTTTTCCTACATAACATTTATGCACATGAATTGCTCAGGCATATTGTTTTCTCTTTCTCGCACACAGCAAGAAACAAACCTTTTTGAAGACACTTCTTGCGCAGTGGTCTTTCAAAGACCGTTTTGCGTGACCGCTCCCTCAAAAGTGTCCCTATCTGTGGTTATTGAGAGACCGAATCGTTTTTTCGGTTGAGCCAAACAGTCGGACCGAAACACACAAGCGAAACGAAAAAGTGTTTCGCTCAGAGAGAGATCGTGTGTACCAAATTTTTTCTGTTTTGTCTGCGTGAAGACTGCGTTGGAAAATCGGTTGACGGTTATTTGCATGCTCTGAACCTTAGTCATGTTGTAATTCCAGATTCCCAGTACCCTCTTCGGGTACTCTGCCATTATCGTATTTACTTTTATTAGTTTTCTTCTTTCTTTTGAATTTTGTCTTATAGTGCGTAATTTTCCTCCCTCTATTTTTCTCTTCAAAATGTTTTTCGTCTACCTGCCTAATTTCCCTTGTTTTTTTGAACGGATTAGTTGTTTTTGTTTTAACTAGGGGTGCATTTTTGTAGCGAGTGTCTACTTCAAAATCAATTCTATCGTTATTTAAATGGTTGATCTGTCTAACCTTATTCAGTTGGGTATTATAATCTGGTAGTCCGGCATACATGAAGATATCAGCTGGGGTTCTTTTGGTAGTATTATGAACCGTTTTATGATTATAGATGTATAGAATCAGCTCGAATTTTGTGAGCCTGTTCTCTACATTATCTTCGCTTGAAATAATTCTCAATTTTTCATTGATCGTTTTGCGTAACCGTTCTACATCAGAAACATCATTTTTGCTGGTGGTTATTTCGATACTTACGTTTTCCGCATTCAACCATGCTTGCAATGCTGCGCACATAAAGGTTAAATCTTTGTCGGCTTTAATTCCCTGTGGCTTGCCCATTTCGTTAAAGACTTTTATGATGGCTCTCTTTGTTTATAGCCAGTCACGACTCTTAACTTCTACAAGGGTAGCGAATTTAGAATATACATCGATGCATGATAGGAATTGTTGATTGCTTACCAGATGGAAATCCATGACATACTTCTCTCTGATATTCTGTATTTCAGGAGTGATCTCGAATATTAAGTTGGTGTTACGATGCTCAGTTTTAGCAACGTTGCACGTGGGACATTCATTGATGATGTTTTGAATTAACTTTTGGTAATAGAATTTTCCTTTAAACCAATCAGTGGTCTTTTCGATACCTGGGTGAAGTAGTTCTTTATGATTCTTCAATATTTGCTCCTTGAATTCGGAATAATTTGGAATATCAATGAGTTTGGTGCTGGATTTAATCAGTTTAGTCAAGTGATTAGGACTGATTATTTCCAGGAATGCCCTTTGGAACAGTGGAAAATCTATTTCATTATGGAAATATAATGCACTCTTCTTTGTACACACATATTCCTTTATTATATCCTTGGCTAAAGACTCTGTCATTTCTGTATACGTGATTTTTATCAGTATCTTGTGGAAATAATGGGATGCTTTTACCTTATCATTACCTTTGATCGGTTTTATTTGCCCATTGTAGTAATTGATTGGTCGCTCGGTAAGTGGAATATAATTTGTATTATCTTCTTGAGCACTATGGACCATTGCAGAATCACTATTAATGGTTTCCCCAAGTAGGTTTTCGTTGATTTTTACTCTTGACAACGCATCGGCTACATGGTTCTCTTTTCTTGGTAAATATCTTATTTTGAAGTCAAATTCATTTAATTTGATCTTCCAGCGTTGTAGCTTCATATTTGGTTCCTTGAGGTTATTCAACCAAACCAAGGGTTTATGATCACTTAATATTTCAAACGTTCTACCGAACAGATAGGATCTGAAATATTTAGTTGCCCAAACTATAGCTAGTAATTCCTTTTCTATAGCTGAGTAATTGATTTCGTGTTCATTTAGAGTTCTACTTGCGTAGCAAATTGGTTTGTGGTCTTGTGACAACACCGCTCCTGGTGGTCGACAGCGGCAGTCCCAACGAAGGGGAGGTGCTGACTCCCGCGCACTTACTCGTCGGCAGAACGCTAATTTCGCTGCCGCCCGAATCAGAGCTGCCCAGACCAGACAACCTGTCATATCTGCAACGATGGCAGCTCGTGTCTGCCATCAAGCAAAGGTTTTGGAGAGACTGGTCCAGAGACTATCTGCTCAGCCTTCAGCAGCGAGGGAAGTGATGCAAAGAGGTCGCCAATCTGGAGCTAGGCAAAGTGGTGGCAATCCACGAGGACAACGTGCCACCACAAATGTGGCTAATAGGAGTAGTGGAGGAGGCAATCCCAGGAGCGGACGGGAAGGTTCGCGTGGCCGTAGTGAGGACTAAGGCCGGCCTATATAAGCGATCCATCCATCGGTTGGCGCCCATCCCAATGGATTGAAGCCTTTGCATAGGCTGTCAACGCGGCCGATGTTGAGGCAATTACGTTGCCTGTAGGGTTAATCGTAGAAATAGAAAGAGAATAGAAATGTCCATGAACTGTTATTGTCTCTCATGAAGAGGGCGACGCTGCTAGAATAAAACACTCTTTCATTGAAGTCGAAACAGCGCACAAGTGTTTTTTTTCGGTCTGTCCGGTTCCCGTGTCCCGAAATATAATAAACAGTGTTCAAGTGCAACATTTGGATTTGCACCAAACACGGTGCATAACTCAGTTAATTTGGATTTTAACTGTTGTGGGAAGTTTTTGGATAGTCTAGACATGACTTCTTTGCTTTTACTACTAGTGTTTGTTTGAACTACTTCGTAGTCCGAAAGTGATTCGTACTTTAGATTGCTTATTTTAACCAGTTGGTCTGTACTGGTTGTGTTCAGTAATCGGACAAATGCGTTTTCTGTAGTTGCAACGGTGTTTGCAATATAATTGCCAGTTTTGATTTCCTGGTTCGGGATTAGTACACTATCTTCACTTGAAGATAGTTCGATCTTTCGGACAACACCGGATCTTGCTGGTATAAGTATTGTATTATTACCAGAGCTATGTGTTATTGGGACATGAATCGGAAAATTTAGGTTATTTGGTCTGATTACACTACTCGACAAATTTCAACTTTTTTTTTCCGCTGTCTCCAAAAATGACTTTTTCTAATAGATTGGAAGATTAAAAATTTTTTTAAGAATTATTGTTTTTTTTTCATGGAGTAGTTTTTTTTTTAAGAATTTTTAAAATATCTGGTATTTTTTGTCATAGGTCGTGCTTCTATTTTTCACATAACTCTCGCTTCATACAACTGGTTGTATTGAACTTTGCAGTTAAAAAATGCTAATAAATGCAGCTATAAATCCGACTCAGACACTTTGTAGCAGCAACTTAGCGTCTGGCAGATATTAAGCTTCCAAATTGAAATTTCATAATTTTTTTTCGGTATTTTTTACCCGAAATTTTGACTTTGAAACTTCAGGAAAAATCAAAAAAAAAAAAATAAATGAATGCCTTGATTTTTGGTTTTAGATAGACACATTTATTACGCGTCGTTTAAAGTATCGCTTATAAAAATATAAAATCAAACGGCTAAGTTATAACCGTTTGACCAAAACGACCCAAAATGACTTTTACCTGAAAAAATACCGTCCGGTACGTTTTTGGTCCAACTTCCAAAATGGGATTGCCAAAAACAAAAAGGACCTGTAACTTTGGTTTTACCGAGTCATAGGTATTGATATATATCGGATATATATCCTACCTGGTCATATTTATTTGGGGTGTAAGTGTTGTGGACAGTTTTATTCCTTATTCCTTATACCTAAGCCTTGGTGAGGATAAATATATGTTGCAGCGTCGTTATTTTCTTTATTCGTTGCCATCGCTTTAGGCGCAGCGAGTTTCGGTCGCACCGGGATCCTAAACACAACTCAACCCAACTGGCTTTGTGTCTTCCCTTTTTCTAGTGCCTCTCTACCGAACCACACTCGGCGACAGCTACAAACGCTGTCGCCCGCCAAAACGGAACTTTCCAACACTACATAGTGAAACAGACAACAAAATTGACACAACGAACGGACGTACAAAACGGACACCCAAACATGATGACGTAATATTGCAATGTACTTGCGATTCAGGTAGAATGCCCAAACACACACTAACACAAGCTCAACAGAACTCTCTCATACATTTCTAGAACACGTTGCTAACATATGTAAACTGCTTATGCTTCCACATATACATAAATACCTGTTAGGGTCAAATGTTGACCTTTTTCCTTCACAGGTGCTGGTCCCGCAGATATTTGACTTTCTCCTTCAAGCTATTCATAAAAAAGGATACTGTACCTATAGTATCCAGTATCCCTGCCTCAGTGTAGTTCTGACTTCCAGCAGAATACGATCGTGTGTTTTCGAAAACTACCACTTGTTTCTAATTGAAATGTACAACTCAGGCCGGTCAACTTCATGTGCTGGCCCCCAAATTCGAAAACTACTAAAAGATGGTGGATTTGAAAATATTTTATCTACGAATGAAAAAGCAGCCTGGAACTCATTCCGACTGGTTACAACAAATTTTCTTGGTAACAGAAAGAGTGATGATTACGTTAATATCGTTCAAGACCTACTTAAGAATTATGAACAAATCGGAGCCAACATGTCACTCAAAATCCATTTCTTGCACTCCCACTTAGACTTTTTTCCGCCAAACCTTGGGGATGTTAGTGATGAACACGGAGAGAGATTTCACCAACAATTGAAAGCTTTTGAACGACGGTATCAAGGTGTTTGGAATGAGAATATGTTGGGCGACTATGTGTGGACTGTCATACAAGAATCTGACTTTAATAACAAAAGAAGACAGACAAGCCATTTTAAAAATAGTAACAAGCAATAACAATAAAAATATTTAAGTATCATAACACTTAAATAAATTCAAGTATTTTTCGGTATTTTTTCAGATAAATGAGATTTGGGTCGTTTTGGTCAAACGGTTATAACTTAGCCGTTTGATTTTATATTTTTATAAGCGATACCTTAAACGACGCGTAATTAATGTGTCTAAAACCAAAAATCAAGGCATTCATTTATTTTTTTTCGATTTTTCCTGAAGTTTCAAAGTCAAAATTTCGGGTAAAAAATACCGAAAAAAATTATGAAATTTCAATTTGGAAGCCAGACGTTAAGTTTCTGCTACAAAGTGTCTGAGTCGGATTTATAGCTGCATTTATCAGCTTTTTTTAACTGCAAAGTTCAGTACAACCAGTTGTATGAAACGAGAGTTATGTAAAAAATAAAAGCACTACCTATGACAAAAAATACCAGATTTTTAAAAAATTCTTTAAAAAAAAACTACTCCATGAAAAAAAAAAAAACATTCTTCAAAATTTTAAAACATCCAAATCTATCAGAAAAAGTCATTTTTGGAGACAGCGGATAAGTCGTGTCGACTAGTGTAATTAATGGGTATATTAATCGTATCTGTTTGGAATATGAGATATCCATTCCTTGAGTTGATGGGATCTATCTCTATATTCTGTCCCGTAGACTGTAGTACGGTGAACATTAGTAAGATTATAACCTTAGCAGAGCTCGCAAATAACCGTCAACCATTTTCAAGTGTCCGAAAAAAACCGATCTTCTACGAACACTTTGCGAACGTGGAGCGAAAGAACACATAAAAAGTGTTTTTTCTCAACAACTGTTCTTCTCAGACCAAAACACTTTTTTTTGTGTTCTCTTTGGTTCGCTCTCTCAGGGACTATTTTGATCGGACACTTTCGGAAAAAAGTCTTTTTGTATGTATGCGTGCGTCTGTGTTTTCCTACATAACATTTATGCACATGAATTGCTCAGGCATATTGTTTTCTCTTTCTCGCACACAGCAAGAAACAAACCTTTTTGAAGACACTTCTTGCGCAGTGGTCTTTCAAAGACCGTTTTGCGTGACCGCTCCCTCAAAAGTGTCCCTATCTGTGGTTATTGAGAGACCGAATCGTTTTTTCGGTTGAGCCAAACAGTCGGACCGAAACACACAAGCGAAACGAAAAAGTGTTTCGCTCAGAGAGAGATCGTGTGTACCAAATTTTTTCTGTTTTGTCTGCGTGAAGACTGCGTTGGAAAATCGGTTGACGGTTATTTGCATGCTCTGAACCTTAGTCATGTTGTAATTCCAGATTCCCAGTACCCTCTTCGGGTACTCTGCCATTATCGTATTTACTTTTATTAGTTTTCTTCTTTCTTTTGAATTTTGTCTTATAGTGCGTAATTTTCCTCCCTCTATTTTTCTCTTCAAAATGTTTTTCGTCTACCTGCCTAATTTCCCTTGTTTTTTTGAACGGATTAGTTCTTTTTGTTTTAACTAGGGGTGCATTTTTGTAGCGAGTGTCTACTTCAAAATCAATTCTATCGTTATTTAAATGGTTGATCTGTCTAACCTTATTCAGTTGGGTATTATAATCTGGTAGTCCGGCATACATGAAGATATCAGCTGGGGTTCTTTTGGTAGTATTATGAACCGTTTTATGATTATAGATGTATAGAATCAGCTCGAATTTTGTGAGCCTGTTCTCTACATTATCTTCGCTTGAAATAATTCTCAATTTTTCATTGATCGTTTTGCGTAACCGTTCTACATCAGAAACATCATTTTTGCTGGTGGTTATTTCGATACTTACGTTTTCCGCATTCAACCATGCTTGCAATGCTGCGCACATAAAGGTTAAATCTTTGTCGGCTTTAATTCCTTGTGGCTTGCCCATTTCGTTAAAGACTTTTATGATGGCTCTCTTTGTTTATAGCCAGTCACGACTCTTAACTTCTACAAGGGTAGCGAATTTAGAATATACATCGATGCATGATAGGAATTGTTGATTGCTTACCAGATGGAAATCCATGACATACTTCTCTCTGATATTCTGTATTTCAGGAGTGATCTCGAATATTAAGTTGGTGTTACGATGCTCAGTTTTAGCAACGTTGCACGTGGGACATTCATTGATGATGTTTTGAATTAACTTTTGGTAATAGAATTTTCCTTTAAACCAATTAGTGGTCTTTTCGATACCTGGGTGAAGTAGTTCTTTATGATTCTTCAATATTTGCTCCTTGAATTCGGAATAATTTGGAATATCAATGAGTTTGGTGCTGGATTTAATCAGTTTAGTCAAGTGATTAGGACTGATTATTTCCAGGAATGCCCTTTGGAACAGTGGAAAATCTATTTCATTATGGAAATATAATGCACTCTTCTTTGTACACACATATTCCTTTATTATATCCTTGGCTAAAGACTCTGTCATTTCTGTATACGTGATTTTTATCAGTATCTTGTGGAAATAATGGGATGCTTTTACCTTATCATTACCTTTGATCGGTTTTATTTGCCCATTGTAGTAATTGATTGGTCGCTTGGTAAGTGGAATATAATTTGTATTATCTTCTTGAGCACTATGGACCATTGCAGAATCACTATTAATGGTTTCCCCAAGTAGGTTTTCGTTGATCTTTACTCTTGACAACGCATCGGATACATGGTTCTCTTTTCTTGGTAAATATCTTATTTTGAAGTCAAATTCATTTAATTTGATCTTCCAGCGTTGTAGCTTCATATTTGGTTCCTTGAGGTTATTCAACCAAACCAAGGGTTTATGATCACTTAATATTTCAAACGTTCTACCAAACAGATAGGATCTGAAATATTTAGTTGCCCAAACTATAGCTAGTAATTCCTTTTCTATAGCTGAGTAATTGATTTCGTGTTCATTTAGAGTTCTACTTGCGTAGCAAATTGGTTTGTGGTCTTGTGACAACACCGCTCCTAATGCAATGTTACTTGCATCGGTTGTTACCGTGAACATTTTATCGAAATCAGGGAATGCGAGGATAGGATCTGAGGTGATAAGCACTTTCAGCTTTTCGAAGGCCTCAACGTATTTTTCCTCGGTTGGGTCAATGACAGCTCGTTTCTTTAGTTTGAGTGTCATGGGTTTTGCTATGCTAGCGAAATTAGGTATGAATTTCCTATAAAATCCACATAAACCTATGAATGATTTTATTTTTGTAACTGTATTGGGTATGGGGAAGTTTATTATGGCGGATATTTTCCGTGGTTTAGGTATTATGCCGTTAGTTGTTACTACATGGCCTAGGAATTCTGTTTCTTTCTTCAGGAATTCACACTTATCCATCTGAAGTTTAAGATTGGCGTCTCTCAACTTTCCAAAGACTTTTCTAAGCGACAACAAATGTTCATCCAATGAAGTGGAATAAATAATGATGTCGTCCAGATACACGAGGCAATCTTTGAAAATTAAATCTTCTAACAGATTGTTCATGCATCTTTGAAATGTAGCAGGAGCAGTGGTTAGCCCAAAAGGCATACGATTGAACTCGTAATGGCCTTGCTTCGTTGAGAAAGCTGTTTTTGGAATTGAGCTAGGTTCCATAGGAATTTGATGGAATCCTTTAGCTAAATAGATGGTCGTAAAATACTGACACCTTCCCAGTTTGTCTAGTATTTCGTCCATTCGTGGTGCAGGAAATTTATCCTTAATTGTCACCTCATTTAGACTTCTATAGTCTAATACCATTCGATATTTTTGCTTCCCTGAAGCATCTAATTTCTTTGGTATCATTGAAATAGGTGCACAATAGGGTGAATTCGATTTGCGAATGATTCCCTGTCTAATCATATCTTTGATTTGCTGTTTCACTTCTTGATCGTGTATTTGAGCATATTTGTATGGTCGACGGTATACAGGATCTTCGTGAATGGTTTTGATTTCGTGCTTTATTGTACTAGTGAAGGTCAAATTGTCAATTTGTACTGCACATCCTTAAACTCGTATTGTTACCGTTTCATTTCGGTAATCAATGACGGCTTTACTGGCCATCAAATACTCTCTACCTAATAGTATATCATAATTTTCAGAAAAACTATGAATATAGAATTTTTGTTTTGTCGGACAATTTTTGTTTGCATTACGTGTAATGCTCTTAGTCAGACGGACGGGTCCATTGATGGTGTGGACGGTGAGGTTGTCGCTATCGACTTTGGAATCTGTATAATTTTCTTTTATTATGTTTATGGACGATCCTGAGTCCGCGATACCTCTTAATTTCTTATTGTTAACTATTATTTCTATATACATATGGTTTTCCTCGGTGTCGTCCGAGGCACTCTGCTGAAAATTTACGATCATTTTCATATGCCCACTTTGGCTTTCCCTTGACCGTTTGACCGGCTGATTCGGTATATTGCTACCTGCTGGAGTCTGGTTAATTTGACGGTTAGTGGGATTCTGTGCTCTGCCCTGATTTAAAGAATTTCTAAATTCATTAAATAATCTTGAATTATTAACAGCGTTTTTACCCACATTATTTCGGTTAGGTTGTAAATTTCTAGAAATACTTGGGTTGTTGCTGCTGGGATTATTCCAACTATAACGAGGGTAGTAAGTTCCAACAGTCCTACGATTATTATTTATATTCTTTGGGTGTTCGTAATTTTTGTTTTCAGTTACAAAATTTTCAAAGATTCCTAATTCTTGAGCTAATTTTTCTAAGTTAGCTATCGTAGAAATGTCTTTCTTGGCTAAAATAATGAAAAATTTGTTTAGTCGTGTGTTAGTTACACGTTGATTCTTTGGCGGATCTCTTTAGTTAAGTATCGTCACTTTTTCTCTGATCACTGTAGGTTATTACACCGTTGTAAAAGTCACTACGCAAATTGATCGTCTTAAAAAAAATGTTCCACTTTTAAACTTGAGATCCTACCGACTGCGCCAGTAAAATATGTAATTCTCAAGATTAAGTTTTTAAAAAGATTTTATTTCTTCACTTAAACCTTAAGATACAATAGTTAGTTATTTTCCCCGACGATGACTAAAGTCTGATGTCTTAAACGGAATTAACTTGAATTCTCCGACGGTGTCTCGATTGACGTTTGTCTTGAACAGAGCTGAGGTCCCTACTTAGATGTAGACTATTTATAACGGGATGCTCGGATTGGGATTCGGAGGCGTTGGCTTCGGCTTCGGCTCCGATGGTGGTGTGGGTTCGGCTCCGAGGGTGGTGTACGTGGCTCGATCGATATGTGTGAAAGGCGGCTTTAGATGAAAGGCTTCCCTTGCGTACGATCGGTGTTACATTACTTGAGGGTGGCTAAGAATATGGGCCTCCTTGGTTTTATGACCGATTCTTGGAAATTGATCTCTGTAGGGTGGCGTGATTCAAGTGCAGCTGAGTAAACGGCATCTATTGTTTTATGTGTGACTCCTAGCTTAGGGTGTTTGTTTGTATTGCCGGCTATATCCCTCAAGTGGTCAACTTCGAGCGTGGGATTGTTTATGGGATTCGAAGTTGAGGGTGTTGTATTGTTTATAGTATGTGGGTGTAGGGTAACAGACATAGATGAAGTTTATGCGGAGCATGGGTTATAGATATGTCACTATATATAATATAACCTTATATATGCAGACGCAAGAATATGCAGCCAATATATATGTATGCGGATATGGACGAATGCGGACACAGATATTCAGTTAAATACCGCCGGATGTAGGTGTAATTACGGATTAGTGCATATTTACATATATAGACGCAAGAATATGCAGCTAATATATATGTATATATATATGCGGATCTGGACAGATGCGGACAAGAATATGCCGTTAAATCTGGTGTGAGGGTGTACTGATGTACGTAGTTAAGAGGAGCAGAAGATCGGAGAACGGACAGAATAGCCGCTTGGAATTAGATGGAAAAAAATAAAATCACGGCACTTCACTGATGTTTTGTATGTCGTACTTATCTTGATGGAGCGATCCGCCTAAGTTCGCTGGGGTGCGCTCCTCCTTGTTGGTGAAGATCCGGTTCGAAGGACCAATGTTTGTAGGGGGCGGATCACCAGATAAGCATAACGCTTCGTTTTCCTTCACTATTTATTAAGTCTAGCTTATTCTCCAGTTCGAGTAGATTTATGTGGGTATATGTATGCATTTATATATATCGTAGTTAGATCGAGAGTATGCATGAACCGAAATCGTTGTAAACGGAGGTGGAAGCACGACTAAACTCCCGGTCAAGCTAGTGACCGCCCGAGCGCCGGGCGGCTCTCCTGAGTGCCGTGTGCAAGAGCGTACGAGAGCGAGTCGGGCGCGGAGCGCTCTCCAGAGCGCTCTCCACAGTGCGCTACGGAAGTTTGCGGCTGCCCTGAACATTGACGTAACAGTCAACTCGTTCTATAAAATTTTAAACTCTGCCCTTAATACTTATGTTCCGGAGATTATTGTACCATTATCGTTCAAGCCTCCCCGGTTCTCCAGGAATGTGTCATACTTTAAGAATGGGAAATCCTAACTTTTCAAAAAGTACCAGAAAACTGGCTCCTTGCTTGTCTTTGTACAATATTCTTCCGCCCGCTCTCAATTCCTAACAAATAATAGTCTCTGCTACAATCTTTTCATCTCTTCTTGTAGTAGAAACTTCCGAAATGATCCAAAAAAATTCTTTTCTTTTGTCAACTCTAAACGTAAGTCCAATGCATTTCCTCCGTCCCTTCATTATCTGAACAATTCTGAATCTTCTGCTGCTGGCATTGCAAACTTATTTGCGACCTTTTTCCAGTCGTCTTACCCCTCTCATATTCATAACGCATCCACTCCGTATCCCTACCAGTTGCCTTACTCTAATAGCATTTTTCAACCATATTTTGAGGAAAGTGTTGTGCTTGATGGCTTGAAGTTTTTGAAAATTTCATTTTCTGCGGGTCCTGATAAAGTGCCTAGTTGCATTTTAAAACATTGTGCCCAGTCCCTAAGCCAACCCTTAACCTTTCTTTTCAATCTATCTTTGGAACAGTCTTGTCTCTTCGTAGTTTGGAATGGGTCCTACATAATTCCGCTTCACAAGAAGGGCTCTAGGTCCAACATAGAAAATTACCGAGGCAGTGCAAAGCTTTCTGCTTTTTATTTGTGAGCGACCTACCCCAAGTTATATCATTCTTTCATACATTAATGTATGATGCATGGCATATTTATGAATTCTTCCTAACTTAAGTCAATTAAGCCCATTATTTTATTCAACTTTCCTGTTACCATTACGTATCTAAACTATTATTGTTAACTTTCTCCTAATGAATTCTCTGATTTAGTCTGTTTAGGCCTAGAAGTAGGCAGCGATCCGGGGCGACAAACCCACCACTCCGTGGCAACATGTTGGGCAACATATTGCTGGAGTAAATATAGGTTTAAGTAAATTACTGTAAAACCGAAAATGGGAATTGAAAATATAGTGCGAAATAGACAAGACGCGGACACGTTTTTTCTTCTGACGAAATAAATAACCCCAGGAAACCAACCCCCTCCAGAACATTGGTCCTTCGAGCCGGATACCTCACACTGATCCTAAGAATCACGGATACTCATCCCCCCAATCCGCTCGCCCCAGCAATCATCGTTGGAATTCCGAAATCCGAAGAAAAAAGCCCAGATAAGTAATACTCCTGATACTACTGCACATTGCCAAGTGGCAACTCCTGTGCACATATCGTTATTTATTCCTGGTGCTTTCTCCTCCGAACACTCCGTTCAAATATATGATCGTTTTCCTATTGTCCGATCGATAGCCAGCCGCCGTACCTGCACTTTTGCATACACACATACATATGTATGTAAGTTAACAACTAAACATATAAGATACACCCTCACACTCATACATTGTTATTTCTAAGTACGCAACACACGATCAGAAGTATTTGGTTGCCCTCAGCAACAAATACAACAACACACAGCCTTAAGCATTTTGGTTGCCCTCAGCAACGAAGTAGTATTCTTGTAAACAATGCTGATCCGCTGCCAAGAGTTCTGCGCACAGCAACTGAAAACGGACACCCGTGCTGCTTGCGCAAGAATGCTGAGTCGGCATGCCGACTCTAGCGTATGGCGTGATGCATTGGCCTCACAGGGCTAACTTAAGCTTGAACATTTCTGTAGCCTTCAGTCTCAATCTAGATCGCAACATAAGACGAGTGAACGATTAAACTCCGGCATTGCCGTCAAAATATTACTTGTGTTATCAATTATAGTTGACCACGTCCAAGACGGGCAACTGGGAAAGTTCCCACAACCTAAACACATTGTTCCAGCAGCCACCTGTTGGATTTCACCGCCTCACCAAGAGAGGAGGTCACCACCGTCAGATCAGCCGCACATCGTCGCCGGACAGCGGGGTTACGACGGAAATCATAATTGGCGCCCAACCAATAAATAGGAACCCATACCATGTAAGTTCATAAGTGATTTCAGCTTTGGAGAAATTATTAATGAACGCCACGTACCGATACGTGTGATTCTATAAAAAAGCGTAAAGTAAAGTAAATATTGCTGCTTTCGTCTGCCAGCACTTCATTCCTTTAAATCATTGCATACTTTTATAAAATTGTTGCATACTTTTATAAAAATTGTTGCATACTTCTACAAAAATTGTTGCATACTTTTACCAGCGTTCCTGGTCAATAAAGCGTTGCATACCTAAAACGAATAATTGTAGAATACTTTCGGCAGCATTAAATTTTTTGCTGCCTACCCTTAACAATTTTTATAATAAATATTGCATACCCCAAGATACACCAGTTTCCGTTATTGCCAACAGTTTTACACCTGCCGATCTTTCTCGATCGGCCTAAGTTTTGAAAAGTGCCAACCATAAGCCAATGAGTTGGAGTTATAGGGAGGTAAAAGTTGAATATAATAGTGACGATAGCTGGGAGGGGGAAATCAATTGCTCAGTAGATCCTACTCCTGCAGATACCGTTGTAACTGAAGAAATGGAGCCGGGTCAAGTTCAGACTCTCATTGAGGGTGCCATCAGGCAAGCTTTAGCGCAACAACAAAATCAGTTTCAAGCACAAATAAACGCTTTAACTTCACAAGTACAGAGTTTGCAGGTGAAAGCGCCGCAAATCGTCACATATGAGAAAATAGCCGTCGATCCTAACGCCAAATGCGATATTCCCTTAGACATTATTAAATCTGTGCCGGATTTCTCCGGCGTACAGGATGAGTATGTAGCGTGGAGGCAAGCAGCCATCAACGCATACGAACTATTCAAGAATTATCCAAAGAGCACTGCACACTACCAAGCGGTAGCGATCATTAGGAACAAAATCAAAGGCCCAGCTGGAGCCTTACTAGTGTCTCACAACACTGTCCTAAATTTCGATGCAATACTAGCTAGGCTAGATTGCACATACTCGGATAAAACATCCTTGCGCTTGTTGAGACAATGTTTGGAGTTAGTTACGCAGGGCGAAATGTCCCTGATGCAATACTACGATGACGTCGAAAAGAAACTCACGCTCGTAACTAACAAAATTGTAATGTCTCACGACGAAGAAGGCGCCGATTTGCTCAACCGGGAGGTCAGAGACGACGCCTTGCACGCCTTTATCTCCGGTCTTAGAAAGCCGTTGAGAGCGGTTGTGTTCCCTGCACAACCAAAAGATCTACCATCCGCACTGGCCCTTGCCAGAGAGGCAGAAGCTAGCAGTGAGAGAAGCATGTTCGCGAACTCTTACGCTAAAGCCTTGCAAGACCGAGCGCAAATTGCTGAAGGTAACAAAAACCGTGCCCAAGGCAAACAAACCAGATTTAACAAAGATGAGCAAAATCAGGAGAGAAATCCCCATTTTGTGAAACGCCAAAAGGGCGGTCCCCAGCCCCAGGCCCCTAAAGACACTCAAACCGATGATCCACAGCCCATGGAAGTTGACTCTTCCTCCAGATTTAGACAAAGAACTGACTACAGCAAGCGTCAGGCTAATGAGTCCAACGCACCAAAACGCAAGAATTCGTCAGACCGTTCAACAGGTCAAAGACGGCAACGCGTCAACAATGTCGTACAATCAGATTCCAAAGAAGCCGTAGCAGAATTTGAGAGGGCGGCCAAAGAGGCAGTTGAAGAACTAGAGAGTGAGAACGAGTACGCACCTGGAGACGACTCGATTAATTTTTTAGGGAACACTCCCGGCTTCCGTACATTGAACGACGGTTGGCTGGGAGAACTCTGAAGATGTTGATTGACACTGGCGCGGCAAAAAATTATGTGAAGACCTTAACAGAGCTAAAGACCATAACGCCGGTCGCCAAGCCATTCTCGGTAAACTCGATCCACGGGTCTACCGAAATCAAGCACAAATGCTTGATGAATATTTTCCAACATACTTCCCCGTTTTTTCTCCTCGATACCCTAAGTTCTTTCGACGCCATCATAGGCTTCGACTTGCTAACACAAGCCGAAGTCAAATTGAACTTGGCAAAAAACACTCTGGAATACCAGGGTACATCCGAAAAACTCCAGTACTATCAATGTGCTGATGTGAACTTCACCGATGTCAACGACATCGTAGTCCCCCCCTCCGTAAAGAAAGTTTAGGGACATGATACTCAGAAACAAAAGAGCCTTCTCAAATGCAGATGAAGCTCTCCCTTTTAATACTGCTGTCATCGCTACAATCCGAACAGTAGACAATGAGCCTGTGTATTCAAGATACCCGAGTCTCATGGGTGTTTCTGACTTCATAAACAAAGAAGTCAAACAATTACTGGACGATGGCATAATCAGGCCCTCCAGATCGCCTTACAACAGCCCAACATGGGTGGTTGATAAAAAAGGCACTGACTCATTCGGTAACCCAAAAAAAAAGGTTGGTAATCGACTTCAGGAAACTGAACGAAAAAACCATACCGGACCGTTACCCCATGCCAAGCATCCCCATGATCTTAGCAAATCTAGGAAAGGCAAAGTACTTCACTACCCTCGACTTAAAGTCTGGGTACCATCAAATCTACCTTGCGGAGCATGACCGCGAAAAGACTTCGTTTTCAGTAAGCAGCGGCAAGTACGAGTTCTGTCGCCTACCATTCGGCCTGCGCAATGCAAGCAGCATATTCCAAAGGGCAATAGACGATATCCTGAGGGAACATATAGGAAAGATTTGCTTTGTCTATGTAGACGACGTCATAATTTTTTCTAAAAACGAAACGGAGCACCTTCAACACATTAACATTGTGTTAAAATGTCTAATCGACGCCAACATGCGTGTAGGCCCTGAAAAGACTCGATTTTTCAAGGAAAGTATCGAGTTCCTGGGTTTCATCGTAACCAAAGACGGAGCAACATCCGATCCCAAAAAAGGTAAGGCCATTCAGGAATTCCCTGAACCAAAGAGTGTCTACAGCGTTAGGTCTTTCTTGGGGCTAGCCGGCTACTATAGGGTCTTTATTAAGGACTTTGCCGCTATAGCGCGTCCGATATCGGACATACTTAAAGGGGAAAATGGTTCGGTTAGTAGGCACGTATCAAAGAAAATCCCTGTTGAATTTAATGAAGTTCAACGCGATGCATTTCACCGTCTGCGGAGTATTTTGGCATCAGAAGATGTCATGTTAATGTATCCAGACTTCCAGAAACCGTTCGATTTAACCACTGATGCTTCGGCCAGTGGAATTGGCGCGGTTCTTTCCCAAGGCAATAGGCCAATAACAATGATTTCTCGCGCCTTAAAACAGGCCGAACAAAACTATGCCACTAACGAAAGAGAATTGCTGGCCATTGTGTGGGCTTTAGGCAGACTGCAGAACTTTCTGTACGGTTCTAGGGAAATTAACATTTTCACGGACCACCAGCCGCTCACGTTCGCTGTGTCGGACAAGAACACGAATTCCAAGATTAAAAGATGGAAATCTTACATTGACCAGCACAATGCCAAAATGTTTTATAAACCGGGCAAAGAAAATCTGGTGGCGGATGCCCTTTCAAGGCAAAACATTAATGCTCTGCAAGATGGGCCCCGTTCGGACGCTGCAACCGTTCACAGCGAACTTTCCCTGACCTACACGGTCGAGACAACAGACAAACCTTTGAATTGCTTTAGGAACCAGATCGTCCTAGAGGAATCACGTTTTCCGCTGAAGCGAAACTTGTTGCTGTTTCGCAGCAAAACACGCCACTTGATCAGTTACACTGACAAGAGCACAATTCTCAAAACTCTCAAAGAAGTTGTGAATTCTGGAGTCGTTAATGCAATACATTGCGACCTCCCCACGTTGGCAAGTTTCCAACACGACCTGATTTTGCATTTCCCTGCCACCCAATTCTGGCATTGCAAAAATCTTGTGCAAGATATAACGGACAAAAACGAGCAGTTAGAAATCATCACTGCCGAGCACAATCGAGCGCACAGAGCAGCTCAGGAAAACATTAAACAAGTACTTCGTGACTATTACTTTCCCAATATGGCCAGTTTGGCCAAAGAAGTGGTTGCAAACTGCAGGGTCTGCGCTAAAGCCAAGTATGATAGGCACCCGAAGAAACAAGAACTCGGGGAAACGCCTATACCAAGTTATACTGGCGAAATGTTGCATATTGACATTTTCTCGACAGACAAGAAACAGTTCTTGACCTGCATAGACAAATTCTCCAAATTTGCAGTCGTCCAACCGATATTATCCAGAACGATAATCGATGTCACAAGCCCTCTACTGCAAATTGTTAACCTTTTCCCCGCAACCAAGACAATTTATTGCGATAACGAGGCGGCGTTCAATTCCGAGACCATCACTTCGATGCTCCGAAACGCCTACGGCATTTGCATTGTGAATGCGGCTCCGCTTCACAGCACCTCAAACGGCCAGGTGGAGCGCTTTCATAGCACCCTGACCGAAATTGCGAGATGCCTCAAGTTAGACAAGAAAATCAGCGACACTACAGAATTAATCTTAAAGGCTACGATAGAGTACAACAAAAGTTTGCACTCAGTAACCCGCGAGAAACCAATTGAGATCGTCCATGCAACAGCTTATGATCGTCGCGAGAACGTCAAAGACAGGCTAATTAAGGCATAGCAAGACAATATCAAAAGGTGCAATGCATCCAGGCAAAACCGCGTTTTCGAGGTAGGAGAAAAGGTGTTCCAGAAGAACAACAAAAGGCTAGGGAACAAGTTAACTCCCTTATGCTCAGAACAAAAGGTCGAAGCAGACCTGGGAACGTCTGTCCTCATTAAGGGGAGGGTGGTCCATAAGGACAACCTGAAATAAGTTTTCCTCCACAATTAGCTAGTAAGCCAACTTAGAGTTAGAACACCGTCTTATCCACAGTCGCATATGCGCAAACTACTAGACGTAGATACAGATCACCTTAGAACATTGTTGTCCGTTCTTCAAGTGCATCACAGATTTGCACGAAGCCTCGATTTCTTAGGCACTGCCTTGAAGGTTGTTGCTGGCACCCCTGATGCTTCAGATTTCCTAAGGGTCCGCGTTACAGAGACGCAGTTGGTGGAGGCTAACTCCAAACAGATACTAATAAACTCCGAAACTCAAAAGCAAATAAACAGACTGACGGACACCATCAATAAAATTATCAGTTCCCGCAAAGGCGATTTGGTTGACACTCCTCATTTATACGAGACACTGTTGGCAAGAAATAGAATACTGAAAACAGAAATTCAAAATTTAATACTCACCATAACGTTGGCAAAAGCAAATATAGTAAATCCTACAATCCTTGATCATACCGATCTGAAATCACTTATCGAACAAGATACCCCAATAGTTAGCTTAATAGAAGCTTCTAAGATCAAGGTTCTTCAGTCCGAGAATATTATCCACATATTAATAGCCTATCCTAAAGTTGAGTTTAGATGCCAAAAGGTCTCCGTCTACCCCGTTTCACACCAACAAACCATTCTGCGACTCGACGAAGACACGTTGGCGGAATGCGAAAAGGATACCTTTGCAGTTACTGGATGCACCGTAGCTACGCATAACACCTTCTGCGAACGAGCACGGCGCGAAACCTGTGCTAGCTCCCTTCACGCGGGAAACATCGCCAACTGCCACACTCAACCTAGCCACCTGAAAGCGATAATGCCTGTAGACGACGGCGTCGTGATTATCAACGAAGCGACATCGCGCGTCCGAATAGATGATGCCGCACAGGTAACCGTCTCAGGAACCTTCCTGATAACTTTCGAACGGTCTGCAGTCATCAATGGCACAGAATTTGTGAACTTGCGCAAATCACCAAGCAAGCAGCCTGGCACCGTGAGGTCACCGCTCCTAAACATCATCGGACATGACCCGGCTCTAAGCATACCACTCCTGCATCGTATGAACATCAACAACTTGCAATCAATTCGAGATTTCAAGGAGGAGGTAATTGCGGCGGGCTCGCCTAAATTCTGGTTCGCGGTTGGTGCGGTCCTGAACGTCGGACTAATTGGCTCGTTCGTCCTTTTTATGGCACTAAGGAGAATGCGAGCTACATTAAGGATACAGAAGGCTTTGGACAACTTTAATATGACCGAGGACCGCCATCATCCTGAGGGGGGGGTAGTTAACAACTAAACATATAAGATACACCCTCACACTCATACATTGTTATTTCTAAGTACGCAACACACGATCAGAAGTATTTGGTTGCCCTCAGCAACAAATACAACAACACACAGCCTTAAGCATTTTGGTTGCCCTCAGCAACGAAGTAGTATTCTTGTAAACAATGCTGATCCGCTGCCAAGAGTTCTGCGCACAGCAACTGAAAACGGACACCCGTGCTGCTTGCGCAAGAATGCTGAGTCGGCATGCCGACTCTAGCGTATGGCGTGATGCATTGGCCTCACAGGGCTAACTTAAGCTTGAACATTTCTGTAGCCTTCAGTCTCAATCTAGATCGCAACATAAGACGAGTGAACGATTAAACTCCGGCATTGCCGTCAAAATATTACTTGTGTTATCAAATATAGTTGACCACGTCCAAGACGGGCAACTGGGAAAGTTCCCACAACCTAAACACATTGTTCCAGCAGCCACCTGTTGGATTTCACCGCCTCACCAAGAGAGGAGGTCACCACCGTCAGATCAGCCGCACATCGTCGCCGGACAGCGGGGTTACGACGGAAATCATAATTTGTATGCAAACCTGTCCGCATATAGGCTGATACATAAGGCGCCATATTGTGGAAATAAATTTCCGAATATTGGCCGGTACACATAGTTTCCCAGTCCTCCCAATAAAAAGTGCAAGTTAATGTTGTTATTCCATATATTGTTACACATTTATTGGTGAATTCCAGTACTTATATATATGTACATGCACATGCATGCCGGCACTTCATCGTACACACACTTGTACAGCCATACATACATTGTTGCTGACATATGCACGGCACATTTTCCAAAGGACTTTCAACATATATAATACTAATTAAACAGATTTTACGCCACCAAATATAAAAGCGAACACAACATATACTTAATCCAAAATCTCTGCACAAATCCACAGTCACATACATATGTATACAAAAATAGACAGTGCCACACGAATCTAGTGACATACACTTTATTTACATATCTAAATACATGGCGGCCAACGCAAGCGTACCACAACTCCAATCACGTACGCCTTGCCTGCATTTAATAATAAGACATCACCACATAAACACGAATCACTATATTAACTTAATTTACTAAACATAAACATAAAACACAAAATCTCGAACCACTTGTTATTACACCCATACATACATACATACTTATTATATATCGATATCGATATCACCGCACTAGCAGAAAAATACTCAAAGAACATTCTAAACGGTCCCACCGTCTAGCATCACATCTGCATCCGCATCCAGCATCACATCACATCTGCATCCGCATCTAATAGCACATCATTCATAAACTAGTATTTTTTCTTGGCCGAGCTATTTTTATTATTAAAATTTAAAAAGCAATACTCGCTTTGTGGTCCGCGGCGCTTATATTAAATAATTATTAATATTTATTTATTATCTGGTCGGTCCATTCCACTGCTCCGAACTGTCCTGTTCCCACTGGTTTATCGGTTCCAAGAATATTTTCCGCAAGTCTTTGTGGCTGCCTAAAATCCTAGCATGCCAATAGACCCTGCAAAAAATAAACCAAAGCACCTTTCCGTTCCGGTCAGCCTCCGCAGAAGATCACTTTCCGATCCAAGTCAAGCCGTTGATACGCGTTCACCCGTTACTAGATCTGTCGGTCAGACCCTTAAAATAAAAGGCATGGCTTCGCTTACAGCTTTCATTTCGGTGACCGATCGCCTCACTCAGTTTGAGTCCAAATTTGTCTCCAATGCCGAAGTGTCACTGCACACGCTCAAGGTCCGACAAGATCAGATTCGGAGCTTGTGGGACAAGGTCGAACAAGAGTTCGAGCGCTGTTCCAAGGCGCTCTCTGAGTCTGCGGACCGGAGCGGCGAGACAGACACGGTCACCCTTCACGCCAAGTATGACCACTGCTACGCGGCATACGAACGGTGTGCGTCCATGCTAAGCGAGCAGATCGAGAACCTTACGGTTCCACGGGCGCTTCCAAATGTGGCACAGCAGCCAAGAGGCTGCCGGGTACCACCTGTTGACACCGAAGTCTTTGCCGGAGACTATTTGAAATGGCCCACGTTCCGGGACATCTTCACCGCGGTGTACATCAACAATCCTGGCCTGACACAAGTGGAGAAGCTCTTCCACTTAAACGCAAAGACGAGTGGCGAAGCCAAAGCTATTGTGTCCAAGTCCCCGCTTACCAACGATGGTTTTGCGTCAGCATGGCAAGCAGTCGTCAGCAGATTCGAAAATAAGCGACTGCTAGTAAATAGCCAACTCCGAATCCTCTTTAATGTGCAACCCATCTCTCATGAGTCGGGGACCGCACTAAAAGATTTACAGAGCACCATCCAAGGGTGCCTATCGGCTCTGGAGCTATCCAATATCTCCACTGAGAATTGGGATTGTCTCCTCGTGTTTATGTGTTCCTCCAAACTTCCAAAGATCACCCTATCCCTATGGGAGCAATCGCTCCAAAGTAAGGTTGATATTCCGACTTGGAAAGAACTAAACACGTTCCTACTGGAGCGGTATCGAACTTTAGAGGCAATCGAGGATGTAAGGCCACTTGTAGTTCAACCGCTGGCGGTTAAGGCAACCAGACCGGAACCTCCGTCCAACCGACTGAACTCCTTTGAGGCCAAGGTTACGGCGAAGATTCAGACTTGCCGACTTTGCGCCAAGGAGAACCATCCATTCAGAACATGCCCGAAATTACTGCGAATGTCCGTCCACGAGCGATCCGACATCATTAAACAACATAAATTGTGTTTAAATTGCTTTGCCAGAGGTCATAACCTGAGGGACTGCACTAGCGCGCATAATTGCCACACCTGCAAGGGTCGTCACCACACTCTCCTACATCGTCCGACGAATACCCAAGCAGGTGATCCTGGAATAGTTTCGGATTCCCCCGTCAGTATACAGTCCACTCCTCTCCCACAACCAACGGCCCAAAACTATTTCTCGGAAAGCACGCATAGCGTCCTCCTCGGCACGGCAATAATCCATGTTTGTTCCTTAGGGAACAAATATACAGCGCGTGCATTGGTTGACTCTGGGTCGGAAGCAACCTTCATTTCCGAACGGCTGTTCAAATTGATACGACCCCAGTATCAGTCGGTTGACGCTAAAGTCTCAGGGCTCAATGGAACAATTGCAGCCCAGCCTCAGCGACTATGCCACTTCCATATTGGCTCTCCTGTTAAGCCGAGGGTCCAAATAGAGACTTCGGGCTTCGTTCTTCCAAAGCTGGCAGGAAATCTGCCCTCCTACACAATTCCAAAAAGTGCTTTGGAAGATCTTCCCGATCTGCAACTGGCAGATCCGGAATTCTATAAGAGTTCCCAGATAGACGTCCTACTGGGAGCCGACATCCTTCCATCCATCCTGCTAAAGGGGTCCTGTACCAATATCTGTGGTTCTCTTTTAGGACAGGAAACGATCTTTGGCTGGACCATCACGGGTCCCGTTTCCAACACTGGCGCCAAGGCCATATCATCTTTCGCCACCCGCATCACGCTCAACGAGGAAGTGAGATTGGAAAAACTTCTCACCAAGTTTTGGGAGGTGGAGGATATCCCAGTTAAACTGGTTAAAGAGTCCGACGCAGCTTGTGAGAAGTTGTTTCAGCGGACGCTCACAAGGAACGAAAAGGGCAGATATGTGGTCACCCTTCCTTTCAAGAATCCTGAATCCATTGACCTTGGTCATTCAAGATCTATCGCACTAGCTCAGCTCCTACGCAATGAGAATCGCTTGAATAAGGACTCATCCCTGAAAGAGCAGTACGATAAGGTCCTTCAGGAGTACTCGGACCTTGGTCACATGAGACCAGTTCCTTCCACAAACGGCCCAAACAATTTTTACCTCCCTCATCATGCGGTCTATAAGCCAGAGAGTACCACCACAAAGCTTCGCGTTGTGTTTAACGCCTCCAGTCCGTCCTCAAACGGCAAAAGCCTCAACGACGTCCTACATCCGGGACCCGTTCTCCAATCGGATCTGACTACGCAGATCTTAAAGTGGCGCGTTTTCCGATACGTGTACAATGCCGACATCAATAAGATGTATCGCCAGATTCTGGTGGCGCCTCAACATGCCCCGTATCAGCGCATCCTCTTCCGAGATGCTGCCGGAGAAGTGCGTGACTACGAATTAAACACGGTCACTTTCGGAGTCATTTCCACTGGCCAGTGACATTCTGGCCAATTATATGTACGTAGATGACGTACTGGCGGGTGCGCACACTCCGGCTCAGGCAATCTCCGCCATTGCAGAGCTACGACGAGCCCTCAACTCTGCAGGGTTTCCCCTCCGAAAGTGGACCGCCAACCAGAAGGGCGTTCTGCGTGACATTCCAGTCGACCACCGATTACGAGCTGACTTCCTAGAGCTCGAAGAGAGCAGCATTGCGAAGACCTTGGGAATCCGATGGCAAGCCAGTGCCGACGAGTTCTTTTTCGTCTCCCCCGAATTAGTTACTCAGGCGTCCTGCACGAAGCGCAATGTTCTGTCCCAAATTGCGGAGCTGTTCGATCCAGCAGGATGGCTTGCCCCCTTTGTCATTCAAGCAAAGATGTTCATGCAGGAAATTTGGTTGAGAGATATAGGTTGGGATGACGTCCTCCCGATCGACCTATCTCAAACATGGGAGAATTTCCTCCAGACTTTTCCGGACGTTCAGTCGATCCGCATACCCAGGTGGTTACACGTCTGCCCAGCAGCCAAGGTGCAGATTCATGGATTTTGCGATGCATCCCAGCGCGCCTATGGGGCGGCGATCTACATCCGAGTAGAGCAGTCCCAGGGTACCTTTTGCAACCTTCTGACCGCTAAAACCCGCGTAGCACCCGTGAAGACGGTTTCCCTACCCCGACTCGAGCTGTGCGGGGCCCTCCTTCTGGCAGAACTCTCCTCTGCCATCCTTCCACAGATGCCGTTCGACACCAGCCAAGTATCGTTTTGGACCGACTCCACCATTGTGTTGGCCTGGCTGAACAGGCCGGCGTGCGAGTGGATCACGTTTGTGGGAAATCGCGTCGCCAAAATAGCGCGGTGCAGCTCCAACGTACGTTGGAGCCATGTCCGATCCGAGTACAATCCGGCAGACCTGGCCAGCCGAGGTCTAGGACCCAAGGACCTCAGCACAAACGAAATGTGGTGGCACGGCCCTGCCTGGTTGCGATGCCCTCCATCCGAGTGGCCTTGTCCTCTGGCCATATCCCCTGAGACGGACCTGGAGAGACGAACCATCAAGGTGCACCACGCCAGCAGCAGCACCACTGACATCCTCAGCCGTTTCTCCGATCTCGGCCGCGCTCTACGCGTGCTTGCCTACGTAAGGCGATTCACTCGACGATGCAGAAGGGAGTCGATCCATCACGATAAGAATCCCAGCAGGGATGAGATAGCTGCCGCACTGCAAGTCGTCACCATCATGACGCAAAAAATCCACTACGCCAACGCGCATCAGTGCCTCGCTACGAAGCGGCCTCTCCTGGCCTCGAGTTCCCTACGGACTCTCAATCCGTTCGTTGACCGGAACGGCGTCATCCGAGCATGTGGCCGAGTCCAAGCCTCGGCTTCGATGTCGTACAACGAGCGGCATCCGATCATACTGCCACCGGCATGCACTTTGGTTCGCTTGCTGGTCCGGTTCACTCATCACATAGCCCTCCATAGTGGGAACCAGGTGGTCGTTCGCCTTCTCTGCGCTACGTACTGGATCCCTCGACTACGTCACGTAGTAAGGGCAGTGATCCACTCTTGCAAGGTTTGCGTCATCCAACGCAAACGACTCCAGACCCAACTAATGGGCGACCTTCCTTCCACACGTGTAACCTTTTCCCGACCGTTCACGTACACCGGAGTCGATTTCGCCGGGCCTTTCGACGTCAAGAGTTTCACCGGACGCGCTTGCCGATTAACCAAGGGTTATGTGTTCGTGTGCTTCACCACCAAGGCGATCCACTTGGAAGCCACCTCCGACCTGTCCACCGACACTTTCCTCGCTGCGTTTGCTCGTTTTGTCGCGAGGCGAGGATGCCCCCATGAAGTCCACTCCGACAATGGCAGGAACTTTGTAGGTGCTTCCAGAGCTTTGGCCCAGGACCTTCTGGAGACAGTCAAGGCTCGGACATCTGAGGTGTACAGCCAGCAGGGCCTAGCGTGGCGATTCATCCCTCCGGGAGCGCCACATATGGGTGGCCTGTGGGAGGCAGGCGTCAAGAGTTTCAAGACTCTGTTCCAAAGGTCTATGTGCACCTATAAATACACATTGGAAGAGTTCTCGACCTTCCTCTCCAAGATTAAGGCCTGCCTCAACTCGCGCCCCATCTCCCCTATGTCTGAGGATCCGACGGACCCACTGGCTCTCAGTCCGGGTCACTTCCTAGTCGGTGGCCCGTTACTGTCCGTGGCGGAGCCAGAAATCAGGGAGAGTGCCTCCTCTATCCTCAACCGCTGGCAGCATCTCAAGGCTCTGAACCAACAGTTTTGCTCACGCTGGAAGACAGAGTACCTTCGAGAGCTGCATAAGCGGAACAAGTGGCAGCATCCAACGAGAGACCTCGAAATTGGAGACCTCGTCGTTATCAAAGAGGATAACGTACCATCGCAAGAATGGCGGCTGGGTCGGGTGCAGAAAACCTATCCCGGCGCCGATGACAAGGTCCGCGTGATAGACCTCCTCACAGCCCGCGGCCTTATCAAAAGGTCAATCGCGAAGGTGGTCCTACTGCCCATGGACTCCGCGATCCACTCCACCTAAGCCAGTGTGTACGCTGGCCCTTAAGAAGCTGTCTTCCGTCCCTTAGGTCCTTAGTTCCTTACGGCTTGTCATTACAATTACAGATACAACTCCAGTAATCTATTTCACCATTTCCGCAGCCCAACAACCACTATGGCACCCCGTCAGTCTCGACGCTCTCGCAGTCAGGAGCAAGCCGAAGAAGGCAGACGTACCCGAGGTACCACGTCCTACCGCTGCCGAGTCTGCCGAGGCGTCCATCCTCTGCGGAAGTGCGGGCGGTTCCTGCGGCTAAGCGTTGAAAAGCGTTTGCGGGCGGCGCTCATCAACAAATACTGCGCCAACTGCCTGGCCCACGAGCACTCTGGGCGCGATTGTCGCAGCGGGGACCGCTGCAAACACTGCCGTGGAAACCACCACACCCTGCTCCATACGCCGAACTCGGACCGGCGTCGCCCCGCTCCAGCCGCGCCGTCCGCACGAGCACCAGCTCCATCAACGCCGTCCGTACGGGCACCAGCTCCATCAACGCCGTCCGAACGAGCTCCACCTCCGACAACGTCGTCCGCCTGCTCCACCCGACCTCCAACTCTGGCCACACTGCTGCAGCACCGCAACCCGCCGGTCCTCCCGACGGCCACCGTCAAAATCGACAATGGTGTCACGGTCTACGAGACCAGGGCGCTGATCGACCCCTGCCGGCCCGTGTCGTTAATCAACGCGTCGCTGGCCAGAGCGTTCAAGCTCCAGACGGTGACAATCGGAAAGGAAGAAGCCTGCACCGCAGTGATCCGGTCGCCCATTAACACTGACTTCAAGTTGGAGGTCGTGCTCCAAGTGGACCCCAAGCTGCACCTGCGCACTCCTGCGGCAGCCATCGACCCAGGACTCCGAAATCGAGTCAGGCACCTCACCCTGGCGGACGACCGGTTCGACCATCCTGCCATCGTTGCGCTCATCCTGGGAGCTGACGTCTACGGGGACGTCGTCCGCGAAGGGATGCTCGCGAGCACAGAAGGACTCCCCGTGGCGCAGCACACCGTATTCGGATGGACCTTATCAGGCGCCTACCGGACCTGAAGAGGGACCCCCCTTGTATCGCGCCAATTTGGTTGCATGATCCCGCCAAGGGGGCGGGATGTTTAGGCCTAGAAGTAGGCAGCGATCCGGGGCGACAAACCCAACACTCCGTGGCAACATGTTGGGCAACATATTGCTGGAGTAAATATAGGTTTAAGTAAATTACTGTAAAAACGAAAATGGGAATTGAAAATATAGTGCGAAATAGACAAGACGCGGACACGTTTTTTCTTCTGACGAAATAATTCACCCCAGGAAACCAACCCCCTCCAGAACATAGTCAATGCATTACCTACTTTTATTAGCTCTTAAAATATCGATATCTTCCCATGAATTATATTAATAAATTAACATCAACTAACTTCTTCTTCTTGAGGGCACCTCAATGTTTTGGGTAGGCTCTATTGAGTTCTACAGGTAGGATGGGTATACATAGAAGGAGAACCCGAACACACCGGTTCTCCAACAGAATGGGGTATATCGTGTCTCAGTCCGTTCCCGTATTGTCTGGTCTTTGCTATTTCTCTGTCCACGATTTTATTATTGTAACGCAGGTGTCGAGGCCGCACTAAAACCACGCCAATCTCTCTGAGCTAGGCCGTCCAACCAGTAGACAGAGGGTGCAGGCCGAAACGACTCCGACCGTGTCAGTTACACCCTTTACAACGGATTCACGCAAAGGATTGAAGCGTTCGTACTGCCTCAAATAATAGTTGATCAACCAGGTCAGGCACACGATTCAGTGAAGTAAGTTCCCACTGGCAGATTCAAGCTTCTATAAGCCAGAAAAAATTGACATGCTCATCGGGCAGGACATAATTATTCCCTGCTGCTTCCAAATCAACATCGCCTAAAGATAGATGGCCCGTTGATGCAGAATACAAAACTCAGATGGATTGTGGCAGGAAAAGTAAAATCTGCGTACAGTTCTTTACCCATTTGTGTAACAGGAATAAACGAACTCATGGAAAAATTCTGATTGGCTCATAGTAAAACTACCGTTTTCTAAACACTCTTTAGCCCTGGGGGGTCTTTGGAAATGACATGAAAATAGTCCTAGCATCACACGTTCCGGAGAGGCATTACTTCAAACCACATCACTGTGTGCTTAAACCCGAGAGCACTACAACAAAGCTGCGAGTAGTTTTCGATGCATAATGTAAATCATCATGTGAAAAAATCATCTAAATGACATTCTGCATGCTGGACCCACAGTTCAGAGTAAGCTTCTGTCCATATTATTACGGTTTCGGACTCATAAGTACGAATTCACAGCGGACACAGAGAAAATGTATCGACAAGTGTGGATAAATCCGAAGGATCAATTCCATCAGATGATAGTATGGAGAAACAATCCATCTGAGGACATCAAATACTATCGCCTGATAACTGTCACGTATGGAAGAACAGCTGCTCCATTCCAGGTAACCAAATGTCTGGATCACATGGCAAACCGAAACAAGGACAGACTACCAGTAGGATCTTCAATCCAAAATAAGGATTCTTCGTCGACGACTGTCTTACTGGAGCAAACACGATTCCAGAAGCAATTCAAGTTCAACAAGAACTTATCAAGATATTGTCACCTTACGAATTTAAACTACGCAAATGGTGCTCCAACAATAAACCACTTCATCAAGGAATCCCCAAATAGGACATTTTTAATGACGTAAAACTAGGAGAGACGCTAAATTACAGCGGCCTAAAAACTCTAGGTTTCATTCGGATGCCCAGGAAGGATCAACTGTGTGGACGAGCCCAAAAGAGCCAAGCCACACATATTACCAAACGAGTAGTATTCTCCGAGCTGGCCCAAATTTTTGACCCACTAAGACTTTTCGCACCGGTGGTAGTCAAAGCAAAGATAATTATGTTATAAAAACAATCAAGTGTCCGTACGACTGCTCTGTTCCAAATCACAAAGCAATAAAAGGATCAACTAGACAAAATGCGGGATCATTTGCCACCAGATAAAATGCTGCCTGTTACAACAAACAATGTCATTCACTTATACAGAATCACGCGGTCCAAAGGAACATCGACTGAAACTCACGTCGTCTTCAAGGTATTACTACCTTTGGTTTCAACCGTTCAGCTTGAAACCTTCAGTATTCTCCTAATTCCCACCAGGGACTCAACAAGTTGGAGCTTGTTTGATCTCAAGACAACAATAATAACGGTAAACACACATCGAGATCAGTTAAGGAGAATTTTCGACTCTGCTTCAAACTGTCCAACGAGGAACTCATCTGTTTTGATTATCAAACGGTATTTAACATTGATAACAGCTGCGAATTTCAGCTGCATTCAAAACAGCAACATTATATCAAGTTTTTCATTCAAAGACTAACATGGTATGGTCAAGACAAACAAATGGATTTTTGCCACACATTCGACAATGAGACTTCAAGCAGTCTGCGACGGATCTCCATCAACCATCCAGTTGGAAGAAACTGGCTTACTCTCGCTATCACCTGGATGTACTGCTCGCAACACAGAAATAAGCATCAACGCCTGGGAGAATGTTCAGTCGGCGAATTATGTATAAGAAATATTATGTAAATTATGTAATATACAAATTTATCAAAACCAATAAAGTTTACCCATATAAAAGAAAATATCACGACTCAGCAATATAGCTTAGTCAACGACAAACTGCCTCGGCAGCGAGTTCTTCTGACAATGCGATCGATCTTCAGAAGCCAATAACACTGTGCAATTGCTGACCATCACAATGGCCCAATTTACACCACACAATTCATATTAAATCGACATTAATTATTTTACTATTTTACCATAAAATCAGCGTTTTAAAAAACTTTTTCTTACCTATAAATAGAGTTAAGTTTATTGAATAAAATCAGTATCAGAAACAGTACCACAACTGCCTGTCACTCATCTTCTATTGAAAACCAACAGAGGCTGTCGGCTTGTCTTCAGACCCTCATTTTGCACACCAAAGGATACCTTCTCTATCGCAATCATCAGAGGCTGTGACCGACACTGCGGTGTGGCGTGTGAGAGTGAGTGAGAGAGAACGATGATCTTCGAAATGGTTTTCTTCATTGTGGCTATATTAATGATCTCATCTGATCCAGATTCAACACCGTGCTAGAAATAGTTTTCTTGTACTATCAAAATTGTGTATGCTACAAATTTTCGTTCTTTGCGTGGGCGGAAAGGAGCTGGGCAAAAATTATGAAAAAAATGAAATACTGTTGTAGTAGTGTGATATCAAAATTGGGTTGCTCTAGTTATAATATTCTTTGAGATCTAGGCGCTAATGAAGACGGACAGACAGACATGGCTATATCTCGGCTATTGATTCTGATCAAGAATATATATATACTTTATGGGGTCGGAAACGCTTCCTTCTACGCGTTACACACATCCAAATCATCACTACAAATCTAATATACCCCTTTACTCTTCGAGTACCGGGTATAATTACCAAAAAAATTGCAAGAAGTGAGACAGTTTAGTTGCTTACAACTAGTAAATGAGTCTCCCTGTCGCAAAAGGGTCACTTCGCGTGATCTGCAAGCACCAACTGTCACTTGCCCAACCGATGCTGATAAGCTGACTCGGATCACTTAAAAAGTTCAGCAGTTGATTTCGTTAGCTACTCCAAAGGCAACGACAGCTGTTGGTGCATGCAGCATGCAGCCAGAATCGTCTGCAGCGTCCTTGTCTGTAATGTCCGCAAAGTCTTTAGCTGACCCATCAATTCCGACATGTCGCTTGGGTGGGATCTCCACAAATCTTGGCACCACAGGCCTATCACCTTTGATGGCAATACCCGATGGTCCGGGAGGTATATTCGCTGGAGGGGTCGAAACCCACCCAGCCGGAACTGGAATTCCTGTGTGTTAAACTGATTCTTCCCGCTTTCTCAGTTTTCATAACTTGCTCGTATATTCCACCTTCTTCGGATATCGCAATTTATGAGCAGCACCTGTCCGCCTTACCCGCTGTTTGTACCTCGCTATCAGACAAAGATCATATGACAGTTCTTGGTGACTTCAACTTGCCAGGAACTGTTTGGTCTTCGGTAAACGAGTCTAATAGCCCAAGGCCTATGCCAAGACATGACTTTATCGACGGCTTGTTTGACTTTTTTCTGTTTCAAGTTAACCATGTAAAAAACTTCTGGGGTCGACTGCTTGATCATTGGTCCTTCGAGTAGGATATTCACTAAATCAGGAGAAGCTTACGCCAGCAAAGCTTAAGCGGATCGCTCCACTAGAGGTTCGTTATATACATATGTGCATACGTCTGTACATACCTATACACAAGCAACACTATGGTGCACTTTTCGCGCCTTCCTTTTCGGCTGCTGCATATTAGCGGCTATTCTGTCCGTTCTCCGATCTTCTGCTTCTCCTACCTACATAAGTACATGCACCCAAGTGTCGCTTCATGTATTCCATCGCCTGTGCACCCACTTCCGCTACTTAACGATATTTATCAATTCAATGCACAACTACACGTATCTACATCCCAATATATACAACTGCATATTCTTGCAATATATCTCTCTAAATATACACATATTTTTTCATATATATAATTCAGCTACATACTTTTGCGTCTATATATACGCACGTACCCGCACCTACATCCATCTATACACACTTGCACATTCTTGCACATATGTATCTAGCCAAATATACACATCATCTACATAATTAACATAAACGTTTTCGTGTAATCTCTGGCGTTATCATATTGTCGGTCGAATATCGCCAAAGGGCTGTTCGTTAACCCAAGCCGCAGTATATAAAGCCTATATCCAACCCTATATACATACTATGTACAAGCAGAAGAAGCGGTGCATTCTATTTCGACTCTCCACCGTGGCGCGCGTTGTTTTCATTGGGAAAGTACGTTATCGTTGTCGCTCTTGCACATACCCTCCCTACATTTAGCGGGTATATTGATTTTGGGTGTCACTTGCCACTGACTTCTAATATTAGCGCCTGATCGCCATAATATACCCAACCGCCTCCGAAATGCTAATAAATCCACTTACGCCGAGTGCGGTAAATTTCAAGAGTTTTTTTGTATTCAGTTCTCCATGACCATCCGCCCGACACTTCCACATCCGTTTCTTTTTCCTCAGCGTGTGAGGTCTGAACATGCCCACTGGTGACGAGGACAGCAAGAAATGTTTGCCATTGGCCGCTCCAGGTACAAGACACCACGCCGTTCTTCCGCCCCAGACATACATACCTACCTCGGGGACTAGACCAGTTAAGTCCCCAGGTACGCCCAAACCCAGTATGATTTCCGCTGCAAAGCGAAAATCGGTCCTGTTTCCTTCGCCGGTCACGTTAAAGGTGCTCGCGCTTCCTTAAAACAGTCCCATCAGCTCTCGACGCACCCTTACAATGGCCCCATCTGCCGTCATCTCTGCATTGGCGAAATTGGTAGCAGCCATAGGCAGGCTGACCGTTTTGGAGGCCCGATTTACTACTTCCGGTACCAGCACATCATCCCCCGCTATCTCTAAGGTCCGCAGAGACCAATTACAGAGCATGTGGGCAAAGGTGGACGCTAAGTTCGAGGACTGTTCCATAGCGATGGTTGACGAGGATCCTTACACACAAATGAAATCCAATCCATGTATAGCAAGTGCTCTGACGTCCATGAACAGTGCATAGCTGATCTCGAGGCCCCAATTGCCAGCCCAGCACTCCGTCCTTCCGCACAGCATGACCCACATGGCGACATTTGACTGCCCCCTTGCGACATAGAACTTTTCGTGGGGGATCACGTCCGGTGGCCGACATTCCGGGATCTCTTTACGGCAATCGACATACAAAATTTTAGGTTGTCCCCAGTGGAGAACTTTACCTAACCGCTAAGACCAATGGTGATCCACGCGCCATTGTCGATAACTCTCCGCCTACCAACGACGGCTTCGAGGCATGGAATGCTCTCCAACCGGCTCCTGGTGACCCACCAAATCAATATTATCCTCTCGCTGTCCCCAGTTGTTTCCGAGTCGAGCGAGCTCTGAAGGAGCTTCCAGGGGCGATCCATGGGGTGCGCAGCTAGCACGCATTCCAAAATCTCTACAGAGAACTGGGATAGCTAGCTGGTGACAATTTGGCGACCCTCTTCCGCCACCTTCTAGAAATAATCCGTTCCGGTCCCAAGGGAGTCCTGTTCCTAGGAGGGTTCATTCGTTCGAGACAGTGAATCCGCAGAGAAGGAAATAATCTCTGCTCCGAAGAGAATCATCCAATCCGTATGGGACCTCACTTCCTCCACTTCACCGTCGATGCTCGTTCCAGCTATATTAGACAGAAACAGCTCTGTCTCAACAGCTTCGCAGGAGAACATAGAATTCGCGAATGCCAAAGTTCCCACAACTGTATCACTTGTGCGGAACGACACCACATGCTGTCCAGGGTACTCCAGTTTCCAGTAAACCCTCTTCCACATCCGCACCAAATCCAAGTTCCTCCGAAACGCAATCCAGCGTTCAAAACTTCTTCGCCTCCGGCAACCGGGCCGTTCTTCTCGGCATGGCAATCATTAACATTTGTCACCTCGGCACAAATGTTCGCGCTCGCGCTATAATTGGACCGGGCTCGACGACTCCGCATACGTTCTTCCGGAACTGGCAGGTAAACCGATCCCGCAGGATTCGTTGGGAGACTTGCCAAATCGGCCATGGGCTGATCCCAAGTTTGAAAATCTTCATAGGTAGACGTCCTGGTGAGAGCCGACCTCCTTCCATCCATCCTCCATCCTTGCCCAACACACAGACCGACATCTATGGATCCGTCCTCGGACAGGAGACCATTTTCCGGTGGGTACTTACAGGCCCAGTATCCAGTACGACACTAGGCAATATCTCGTTCTTCTCCACGCAAGTGAGCGCCAAACTTGAAGCTCCCTTAGAGGAACTCCTCAGAAGGTTTTGAGAGGTGGAGAACTTCCCTATAAACATAGTAGGCGAGTCCGATTCATACTGAGAGAGCATGTTTTGACTTCGATAGCAAACGATGGTAAAAGACATATACAACAACAAAATTTTTTTCACAGCACTTTTAGATATTTATTGTAAAAAAACAGACGAGGTAACACTACTCGACAATATTCAACTTTTTTTTTCGCTGTCGCCCAAAATGACTTTTTTATAGATGTTGAGGGCAGCCGCAAACTCTTCGCATCCACTGTGGAGGGCTCTCCGCGCCCGACTCGATCTCGCGCGCTCGTGCACACGGCACGCAGGAACGCCACCCGGAGCTTGGGCGGCCACTAGCTTGAGCGGGAGTAGTTAGTTACGCTCCCACCCCCGTTACGAACGTTCGCTGCTAATTTCGACATACCCACATATATACAAATACAAATACATACATCCATTACATACTCTACTTATCTTACCAAGAATAAAGTGAAGTGAACGAAGTGAAACACCTAGACGTGCTGGTTTCTT
Organism: Drosophila affinis; assembly: GCA_037356375.1. Classification (NCBI taxonomy): domain Eukaryota; kingdom Metazoa; phylum Arthropoda; class Insecta; order Diptera; family Drosophilidae; genus Drosophila; species Drosophila affinis. The sequence goes on from CM074800.1 coordinate 24,326,105, forward strand.
TTCAACGGCTGTGCTACCTGCCGGATCCGCCCCCTACAAACATTGGTCCTTCGAGCCGGATCTTCCCCAACACGGAGAAGCGCACCCTAGCAAGCATAGGCGGATCGCTATATTAAGATAAGTACGATCTTGGTTTTTTCCGTCCAGTGCCCAGCGGCTATTCTGTCCGTTCTCCGATCTTCCGCTCCTCCTAACTACGTACATCAGTACACCCACTCACCAGAGTTAACGGCATATTCTTGTCCGCATTCGTCCATATCCGCATACATATTTACCTATACATTGACTGCATATTCTTGCGTCTGCATATATATAGGTCTATGTACTAATCCGCACTTAAGCGCACCTACATCCATTTATATTTAACTGCATATTCTTGCTCGCATATCCGTATACACATATACATCTATTTAACGGCATATTCTTGTCCGCATTCGTCCATATCCGCATACATATTTACCTATATATTGACTGCATATTCTTGCATCTGCATATATATAGGTCTATGTACTAATCCGCACTTAAGCGCACCTACATTCATTTATATTTATCTGCATATTCTTGCTCGCATATCCGTCTACCTATATACATACATCTACTGCATATTCTTGCCCGCCTTTATCCATACCCGCGAACATAGATACATATATATTAGCCGCATATTCTTGCGCCTATATAAGTACACTCCTCCCGCACCGACATCCATACATACAAGCAGCAATAGCGGTGCTTTCTTTCGTTTCGTTTTGTCGCGTTCGCGTCTCCACCGTTGCGCGCGTTGTTATTTTTGTTGGGAGAGCGGGTTATTGGCGCCGCTCTTGCGCATAACGGAGCGCCAAAGTGACGCGCTACCCTGTATTCTGAGGGTGTATCGATTTCGGTGGTGACTTGTCCAGCGACGCGCTACCCTACTTTTGGCGGGTATATTGTTTTTGGTCGTCACTTGCCACCGACTCCCAATATTAGTGCCTGTTCGCCATAGTATACCCAAGCGCCTCCGACTTGCCAACAAATTAATACCAAAGGGTTGTTGGGTCTTTTTTTCCGTGTCCATCCGCCCAGCGCTTCCGCTTCCGTTTCTTGGTCCTCAGCGGGTGAGGTCAGAACATGCCCACTGGCGACGAGGACAGCAAGAAACTTTTGCCATTGCCCGCTACCGGTAGTAGGACACCAAGAAGTGGTTCGGCCCCTGGAACACCTACCTCGGTGACTAAACCGATAAGGTTACCCGGTACGTCTAAACCAATTACGAGTTCCGCGGCAAAGACCAAATCGGTCCTGTTCCCTTCGCCAGTCACGTTAAAGGTGCTAGCTCTTCCACCTACCAGTCCCATCAGCTCTCGACGCACTTCTCCAATGGCCCAAACAGCCTTCCTCTCCGCGCGTGCGAAATTGGTAGCAGCCATCGGGACGCTGACCAGTTTGAAGGACCGGTTCACCGCTTCCGGTACCAGCACGCCATCCCCCGCTATCGCTCAGGTCCGTAGAGACCGTTTACAGAGCATGTGGGCAAAGGTGGATGCGGAGTTCGAGGCTTGTTTCATAGCGTCGGTGGACGAGGATCCTGACACCCAACTCGAAATCCAAGCCATGTACGACACGTATTACGACGACTATGAACGGTGCCTAGACGATCTTACGGCCCAATCGGCCAGCCCAGTAGTCCGTCCTTCTTCCCAGCCGGACTCCAACGGCGGCTGTCGACTGCCACCCTGTGACATCGAAGTGTTCACGGGGGATTACGTTCGCTGGCCCACTTTTCGGGACCTCTTCACAGCCATTTACATCCATAATCCGAGGCTCTTACCCGTAGAAAAGCTGTACCACTTAACCACGAAGACCAGTGGCGATCCAAAAGCCATCGTGGAAAAATCCCCGTTGACCAACGATGGCTTCGAGGCGGCATGGAATTCCCTACGTGACCGGTATGAGAACAACCGGCTCCTGGTGACCAACCAGATCAATATTCTCCTCTCGCTGTCCCCAGTTGTTTCCGAGTCGAGTCGTGCTCTGAAGGAGCTCCAAGGGACGATCCACGGGGTGCTAACCGCACAGGCGCATTCCAAGGTCTCCACCGAAAACTGGGACAGTTTGTTGGTGACGATTTGCGCCTCCAAATTGCCCAAGTTGAGCCGGGCCTCGTGGGAAGACTCCGTCACCACAAAGAAGGAGATGCCCCCATGGAAGGAGATGGACTCCTTCTTGAGTCAGAGGTATCTGACCTTGGAGGCCATCGAGGGCAACCCTTCCCATGCACCCAGTTCGAAAAGCGAACCGAACCCGCCACCCTCTAGAACTAATCCGTTCCGGTCCCAAGGGAGTCCTGTTCCTAGGAGGGTTCACTCGTTCGAGACAACAGTGAACCCGAAGAGGAGGACGTGTGATCTCTGTGCGAAAGAGAATCATCCAATCCGTATGTGTCCTCACTTCCTCCATATGACCATTGACGCTCGTTCCAACTATATTCGCCAAAAACAGCTCTGTCTAAACTGCTTCGCAGGAGGACATAGAATTCGGGAATGCCAGAGCGCGCACAACTGCATTACTTGTGGAGAACGACACCACACGTTGCTGCACCGGGGCACTTCAGTGCCCAGCGAACCATCTTCCACATCCGCACCAAATCCTAGTTCGTCTGAAACGCACTTCAGCGTGCAAAACTTCTATGCGTCCGGCAACCGGGCCGTCCTTCTGGGCACGGCCATCATAAACGTTTGTCACCTCGGCACAACAATCGGTTCGACCATCCTGCCATCGTTGCGCTCATCCTGGGAGCTGACGTCTACGGGGACGTCGTCCGCGAAGGGATGCTCGCGAGCACAGAAGGACTCCCCGTGGCGCAGCACACCGTATTCGGATGGACCTTATCAGGCGCCTACCGGACCTGAAGAGGGACCCCCCTTGTATCGCGCCAATTTGGTTGCATGATCCCGCCAAGGGGGCGGGATGTTTAGGCCTAGAAGTAGGCAGCGATCCGGGGCGACAAACCCACCACTCCGTGGCAACATGTTGGGCAACATATTGCTGGAGTAAATATAGGTTTAAGTAAATTACTGTAAAAACGAAAATGGGAATTGAAAATATAGTGCGAAATAGACAAGACGCGGACACGTTTTTTCTTCTGACGAAATAATTCACCCCAGGAAACCAACCCCCTCCAGAACATAGTCAATGCATTACCTACTTTTATTAGCTCTTAAAATATCGATATCTTCCCATGAATTATATTAATAGATTAACATCAACTAACTTCTTCTTCTTGAGGGCACCTCAAGTACTTCGCGCCGCAGCAATGTTTTGGGTAGGCTCTATTGAGTTCTACAGGTAGGATGGGTATACATAGAAGGAGAACCCGAACACACCGGTTCTCCAACAGAATGGGGTATATCGTGTCTCAGTCCGTTCCCGTATTGTCTGGTCTTTGCTATTTCTCTGTCCACGATTTTATTATTGTAACGCAGGTGTCGAGGCCGCACTAAAACCACGCCAATCTCTCTGAGCTAGGCCGTCCAACCAGTAGACAGAGGGTGCAGGCCGAAACGACTCCGACCGTGTCAGTTACACCCTTTACAACGGATTCACGCAAAGGATTGAAGCGTTCGTACTGCCTCAAATAATAGCTGATCAACCAGGTCAGGCACACGATTCAGTGAAGTAAGTTCCCACTGGCAGATTCAAGCTTCTATAAGCCAGAAAAAATTGACATGCTCATCGGGCAGGACATAATTATTCCCTGCTGCTTCCAAATCAACATCGCCTAAAGATAGATGGCCCGTTGATGCAGAATACAAAACTCAGATGGATTGTGGCAGGAAAAGTAAAATCTGCGTACAGTTCTTTACCCATTTGTGTAACAGGAATAAACGAACTCATGGAAAAATTTCTGATTGGCTCATAGTAAAACTACCGTTTTCTAAACACTCTTTAGCCCTGGGGGGTCTTTGGAAATGACATGAAAATAGTCCTAGCATCACACGTTCCGGAGAGGCATTACTTCAAACCACATCACTGTGTGCTTAAACCCGAGAGCACTACAACAAAGCTGCGAGTAGTTTTCGATGCATAATGTAAATCATCATGTGAAAAAATCATCTAAATGACATTCTGCATGCTGGACCCACAGTTCAGAGTAAGCTTCTGTCCATATTATTACGGTTTCGGACTCATAAGTACGAATTCACAGCGGACACAGAGAAAATGTATCGACAAGTGTGGATAAATCCGAAGGATCAATTCCATCAGATGATAGTATGGAGAAACAATCCATCTGAGGACATCAAATACTATCGCCTGATAACTGTCACGTATGGAAGAACAGCTGCTCCATTCCAGGTAACCAAATGTCTGGATCACATGGCAAACCGAAACAAGGACAGACTACCAGTAGGATCTTCAATCCAAAATAAGGATTCTTCGTCGACGACTGTCTTACTGGAGCAAACACGATTCCAGAAGCAATTCAAGTTCAACAAGAACTTATCAAGATATTGTCACCTTACGAATTTAAACTACGCAAATGGTGCTCCAACAATAAACCACTTCATCAAGGAATCCCCAAATAGGACATTTTTAATGACGTAAAACTAGGAGAGACGCTAAATTACAGCGGCCTAAAAACTCTAGGTTTCATTCGGATGCCCAGGAAGGATCAACTGTGTGGACGAGCCCAAAAGAGCCAAGCCACACATATTACCAAACGAGTAGTATTCTCCGAGCTGGCCCAAATTTTTGACCCACTAAGACTTTTCGCACCGGTGGTAGTCAAAGCAAAGATAATTATGCAGCAGCTTTGGGGGCTAAAACTAGATTGGGATGACGAATTGTCATCACAGTGTTAAAACTCATGGAAAGACTACCGGGAAGATCTACATGCATTAAACGAAATTCAAACTCCCGGATACATTTATGATGGAAAAGTTTCAGTTACGCAAGAACTACACACTTTTGTAGATGCTTCAGGACGAGTCTATGGCGCAGCAATATAGGCACGTGCCACATATAAAAACAATCAAGTGTCCGTACGACTGCTCTGTTCCAAATCACAAAGCAATAAAAGGATCAACTAGACAAAATGCGGGATCATTTGCCACCAGATAAAATGCTGCCTGTTACAACAAACAATGTCATTCACTTATACAGAATCACGCGGTCCAAAGGAACATCGACTGAAACTCACGTCGTCTTCAAGGTATTACTACCTTTGGTTTCAACCGTTCAGCTTGAAACCTTCAGTATTCTCCTAATTCCCACCAGGGACTCAACAAGTTGGAGCTTGTTTGATCTCAAGACAACAATAATAACGGTAAACACACATCGAGATCAGTTAAGGAGAATTTTCGACTCTGCTTCAAACTGTCCAACGAGGAACTCATCTGTTTTGATTATCAAACGGTATTTAACATTGATAACCGCTGCGAATTTCAGCTGCATTCAAAACAGCAACATTATATCAAGTTTTTCATTCAAAGACTAACATGGTATGGTCAAGACAAACAAATGGATTTTTGCCACACATTCGACAATGAGACTTCAAGCAGTCTGCGACGGATCTCCATCAACCATCCAGTTGGAAGAAACTGGCTTACTCTCACTATCACCTGGATGTACTGCTCGCAACACAGAAATAAGCATCAACGCCTGGGAGAATGTTCAGTCGGCGAATTATGTATAAGAAATATTATGTAAATTATGTAATATACAAATTTATCAAAACCAATAAAGTTTACCCATATAAAAGAAAATATCACGACTCAGCAATATAGCTTAGTCAACGACAAACTGCCTCGGCAGCGAGTTCTTCTGACAATGCGATCGATCTTCAGAAGCCAATAACACTGTGCAATTGCTGACCATCACAATGGCCCAATTTACACCACACAATTTATATTAAATCGACATTAATTATTTTACTATTTTACCATAAAATCAGCGTTTTAAAAAACTTTTTCTTACCTATAAATAGAGTTAAGTTTATTGAATAAAATCAGTATCAGAAACAGTACCACAACTGCCTGCCACTCATCTTCTATTGAAAACCAACAGAGGCTGTCGGCTTGTCTTGAGACCCTCATTTTGCACACCAAAGGATACCTTCTCTATCGCAATCATCAGAGGCTGTGACCGACACTGCGGTGTGGCGTGTGAGAGTGAGTGAGAGAGAACGATGATCTTCGAAATGGTTTTCTTCATTGTGGCTATATTAATGATCTCATCTGATCCAGATTCAACACCGTGCTAGAAATAGTTTTCTTGTACTATCAAAATTGTGTATGCTACAAATTTTCGTTCTTTGCGTGGGCGGAAAGGAGCTGGGCAAAAATTATGAAAAAAATGAAATACTGTTGTAGTAGTGTGATATCAAAATTGGGTTGCTCTAGTTATAATATTCTTTGAGATCTAGGCGCTAATGAAGACGGACAGACAGACATGGCTATATCTCGGCTATTGATTCTGATCAAGAATATATATATACTTTATGGGGTCGGAAACGCTTCCTTCTACGCGTTACACACATCCAAATCATCACTACAAATCTAATATACCCCTTTACTCTTCGAGTACCGGGTATAATTACCAAAAAAATTGCAAGAAGTGAGACAGTTTAGTTGCTTACAACTAGTAAATGAGTCTCCCAGTCGCAAAAGGGTCACTTCGCGTGATCTGCAAGCACCAACTGTCACTTGCCCAACCGATGCTGATAAGCTGACTCGGATCACTTAAAAAGTTCAGCAGTTGATTTCGTTAGCTACTCCAAAGGCAACGACAGCTGTTGGTGCATGCAGCATGCAGCCAGAATCGTCTGCAGCGTCCTTGTCTGTAATGTCCGCAAAGTCTTTAGCTGACCCATCAATTCCGACATGTCGCTTGGGTGGGATCTCCACAAATCTTGGCACCACAGGCCTATCACCTTTGATGGCAATACCCGATGGTCCGGGAGGTATATTCGCTGGAGGGGTCGAAACCCACCCAGCCGGAACTGGAATTCCTGTGTGTTAAACTGATTCTTCCCGCTTTCTCAGTTTTCATAACTTGCTCGTATATTCCACCTTCTTCGGATATCGCAATTTATGAGCAGCACCTGTCCGCCTTACCCGCTGTTTGTACCTCGCTATCAGACAAAGATCATATGACAGTTCTTGGTGACTTCAACTTGCCAGGAACTGTTTGGTCTTCGGTAAACGAGTCTAATAGCCCAAGGCCTATGCCAAGACATGACTTTATCGACGGCTTGTTTGACTTTTTTCTGTTTCAAGTTAACCATGTAAAAAACTTCTGGGGTCGACTGCTTGATCATTGGTCCTTCGAGTAGGATATTCACTAAATCAGGAGAAGCTTACGCCAGCAAAGCTTAAGCGGATCGCTCCACTAGAGGTTCGTTATATACATATGTGCATACGTCTGTACATACCTATACACAAGCAACACTATGGTGCACTTTTCGCGCCTTCCTTTTCGGCTGCTGCATATTAGCGGCTATTCTGTCCGTTCTCCGATCTTCTGCTTCTCCTACCTACATAAGTACATGCACCCAAGTGTCGCTTCATGTATTCCATCGCCTGTGCACCCACTTCCGCTACTTAACGATATTTATCAATTCAATGCACAACTACACGTATCTACATCCCAATATATACAACTGCATATTCTTGCAATATATCTCTCTAAATATACACATATTTTTTCATATATATAATTCAGCTACATACTTTTGCGTCTATATATACGCACGTACCCGCACCTACATCCATCTATACACACTTGCACATTCTTGCACATATGTATCTAGCCAAATATACACATCATCTACATAATTAACATAAACGTTTTCGTGTAATCTCTGGCGTTATCATATTGTCGGTCGAATATCGCCAAAGGGCTGTTCGTTAACCCAAGCCGCAGTATATAAAGCCTATATCCAACCCTATATACATACTATGTACAAGCAGAAGAAGCGGTGCATTCTATTTCGACTCTCCACCGTGGCGCGCGTTGTTTTCATTGGGAAAGTACGTTATCGTTGTCGCTCTTGCACATACCCTCCCTACATTTAGCGGGTATATTGATTTTGGGTGTCACTTGCCACTGACTTCTAATATTAGCGCCTGATCGCCATAATATACCCAACCGCCTCCGAAATGCTAATAAATCCACTTACGCCGAGTGCGGTAAATTTCAAGAGTTTTTTTGTATTCAGTTCTCCATGACCATCCGCCCGACACTTCCACATCCGTTTCTTTTTCCTCAGCGTGTGAGGTCTGAACATGCCCACTGGTGACGAGGACAGCAAGAAATGTTTGCCATTGGCCGCTCCAGGTACAAGACACCACGCCGTTCTTCCGCCCCAGACATACATACCTACCTCGGGGACTAGACCAGTTAAGTCCCCAGGTACGCCCAAACCCAGTATGATTTCCGCTGCAAAGCGAAAATCGGTCCTGTTTCCTTCGCCGGTCACGTTAAAGGTGCTCGCGCTTCCTTAAAACAGTCCCATCAGCTCTCGACGCACCCTTACAATGGCCCCATCTGCCGTCATCTCTGCATTGGCGAAATTGGTAGCAGCCATAGGCAGGCTGACCGTTTTGGAGGCCCGATTTACTACTTCCGGTACCAGCACATCATCCCCCGCTATCTCTAAGGTCCGCAGAGACCAATTACAGAGCATGTGGGCAAAGGTGGACGCTAAGTTCGAGGACTGTTCCATAGCGATGGTTGACGAGGATCCTTACACACAAATGAAATCCAATCCATGTATAGCAAGTGCTCTGACGTCCATGAACAGTGCATAGCTGATCTCGAGGCCCCAATTGCCAGCCCAGCACTACGTCCTTCCGCACAGCATGACCCACTTGGCGACATTTGACTGCCCCCTTGCGACATAGAACTTTTCGTGGGGGATCACGTCCGGTGGCCGACATTCCGGGATCTCTTTACGGCAATCGACATACAAAATTTTAGGTTGTCCCCAGTGGAGAACTTTACCTAACCGCTAAGACCAATGGTGATCCACGCGCCATTGTCGATAACTCTCCGCCTACCAACGACGGCTTCGAGGCATGGAATGCTCTCCAACCGGCTCCTGGTGACCCACCAAATCAATATTATCCTCTCGCTGTCCCCAGTTGTTTCCGAGTCGAGCGAGCTCTGAAGGAGCTTCCAGGGGCGATCCATGGGGTGCGCAGCTAGCACGCATTCCAAAATCTCTACAGAGAACTGGGATAGCTAGCTGGTGACAATTTGCGCCTTCAAATTACCAAAGGCGACCCTCTTCCGCCACCTTCTAGAAATAATCCGTTCCGGTCCCAAGGGAGTCCTGTTCCTAGGAGGGTTCATTCGTTCGAGACAGTGAATCCGCAGAGAAGGAAATAATCTCTGCTCCGAAGAGAATCATCCAATCCGTATGGGACCTCACTTCCTCCACTTCACCGTCGATGCTCGTTCCAGCTATATTAGACAGAAACAGCTCTGTCTCAACAGCTTCGCAGGAGAACATAGAATTCGCGAATGCCAAAGTTCCCACAACTGTATCACTTGTGCGGAACGACACCACATGCTGTCCAGGGTACTCCAGTTTCCAGTAAACCCTCTTCCACATCCGCACCAAATCCAAGTTCCTCCGAAACGCAATCCAGCGTTCAAAACTTCTTCGCCTCCGGCAACCGGGCCGTCCTTCTCGGCATGGCAATCATTAACATTTGTCACCTCGGCACAAATGTTCGCGCTCGCGCTATAATTGGACCGGGCTCGACGACTCCGCATACGTTCTTCCGGAACTGGCAGGTAAACCGATCCCGCAGGATTCGTTGGGAGACTTGCCAAATCGGCCATGGGCTGATCCCAAGTTTGAAAATCTTCATAGGTAGACGTCCTGGTGAGAGCCGACCTCCTTCCATCCATTCTCCATCCTTGCCCAACACACAGACCGACATCTATGGATCCGTCCTCGGACAGGAGACCATTTTCCGGTGGGTACTTACAGGCCCAGTATCCAGTACGACACTAGGCAATATCTCGTTCTTCTCCACGCAAGTGAGCGCCAAACTTGAAGCTCCCTTAGAGGAACTCCTCAGAAGGTTTTGAGAGGTGGAGAACTTCCCTATAAACATAGTAGGCGAGTCCGATTCATACTGAGAGAGCATGTTTTGACTTCGATAGCAAACGATGGTAAAAGACATATACAACAACAAAATTTTTTTCACAGCACTTTTAGATATTTATTGTAAAAAAACAGACGAGTGTAACACTACTCGACAATATTCAACTTTTTTTTTCGCTGTCGCCCAAAATGACTTTTTTATAGATGTTGAGGGCAGCCGCAAACTCTTCGCATCCACTGTGGAGGGCTCTCCGCGCCCGACTCGATCTCGCGCGCTCGTGCACACGGCACGCAGGAACGCCACCCGGAGCTTGGGCGGCCACTAGCTTGAGCGGGAGTAGTTAGTTACGCTCCCACCCCCGTTACGAACGTTCGCTGCTAATTTCGACATACCCACATATATACAAATACAAATACATACATCCATTACATACTCTACTTATCTTACCAAGAATAAAGTGAAGTGAACGAAGTGAAACACCTAGACGTGCTGGTTTCTTTTCAACGGCTGTGCTACCTGCCGGATCCGCCCCCTACAAACATTGGTCCTTCGAGCCGGATCTTCCCCAACACGGAGAAGCGCACCCTAGCAAGCATAGGCGGATCGCTATATTAAGATAAGTACGATCTTGGTTTTTTCCGTCCAGTGCCCAGCGGCTATTCTGTCCGTTCTCCGATCTTCCGCTCCTCCTAACTACGTACATCAGTACACCCACTCACCAGAGTTAACGGCATATTCTTGTCCGCATTCGTCCATATCCGCATACATATTTACCTATACATTGACTGCATATTCTTGCGTCTGCATATATATAGGTCTATGTACTAATCCGCACTTAAGCGCACCTACATCCATTTATATTTAACTGCATATTCTTGCTCGCATATCCGTATACACATATACATCTATTTAACGGCATATTCTTGTCCGCATTCGTCCATATCCGCATACATATTTACCTATATATTGACTGCATATTCTTGCATCTGCATATATATAGGTCTATGTACTAATCCGCACTTAAGCGCACCTACATTCATTTATATTTATCTGCATATTCTTGCTCGCATATCCGTCTACCTATATACATACATCTACTGCATATTCTTGCCCGCCTTTATCCATACCCGCGAACATAGATACATATATATTAGCCGCATATTCTTGCGCCTATATAAGTACACTCCTCCCGCACCGACATCCATACATACAAGCAGCAATAGCGGTGCTTTCTTTCGTTTCGTTTTGTCGCGTTCGCGTCTCCACCGTTGCGCGCGTTGTTATTTTTGTTGGGAGAGCGGGTTATTGGCGCCGCTCTTGCGCATAACGGAGCGCCAAAGTGACGCGCTACCCTGTATTCTGAGGGTGTATCGATTTCGGTGGTGACTTGTCCAGCGACGCGCTACCCTACTTTTGGCGGGTATATTGTTTTTGGTCGTCACTTGCCACCGACTCCCAATATTAGTGCCTGTTCGCCATAGTATACCCAAGCGCCTCCGACTTGCCAACAAATTAATACCAAAGGGTTGTTGGGTCTTTTTTTCCGTGTCCATCCGCCCAGCGCTTCCGCTTCCGTTTCTTGGTCCTCAGCGGGTGAGGTCAGAACATGCCCACTGGCGACGAGGACAGCAAGAAACTTTTGCCATTGCCCGCTACCGGTAGTAGGACACCAAGAAGTGGTTCGGCCCCTGGAACACCTACCTCGGTGACTAAACCGATAAGGTTACCCGGTACGTCTAAACCAATTACGAGTTCCGCGGCAAAGACCAAATCGGTCCTGTTCCCTTCGCCAGTCACGTTAAAGGTGCTAGCTCTTCCACCTACCAGTCCCATCAGCTCTCGACGCACTTCTCCAATGGCCCAAACAGCCTTCCTCTCCGCGCGTGCGAAATTGGTAGCAGCCATCGGGACGCTGACCAGTTTGAAGGACCGGTTCACCGCTTCCGGTACCAGCACGCCATCCCCCGCTATCGCTCAGGTCCGTAGAGACCGTTTACAGAGCATGTGGGCAAAGGTGGATGCGGAGTTCGAGGCTTGTTTCATAGCGTCGGTGGACGAGGATCCTGACACCCAACTCGAAATCCAAGCCATGTACGACACGTATTACGACGACTATGAACGGTGCCTAGACGATCTTACGGCCCAATCGGCCAGCCCAGTAGTCCGTCCTTCTTCCCAGCCGGACTCCAACGGCGGCTGTCGACTGCCACCCTGTGACATCGAAGTGTTCACGGGGGATTACGTTCGCTGGCCCACTTTTCGGGACCTCTTCACAGCCATTTACATCCATAATCCGAGGCTCTTACCCGTAGAAAAGCTGTACCACTTAACCACGAAGACCAGTGGCGATCCAAAAGCCATCGTGGAAAAATCCCCGTTGACCAACGATGGCTTCGAGGCGGCATGGAATTCCCTACGTGACCGGTATGAGAACAACCGGCTCCTGGTGACCAACCAGATCAATATTCTCCTCTCGCTGTCCCCAGTTGTTTCCGAGTCGAGTCGTGCTCTGAAGGAGCTCCAAGGGACGATCCACGGGGTGCTAACCGCACAGGCGCATTCCAAGGTCTCCACCGAAAACTGGGACAGTTTGTTGGTGACGATTTGCGCCTCCAAATTGCCCAAGTTGAGCCGGGCCTCGTGGGAAGACTCCGTCACCACAAAGAAGGAGATGCCCCCATGGAAGGAGATGGACTCCTTCTTGAGTCAGAGGTATCTGACCTTGGAGGCCATCGAGGGCAACCCTTCCCATGCACCCAGTTCGAAAAGCGAACCGAACCCGCCACCCTCTAGAACTAATCCGTTCCGGTCCCAAGGGAGTCCTGTTCCTAGGAGGGTTCACTCGTTCGAGACAACAGTGAACCCGAAGAGGAGGACGTGTGATCTCTGTGCGAAAGAGAATCATCCAATCCGTATGTGTCCTCACTTCCTCCATATGACCATTGACGCTCGTTCCAACTATATTCGCCAAAAACAGCTCTGTCTAAACTGCTTCGCAGGAGGACATAGAATTCGGGAATGCCAGAGCGCGCACAACTGCATTACTTGTGGAGAACGACACCACACGTTGCTGCACCGGGGCACTTCAGTGCCCAGCGAACCATCTTCCACATCCGCACCAAATCCTAGTTCGTCTGAAACGCACTTCAGCGTGCAAAACTTCTATGCGTCCGGCAACCGGGCCGTCCTTCTGGGCACGGCCATCATAAACGTTTGTCACCTCGGCACAAATCTTCGCGCCCGTGCTCTAATTGACCCGGGCTCCGAAGCGACGTTCATTACAGAACGACTGTCCTCGATAATGAAGTTGCCTTTCTGCAGAATCCAGGCACAGATATCGGGCCTCAACCAGACAGTGTCCTCTCAGTCCAAGCGGCTCTGTCACTTTCTTATACGCTCCCCGACAAAGCCAAACCTGCAGCTCGACGCCTCCGCCTACGTTCTTCCGGAACTGGCGGGCAACCTTCCGTCCTATCCGATCCCGCAGGATTCGTTGCGAGACTTGCCGGTTCTGCCATGGGCTGATCCGAAGTTTTACGAATGCTCACAGGTAGACGTTCTGATTGGAGCTGACCTCCTTCCATCCATCCTCCAAAGTGGCACACAGACTAACATCTGTGGATCCCTCCTCGGACAAGAGACCATTTTCGGATGGGTCCTTACCGGCCCAGTCTCCAATACGGCACAAGGCCAAATTGCAGCATTCTCCACGCAAGTGAACGCCACACTTGAAGCCCCCTTAGAGGAACTCCTTACAAGGTTTTGGGAGGTGGAGGACATACCTACTAAAATGGTAAGCGAATCCGATTCCTACTGCGAGAGCAATTTCGTGCAATCCACTACGAGAACCGCCTCCGGGAAGTACGTAGTCACTTTACCGAACCGGCCCAGTCTCCAATACGGCACAAGGCCAAATTGCAGAATTCTCCACGCAAGTGAACGCCACACTTGAAGCCCCATTAGAGGAACTCCTTACAAGGTTTTGGGAGGTGGAGGACATACCTACTAAAATGGTAAGCGAATCCGATTCCTACTGCAATTTCCTGCAATCCACTACGAGAACCGCCTCCGGGAAGTACGTAGTCACTTTACCGTTCCGCGACCCGGACCATCCCGGGTCAAGGCTGGGGTACTCCCGATCAATTGCGCTAGCTCAGTTTCTGAGAAACGAAACACGTTTGTTGCGAGACTTGCGGTTGAAAGAGCAGTACGACGCCGTGATCCGGGATTACTTAGCGCTCGATCACATGACCGAGGTTCCCCCGGATCATAGTTCCCCCGATTACTACCTCCCGCACCACGCCGTACTTAAGCCTGAGAGCACGACCACGAAAGTCCGCGTGGTATTCAACGCATCCAGCCCCTCAACTAATGACGTGAGCCTCAATGACCTGCTGCATGCTGGTCCGGTCCTACAATCGGACTTAACCCTGCAGATCCTGAGGTGGCGGTATTTCCGGTTCGTGTTCAATGCCGACATCACCAAAATGTATCGGCAAATCTGGGTTGATCCGAACCACACTCCGTTCCAGCGTATCCTTTTCCGAAACAAGGAGGGAGAAATCCGCGATTACGAGCTCAAGACCGTCACTTTTGGGGTCAACTGTGCTCCCTTCCTTGCCATCCGTGTCTTGCAACAACTTGCGGACGACGTCCAGTCACGGTTCCCTAGAGCGAGTCAGATCATTCGGTCTGCTATGTATGTCGACGACATACTAGCCGGGGCAGATTCCACAAAGGAGGCTCAGTTGGCTATCCGCGAGCTGCAAGCCGCGCTGAGTTCTGCCGGTTTTCCGCTGAGAAAGTGGACTTCCAATCACAAGGCCCTTTTAACTGGGTTGCCGAGTGAACACCTTCTCCATAGCGATTTCCTGGAGATTGAGGCCGAGAGCACGGCCAAGACCCTCGGGATCCGCTGGACGGCGACCTCAGACGAGTTCTTCTTTGTCCCAATCCAATCCTTCCAATCACAAGGCCCTTTTAACTGGGTTGCCGAGTGAACACCTTCTCCATAGCGATTTCCTGGAGATTGAGGCCGAGAGCACGGCCAAGACCCTCGGGATCCGCTGGACGGCGACCTCAGACGAGTTCTTCTTTGTCCCTCCTGAGTTAGCGCGAGAACCACCCTATACCAAGCGGACAGTGCTTTCCCAAATCGCGATGTTGTTTGACCCAGCGGGGTCAATCTTGCCCCGTTTATTGTCCGGTCCAAAATCTTCATGCAGGAGATATGGTTGCAAGAGTTGGGATGGGACGAAAATCTCCCCAACGAGATGTGTCTGCACTGGCAAGGTTTCTTGGACAGCTACTCCGTGCTCAACCAGATCCGAATTCCGAGCTGGATTGGGGCGCAACCATCGGTAACAATCGAGCATCATGGATTCTGCGATGCATCCGAAAAGGCGTATGGTGCCGCCATTTACGTGCGCGTTGAGGTGGGACATCGCGTCGAAGTGCAACTTCTCACCGCTAAGATGCGAGTCGCCCCTGTGAAGACCGTATCGCTCCCCCGATTAGAGCTGTGTGGTGCTGTGCTCCTGTCCGAAATGGTGACGGCTATCCTGCCGAATATGCCTGCGGCACGCACGGTCTGTCAGTATTGGACCGATTCTACCATAGTCCTCGCCTGGCTGAGGAAGCCCGCGTGCCACTGGGCTACCTTCGTAGCCAACCGGGTGACCAAGATAGCGCAAGCTACCGAGGTCAAGGAGTGGTCCCACGTTCCGTCCGAGCAAAACCCCGCGGACTTAGCCAGTAGAGGCGTATCGTTGGAAGATTTGGTTGCTAACCCACTCTGGTGGCAAGGACCAGCGTGGCTGCGACTGCCCCGACCTCAGTGGCCAGCACAATCTGAGGAGTCTCCAGTTATGCCGCTGGAGGTCCGTGCGGTAAAGGTCCATTTTGCGCCGAGCCCATCCGAAGAGTTCCTTGAACGGTTCTCCCAGCTTGACCGGGCTATGCTTCGTAAGACGCTGCCGGAAGTTAGATACCGCGCGAGAAGGCCATCTTACCAGCGGAGACCTCACCGAAGCGGAGCGATCTCTTATCCTAGAGACTCAACGTCGAGAATACCCCGGGGAGTATCACTGCCTCAGTGACAAGCGTCCGTTACCGAGGTCAAGTTCTATCCTCAACTTAAACCCGTTCATAGACCAACACGGACTTATAAGAGCGTGCGGCCGTGTCGCAGTTGCCGAATCTCTGCAATATGACGAACGGCATCCGATTATCCTTCCGTACCGCTGTCGATTGTCTCGCCTTCTCGCTCTATTTACACACCGGATAACGCTCCACGGCGGCAACCGATTGATGGTGCGCCATATTTGATCCAAGTATTGGATTCCCAGGCTTCAAAATTTGATGAAAGGGGTCGTGAACTCCTGCAAGGTATGCACCATCTATACAAAGAGGTTGCAAACCCAAATTATGGGGGACCTTCCAACGGAGCGGACTTCTTTTTTCCGACCGTTCACACATACCGGTATAGACTACGCGGGCCCGTTCGAAATACGGAATTTTACCGGGAGATCGTGTCTCATCACCAAGTGGTATGTGTGCGTGTTTGTGTGCTTTTCCACTAAAGCAATCCATTTGGAGGCCACGTCCGACCTCACAACCGAAAAGTTTCTCCCGGCCTTCGCGCGGTTTGTCGCAAGACGCGGGTGTCCCAAGCGCATCCATTCAGACAATGGGAAAACTTTCGTGGGTGCAGCGACTACCCTTTCTCGTGACTTCCTAAATGCGTTCAAGGAGTCGGTGACGGATGCGTATAGCCATTAACGGGTTTCATGGCGTTTTATCCCTCCAGGAGCTCCACATATGGGAGGTGTGTGGGAGGCCGGAGTGAAGAGTTTCAAAACCCTCTTCTATAAGGCCACGTCCATTCGGAAGTACACGTTTGAAGAGCTGTCCACACTGCTTGCGAAGATAGAAGCATGCCTCAATTCCAGGCCGCTCTCGCCTATGTCCGAAGATCCGACCGAACTGTTAGCCCTCACTCCCGGACACTTTCTTATTGGGGGACCCTTGATGGCTACAGCCGAGCCCGAAATAAAAGGCGACACCATATCAATAATTAATCGATGGCAGCACTTGAAGGCCCTTAACCAGCAGTTCTGCCAGAGGTGGAAAGAGGAATACCTTAAAGAGCTCCATAAACGCACCAAGTGGCAGACGCCTACGCCCAATCTTCAGGTTGGCGATATGGTCGTCGTTAAAGAGGACAACGTGCCATCTAATGAATGGCGGTTTGGGAGAATCCAGTCCGTATATCCCGGCGCCGACGATAAGGTCCGTGTGGTGGACGTCCCTTTCTGCCCGCGGAGTCCTCAAACGACCTGTGGTTAAGGTCGTTCTTCTTCCTATAGAACCCCGTAATTCCGTCCAACAATAACCTTACTGTGGGTTTTTCTATCCTCTCCTAGTTTTCATCCATCTAGGCCCCCCGTTCCTGCGCCGACCGTATCATGGAGAGCCGGCGCGCTCGCGGTTTAAATTCCTACCGGTGCCGAGTCTGCCCAGGAGTGCATCCTCTGCGAACTTGCCATCAGTTCCTCCGCTTGAGTCCGGAAAAGAGACTTCGGGCAGTGCTGATTAATAAGTACTGCGCGAACTGCCTGGCTCATCAGCACTCCGGGAAGGATTGTCGCAGTGGTGGACTGTGCAGGGTGTGTGGGAAAAACCACCACACACTACTCCACATCCCCCCTTCTCGTCGTTCAGCCCGCTCGGCCTCGGCGTCTTCATCGCCACCTGCGGCATCCCGAGTGGAACGCCGGCCTCGACGCCCCGCCAGCCGCCCTGCTGGAAGGTCTCCAGCTCCGGCGCCTCCAGGGTCAGCATCCCGAGCTGATCGCCGCCCTCGGCGCTCCGCCACTCGCCCTGCCGGGAGGACTCCGACTCCGTCGCCTTCAGGGTCAGCATCCCGAGCTGAGCGCCGCCCTCGACTTCCCGTGAGCCTACCCATGGCAGGGGCCCCAGCACCATCCGT
Source organism: Drosophila affinis (assembly GCA_037356375.1). NCBI lineage: Eukaryota > Metazoa > Arthropoda > Insecta > Diptera > Drosophilidae > Drosophila > Drosophila affinis. Next base: position 24,344,189 of record CM074800.1, read on the forward strand.
AGACTCGCTTCTACAGCATCGGAGCCTCAACCTTCTCCCAACGGCGCTTGTGGTCCTGGAAACGGGTTCCAAAACTTTCGAGACGGCGGCGCTCATCGACCCGTGCACCCCCGTAAGCTGCGTTGATGAGTCGTTGGCTAACGCCTTTAAGTTGCCGACTACCCAAGTCGGTGACGAGAAGGTATGCAACGCGGTCATCCGGGCCAAGCGGAGTGAGTTCCGATTGGAGTTGGTGCTCAAGGTCGAGCCATGCTTGCGCATTCGCACGCCGATCCGGGAGCTGAGCGCTGCCGTGCGGTCCCGCTTTGGCGACCTCCAGCTTGCCTATGACCAGTTCCACAGGCCGGCCACCATCTCGCTCATCCTGGGAGCCGACATATACCCGAAGGTGATCCAACCCGGTCTACTAGCACGAGAAGACGGCCTCCCCGTGGCCCAGGGCACAGTTTTTGGATGGATCGTCTCCGCGGCGTGCACGCAGCCATAGCCCGACCAAATGCTTGCAATCCTGCAAGGGGGGGGAGGATGTTGAGGGCAGCCGCAAACTCTTCGCATCCACTGTGGAGGGCTCTCCGCGCCCGACTCGCTCTCGCGCGCTCGTGCACACGGAACGCAGGAACGCCACCCGGAGCTTTGGCGGCCACTAGCTTGAGCGGGAGTACTTAGTTACGCTTCCACCCCCGTTACGAACGTTCGCTGCTAATTTCGACATACCCACATATATACAAATACAAATACATACATCCATTACATACTCTACTTATCTTACCAAGAATAAAGTGAAGTGAACGAAGTGAAACACCTAGACGTGCTGGTTTCTTTTCAACGGCTGTGCTACCTGCCGGATCCGCCCCCTACAAACAATAGATTTGGAGATTTAACATTTTTTAAACAATTATGATTTTTTTTCCAGTTTTAGTTTTTTTTTAAAGAATTTTAAAAAAATGTGTTTTTTTTTCATAGGCAGTTTTTTTATTTTTCACATAACTTAAGTATAAAAATTTAAAAAATATTGACAAATTTGTGCGCAGTGTAAGTGTCGAGGATAAGTGCATAATTATTGTAATTAAATGTTCATTTTAGTTTTGATCATACGCAAATCCCGATAATAGCAGTGATGGCGAATCGCCTACATTAAAAAGATGGATATTTGTCAAGTGCAAGGTCTGGCTTCATTTTGAGAGGCCTAAAGATGGTAAGACCGCTAGGTGTATTCACTGTTCCAATGATTATAGAACAAGTGGCAATACGTCCAATTTATACGACAACGTAAAAATATTGGACTTTTGGTTTAACTAACGATGCTATAGTAAAAGTGTTGCTTACCACTTCCAAAGCATCACCACCGCTAAAAGATTTAACCTTGCTACTCGAACAGTTGGAAAGTGCTACTCGTCAGATCTCGTCAATTACAATATCGTTCATTATACCAATTGTGTGTGGGTTGCTTCATAGCTTGAATAGCGTGAAATCAAATATGAAAACATCAGAGGTTATCGAAGTTCATAACTTTTTGATTGATCGTATTATGAAAGTCTCATGTCTTATGTAGAGCTTAGTTTTTAAATAATTGGGACGTTGCTTGACCCCAGATTTAAAAAACAAGGTTTTCAATACCCACTTAACGCCAATAATGGACTCAAAACATTGCAAAATAAATTAATGGCCCAAGAAAATTTGGACACTGTTCCTTCGGAGTCACCAAAACCAAACCATTAAGTTCCATCAAAGCAAAAAGTTTTTGATTTTTTAAGCACCAATATAGCCAATATGGGGTGCACAAATCGGGTCCATTCGTTAACTGAGCTAAGCCAATATATGATAGCTTCGCATTCTCTCCGAGGAAGGTAAGTATTTATATATATGTATATAATTATACCTTCCTAAATGTATATAAATTGTGTTTATATTATTTATTTTAGTGCGCTGAAACAAACTCCTCATTAAAACACATTGCAAAAATAATTTTAAGCATTCCGGCTACTTCGACTGAGTCGGAACGAATTTTTGGCCATCGCTAAAACCAAAAAATGTGGATATGCAGACATTCCTCAACAAAAAAATGTGGATCTTCAAATAAATAAATTATCTATAAGTTATATTAGATATACCTAACTACACCTGACATGATTTACTTGAAGTTTACTTTTTTTTTTACTAAAATATAATATAAATTGTATCTTAATATTGTTATAGCCTATTCATACTGAGCACCGTTTAACGCCTATTTCCAAGACGGTGCGTAAGGTTTTGCCGTTCCGAAAATTTCCCAGTTAGTTCCACCGTCAATTTTGAATGTTCCTAAACCGCACGTTTCTATGCGATATTTAGCCGATGGTTTTCAAATGCTACTCTGAAAAATTGGCATTCACAACGAAAAAATGGAATTCACTGCAAATATGTAAGCAATGACTGACAAAAATAACTTATATTCTCCAGAAAATGGCAAGGAGCCAGGTGATTTTTCAATAGCATTTGTAAAATTTTCAGTTAGAGATGCTATGATTCCTTTGCGAGAAGAATGCAAATAAATAAAATGAATCATATGTAATTTTAAAATTTTATATTTGTTTTGCAATGGCAGATCTGAATATATCTGCAGATAAATTCAGATCCCGCTGCTCATGTTGCTCACTTTAATTAAGCAGAATCCAATTCTCATTAATGGAGCTGTTGTGTTGTTCCTTCAATATTGGCGACGCTTCGATCTGTTGTGCGAGGCTCGAACTAAGATATATTGTCGAATCGTTGTAATATTCTGGAGATCCGATGTTCACATACGCAAATCGATACCTGAAGTAAATTGAAATGGAATAAATTTGGAAGACTATGCTGGTAGAAGCTCAATAAACTATAGTTTATTGCGCTATTGGACTATTGAACGGACTCAGTGTGCAGAGGGTATAAGGTTTTGCCGTTCCAAAAATTTTCAGTTAGTTCCACCATCCATTTTGGATGTTCGTAAACCGCCCGTTTCTATGCGATATTTAGCCGATGGTTTTTAGATTTGTGGTGATAACGCATGTGTGTAACGCCCAGAAGGAAACGTTTCCGAACCCAGCCATGTCTGTCTGTCAGTCCGTCTGTCCGTCTTCATTAGCGCCTATATCTCAGAGACTATTGAAGCTAGAGCAACGACGTTTTGTATCCAGTCTCCTGTGTTTTCACACTACTCCAAGTGTATTTCAAAATTTCGACCCGCCCCCACAAAGAACGAAAGTCTGTGGCGTACACAATTTTGAAGATACGAGAAAAATAAAAACGCAGAATTATAGAGAATGACCATTTCTATCAGAGTATTGAATTTGGATCAGATTGGAACATTATTATAGCTACAATGAAGAAAACCATTCCGAAAGTCATCGTTCCCTCTCGCTCTCTCTCACACGCTTTGCCTATACAAGAAAACGAAAAATTTAATTTTTCCCTTTTGCGAACATATAATAAATTTCATAAATCGTAAGCTCATAAATGTATGCATATACTGACTGAGTACCGGGTAGAAGGTAGATCTTCTTTATTTTTTCAATGGTCATTTTAGTTGTTTTTATTCGATTTTTTAACTTAAATACATAAAATTTAAAATCTTAATTTTGGGGGATTTTTTAAGGCTAATTTTTAAAATGTTCTATTGAAGGCTGATTTTCAACAAAATTATCATCAGCATTAAAGTTGATTCATTTATTTATTAATTTAATTTAATAATTTAAAATCTAATAATCTACGGAGTTGATGGAGACTTACCACGCAGCATGCCCACCCTCTAGAACAAGAAAGAAGGCCAAGCCACTCTGGTGCAATCGGGAACTTTCTCTCCAAAGAAATAACCTCAAGAAATTTTTCAAGCTCTCTAAGCTAGCGAACGATGAAATCATCAACGAGGAATAGAAAACGCTACTAAGAAACTACAAGACGGAAATACGTAAGGCACATCTCATGGAGGGACTTCTGCTCCAACATTGAGAAAGTGCCTGAAACGGCTAGACTTAGGAAGCTATCAAAGCAACAGAACACAATCAGCTCAAACTAGACAACGGACAGTGGTCGAAGGGCAAGAAGCCCTGATGGCACTAATAGAAGCCCACTTTCCAGGATGCACCGAGGTCACCGACAGACCTAATAACCCTCAAGAAAATCCAGTGGGCTAGAAATTCCTTTACGGGCATAAAAGCACCTGGACTAGCTGAAATATTCCCAGCCATATTACAAGTGACCATGGGTGATCATCCCATGGCTTCTCGCAATATGCGCAGAATGCCTTAGAACAGGCTATATCCCAATCCAATTAAGAACCTCTAGAGTCTTCCTCCCCAAAAGCAGGACAGTGCAGCTATGTGAGTCCCAAGGATTATAGATCAATAACCCTAAGATTCTTTCTATTGAAAACACTAGAAGAGCTGCTGGTTCTGCACATCAGAAATGAGGTGGAGGGACTGATGTCAACCAACCAGCATGCTTACACCAAAGGAAATTCAGTGCAGACCGCACTATATTCGTTAGTAGTTACCGTCAAGAAAGTCCTCAATACCAAGAAATATGCTCTAGGAGTATTTGTAGATATATCCGCAGCATTTAATAACGTGGCTACAAAAGCCATAATGGACTGCCTAGGAGCACCAATACTCACCCAGCAATCAACCTCTGGATAAAAAACCTTGTAAGTAGATAGGTGCAATCAGAGTGGGGAACTGCTTTCAAAGGAGCACACAAATGTTCACCCCAAGATAGAGTCCTGTCGCCCCCGCTGTGGAATCTAGTCGTCGACGACCTCATCAAGAGATTGGAGAAGGCCCCAAAAATAATAGCTTATGCGGACGACAAAAGCGTACTTATTACAGGAGTATTACTTACTACATCGCTCCTCAGCTCCATAATGAAACGAACACTCAGGGAGATGTGTGAGTGGGCAGGTGGAGCAGGACGCAGTACCAACGCGGATACGGCGGACCTCATCCTCTTCACCAAGATGTACAAGGTAACCGCATAGATCCACCCGAAAAATTAAGTTGTTCGTAGACAGCCAAGCGGCGATAAAATCCATGCAGTCGTCCGCGGTTAGTTCCAGAGGTGACCTGGCAAGCAGAGGGGCACTAGACTCGCTCAACAAGACTTAGTCAGTAAAACTATGGAACATCTCATTTGCAGCTGCCCGGCTTTTTCACGGGCAAGCAGAAGATATCCCGGAAAATAAGCATTTTAATAATTTTGACATTTTGGCGCATCCGTCTGCGCTGTACTTCTTCTTCCTATGTTTTGGTAACAATATATGCCGCCACCAACACAATCACTTCGACAGAGATAATTTGTTTCCTTTTTTTAATTTTAGTTGAATTTCAGCTGAATCATGAGAGTGAACAAGCCCGTTTTAGGCTTCTGGGTACATTATTTTAGTTGTGTTCCACACAAACGAAATAAACAGCAGATTCCTGCAGTTGCGCGATCCTTCAGCATGCTTAGACTAGACAAAAATTATTTATTTAATTTACGATGCTTATTTAAAACACAATTTTTTTTTGGCTATTTAGTTTAATATGAACTTCCGAATCAATGTTCTACGACTAATTAATGTGTCTATCTAAAACTAAAAATGTTAGATATATACGTTTCAACTTTTCCCGAGTTTTCAAAGTCAAAATTTCGGGAAAAAATACCGAAAAAAATTATGAAATTAGAATTTGAAAGCTTAATATCTTCCAGACGTAAAGTTGTAAAAACAAAAAATCTGGATTGGATTTATAGCTGCATTTGACAGCTTTTTAAAATTGCAAAGCTCAATACAACCAGTTGTAGGAAACTTAAGTTATGTAAAAAATAGAAGCATTACCTATGAAACAAAAAATATCAAATTTGTAAGAAAACCTTTTAAAAAAAATTAAACCTGTAAAAAAAACCATAATTCTTAAAAAAAATTTAAATCTCCAAATCTATCAGAAAAAGTCATTTTGGGCGACAGCGGGAAAAAATATGAATTTTGTTGAGTAGTGTTATAATCAAAGCTTCGTTGAACATTTCTAAGGTAATCAACAAATCAGGATTTCTTGCATATGAATTAAAATATCTTCTGCCATATAATGTTTATATTTGTTTCATAATTCAAGTGGATTTGATGGTATAAATGTTGATAATACAATGGAAAATAGCATTCGTGTGTGTTATGGATGATCTGAAGTATAGATCATCCGTTTGCATCATGAAGTGTTGAATCCCAATGTATCACTATTCATTCATTGACTGTTCTCATTGACTTCTTCACTGACTATTCTCAGTTCTTGAAATGATTTTGGGCCAATCGAATTATTTGGATGTACTGTATACATATATTCTCCAAATTGCATCTGTTTAGAAAATGCCAGGATGCCCATTGACTGCTATTCCTTCTGTACGTCTTTGAAATTTTTTCGAAGACATATTCCATGGGTAATACTGAGGCCATTTAGTTTCGCATAATTGGAAAAAATCTGTCAACGTAGTAGCTGGTGGTTGCGCATTAAAATAAACAAAATCAAAATTCACAGCCAAGTGATACTAAGTAATTTGATCATTTCTATTGTCACCAGTAACACCGAAAACAGCCATATCGTTCCCTTTACTTACATACTTGCAAATCTTTTTAATGGATTTAAATTAATTACAATACTTTACATTTATATGAACATTGAATATTTTCGATAATAATGGACAATACGGAACCACCCAACCATTACCAACTTCAATGTCCTGGTACCGCATTCAAATGGTTTCCGTTTTGCCATTATCATTAGGTGATCTACGTCGATACAACGGATATCCGTTATAGCCCGTTATTGTGTCTAAAGTCAATTGCCTTGGGTGTCGATTCAAACACTTTCCATCAATCATATAATGCCAATTCATATTCAGTTCACCGCACGGACCACGTATAATGTTTTTAACAATAGTTCAATTTGACATCAAAATCCCCCGTTTACAAAATGATTTATTGAATTCATTTGTTACAAAAAATGTGATAAATGAAGAACCGCTCTATCGATTTTGTGCAAACTTTACATAAAAATCTACTAAACAGTCAGAACAAAGCATAAGTATTTGGTTTGGATAGGTGAGCCCGTTCTTGAGTTATAAACTTAGAACGAAAAGTGGCATTGATTTGTATATATATAGATAAGTGTTATTTTTTACTTTTATTTTAAAAGTTATAATAAATAAATGTTAATTTGATTTATATTAAAAAATATTATTATTTCAGGTTTTTTTAAATAAAAATTTTAAATAAGAGTTAGAAATGATTTACATTTTTATATAAATTGTTAATAAAAGTTATATTCGCGATATAAGATATAGCAAAATACGACTAAAATATGAATTTTGGTGTATTTCGTGTTGTTGAACCATTTTCTCGTCACGTTGATTTGTTTTCTTAAAATTTGCGTAACTGTTATTTACGGTCCCTGAAAAAATACTACGAACTTTTTGTTGCACCAAAGAATATATGTAAACTACATATTTATTGGAAGTTTTTGTACAAATAAAACTTTTTATTTATTAGTTCGCTTCGGTTTTGGTATAGGGTTCCAATCTAAGTTTAATGACGTTGGCGATGACTCTCTGTACTGCCCAGCTAGTTTAAATAGTTTTGTTTTATAAACAACATTAATTTCATCTTTTGATGCCATTTCAGACATATATTTTGATTCCGGCTCTAAGTATTTAACGTTTGGCTTATTTAATTCGTTTCCGGACACATATTTGCTTTCATCATACTGGCTCAATGATGTAAAATTTAATTTTGTTCCTTTAGCTGCACTGGTATTTAAAAGCTGTTGATTACGACTTATAGAATCAATAGCTTTATGAATTGAATTTTGTAGGCTTAATCGGTTTGAATTCTGATGTGTTAAGTTTGAAGTCTGAGCAATATCATAAAATTCAGAATATGATGTAGGTTCGTTCAATTCAAACTTTTTCATTGAATTTGGTAGGTTGTAGGTTCCCTCTGAACCCGTAAAATTGTGATTTTCTTTGCATGTGTATGGTTTTTCATATTTATCTTTTTTATTATTGCTTTCTGACATTGAGTGTTTTGTAGTTCGAACATCCACCTCTTCTGTAATATCTTTAGTACGCTTGCATTTCCCATGTGGTTGTATTATCTTGGGCTGGTTTTTATTATAAGTTATAAATGTATTGTCAGCCAACCCAGCCACTAGATCTTCATTATTTGACAATTCCTTTTTTCCACCTACAAAAAGTTGTATGCTATTTCGGCTATTTGCTGTGGTATCTTTGACATGGTTTTTAGGCACGTTTGATTTAGCAACGTTGTTAGAGGCTATAAGAGCCAATGATCGATTTCCTATATTTTGGTTAGTAAGGTTTTGTTTTTCTTTTTTTGCATCATAACTCATCGGAGATTCGTATCTTTCAGAAACAAATAATTCTATTTCATTGGCAAGTGATTTTATGTCATCTCCTCCGTCATTATTGATTGAAACGTCAATTTCTTTTTCATAATCATTTTGCTAAAATAAAAAAAATTTCAAAAATAACATATATTTATAAATTAAAATGTGTGTAATCTTACCAATGGTAAAGGTGGTTGTGGAGCTCGCCTTTTTTTCCGATATTTTTTAAAACTTATTGGAATGTTGAAATCTGCATTGTCTTCGCATTCAAACGGATTAGTACTTGTTAAACTAGTCTGCGATGATCTGAAAAGGTAAATTAAAAAGTCCATTACTAATAAAACCTGATACTAATACTTATAATCTAATACAGAAAGGAGGCAAAGCTATAGGACGATAGGACCGCAACCTGAGTGGTTGTAGCATAGTTTTAAGAACTTCGCAAATTTGAAAAGATAATAAATGCTACTATCAATTGTGCCTCAAGTTTTACCAATTAAGGTCCGCTGCTAATAGGCTCGTACGATATATATTAAATTTGGATATGACTGCCTTGAAAGCCATAGTAGTTAATAGAGACTAGATAGATAGATACCAAGAACCTCTTGTTTTTAATATATGTTGAAAGTTCGAATTAGGAAGAGTCGAGCGGGTTTCAAAAATAGGGCTGGCAAAAATACTCTAGCTGAACCCTCTACGAGAGTGCCTGCTGGGCAATCCTCGTCCGGGATAATGCATTGTCTCTTGCCCCTTTCCGGGCAATGCAGTGTCTAGCTATAGCAATGACCCAGCGTGTTCTCGAGTCTTGAGTCGGGACAGCCGGGTCAGGGCCATGGCTAGAGGTGCCTGGCGGCTAACAACCACTACCTTCGCGGCGGGAAAAGGCTTCATCAGCTGCAAAACGACTGTCAAAACACTCCCTTACTCAAACTAAGCCGCACGGATGCCGCTGTCGAAGCAGACACGGTTCTGGAGAGCGCGCTCTCAATAAGCAACACGGAGGAAGAAAGCCTTCTCCGCTCGCCGGAACGAGGCACCAGCTCCTCTCGTAGGGAAAGGCCGAGGCGTTCCAGGAAGGGGATGAAGGCTCTATCACAATATAAGGCATTCATCAAAATCCAGAGGCGGCTCCAGAGCAAAGCCGACATCTCCCAACAGGAGAAAGCCAGACTAGCCTGGGCCGAACAGCATGTGGAGGAGGGCAGACGCCCTCCTTTTCACAGATGCCCCAAGTGGGGGCATCAATCGGCAAATATGCCCATAAGGTTGAGGAGATGTTGGCCTACAAGAAGTAGCGCTCGGTCGAGAGTGTCACCAAGAACACTCTGGCGAGCAACCGGTATCGCGAGCCCAAGGGCGTAGCCCCTTCCAAAACGCACCTTTGATGGTGCTGGGTGGCTGAATGGGGTAAAAATTCTCAAGTCAATGACGATCCAACGCTTAGGTGGCTGACCCAATCTTTCGGCCATCTGGACGCGATATGGGAGGGAGCCAAGCTGAAGGTGGTGGACAGGGAGCTAGTCCCGTCCATACCAAAGGCGAAGGTACTCTGCCCCATCGTGATCCAAGAAGAGAGGGCGCTGAAGCTCCTTACACACTGGGAGCCCATTACCCAACGAGGGGGGACAGTGTGCAGTCCTCCAAATAAACAAGGAGGCCGTGGACTTCCTGTGCCCCAGATTTGGGAAGATGGCGTGGGGCATGGGCAGTGTATACCTTCACCGAAAAAAACGCCACCCCGGGGATAAAGGCACGAATACCCTACAGGCTGGCGAGGTGGAGAAAGACCTAGTTCTGGAGACCATCATAGAGGCCACCTAGGAGCTTACGCTGCATGACTCGGATGAGGAAGAGGACGGTGACCTGATATTGGATGTCAACCCGTCGAGTGCAGCTTAATCTTCATAAATGAAAAATAGCGTCGGCGGAGCTTCTTATAGTCACGAAGCAAGGGCGCGTCGACATAGCTTTGGTCCAGGAGCTATGGATTGCGTCAAGTTCTCAAACTATAAAATCGTATATCTCAGATGACCTGACTGGTCTGCTCGAAAGCGAGAAGAAGCACCTCTTGATAGCCTTTAGCTATATGGCACACGACAGTCCCGCACCGCCCGAAGACCTAAGGAGTCTAGTGCAAGAAGCCGACTTCAAAGACTACCAACTACTCATTGATACGGATGCGGAGGACCAAAAAGGTAATCACCCCATGGCTTTTCACTATATACACGGTAGGATTAGAGACGGGCTATATCCGTATCCAGTGGAGAACTTCTAAAGCTCCCTTCCTTCCGAGACAGGAAAGTGCAGCCATGCTAGTCCCAAGGATTATAGACCGATAAGCCTCACCTTCTTTCTGATAAAAACAGTGAAAAAGCTGCTGGAGCTACAACTTAGGACGGAAGTAGGGAGACTGATGTTAACCAACCAGCATGCTTACACCAAAGGAAAATCGATGGAAACAGCACTACACTCGCTAGTAGCTACCGTCCAAAAAGCCCTGAATAAAGAACCTAGATTGTAGACGGGTTCAATTAGCATGGGCAATCGCCTCCATGGCCAAGGGGGTACACAGAGGATTCAAAGTGGAGTCCTGTCGCGCCTCCTGTGGAATCTGGTCGTCGATAACCTTGTCAAGAGTGTTGAAAAGAAGGCCCTATGCAGATGACATAAGCATACTTATTACGGGAGTATGTCCGTCGACCCTCAGCTCCATAATGGAACGTACACTCAGGGAAATATTTGATTGGGCGGACGAAGTAGGACTCAGTATCAACGCGGACAAGAATGAGCTCATTCTCTTCACTAAGATGTACAAGGTACCGGCATGGATCCCCCCGAAAATCGATCAAACAAGGCTAACCCCAAAAACACAAGTCAAATACCTCGGCACAGTATTGGATAGCAAGTTGGCATGGAGACCCAATGTAGTGGAAAGGGTGAAAAAGGCCATCATTGCGCTATACGCATCAAAGAAGATGCTCAGCAGCACAAATTCTATGTAATTCTTGCTTAAGCCGGTCGTCTTTTCACATCGATTTTTCATTTTATGCATTTGCTCTGAATTCACTCAACATTAATTACCAATAGTTGTGTATAGCTCGAAACTCATCATAACTGAACATTAATTGTGTTGAATTTCAGTTATTCGGTAATTAAAGGCTGAGTTAATATAAATTTAAAGACGTGCAAGCTATTTGTTATTGCTTTTATCCTTTCCGCTTTGGATTTCCGTTCTCTGTGCTCACCGTTTCGTGCACTTCATCTGTTACATTGCCTACACACGCTCGGCATACTGCACATCTTTTCGTCGCTTTGCTGGAACGTTCGCCGTTCGCCGTGCAAATAGCTACTGCTGATCGTCGTGTTCGCTCTGCGGCCTGCTCTCTCTCTCTCAACATACGCTCTTTCTCTGCATATCTTCTTTTGGACTTTGCTCTTCTGTTAAATGATAAAGCGGGATGTCAAAAACTACAGCTAAGCTCGTCCGTAGTGATTTTTCGCTTGATCTGTGATCTGGTCGCATCTCAGATGATTTTTCCAGGCTTAGTTTTTTTTAAAGAATTTTTAAAAAATGTGGTATTTTTTGTCATAGGTAGTGCTTCTATTTTTCACATAACTTAAGTTTCCTACAACTGGTTGTATTGAACTTTGCAGTTTACAAAAAAACTAAACCTGGAAAAAATAAACATTCTTTAAAAATCTATCTATATATCATCCAAATCTATCAGAAAAAGTCAGTTTTGGCGACAGCGAAAAAATCGTGTCGACTAGTGTAATCGATTCGATAAACAGGCGAAACATTTCAGCTGCTGCGTGAGGGAAACTGAAGAAAAACTTCTGCGTGAGAAGGCAGATAAGTTTGAGGCTGGACTTCATAGTCTTTCGGAAGAAGTAGAGCAACTTGAACCGACGAATAGAGACGCTTGAGGATGGAGGCGGTGAAATTCGTGCGCTATGCAGAAAGGTGGAAGAGCTAGAGGCGAAACTTCAAACCAAAGCGGATGCCGATGCCGAAGCAAGCATTGCAAACGATGTAAGGGTACATGGGGTAATTTAATATTAATTAAATTAATTTTTATCCTCTACTTTATGTTTCACATTAGGTTTAATATTTCTTATAGTCTCGTACTAGTCTCTGCTAGAAATTTCACTCTTTTTGTCGGGTTCCGCAGCCCAATATTAAAAGAGTTGATGGAAACATTATAGCCAGTGGTAACGCAGTAAATTAAATCCCCTTTTTATTGTTTGTTGTTTGTACTGCCCACTGCACTGCACATTGTACACACATATATATGAACATATAAGCTCCCGCACGGCAGCAGCCTACCCAGCTGTTCTCTCGTCTTCTTTCCTTCTTTCTTTCGACTTTTTTATCAGTCTATCGATCTTTCGTCCTCGCTATTGCTCTCTCCCCTGGATCTGTCGCACTCTCGCTTGCACTCTCTCGGCGAAGGACTCAGCTCTTCAACCGATACTATTGTTGAAGCGACCCCTCACGTCTTCAATTTGAGATAAGCAGACTCGTCGTGCGTTTCCTGTATTCTTTCGACTTGCTATCCTATTACATAAATACCCCACATGACTCATGACTCAAACTCAAACTCAAACTCCCAATAATTCGCAAACTACGCTGCCGAAAAAGCTCGGCAGCTCAACACTCTTCATAGCATCTCCCCTTATTATTAAAACATTGGTGTCCTCTAATTTTTATTTTATTCCAGTGGTAGTAGTCGTCCGGCTCGAGCAGCTAAAGAATGCTAAGAATACTTGGCAATCAAGAAGATGGTCAGCTTGTGTGCCAAATTATTGCCCAAAGCCTAACTAAGAAAATTTAATTTGGGTATATTTTTGTCAAGTCCACAATCGATGTCATCTGTGTTCGATACGTCACATGCTAGTAATTTTCCTCTCATGTTAGTAATTTGTGTATAGACCTCATCGATGTATAGAATATCAAAACTTAACTGACGTATTGTCTACCATGTCGCTTGCCTATACAGATGTAATATTAGCTGGGGACTTCAACAGCAATGTCCTGCGAGAAAGGCAATTATCGGAAGACAAAGAATCTATGGGATTAAAGTTAGTAAATTCGTCTGCACCCACGCATTTTTCAAATCACTGTGATACCTTACTTGACTTATTTTTTGTAAGCGACTGTCATCAATTTTCTTCTTACAGTCAACTTTCAAACATGTTTCCAAAACTTGACCTAAAATTCTTGAACTATAATTTTCATACCGACTTAACCGAATCAACTCAGAGAAAATAAAATATTTTTTTGTAACAAATTTAACTTAGCGATATCGAATCAGCAGAAATGGGCCTACATTAAAGAACTGGGTATTGGTAAATCCAATACTCCACGCATCTGTGATAATGATCCTGACGAACTTAATAGAACTTTCTTAGACTGAAAAGTACCTGAAGTGACTTAAACTGATTATGTTGAATGGGTACCTCAAAATCTCTATAGAAACTGTGATGCTGTACACTGCTTTTGTGATAATGCTACCTGTGATATTATTTTTAGTTTTTCATGCCAAACTGACTTAGATGTCCTCGAAACAATGTTAAAAATTAAGTCAAATGCCACTGGAATTGTCAAACATATTGCCGTACATAACCTATATATACAACACAGCGTTGTATTTCCGTGTTTCCTGATTCTTGAAATGTAGCTAAAATACTTCCAATTTCAAAATCGGTCAATGAATACATGCCTATTTCCATTTTACCTTACTTGTCAAAAATTTTAGAACGACTTATGGCTAGTCAGATGTTAAATTACTTGAGAAATAAAAAAAAACGTTTCTGACCCCTTCTAGATTATAATAAGACTTTTGAAACGGTAAATTCTTTGTTTTAAGCTAAGTCGTCTATGTAATTTTCCGCGTGCAGCAACAAGACTAATTGTTTCGTACTTGAGTAATCGTATGCAGTCTGTGTCTATAAATAATATGCACTCGTCTTTACTTTGTGTCAGGCGTGGTGTTGCTCAAGGATCCGTCCTAGGGCCATTACTGTTCTCTTTATATGTTAATGATCTACGGAGTATATTGTCAAGTTGTGACGTTTATATGTATACTGACGATGTTCAAATGTTTGTTAGTCGTCCTATTAGTAGAAGTAATGACTGTATTCGTGTCTGTAATAGCGAATTGAAAAGTGTAAGTCAGTGGGCTAAAATGAATGGGCTAGGATTAAATCCAAATAAGTCAAAATGTATAGTCATAGGTAAAAGAAAGTTCGACACTAATGCACTACAAAAATTGACTATTGAAAACATCCCCATGAATATGTAGAACGTGCAAACAACTTAGGTTTTATGTTTAATCAAACGTTGACATGGGATGATCACATAAACAGATCAGTCGGAAAAGCTATTGGGATACTTAGAAATTTATACCTAACTAAAAATTTTCTCACAGTGAAAATAAGGAAAACAATTTCAAAAATGTACATCACACCAGTACTTCTCTATGGTATAGAAGTATTTAGTGACAGTAACTCTGCCAGCCAACGCAAGCTGCAAGTTGCTGTTAATAATATCGCGAGATATATTTATAACAGACGTAGAACTGACCATATTTCGGACCTAATGATACAGGCTTCTGTCGTGCGGGAGCTTATATATATATATGTGTGTACAATGTGCAGTGCAGTGGGTAGTGCAAACAACAAACAAAAAAAAGGGAGTTTAATTTGCTGCTGCACCACTGGCCATAATACCTCCATCAAGTCTCTGAATATTGGGCTGCGTAACCCGAAAGTTTTGTCAAACAGTTGTAACTTAGCCGTTCATTCATTTTCCTAAGTTTTCGAAGTCAAATTTTCGGGAAAAAATACCGAAAAATGTATGCAATTTGAATTTAAAAGCTTTATATCTTCCAGGCGTGAAGATGTAGCTACAAAGTGTCGAATTTGTAGATGAATTTGTCAGTTTTTCAAAACTGCAACCAGTGATAGAAAACTTTTATGTGAAAAATAGAAGCACTACCTCTGAAAAAACCAAATTTTTCAAAAAATTTAAAAAAAACTAAACCTACAAAAAAAAAAATTGTTGTTTTTAATTTTTAATTTCCAAATCTATTAGAAAACGTTATTTTGGGCGACAGCGGAAAAAAAGTAGAGTTTTGTTGAGTAGTGGAATTAATATTAATTAATTAATTATGTTATAAAATATTTATTATTAATTATTAAAAATAAAATAAAAATATTACGTATTTATAGTATAATTAATTATGAATTTAATAATTATTTATTATAATGTAATTTTATATTATTAGGTTTTTATTTAATTATTTTTATTTGGTCATATTTTATTTTATGCCTCGAAGAAATAGCCAATCTGCTTCTCAACAGTCTTATTGACTTTTTACACTTCTTGCGTTACCTATCGATATCGAAAAACGCAGAAAAGTGGAAGAGGCGTTTACACCACAGCATCTTTGCGTCTTTGGAAGAGGAAAACAAATTATGTAAACAAAGCAAATAATGTACGAAAATCAACGAAATATGTCGGAAAAAGAGTTGATTCATTTAACTGCGGTGGCGCAAAGTGAGGAGAATTTTTTGAAGTGCATGGAAGCGGCTGGGTTATCTTCAGAAAAGTTGCAATTCGTTTTCCAACTGCAACGTCCTCCTCGCGGTTAGACCATTGTAAGAAAAGACTAGATAATGTTCTCTTTTCAATTAAATAATGTATTCTTAATTGCAATAGCCACGATATGGTTCATTTTGCGGTAAACAAGTCCGACGCATTCTTCAAATACAACTTTCGCAGGCCTCTTCTCCTCAAACACTTTGTAGCTGCAATATCTTCCAGACGTTAAGTTGCAGCTACAAAGTGTCTGAGTCGGGTTTATAGCTGCATTTTTCAGCTTTTTTTTAACTGCAAAGTTCAATACAACCAGTTGTAGAAAACTTAAGTTATGTCAAAAATAGAAGCACTACCCATGAAAAAAATACCACCTTTTTAAACAATTCTTAAAAAAAAAACTACTCCATGAAAAAAAAAAATTCTTTAAAAATGTTTAAACATCCAAATCTATCAGAAAGTCATTTTTGGCGACAGCGGAAAAGTCGTGTCGACTAGCGTAATTAGGCTTAGTAGCCTTGAAGGTTTAAAAGTAATTTATAATACGAATGTAAAGCTGGGTGAAGAGTTGTGTCCCGTGAATATAAGCAGAATACCCAGAGGACAATGAGGAGGGGTTCCCGGAGCCAGTGCAAACACTTTGATGATATTTAATTTAAAATTTAATGATAAACGATTTCAAATGATTTTGACAACAGCAGTAGGTAGCGTCTTCTAGATCGGTGTGATGCTGTGTTCGGTGACGTTCGCAAGCAGACTAACTCTCTCTCCCACGCACGTCGCTCGCAAGACCTATGCTGTGGGTACGCACGAACGCCAATGTTCCGAGAGAGCCTAGATTGGAGAGTTTTGGCATCTTGGGACCAGTGATGCAAAACCGAACATGCCGCCCGCCAATGCTAGACCTAGCATTAAGATTCCGTGTTCCCGCGGCGACAATCCGCTAAACTTCTTGGATTGAGGGTTCTAGAAAAGAGAGATAAAAGCAAGATGTGTGCGCCAGTGTATGTTTATAAGATTAGAGGGTGGTTAATGGAGTGTGTGTATTGAGAGTGCGATTATGTCTCAATCGGCAGTCGACATAGCTTTGACACCGATCGCTTCAACTGCCCTTGCGCTGTTTTGAGTGTAACCACGCGAACCATTGAGTCCTGTCCTGGGTGAAGCTCAAGAACACGCCCTAGCAGCCATTGCGATGGCGGAAGTCTATCATCCTTGACAAGCACGAGGTCGTTAGGCTTGAAGTTTTCTGTTTCCTGGCACCACTTTGGCCGTTGCTGCAGATGAGCTAACCAGTCGCGACTCCAACCCTTCCAGAAGTGGCGAATCATTGTTTGCTAGAGGAGGAACTGTTCTCGGAACGACGTGGTCTTGGGCCGATACTCCGGCGGAGCAAACATCGTGTCTCCAATTAGAAAATGTGCTGGAGTCAGCACCTCCAAGTCGTCTGCATCAGCCGTGAGAGGGCACAGAGGGCGCGAATTGAGACACGACTCGATAGTAATGAGCACCGTCGACAGCTCTTCGTAAGTGAGTCGCCGATCCGCCATGACTCGATTTAAGTGGTGTTTCAGAGCCTTTACATTGGCCTCCCACAATCCACCAAAGTTGGGCGATTGGGGAGGAATAAAATGCCAAACTGTCCGCTGAGATGCCAACTTAGGTGCGATCATCTCATCAAAATCCTTTCGAAGCTGAGCATGCATCGTCTTCAAAGCATTGTCCGCACCGACAAAGTTGGTGCCGTTGTCGCTATATAGGTGTTTGACTAACCCTCGCCGACCTGTAAACCTGTCCAGAGCCTGCAAGAAATGCTCTGTAGTGAGGCCTGTCACCGCTTCCAAGTGCACAGCCTTTGTCGCCAGACAAATGAAGATGGCAATGTAGCCCTTGTACACACTAGTGCCTCGTAGACGCGCTGCCTTGAGCTCTATGGAGCCGGTATAATCTACTCCGGTCGTGATGAATGGGCGACTCGGCGGATTGACTCGATGAAGAGGCAGGTCTCCCATAAGCTGGGTGGACGTTGGCGGTCGCACTCGGAAACATCGCATACACTTCTTGAGCACTCGACGAACTGCCTGCCTCCCAGTGATGATCCAGAACCGTTGGCGTGCGTGCGCCAAAGTCAACTGCGCACCTCCATGCAGTGTCGAACAATGAGAGTTCTTGATGACCAATGTTGTGAAGTGATGGGAGCCCGGCAGAATGATTGGATGATGTCGAGCGTATGGCAAAGCTGAGTGTCGCAAACGTCCCCTTATCCTTGCGATGCCGTGGTCCATGAACGGTGACAGACCTACGAGCTTGCTCCTGGATGGCAATGGCGCGGACCTTCTCACGGCGGCTAGATCGGCCGGGAAGGATTTAAGTTGGACGGTGCGTACAATACTAGACAGAGCTTGGTCTAGCTCCTCAATGCTCAAGGGACCTGTGCGCCGGTTTCCCTTGTTATACGTGTTGTGCTTGAATCGCAGAATGTAGGCAATGACTCTTACAGCTTGAGTATACGTGGAAAACCTTTCTATAACTGAGAGTTCCTGGACAGCATGGTTTACGTGCATTTTATCCGATTTGGCTTCCAGCGCGGGGTCAGCCAAGGAGATCTCCGACACCTGCTTGGATGGCCACGAGGACTTATCGTGCAGGAGCCAACCTGGTCCCTTCCACCACAATTTGAAATCCTTCAGATCCTCTGGGGCGAGTCCTCTCGTCGCACAGTCTGCTGGGTTCTCTATCGTGCTCACGTGACCCCATTCACTTGGTGTAGAATGGTCCAATATAAAGGCAACTCTGTTGGCGACGAATGTTTTCCACCTATTAACGTCACCCTGCAACCAATGCAGGACAATCGTAGCATCGGTCCAATAAAATGTTTTAATAGGAAGCGACGATAGCCGCTGAGAAGCCACTATCCACTTCACGAGCTTGGCTAATACCGCACCGCTTAGCTCTGTACGCGGGATGGTCAAAGGCTTAGAGGGAGTGACCTTTGCTTTGGCCATAAGCAGGGATGCGAAACATGACCCGTCGACATGTTCCACTCGGAGATACACGGCCGCTGCATATGCTGCTGAGGACCCATCGCAGAACGCATGTATTTGCATCGACGCAACAGATTCCGGTGAGTAATGGACCCATCGACCAATGCTGATATCGCCGATCCTCTGCAAGCAGTCGCGAAATGCCCTCCATCGCTCTGCGAGAGGTTCGGGAACCGCTTCGTCCCACTCCAGGGACGCCCTTGTACCATCCGCACGCGCAGTCTTGGCCATGGTTACCTCCTTCAGGATCAGCTTCCCGGAGATGATGACCGGCGCGATTAACCCTAGCGGGTCAAAGAGCCTGGCGATGCTGGATAATATGGTCCTTTTGGTTGAGCTTTCTGTAAATTCAAAGTTAATTTTGAACTTAAAACAGTCCTTGTTGGGGAGCCAGTACATCCCTAAAGCCTTTATGGGATCACTGTTATCCCAGCTCAATAGCGTTTGACTGCAGCGATGCTCTGCCGGAATCGAGCGCAACAGCCTCGAATCGTTGCTGGACCATTTGCGCAATTCCATGCAGGCGGATTTTATAGACGCCTCAACTTGCGCCCTCTTTACTTTTGCTCCTTCTATGGTGTGATCGCCCGATAAGATATCGTCCACGTATATCTCGTTCATGAGGACTTCCTCAGCCTTCGGGAACGAACCTCGTTCATCTTGAGCCAATTGATGAATGACTCTGATAGCCGTGTATGGCGCCGAGGCTGTTCCAAACGTCAGCGTCGACAGTGCGTACGTGTTGATGACTCCATCCTCCGCCCGCCATAAAATCCGCTGAAATTGCGCGTCGTCAGGGTGAACGTCAATGCAACGATACATTTTCTGTATATCCGCTGTGAATACATAGCGATATTTCCGCCAATTCAAGATCACCGAAGACATGTCGTTTTGAAGCGTAGGTCCTGTGCACAGTATGTCGTTCAAGGAGCGTCCACTGCTAGTTCTGGCAGAAGCATCGAAAACGATACGCTGCTTTGTGAACATATTATCCTCCTTAAAGACGGCGTGGTGTGGCAGCACGCACGACGTGATGTGTGCATGGCTGGACTTTCGAATGGTCAAACTGCGTTCAGTGCCCACCGCCGGACTGATCTGACCCAATGCGAAGTACTCCTCTATTTCGTCGCTATATCGCTTCCATCGCTCAGGGGCCTTAGACAGCCTCCTTTCCATCTGCAAGAAACGATTGAGTGCCTTTTGATGAGATCTTCCTAGAACCATGCTTGGATACCGATACGTTTTGAACGGAAGCCTTGCTACGTAACGTCCATCTGGCCTGCGCACATATGTCTTCTGGAAGAACGATTCACACCACAGATCCTCTTCGGTGACTGTGGATCGTTCCGGTACAGCTTCGACCTCACAAAACCTCCTCAGTAGCGATTCCGTCTCTACAGATATTTGATGGCACCGTAGCTGAGCAGTTCCTTCCATCCCGTGCGTTAGTCCTGACAGTATCCAACCAAAATGCGTGTTCTGCGCCATAGGTTCGTTAGGCCCTCCAATCCTGGTTTCAGGCAACATGATTTGTGCCATCACATCAGCTCCCAATATCAAATCAACTCGTTTTGATCGGTAGTATTGAGGGTCTGCCAGCTGGAGTCCCTGGATGTGATCCCAGCGCTTCGGAGAGAAACTTTCACTAGGTAGATACGACGTTAATGTACTGCGCACATATGCCGAGCAGATATCTAAAGAAAACTGTGGATTAATATTCCTGAACGCTTGAAAATTCACCATATACTTGCTGCGGCGACCACCCCCCTGACCCACCCCAATAATGGAGGCGCGGGTACCCGTTCTTTTTAGATGAAGGGACTGTGCCACATGCTCGGATACAATTGTTGCCTCGGATCCCTGGTCGATGAGAGCATTGATGACAGCTTGAAGTCCATTGATCGGATTCCGTATGAGGATACGCGCGGTTGCGAGGAGAATCTGCCTCTTAGGAGTGTCCGACGAAGTGGCTGAAAAGCAACGATATGACTCGCTGTGTGATTGATCAGGTGGGCAAACTGGATTGCTGGTCGAAGGCATGAGTGACTGCGGTGTCGTAGGCCGGGCAGTACTCGGTAGCGACAGGTTCGAGGGTTGACCTTGTGAAGTGACGGGGAAATGTAGCAACGTATGGTGCCGTTGCCCGCACGCTTGACAACCCTTAGTGCTGGTGCAGCGAGAAAGTGGGTGGGATCGACTTAAGCAATTAAGACACAATTTCGCTTTGTTCGCAATGTCTTTGCGCTTGTAGCAGTCTAGGGCCAGAAAGGCTGGACAACGACGTAGGATGTGGTCGCCGTTGCAGTGAAGGCATTGGACAGTTAAGCGCTTGGGTCGGTCCTGCACGTTATGCACTCGAACACGCTTAGTGGAGTCTGACGAGCCCGGCAAAGTATTGGAGTCGTACGATGAGCTGTGGTTCTCGATCGCATCCATTATGAAAAGCCGGTCGTTCAGAAACGATTCTAATTCCGAGAACGAGGGCACGGCGGAGCTGCTGCCTTGATGATGCTCCCACGCCCTATGAGTCTCCTTTGGTAACTTCGATGCCAAGTAGTGAGCCAGCCAGTGGTTGCGCTCCCCATCCAAGGCTTGGATGCGGCGGAACGCAGCCAGGCAGACATTGACCGTGCTGAGCATAGTCCGTATGGACTCTGCAGTCTCCTTTTGCAGTCTGGGAAGAGCATAGATGGCGTTCATATGATGTGAAAATACTAGGCGAGAGTTGTTGTATCTCTTGACCATCATATTCCACGCCACCGTATAATTATCGTCCGTGAGCTGCATTTGGCGAATGTCGCTGTCCCGACCCGGCGGGAGAGCCTCCTTGAGAAAATGCAACCTTTGCACACCGCTTAAAGTAGAGTTGTCATGGATCAAGCTCAAGAACGCGTCATAAAACCCTGGCCAATCAATACACGCACCAGAAAATTTGGGAACTGGCATGTGTGGCATTTTTAAGTGAACTTCTGGTGTGACAGTGTGTCTTTCGGATGAGAGGGTGGGCAGATTTGCCGCTGCAGGAAACCGCTTCTCGGACTCCTCAGCTAAGACACAGACCACTTCCATATGACGTTCCTCAAACTCGGAAGAAAACATTTTGGTACAATAATCCGACTCGTCATACCCATCCAAATTGAGAAGCTCTTCGTGAGTTTCACGAAATGCCCTCCGCAAGCCTTCCACTTGTTCCATACGCTTCTGAAAGTAAATACGCGTTTTCCTCGATTCTGAATCTTTCCTAAAGTTCTGTAATGTGGATTTTAAAGACTGGTGGCGATCTTTCTGCACCCTCACCAGCCTTTGTAATGGCAGATGCTTTGAATCTGGATCCGTCATATTTATATTACGTTAAACTTTAACGCTTGCACAACTCAATAAAAAAATTCGTTTAGAAACTCTAGGTACTGATCTCGCACACAAACTCACTCAAACTCTCTTTACTTACCCGCACCAAACGCAAGCAATGAGATTAGCGAAGAGCTGGCGGCGAAGAAAGCGAGGGCGCTGAGCCGAGGGCGAAGAGAGCGGAGCGATGAGCCGTGGGCGAAGAGAGCGAGGCGTCCAGCAATGCAAGCACTGAAACGTTAGCGAAGAGAGCGGGGCATCAAGAGCAAGCACCGCTTGCTTTGGTTGCACAGTTATTGCGGTTATTGCACTCCTCCACTGCACCCTTTCGCCCGCGATTTAACTGCGTCGAAATATGTTCGTGAAATTGTTAGTGTTTTGCGGCTGGGTTCCCCCCATGGGCCACCATGAAGAGTTGTGTCCCGTGAATATAAGCAGAACACCCAGAGGACAATGAGGAGGGGTTCCCGGAGCCAGTGCAAACACTTTGATGATATTTAATTTAAAATTTAATGATAAACGATTTCAAATGATTTTGACAACAGCAGTAGGTAGCGTCTTCTAGATCGGTGTGATGCTGTGTTCGGTGACGTTCGCAAGCAGACTAACTCTCTCTCCCACGCACGTCGCTCGCAAGACTTATGCTGTGGGTACGCACGAACACCAATGTTCCGAGAGAGCCTAGATTGGAGAGTTTTGGCACCTTGGGACCAGTGATGCAAAACCGAACACTGGGTCTTCATCAAGTTTGTCTTTGTCATAAAGGCCTGTGGTTCTCAAAAATTCTAAGATTCCTCGTGTGCGTGTAGAAAAAATTGCGAGTTTAGTGGTGAAATCTTCGCTTTTAACCTTCTGATTGCCCAACATTAAAATTCTGCAGAAAATGTCTCAGCAACGTTTCTTTAATGAAGTAGATATTCCTAAACTACCTAAACGACTGCTTACTCCATTAGAGGAACGACTGATCCTTGACTTTCATTTATTAAGGCTATATTGCCTGGGGGAAGAGACCAAAATGGCATTAAAGGAACAGTTGTGAATGTCTATATTTCGGTAAGCGATATCGTGAAGGAGCTTCGACGAGCTTTTCATGAAGCCCAGATTATTCAGCTCTATCTGAAGCGACCTTTTTTTAAATTTTACAACCTTTTTTAGATTAAGGCATCGAAATGTAGATAGGAGAGGTTGTAGAACTGATAAATTATTCTACACTAACAATAAGCTAGAACTCATTGCAAAGCGCAACATAGGAAAGCTTATTAACCACGATGAGGGATATAGGTATCCTCGAAATATTCGGTCGTCTCCGGCACATTAGGAGGAAGAAAAGAAGAAGGTTATGGCTATAATTCGTCAGTTAAATCTGTCGACTTTTTTCATCACAAACGCAGTGGCCAGAGTTGCTTTTTTGGCTCTAAAGTAATGAAGATAGAAAGATTATTAGCGATGAAGAGGCAATAAATCAACAATATAACGAAAAGGAGCGTTGTAACAAAGCAGATTTCGTAACTGGTGTGTTTTGATTATAGTTATCGTGCGTTTTTAAAAGATATGAGGAATCGTGAGGTAATTTTCGGATAATCCAGTTTTTTGGTCCACTTTTTTATATGTAGTTTGGCAGGAATTTTTAGTTTCCGCGGTGATGGATACCTAGCTTTAACAAGTACCAAAAATACAATGCGTTAGCATTGATATCAACTGTCGTTGCTGACAGTCGTTCTTCACTTAGCTCCGCCTAACAAATTTTATTTTTGTGCTCAAAGGAAAGTAGTTGTGTTGTATTATTGCTTAAGTTAATTCCAATTGCAATTGCAATTGCAGTGGGTTCAACTTTTGTGCTTTCTTTCTAGCCCCACTCGTTCAAAGGCTCAGCTGATTTGTTGTTGCTATATACATTGTATGCTGCACTCTCTCTGAGCCGCTGTCAAATTTTATACGTCAATTTGGTCTATCTTCTGCTTATTTTCATACATATTAACATACATACATACATATACCGTGCCTGCCGAATTCTGTGTTTCTCGGTGTTATTTGTATACTTTTATTTAATTTTGTTGCCAACTCTAGTGCAGCGCACCGCACTATCTCTGTGCCGCTCTCTGTTTTTATCTACCCTCAGCTTATCTGTTTTCATTTCCAACACACACGCACTGCGTTAGCCGCCGCTCTGTGCTTGTCTCTCTGTGTTTCTATCGTCTCTCTGTGTCTCTCCGTTCACTTGCCGTTGTTGTGACTGTTTTTGTCTTTGTTCGTGCTTGCGTGCGTAATTGCTAACACAAGCTAAAGTCACTATCTCTGCCCCACACCGACTTATATTTTACCTTTCTTCTTTCGTTTCTTTTTTGTTTTTAGCTTGATTGTTGTTTTTAAGCTTAATTTTTGTCGCTTGGTCCACACACCGACTTATATTTTACCTTTCTTTTATTTTTTTCTTAAACAAACAGTTTATATTTTTCTAAAAGAAAATATGAGTTCTTGTTGTGCTAAGAACTGTGACCGTTCGGTCTCTACACGGCAAAGGTATGTCTACTGCTGGTTATGTGACAACACGGCTCATACCAACTGTGCTGAATCGGGACACATCGGAGGTCGCGTTGGGTTTCTTATTAAGACTCGCTGCGGCCTCAACTGGACCTGTTGGGACTGCAGGGCTATCGAAAGTGACATGCGTGTCTTTATGCGACATACGCATCTTGAATTCGCTATCCTAAACGCTGGATTCCGAATGCATCAAGATAAGTTTCGTTTGACGAAGTCGTACTTCAAAACACTTAAAATTTTGACTGAGTCTCCGAAGAGGAAGAAGGGTAACAAGTATTTACCCAATACTAATAATGATTTTTCTCTTGCAGCCCTTGAACCACCTGTACCTCTTGCTCGGTCACCGCCGGTAACTGGTATGGAACCTGGAGCCAATGGTGCCATTGCATCTCCCACTGCGCCCAGGCCTGTCGCACCGCCCGCATCTCATGCTCGGTCACCGCCTGTAACTGGTGCTATGGTGCCTGTAGCCAATGGTGCCGTTGCATCTGTCACTCCTGCACCCATGCCTGTCGCCTCTGGGCCCCCATCTGTTGATGCTGACGCGGCTGACGTGATGGCTGTTGAGGCTCCTTCAAACTCGGCATCCATCGATATCGCCTCAACCAGCACTATGCCAATCGTGTCGCCGAACCTTAATAGCACCACTGCGTATGCTCCCAGGGTGGAAGTGCTTGCGGCTGAGGATGCCGCCAATGCTACTGCCCCCGCACATTGACCTATTCTGGGTATGGCTATACATTCTGTCTATCGCTCGGGTCTTTAAATTAGTGGAGTGGTTCCTCGGAAAGCAATTTTTGTTTCCCGACTTAATCCTAAGGCTCTGCCAATTCTAATCAGAGTACCAATGTTACCTGTCATTTCAAAAAACTAATTAACAATTTTTCCGTTCACTATCAGAATGTACGCAGTCTTTTAACTACAACTACATACGGTTAGTGCCTCTTACGATTTCAATGCTATCGGTTTTTCCGAAACATGGCTCAACTCCACTGTTCATGATCATGAACTTTTTGGTCACAACTTCATCATTTATCGAATGGATCGTGCATCTTATGCTGGTAGAGTTCTGATTGCAGTCAAAACTGACTTCTCATCGGAGTTATTCCCTTTCAACAATATCCATGTGATTGAGTTCATTGCGGTCAAAGTCCGTGTTGGCATGGCTTTTATCTATCTATCCTGCTCATATATTCCTCCCAAATCTGATGCTGAGGTTTATTCAAAATACTTTTCTGCTATCCATTCTGTTGTGTCTTCGTTAGGTTGTGCTGATCAGATTGTGGTCATGGGAGACTTCAATTTACCTCTTTTTTCTTGGCAGTCCTGCGACGACGCTAACCAATTGCTTCATAGTACTCATAACGAATTTATCAATGAGCTAACGGATGTTTCCCTTGCCCAAATTAATTCTATTAAACACAATAGGAACAGACTTCTCGACCTTATTTTCATTATGCATGCTTCTCTAGGTACAGCCAGAGTCTCCCCACTATCACTTCCTGAAGACCTATCCCATCCTACGCTATCTATAACTTTAGAGTGTACCAGTTCTAGTTGTGTTAACATTACCTCGACTCCTCACCGGATGATGAGTTTTCGCAAAACTGATTTCGACAATTTAAACATTCACCTCTCGAATGTCGATTGGTCCACTCTTTTTTCCTTACCGAATATTGACGTAACAGTCAACTCGTTCTATTAAATTTTAAACTCTGCCCTTAATACTTATGTTCCGGAGATTATTGTACCATTATCGTTCAAGCCTCCCCGGTTCTCCAGAAATTTGTCATACTTAAAGAATAGGAAATCCAGACATTTTAAAAAGTACCAGCAAAGTGGATCCTTGCTTGTCTTTGTTGGATATTCTTCCGCTCACTCTCAATTCCTAACAATTAATAGTCTGTGCTACAATCTTTACCTCTCTTTTTGTAGAAGAAACTTTCGCAATGACTCTATAAAATTTGTTTCTTTTGTCAACTCTAAACGTAAGTTCAATGCATTTCCTCCGTCCCTTCATTATCTGAACAATTTTGAATCTTCAGCTGCTGGCATTGCAAACTTATTTGCGACCTTTTTCCAGTCGTCTTACCCCTCTCATATTCATAACGCATCCACTCCGTATCCCTACCAGTTGCCTCACTCTAATAGCATTTTTCAACCATATTTTAAAGAAAGTGTTTTGCTTGATGGCTCGAAGTCTTTGAAAATTTCATTTTCTGCGGGTCCTGATAAACTCCTGATAAAGTCCTGATAAAAAAGTTGCATTTTAAAACATTGTGCCCAGTCCATATGCCAACCCTTAACCTTTCTTTTCAATCTATCTTTGGAACAGTCTTATCTCCCCGTAATTTGGAATGAGTCTTACATAATTCCGCTTAACAAGAAGGGCTCCAGATCCAACATAGAAAATTACCGAGGCATTGCAAAGCTCTCTGCCAATTGCAACATCTTTGTTCTAGCTTGATATCTCACAACATTCACAACATGGTTTTTTTTAAACATCGGTCAACAACTACCAATCTGCTCGAGTTTTCCTTCATAATCAACCGTGGATTTCAGAGCGGTTTGCAAGCTGACGTTATTTTTACGGATTTTAGCAAGGCATTTGATTCGGTTAACCATACTCTACTAATTCAGAAGCTGTCCCCTTTTAGGTTTCCCTAGTAATCTTCCAAGTTGGATTTCGTCGTATCTTTCAAATCGTACACAACGGGCCTTATTTACTCTTGTTTTGTCAGAGAACGTTAAGGTTACATCTGGTGTGC
This sequence comes from Drosophila affinis, assembly GCA_037356375.1. NCBI lineage: Eukaryota > Metazoa > Arthropoda > Insecta > Diptera > Drosophilidae > Drosophila > Drosophila affinis. Next base: position 24,371,871 of record CM074800.1, read on the forward strand.
CACAAGGTAGTCATTTGGGTCTCCTTTTTATTTTATTTGTAAATGACCTACCCCAAGTTAAAACATTCTGTCACACTTTAATGTATGCGGATAACGTTCAAATGCCCTAAGCCATCTGGCACTTGCACACACCTTAAGCTGGACCTAAATGAACTGTTTTTGTGGTGTTAAAATAATCTTCTTTTTTTAAACCTCTCAAAATGCAAACTTATGACATTTTACCGTCGTGCTCAATATTTTGAATCCTTTTCTCTGGGTTAATCATGTCCAGGATCAAATTTCGAGTTAACATGATCTTAGAATATTATTTGATTATAAACTGTGTTTTAATAGTCATATAGCTGCGATAGCTAATAAAGCTAAGGGTGTTCTAGCATTCATCAAGCGTTGGTTCAAGGAGTTTGACGACCCGTATGTGACCAAACAATTGTACATTTCGTTAGAGCGCCCGATATTGGAATATTGTTCCTGTGTGTGGAGCCCACAGTATAAGGAGCAACAAGCTATTCTCGAATCAATTCAGAAACAATTTTTAATTTTCGCTCTTCGTAATTTACACTGGGACTCTGGTAGAATCCTGCCACTTTACCGATCTAGGCTAAAACTTTTTGACCTACCTTCGTTACATCATCGCAGAATATGCAATGGGGTAATGTTCGTGCACAAGCTCCTTCTCGGGATGGTGGACTCCCAAACTCTCTTGAGTCAGATTGACTTTACGGTTCCTTTCAGGGTTTTATGCTATAATTGTAATACACTTTACCATATCATATCCCCAGAACTAACCCTTAAACATGTAGCATTTAGTATTTACACCTGCTACCTACTTTAACGTGTCTATCTAAAACCAAAAATCAAGGCATTCAAATATTTTGTTCGAGTGTTTTTAACTGCAAAGTTCAATAAAACCAGTTGTAGAAAACTTAAGTTATGTAATAAATAGAAGCACGACCTACATATGACAAAAAATACCACATTTTTTAAAAATTCTTTAAATAAAAACTACGCCATGAAAAAAAAACCATAATTCTTAAAAAAAATGTAGATCTCCAAATCTATCACAAAAAGTCATTTTTGGCCACAGCGGAAAAAGAAGTTGAATTTTGTCGAGTAGTGTTATTTAAATAAATTAAATAATAACATCAATAATTTTTACAAATTTAAGATTATTTTATATTCAAGAGAAAATGTGTTGTTATACGACTTTCAAGTCCGATAGTCGCCAAGAAAATAAAATACTTTGAGCGGAAAGTCTGTCAGCTATTTACTAAAAAAATCGAATATGCTTAAAACGGATAATTGTCATTAATAGTTATGATGGATAATTATTTTCAGTTATTATTATTCGAAAAACTCAAGTATAATAATGATTTTGTGATTTTTAATGATTACGGTCAATATTAAATTTGTCTTTTTACCTTGTAAGCTTCAGTGATGAATCTCCAGAAAGCTGAGTAGTTTTTCGAAAATCATCATTGCGATTAAAAAACTCATTTAAATCAGACTATATGAAAAAATAAAAATATCCGTTAAAACATAAATTCAAATCAAACAATGAATAAAAGTCATTACATTTCTTGGTGCGTCGATATGCTGTAAAGACCTTCTATGAAATTCTTCACAGAAGCCTTTCAGATTTGGAGTGTTACTATCCAAATCATTTTCACGCATTTTCAAAATATTATTGTTTACATTTTTCCGCAATATCGGTGGGCTTTCGGATGTTTTATTTATGCCCAATGTGGATGATTTTTTTTGGGAAACCGAATAAGAAGACCTAAAAATGAACAATGAACATTTAAGTAAGTCAGTAAAGTATTTGAGTTTATGGGCATTCCATGATGTCGCACGAAACATCTGTACATACTTAAAAGGGAGAAAGAGAAAAAAGCGGATTTTTTCAGAGCAGCAGCCGTCAATACTTACTATGAAATTTCAAAAATCTCTCTTGGGTGAAAAAGCTCGGCCGCTTCAACAATGGTTATACTTTACGATTCTATGATTTTGGTATATTCAAAGAGAGAGGTCAAACAAACGCGTAGCCTCTTTAAATAATTTTCTTTACTGTGGATGTAATAATGTTTTTGTTTTCTAAAATCTTAAAAATCTTGGAAAGAGGGCAAAATTAGTAATACTAAAATTCTGTGTAATTGCTTTAATAGTCTATGAAAACTAGGCGTACAACAGGACGGACGGATATACAGACATAGTTATATTGAGTCGGCTATTGATGCTGATCATGAATATATAAATTAAATGAGAACAAAACCGGAAACACTTCCTTTTGGGTGTTTCTCATATTTCACCAACTGCATTGGGTTGGTCGGGGGATTACCTCAAAATACCTCAGTTATTCAGTCTAACAAACTAAAAATCAAGACTTTACAAAAAGTGTCAAGAAGTTGATACTCCTTCTTCTCTCTCCCGCTATGTCAAAATTATTAGTTCTTAACGCTCAGACCTATAAGAACTACCTATCTCGACGCAGGATAGTTAAGTCGGTATTTTCACCAGGTCCTGCTTGAGTCTCCGGATGTGTACGCAGGTACTGTGCCGAGTCGCTTTGTAGACCGGTGCTTAAACTATTCAGCCTGTCCATTAATTCTTCTCGATATGGAAGGAGTTGTTTATAATTAGCGTGATGTGATGATCGTAGGTGATAACATCTACAAACCGAATTGCTTGCATTACAGTTGTGAGGCCTGCCAGGTGGTTGAGAGTGACATGGTCATATTTATAAAGCCGACGCGACAGGGCTTTGTGGAGCTAACCGCTGACTTTAAAAATCAATATGATCGACTTCTAGCCATGGAGTCTCGAATTGGCTACATGAGTCTACTGGGCGCAAACGGGTGACTGTGGTGCCAACTGTCCTACAGCCAACCGATGCTGGAAAACTGACTGCGCATCAACTGATGTCGTTGGCTACTCCAAGAGCAACAACAACTGCTGATGAAGAAAATTCCGTAATTTTACTATGTTTTTAACAAAGTACTAATAAACCAGAATGAATTCTGCCTAGTATCCACTCCTGAAATGCAGGAGCTGCACTCCATGAACTTTGGCAGCATCTGCTCTTAGTTTCGTCTCCACAGATCATATTTCCAAAGCTTTAGTGTCATGCAATACCATAAGTAGACTCGTACGCGATATAGTGGTCGCAATTAACCAAATCAGCTTACACTAACTCATACTAGTATATTCGGTCAAAGGTATACGGAGACCACTACAAATATTATCTAGCAGATGTATGACAACGCGAGCGGACAGGCGGGTGAACTTGGTTGAGATTTCACCCTCACAAAGACTTTCTTGAGCTTCAGAAAAAGCCGGTGCGAACACTGACAGGAGTCATAACGCAGAATTGTGTCATTAGCCGAATGGCAAAGAGACATAGGCGACCATGACTTCTGTCGCGGTTGAATGGACGAGAAGGAAACAGAGAGTGTCCAGCAACTCCTTTGCAACTGTCCAGCTCTTTTAGAAAGATTCAATCGAAGTTAAAAAGCACTCTCTAATTAGGGGACATCATTAAATGACAGATCTGATTCCAAGTGACGTTGATTGCAGCCCTATAAACCTAGTCAACATGAAGAAAATAAATGTATAGTCGAGGATGATATGTATGTGTATCGCCCAAAACAAAACAGCAGCTAGTGCTCAAAAGATAAAGGTATAAGGTATCAAACTGGTAGGAAAGGACATATATCAGCAATCAAAACACAGGTTGCCGACGCCGAAAACCTGGAAATTTTCGTGGAAACTGAATAAAAGTGTCTCTTGAATACTTGACGCGGGAAAAAAAACAAGGCAGCAACAAATTCAAAGCCAGAGGTGATACAAATCAGCTGTGCCTAGCAACGTCATTGACCAGTCACGCAACGCAAGTGCCCCTAAGCTTTGAAAGCTTCAACAGCTTTAAAGCGGATCGTGCATATGCACAGGCAGTAACGTAATCCAAATTATAAACCCAGCATACTTTCAGGCGAAAAAAAAAGTGCAACTCCAGAATGTCTCTAAATAGGACTCCACCAGCATCAAAGCAGGCGCAAATGAGCAACGCGATTCATAATATGCCCCTAGGTACGCCCCTAAGTGGTGCGGGACAGCAAGAAAGGCGGAAGAGGTGCGCGCTATCTCCGGACATCTCACTCGGAGATGTCATGCAGGCCATTAGCCAAATGGGCCAACGGTTTGACAAGCTAGTAACGAAGGATGATATAGGTGTGCTAAAGTCCAAATAAGACTTAATGTCCGAGCAATTCAAAACACTCAAAGCGGAGAATGAGGATATAAAAAGAGAGTTCCAGCGATTAAAAAGCTAGAGAGAGCAGGACCGAAAAGGCCTAAACAGGAAACACTCACAGAGATCAGCATTAAAATTAAAATCTTATCTTACAACAGCAGGATTAGCAAATAAGCGTATATTCAGTCAACTCTCTAAATTCATAAACACATTCCAAGTCTTTGTCCTATACGAAACTTTTATCGACCAAAATATGCAGCAGTACGATCCCTACTTCCCAAGCCATACTATCCGAGGGAGCCATTAAAATTAAAAGCATTAAAAGCATTAAAATTAAAATCTTATCTTACAACAGCAGGCTTAGCAAATAAGCGTATATTCAGTCAATTCTCTAAATTCATAAACACATTCCAAGTCTTTGTCCTATACGAAACTTTTATCGACCAAAATATGCAGCAGTACGATCCCTACTTCCCAAGCCATACTATCGTGGGAGCCAACAGTAAGAACGGCATGCAGAGAAAGAGCAAGTGATGGCCAATTGAGAGGCAATACCTAGCTACATCAGGATGATGCAGCTTCCTGGACTTATGTGGATCACATTTAACCATAATCCTAAACTACCTCAACTACAATGGCTGCCAGGGCCACTATGATCAGTTATATGACATGATCCAAGAGTCGGCGAGTGAGAACTTAATGGTTTTGGGTGACTTAAATGCCAGAATAGGAATACATCAGTGTGCTGAAAACACCAAGCGACAGGACAGCAAAGTATCTAAAAGTAGACAGCAACGGAAAGAAAACAATGGAGATGTTCGAGGACAAAAATCTCACGGCCCTAAATGGCAGAACGCAAAGCGACGGGAACGGAAGCTACACCTTTATACGAGGTCAAGCGGCGTCTACAATAGACTACTGTCTTGTAAATGGTAGGTGGCATGATCTCATTGAAGACATGGAAGTAGTGCCGGAAACTTTCTCAGATCACTTACCACTGTCAATCCAAATCCACACACGCGCGTAACCTAACCCACATGATATCGAATTGCTACCGAAACTGGAAGGGAACGACAGGTACTGCCAGCAGTATAGAGAAAATCTCGACCAGCAAATCGAACAGCGAGACCCCCAAATCGTTTTTTTCAACGTCCTAGTACATGAGGATTCTCGTAAATATACCTCTTTTGTCACACAGAGTGGACAATATGAATTTAATTATGTACCATTTGGGATTACTAACTACCCCCCAGTTTTTATGAGGTACATATATGCTGTTTTAAGAGCATTGATAGACGACGGTATATTGATCTGGTATATGGACGATATTATTATTCCGTCAAAGGATGATGAAGAAGGACTCGAAAAGTTACAGAAGGTGTTGCGTATCGCAAAGATTTCAGAGAAAGGAACGCTATTTGGGCCTAACTTCCTATTTCCGTAAATTTGTTAGGGAAAGTAGATAGAATTGTCAAGTCTTGTATGGAGTGCATTGTGAGCAATGCAAAATTAGGAAAGAAAAAAGGGTATTTAAATGTAATCGACAAATCTGATGGGCCTTTACAAACGTATCACATTGACCATATTGGGCCAACAGTCAACAAGTCAACAATAAGACCGATGGAGTCAACAAAAAAACAGTATAACCACGTTGTAAAGACCCAAGGTGCTTTACAAGCTGCCGACTACAGGGGCTACCGGTTATCTGCATCGCCACTGGAAGCATACATCGATCCCTGGTTCTTTGATTATTCCTTTTCTTTTGTTTGTTATTATAATTATCACCATTACACGATTCGCCACTGAAGGCATTATTATTAGTATTCATGTAGATTTAAATTAGTAATAAGTTACGTCCTAAATACACCCGCCAATGAAGGCCATAAAAACACGGAAAAATGAGAAACGCAGAAATGAGTCGATAGGGTCACACCGAGAATATCGATTGCAAAAAGAAAAAGGGGTATCGATCGCGGGAGTGAAGAGAGACGGAAAAAAAGAAGGAGGAGGACTAAAAGCCGGACCTCGAACGAGAGCAGTCGCAAGAAAAAAAATTAAGGAAACCTCACGCGGAACCATCGACCAACACGTGCTCGCCTACGCCTGTTTAGTACACCTATTCGTGACACCTATTTCGTACACCTACTCGTGACAACTATTTCGTACACTTATTCGTGCCACCTATTTCGTACACGTACTCTCATCCTGTGTGCTAGAATAAAACAAACTCAGCGCGCGACCAACGACACATGGCTATAAGGCCACGGTCTCTCGTGACCAACATTGCAAGAGCTCTCAGACGTACAAGTAAGTGGAGCTTTACACGTGGTGCAGCTAGGGCCACCAGCTAGGTCCATTGGTGTAATAAAAAATTCTGAACAAAGATTACAACTACTTTTGTCTTTTATTCATTCATCCGCACATACACATTACACGTTATCCCAATCCCTCCTAGCATCCCAGTAGCCTTCCGAGTCGTCGCGATTACGCACGTCTCAGTAGTATCTTCCAGTAGCTAGTGACCTTCGCGATTACGCAAAGTCAATCCCTCCAAGAACTCCAGTAGCCTTACGAGTCGTCGCGATTACGCACGTCTCAGTAGCATACTCCAGTAGCTAGGAACTGTCGCGACTACGCACAGCCCATTCCCCCCCCAGAAACCCAGTCGTGGTACGAATCGTCGCGATCACGCACGGTTCCGTAACACTTCCCCCCCCTTGTTAGAGTTCCTCGTCTCACGAGTTGCCACTACAACGCAGGGTCCTACAAACCCCGACGGCGTGTAAACGACGGCCAGAGTCCATACGCCATCTAGTTACGTTAGGGGCCGTAGGGTCGTAAGAGCCGTAGTGATCCCACACACCCCGGTAGAATCGCCCTGCACACCGCAGAGGTTACGGCGAAATCTCGTCACCCTGCAAACACGCCGCACGCTTGACTCTCCTGGACGTGACCCCAGTACTTTCTCTTGCCTAAGGTCTCCCAACAACTACAAATTTTCTTGTAGACGACCCTGGACAGGCTGAGCTTACCCCAGCCTGAAATAGGTTCCTTACAAGTGGCGCCCGAGCAGGGACCTGAGGTAGATTCAAGAGAAGGTAACCGTCACAGACCGCAAATCTACCGCCACAAAAACCACGTGTCTGTAGTACAGTCAGAGCTTTAGCTAGACCCACGCTTACCTACATACGCCCACGTCACCGACCGAAAACCATACATACAAACTCACACACTTTTCCCCTCCCGAATCGTGATCAAGACGACGGCGAAAACAAGTACAGTACAGTCCCAAAAAAACCCATCGCAGCGCGAATACAGTGCCGTCCCGGAAAAAAAAAAAAAAAAAAAAAACACGACAGTGCGAACACCGTGCCCCGTTTAACTAAAACCCAAACAAGCGCAACGCTAGTTGAAAATCCTCGTGACACAGACGCAGTGCCAGTGCAACACGCCCAGTGAAGAGCCCAAAGCTAAAGCCCCTGAAAACAAAACTCCAAAGTGCAGTGCGTAAAGAAAACATTAAACGACGTCGCTGAAGGCGAAAAACAAACAAGACGATAAAACACCAGTCAAGACAGTGCAAAATAAAACCTAACGAGCCAACTCTAGTCAGCCAGAGTTACGGTTACTCCCCGTTCACGTATTCCCACGTCTCGAGCTCCTACTCCTTGTCATGGACCAGAGCACTGACCACGATCAGAGTGAGTACTACCACACAGAATCAATACAGAATCCTGGGGTGGGTACCGGTAGGATATACCAACGCCGCCGGGATGAACTCGAAGGCTTTGCAGACGAGTTCGGGTTCGACAAAGAAGGCACAGTCGACGATCTTAGGAAGACCTTCGCTATATTCACCGAAGGTAAACTCGAAGCCGCGACTTGGACTCGCCTGGCAGAACTCGAGAAGCAGTACTCCAGATCCGCGGGGCGTGCCAGATCACCGCAACCCGGCACCAAAGCCCCGTCCGAGAAGAAGAAGGTCGTAGACCAAAAGCTCGGCTTGCTAGTCCCTCCGGCCACCGCCAGCAAAGGCAACGTGCCCCCGATTGTCTTAACGTCGGAGGGGAGCGTTCAAATATCCAGGTCAGCAGAGTCCAGTCCGGTGCAGACGAGGAGAACCTTTTCCCCGATCGACACCACACAAGGTCTCAGCGAGGCTAGGACTCAAACAAGCACTTCACCCCTCCGCACCTTCCAAGTGGCTGATAGGATTCGACACTGGGGTATTCAGTTCAACGGCCACGATGACCCATTGGCATTCGTAGAATTACTCGAAGAACGTGCCCTGTCCTACGGCGTCGACGTGAATCATCTCCCACGAGTCATGGTCGAACTTCTCACCGACCGAGCTACGATATTTTGAGCAATTGGAAGATAAGATACGGGCCCGTAAGCAATCGACTGGCGAGTTATTCAAGGACTTTGTCATTGACATCCGTCTACTTATGCACCACGCGGGGTACGACGCGACCCAAGAACTAAAACGCATCTACGACAACGCTTTACCGGGATACCAACTGTACGTGCGGAGACACGAACTCCAAAGTCTGGCCCAGCTCACGCAACTGGCCGTAGAGTTCGAGAGCGTTCAGAAACAACAAGAATCAGGTGGTTGGCACGCATACGCCGTCAATTCACCGCGAAGGATACCCCGACACGATCGCCATGAGTTAACCCCCGAATACAAGCGACCGGAGTCTCACCAGAATCGGAACCCGTTTCGCCAAACGCCCAACAATCACGGGGATCCCATGGCCAAACCCGGCCCGGCCCAGACTACCACACCCGCGGGAGAAGTAGCCAACCGGACGATCCAACACGACGCACTGCCCATAGCCAACGCGCGCACGGCATGTCGACGATGCGGCGGAGCGGACCATTTATACGCAAATTGCCAGAACCGGCCCCTCTTATTCTGTTGGGAATGTGGCAAACGCGGCGTCAGGACCATCCAATGCTGCCGACGAGAAACCTCGGGAAACTAGCCGCGTCCTCGACTGAGATGGGATCAGCCGAGAACGACGCCAACTATAACCCACGATCAAAGAAACCTTTGCACGTGCACGACGGCCGGATAGTGGCGATGGTGACCATCGGTGGACAAACCACGGAAGCCACTATCGACACGGGAGCGACCCGAAGTTTCGTCAGTCAAGACCTGGCAAGACGATTGGCCACCGACACGAACATACAGGCAGCAGCGACGCGGATACGCCTAGCGGACGGGTCAGTGAGGGAGATTACTCAAATCTTACTTACGCCCACCCAACTGCATACACGACAGGTAAAAATACCTCTTTTGATACTACCGAACATGGTCGAAAGTGTGATCCTGGGGATGGTGTTTTTGTGCGCCATAGAAACCACGATCCAATGTGGCACTACGCGTCTACATCTTAAAGGTCGCTGCATCAACGTCGACGAACCAAAGGACATCTTCAGCCACACACAAACCCCCACACCCGCGAATGAAAGCATAAAACACGCAACAACGACCACGGCTACGACATCCCCAACCAAGAACAGGAACAAGAGACCAGCAACCGAGACCACGGCTACGACACCCCCAACCAAGAGCAAGAATCCACGACAAGCAGCAGAGAACATGCCCACGGCATCATCAACACAGAGCAAGAATCCACGACAAGCAGCAGAGAACATGCCCACGGCATCATCAACACAGAGCAAGAATCCACGACAAGCAACTGAGAACACGTCCACGACGTCGTCAACAGACAATACGGATCCCAGGCCAGCAACAGCAACCCTGGCCACGGATATAGCACCAACAAACATAACCCAAAGCCAAGCGACGGGTAATATGGCCACGAGAAGGCTAACCGAGACTACGAGCATACGGACGCCTTCAGGAAATACGAGTACGCGAATATCCACCGAGATTAAGACCACCAGAACGCCCACAGAGAACACGATTACGAGGATCGCCTCCAGGACCACGAGTTCGTGGACGACAACAGAGTCCACGCACTTCAGATCATCAACAGAATGGACGAGCGCGCTAACTTCAACGGAGCTCACGAGGGTCACTACACCGACAGGGATCTCCAACTCAGCAAACACCGTCGGACCCGGGGACATGGACGCCGTCAGGCTAGTGACGCCCATGGAATCGGAGTTTCGACAAGAGCCGAGCCTAGCCATCACAGCAAACACCACGCCGGTTATCGCCAATATCACCGAATGCCCCGCTAGCACAGACCCCTCTAGTCCATTCGACATGACCATCCGCCCAGAATGCCCCGACCAAACCACCGGTCTCGAAATGGTTGATTCCACGAGAAGAGACCCGACGTTAGACACACAGCCCTGGCCCCCAGACATTGCACACCACATCCGTGCGTTCCTAGACGAAGAGCTACCCAAATTCGAGAATCACCAGGGAACGACGGTCCTCGTCCGGAAGAAAAACGGACAATGGCGGATGTGCGTAGACTTCCGCCAGTTGAACGAACGTTCTATTCCTGATGCTTATCCGTTACCCAGGATAAATCATATCCTCGAACGTCTCAAGAACGCACGATTTATCACGACCTTGGACTTGAAAAATGGATACTGGCAAGTACCCATGGCCAGAGATAGTCGCGAAGCAACGGCTTTCACAGTACCTGGGAGAGGACTCTACCAGTGGAAAGTAATGCCATTTGGGCTACATTCGGCAGCCGCGACTTTCCAACGTACTCTCGACACAGTCATCGGCGCAGACATGGAGCCGTTCGCGTTCGCATACCTGGACGATATAGTGATCGTCGGTAAGGACTATGCGGAACATTTGCAAAATCTAAACCAAGTGTTCTCGAGATTGCGCAAGGCCAACTTGCGGATCAACGCCGACAAATGTGTTTTCTTCCAACGCCGAATCAAGTATCTGGGCCACGTAGTCAGCGAAGAAGGTATCCACACTGACCCTGACAAAATAGCGGCAGTGAAGGACCTGAGACCGCCAACCAACCTCAAAGAGCTTCGCCAGTGCATCGGGATGGCATCGTGGTACCGCAGATTTGTCCCGAATTTCGCCGCCGTAGTCCAGCCCATGTCCCAGCTTTTGAAGAAGGGACGTGCGTGGACATGGACCCCGGAGCAACAAGAGGCCTTTGACCACCTTAAAGTACTCCAAACCACCGCTCCCGTCCTCGCTTGCCCTGACTTCTCGGTAAAGTTTTCATTACAAACTGATGCGAGCAACCTCGGAATAGGCGCCGTTCTTACTCAAGACATCGAAGGCAAGGAACGAGTTGTTGCATACGTCAGTCGGCGCCTCAGCCAGGCCGAGGAAAATTACTCCGCTACGGACAAAGAATGTCTAGCCGTAATATGGGCGATCAGGAAACTCCGTTGTTATCTCGAAGGCTACCGATTCAACGTCATCACCGACCACCTCGCGTTAAAGTGGCTTAACACCCTCGAAAGCCCCTACGGGAGAGTGGCCAGATGGGCCCTCGAACTACAGCAGTATCAGTATGACATACAATACCGACCGGGTAAACAGAATGTGGTGGCCGACGCATTATCGAGGCACCCATTAGAAACCCTCGCGTATATGGACGGTGAAAAGACGGACTGCCGCTGGTTGAAACAAAGAATACGACTAGTACAAGACGAACCCCAGAAGTACCCGGATTATGTCTACGAAAACGGCCAACTCTACCGACACTTGGGACACCGAGCCGACGATGAAGACTACGTTTCATGGAAGCTTTGCGTACCCAAAGATAGCCGTCTGAGGGTATTACGCGAATGTCACGACCAGCCGACTGCCGGACACCTCGGCGTACGGAAAACCATCACGAGGATATCACAGAGGTATTACTGGCCCGGTATGTATCGAGACGCGCGCCAATACGTCCGAGGGTGCCTCAGCTGTCAAAAGTTCAAAATAACGCAACAGAAACCCGCCGGTAAGATGCTCACCCGTCAAGTCAACGAGCCATTTGCGACACTGTGTGCCGACTTCGTTGGACCCCTGCCACGCTCTAAAAGAGGTAACACCACCTTACTAGTGTTCTTCGATATTTTTTCAAAATGGGTCGAATTGGTTCCCCTGAGGAAAGCCACCGCAACGAACCTCGAACGGGCCTTCCGAGAGCGTATTCTCAGCCAGTTCGGAGTCCCTAAGCTGTTCGTATGCGATAATGGCACCCAATTTACCAGCCGATCCTTCAAAGCGTTCCTCAAGTCAGCCGGAGTCGCGTTACAACACACCGCGCCCTACTGCCCCCAAGAAAATCCAACCAAGAGGGCTAATAGGACTATCAAGACGATGATATCCCAATTCATCACGGAAGAACAAAGAAGCTGGGACGAACTACTACCCGAGTTGTCCCTGGCCATCAATTCTAGCGTCTCGGATACGACAGGATTCAGCCCCGCCTTCCTGATACACGGACGAGAACCCCGCTTGCCTGGCGCCTTATACGACGAGGTCACTCCCGGAACCGGGACCACACCGGAACCAGCGCTCGCTAAGGCAGCCCGGCTGAAGGAAATATTTGACATCGTCCGGAACAACAACCAACAAGCAAGCCAGGAACAAGGACGCCATTACAACCTACGTAGAAGACACTGGCGCCCGACGATCGGATCTTTGGTATTAGTACGCCAACATCACCTTTCTAACGCCGCTGATGGTTTCGCGGCTAAGTTAGCGCCAAAATTTGATGGACCCTACCGAGTCCAGTGCTTCGTCTCGCCCAACGTTATCCGTCTAAAACACCAGACTAGTCGGAAGCGAAGAACCGCTAACCTGGCAGACCTCAGAGAATTTCACAGCAACGAAGACCCCGAAGACCAGACCAACCAAACCGACGACGCCCAGGAAACCGTAGAATAACCTAGCCGCTAACCCATTTACTAACTTAACACCTGATCTATTGTATGAATATGTACCCCACAGTCAGTAAGCATATCAGAGTAGGAGTTTGCCACAACGCTGCACCACCAAGACCCGTATATATAAGCAGTTCTGTATCATTTAATACATCTATCCTTTCCGGTCTAGAGATAAGTTCCAGCCTGCACCATGGACGTGGACGAGGATTGCTGCTCCGAGACCCCACCGAGGGATGCAGGACTCGAAGTTGAAGCCGAGAGGGAGGCTTATATGGCTTCGACAGATGGCAGCTCCATCGGAGACAGCCAGTGGGATTCAGGCCGCCACGGCGGCAGTCACGTCTCATCCCCGACAAGCTCTCGTCGAAGAGTAGCCGGTGAGCCCTCAGCCTGGGTTGACCTCACCACGTCACCCATGGACACCGACGACGCCACACCAGCTCGTCCGATCTCGCCGCCCGACGTGTTCCTGTTTGTTCGGCGGATCGACTCCGACTACACCAGAAACTCCGATGTACCCGATACCGGTCCAGGATCAACCCTAGACCCACCCTACCGATCGCCGCAGTATACCGAGGAGCTCGGCCGAGGCGTATACCAGACGGTCACACCGGAGGCGAGCTTGGCCACATACGTACCCCCACCTCGATACCCCTACGACGAGGAGGACAGCGACGACGACGAATATTACGTACAAGACTACGTCTCAAGTTCGGAGACTTACCACTACGTGGTCACTCCACGCGGCATGCGGGTCACCCAGTTGCTGCGCACGACAGTGGACGTCTCCATACCACCAGGCCGTAATGTCGGAGAATTCTTCGGAACCTTTTGGGAACCGGCCCAGACACTCCGAGAGGCACCCGCTTACCCGGCAGGAGAACCACAGCCAGACAACTCGCCCAACAACGGCAAACCAACCGAGGCAGACGTCCCGGAACCAATCGCCCCCACCGATATCATCCCCAGACCGGAAGAAACAGACGAATCCCTCAGCGCCGCGTCACCTGCCAAACGTATGCGCAAAACCATCGCCGAGGACCCGAAGCCCGCAGCGTGCATCGCTCGCTGGGATTCATTATCTTCCTTGGAGGACGAAGAGGCACCCCGATTCCGTCGGACCTACCCCACACCGAGCCTAACGAGACCAGACGAGCGGTGGGAGGTCGACACAGGGCTACCGGTCGACCACGAAAAGCCTTCCTTCCCAATCCGGTTCCGACATGTAAAGTCCCCGACCACAAGCACGTCGCAGGACCCCACTACCGGCACGCCGCCAGCCTATACCCCCCAAGACCCGAGGCCGCAGTCAACGAGCTCCGACAACGTCCCCAACGAGTTGTTCGACCTGATACCCCTGCCCGAAGGTGGATCCCTAGACGGCGACTTCGAAGAGCTTCTCCAAATCATTGGCTCGGACGTGGACGTTGACGAGTTCCTGCGTGAAGCCGATCCGGAGCTCAGCGGAGATCCACACCGAGATCCCTGGAGGGAGCCCCCAGCAGCTGGACCGTCTACACCCCAGAACGGAAGCTGCCAGCGGCTATCTTCGAGGCGATCCTCGATCCTCCTCACCCTCACCCACCACGGTCAAGAGTATCAAATCTCCACAGCGAGGAACGGCCATGTCCGTGTCTCCGTTCCCCCCGGAAGAAAGGGGGGGGGTGTAAAGACCCAAGGTGCTTTACAAGCTGCCGACTACAGGGGCTACAAGTTATCTGCATCGCCACTGGAAGCATACATCGATCCCTGGTTCTTTGATTATTCCTTTTCTTTTGTTTGTTATTATAATTATCACCATTACACGATTCGCCACTGAAGGCATTATTATTAGTATTCATGTAGATTTAAATTAGTAATAAGTTACGTCCTAAATACACCCGCCAATGAAGGCCATAAAAACACGGAAAAATGAGAAACGCAGAAATGAGTCGATAGGGTCACACCGAGAATATCGATTGCAAAAAGAAAAAGGGGTATCGATCGCGGGAGTGAAGAGAGACGGAAAAAAAGAAGGAGGAGGACTAAAAGCCGGACCTCGAACGAGAGCAGTCGCAAGAAAAAAAATTAAGGAAACCTCACGCGGAACCATCGACCAACACGTGCTCGCCTACGCCTGTTTAGTACACCTATTCGTGACACCTATTTCGTACACCTACTCGTGACAACTATTTCGTACACTTATTCGTGCCACCTATTTCGTACACGTACTCTCATCCTGTGTGCTAGAATAAAACAAACTCAGCGCGCGACCAACGACACATGGCTATAAGGCCACGGTCTCTCGTGACCAACATTGCAAGAGCTCTCAGACGTACAAGTAAGTGGAGCTTTACACGTGGTGCAGCTAGGGCCACCAGCTAGGTCCATTGGTGTAATAAAAAATTCTGAACAAAGATTACAACTACTTTTGTCTTTTATTCATTCATCCGCACATACACATTACACGTTATCCCAATCCCTCCTAGCATCCCAGTAGCCTTCCGAGTCGTCGCGATTACGCACGTCTCAGTAGTATCTTCCAGTAGCTAGTGACCGTCGCGATTACGCACAGTCAATCCCTCCCAGAACTCCAGTAGCCTTACGAGTCGTCGCGATTACGCACGTCTCAGTAGTATCCTCCAGTAGCTAGTGACCTTCGCGATTACGCACAGTCAATCCCTCCCAGAACTCCAGTAGCCTTACGAGTCGTCGCGATTACGCACGTCTCAATAGTATCCTCCAGTAGCTAGTGACCGTCGCGATTACGCACAGTCAATCCCCCCTAGAAACCCTGTAGCCTTACGAGACGTCGCGATTACGCACGTCTCAGTAGCATCCTCCAGTAGCTAGTGGCTGTCGCGATTACGCACAGTCAATCCCTCCAAGAACTCCAGTAGCCTTACGAGTCGTCGCGATTACGCACGTCTCAGTAGCATACTCCAGTAGCTAGGAACTGTCGCGACTACGCACAGCCCATTCCCCCCCTAGAAACCCAGTCGTGGTACGAATCGTCGCGATCACGCACGGTTCCGTAACACTTCCCCCCCCTTGTTAGAGTTCCTCGTCTCACGAGTTGCCACTACAACGCAGGGTCCTACAAACCCCGACGGCGTGTAAACGACGGCCAGAGTCCATACGCCGTCTAGTAACGTTAGGGGCCGTAGGGTCATAAGAGCCGTAGTGATCCCACACACCCCGGTAAAATCGCCCTGCACACCGCAGAGGTTACGGCGAAATCTCGTCACCCTGCAAACACGCCGCACGCTTGACTCTCCTGGACGTGACCCCAGTACTTTCTCTTGCCTAAGGTCTCCCAACAACTACAAATTTTCTTGTAGACGACCCTGGACAGGCTGAGCTTACCCCAGCCTGAAATAGGTTCCTTACAACGTTTTAGTAGTTGTCAAAGGTTTTTCTAAATTTGTTTGGCTCTATCCAATAAAGAGAACAGGTGCTGATGAGGTGGTTGATAGGTTACATAAATATGGCGAAGTTTTTGGAAACCCGAAGCGTGGGATTACAGATAGAGGTGCGCGGCAATGGACAGGCGAAGCGAATTAATAGGGTCGTCACTAATATGTATGTTAACCAAGCTTTGCGCAGAAAAACTGAAAGACTGGTACAAGCATGTTTGTGGGGTACAATTGTTTATGAACTCCATTCCTCCCAGAAGTACCAAGATATCTCCATTTAAGATTTTGACGGGAATACAAATGAGAACAAAATATGATAGTGACTTAGAAAAGCCGATAAAGGAGGAGTATATCTTAGAGCTCCAGTAGGAGAAAGAAGAGATTCACAAGATAGCCAAGGAGAACATAGCACAGATACAAAATGAAAATCGCAAAAGTCATTCCACCAGTCCCGGAAGCTAGAAAGAGAATACCAAGTAAATGATATGGTAGGTATTAAGCGTACCCAATTTGGTACCGGATTGAAGCTGAAGGGAAAATTCTTGGGTCCTTATATTGTCACGTTTAAACTAAGACATGTCAGGTATATTGTTGAAAAGGTGGGCGATGGTCTTTGGCCTTTGAAGACCAATACTGTAGCAGAGTATATGAAGATCAGGACGGCCGAATGTAGGGTTGGCAGCCCTTTAACCAGCAGAATATTGTTGAACTATCGATATGGGTAGTAGAGGGTAGGCGAAGAACGTATATAGATAAAGGAGAAAGAGTTTGACTTCGGATGCGAAAAGACTTGTGTGAAAGAGAAATGTAAAAACTATATTTTAACCTAATCTAACCTACAAACTTTATACTCCATCGAACAATACGTGTGCTGTTTTTATTAACGAAGTTTCTGGAGAAGACTTTTATTCATTTGCAAGGAACTCATTAAAGATTTCTACGAATGGGGGAGTAAAAGTCCCTGGAGTCGACAAGATAGCCGCAAAATGCACCAGAAAAATTTATTGATAGCTTAACAAAGGTACACAACAGAATTTGGAGCGCAAAAAATATACCAGAAAGCTTTTGGCAAAGCGATACACAAAAAAGGAAATCCCACTGACGCAGCAAACTATAGCGGGATATCCTTCCTCACTTCGATCATGTTGGTGTTGGCTTCAATATTGCTCTCACGCCTGACTGAATGGATAGAAATATGCTCAACGAATACCAAGCTGTACAGTGGGGAACATTTTCGTATTGGTGGCGATAGCTAAAGTGTAGAGGAGACAAAACCGATAGGTGTACACTTCCTTCATAGATTTCAAGGCGGGTTTTGACACCATCGACCGACACAACGTCTTTTTTAAACTCAGCATGTCTGGAATGTGAACAAAAATATTTAACATATTAAGATGTCTCTACACCGATAACACGGCAGCGGTCTGGAACGGTAACAGTCTGTCCGAGTGGTTCCCATGCAACCTTGGGGTGAAAGATGTCTACTAAGTCCACTGCTATTTTCCCTGTATGTAGGAGCACATGTAGGAACGGAGAATGGCAAGGTTATTTTGTACGCATATGACATGTTGATTATGGCAGAATCGCCTACCATGCTGCAAAACATCGACGCCATGCAATATTATTGCGAAACGTGGGGCCTTATCATTAATGCAGACAAAACCAAAGTCATGGTTAAAAAGGACGGCAGAGGTCACTCGGCACAAAACGAACATTGGACGGTAAATGGAGAGATACTGGAGACGGTCCGTGCTTTTAAGTATCTTGGAGTCACTCTAACCCAGAGCAGAAGCTTCGAAGCACATGTGCAAAACAAGCTGCCATACGCAAAGGTAGCTCTATATTGCACATGGAAAGAGCTACTTGGTATAAAAAAGGTCTCTCAGAGCACAAAGTATATAATATACACGGACATGAGCGCTATGAACCAGCAGAGAAACTCCTGCGTTTCTACATTAACAAAATCTTCCGACTCCCACACCGACCTATGCAATCCATCTGAAAAATTCATACATACGCTGCAAAAGCACTTTAGCTATGCATCCAATGTAATGGATATGCCGGATAATAGACCCCCACAGAGAGTACTCAGGTATCTAACAGGCCAGAAAATTGACTTCAATACGAACTGGAAGACGATGGCAAACGATCGAGGAGTTCCAGGAGATGACCAAAACCCAACATGTTGGCAAGAATAGATCGTCCAGGTCACAGACGAAGCGGACAGACAAAGGTGGTTACAGAGAGCAAAAGCATCGCGCCGCCTATACAGCGGCATTGGCCATAACCTAGGAGTCTATAACTATTTTAGAGATAGCCTAGATGTCAGCCACATAGCCCTCATTTTCCGAGCACGAACGGAAACGCTGCCACTTAACGCGTCGCCGTACAGAAGACGCGCTGCAACAGAATGCACGCTGTGCAATATGGACGCACAGGAGGTCACTGTACTTTTTGGCGACATGCCCTATCCTACAGGAGTTTCAAACACAATATGGCGGGAGTACAACGCTAATTTTAATTATTAAAGTCAAGCCCAGTGCTTGACTACCCTGCTCAACGGAGCGGGCTGGAACGAGCTCGCTCTTTTCGTCAGAGAAATGTTGCATTACAGAGAGGACATTTCGAGGGAGCGGTTCTAGAGACAACAAGTAAGCGACATCGCAAAAGCAGAAACAAGGTGAACGGTGCGCCTTCAGAATAGTTCGGATTAATTTAATAATTATCATACTAGTTTTGCCTTCGTACGAATGGTACCAAACGGATTACACTACTCGACAAATTTCAACTTTTTTTTCCGCTGTCGCCAAAAATGACTTTTTCTAATAGATTTGAAGATTTAAATTTTTTTTTAAGAATTTTGGTTTTTTTTTCATGGAATAGTTTTTTTTAAAGAATTTTTTAAGAATCTGGTATTTTTTGTCATAGGTAGTGCTTCTATTTTTCACATAACTCACGTTTCATACAACTGGTTGTATTGAACTTTGCAGTTGAAAAAAGCAGATAAATGCAGCTTTAAATCCGACTCAGACACTTTTTTAAAATCATTTTTTTTTCGGTATTTTTCCCCCGAAATTTTGACTTTGAAACCTCAGGAAAAATTGAAAAAAAATACACAAATGCCTTGATTTTTGGTTTTAGATAGACACATTAATTTGGCGTCGTTTAAGATATCGCTTATAAAAATATAAAAATAAACGGGTAAGTTATAACCGTTTGACCAAAACGACCCAAATCTCATTTTATATCCATATAAGCGATACCTTAAACGACGCCTAATTAATGTGTCTATCTAAAACCAAAAATCAAGGCATTCATGTATTTTTTTTCGATTTTTCCTGAGCTTTCAAAGTCAAAATTTCGGGGAAAAATACCGACAAAAATAATTAAATTTAAATTTGGAAGCTTAATATCTTCCACACGTTAAGTTGCAGCTATAAAGTGTCTGAGTCGGATTTATAGCTGCATTTATCAGCTTTTTTCAACTGCAAAGTTCAATACAACCAGTTGTTGGAAACTTAAATTGTGATAAATAGAAGCACTACCTACATATGACAAAAAATACCACATTTTTTAAAAATTCTTTAAATAAAAACTACGCCATGAAAAAAAAACCATAATTCTTAAAAAAAATGTAGATCTCCAAATCTATCACAAAAAGTCATTTTTGGCCACAGCGGAAAAAGAAGTTGAATTTTGTCGAGTAGTGTTATTTAAATAAATTAAATAATAACATCAATAATTTTTACAAATTTAAGATTATTTTATATTCAAGAGAAAATGTGTTGTTATACGACTTTCAAGTCCGATAGTCGCCAAGAAAATAAAATACTTTGAGCGGAAAGTCTGTCAGCTATTTACTAAAAAAATCGAATATGCTTAAAACGGATAATTGTCATTAATAGTTATGATGGATAATTATTTTCAGTTATAATTATCCGAAAAACTCAAGTATAATAATGATTTTGTGATTTTTAATAATTACGGTCCCTGCTTTAATCAATATTCAATTTAAATATTATATATATCAATATTAAATTTGTCTTTTTACCTTGTAAGCTTCAGTGATGAATCTCCAGAAAACTGAGTAGTTTTTCGATAATCATCATTGCGATTAAAAAACTCATTTGAATCAGACTATATGAAAAAATAAAAATATCCGTTAAAACATAAATTCAAATCAAACAAGGAATAAAATTCATTACATTTCTTGGTGTGTCGATATGCTGTAAAGACCTTCTATGAAATTCTTCACAGAAACCTTTCAGATTTGGAGTGTTACTATCCAAATCATTTTCACGCATTTTCCAAATATTATTGTTTACATTTTTCCGCAATATCGGTGGGCTTTCGGATGTTTTATTTATGCCCAATGTGGATGACTTTTTTTGAGAAAATGAATAAGAAGACCTAAAAATGAACAGTGAACATTTAAGTAAGTCAGTAAAGTATTTGAGTTTATGGGCATTCCATGATGTCGCACGTGACATCTGTACATACATATATAAAGGGAAAAGAAGAGGGAACTTTGTGAGCCGCGGTAAAGAACACGGATCTGCTTTATACCCGGAACTTATACATACACACATTTACATATGTGAGCTTACCATACATATTATGTATATATGTTTGCAAAAGAGACAAATTAAATTTTATCCAAAAGAGATTTTTATATAGGTACATACATATATGTAAGATGCTATCTGTTTTTTAATCTGTCTTCTACATTTCTATATCAACAAATGGGCATTTCTCTGATGTCGCACGGGACGTTCGTACGCATTTCAAGTTGTAAAAATGTAAAAAAAAACCGATTTTCAAAATTTTTTTACCGTTATGATTCGCCACTTGACTAGCTCCATAGCTGGTGCTAAGGGCGATTTTGAGCTACTGTTCGTTTTCGAGATATTTGCAAAAAAGTATGGTATTCGCACGGGACAAATATAGAAGTGGTTTTGGGGGCGACCAATTCAAACTCAGATTTCAGCGAATGTTTTGGCGATATATTTATGCGAATTTCTGATTAATGTTTTGCATTGATAACTCTTTAAAATGGTTATAATTTTAAGCATGTAAGCTGGTTTGTAGTTTTTTTTAAATTCAATTTAAGCCTCTGTCGCACGGGACATGTCGCACGGGGCAAAAATTTCTTGGCTTTATAAATGTTACAAAAATTCCGTTAACCGAAGACGGACGGGCGGGCAGACAGACATGGTTATATCGACTCGGCTTTGATGCTGATCCTGAATATATAAACTAAATGGATTCGGAACCGCTTACTTTTGGGTGTTTCACACATTCACTTTCACCACAAATCTAATCTTATACCCCTATAAGTCAACCATGTGAAAAATTCCTGGGGTCGACTGCCGAGTCCCTCCGCTCACTATACCTGAAGACGCCTTGCTTCCTACTGTCGAAGTGTCGCTCGATATAGGACCAATAACATTGGTTCGGTAGGGGATGATACTTCAATGTGTGCGCTGCTTTCGTAAAGCCGAGTTTGCGAAGCTTAATAACCTCATTAGGGATTTAGATTGGTCCACTTTGTACTTTTGCACTAATGTTACGATAGGCACAAACATTTAACTCATTTTTGAGTGAGTTATCCAGTCTAAAAGACTAAAAATCACGACATTACAAAAAGCGTCAAGAAGTTGGCTGTCCTTCTTCACTGTCGTTCTCTCTATGTCAAACTTCTTTGTTCTTAAGGCCCAGAGCGGGCTGGCGAAAATCCTATAGCTGAACCCTCCACGGGTGGCGTCTTCTCGACCTCGAGTCGGGGCACTATATTCGTTAGTAGCTACCGTCGAGAAAGCCCTCAACACCAAAAAATATGCTCTAGGAGTATTCGTATATATATCCGGAGCATTTAATAACATCACTACAGAAGCCATAATAGACTGCCTAGGAGCAATCAGTACCCACCCAGCAATCAACCTCTGGATAAAAAACCTTCTAAGTTATAGACGGGTGCAATCAGAGTGGGGCACCGCCTCCGTGGTCAGAGGTGCACACAGGGGCATACCCCAGGGTGGAGTCCTGTCACCCCTCCTGTGGAACCTGGTGGTGGACAACCTCATTAAGAGATTCGAAAGGAAGGCACCAAAAATAATAGCTTATGTGGACGACATAAGCGTACTTATTACGGGTATATGCTCAGATATGTGAGATATGTGAGTTGGCAGATGGAGAAGGACTCAGTATCAACGCGTATAAGACTTACCTCATCCTCTTCACCAAGAGGTACACGGTACCAGCATGGATCCCCCCGAAAGTCAATCAAACAAGGCTAACCTCTTAAGCACAGGTCAAATACCTCGGCATAGTGCTGGACAGCAAACTGGCATGGAGACCCAATGTAGTGGAGCGGGTGAAAATGGCCACCACTGCTCTTTATGCATCATTCGTTTCTCTTTGTAGCAATCAGACGTGTTTTTGTTTTGCTTTCCGCTTATCTGCCGTTTATCTTTTATAAAGAGCCGGTTTTTTTTAATATACCAACCTAAATAAACTTTAAATTACCTGCTTGCCTAGAGCTATTCCGTAGGCGCGAGTGCACGCCCTTTAATTGTGTTTTTAGACATCATTTAAATATTTTCCTGTGTCGGTAGTCAATGTGTTTTGTTGTTTCTTTTCGTAAGTACACACAGAATCAAAATCTGCCGCTGTCACCTAGTTGATCTATTGCTTTATCACTCTATCGCTATACCCTATTACTAACATAACTGTTCTTCTTCTCTCGCTCTCAATACGTTCTGTGTAGTAGCGCTCTCTCTCTCTCTCTCTCACCTGAAGCTGCAGTAACCGCTCTCCTCTCTTTCTTATTGCGCTTTTTCGTTTATCTGGCACACTGGTCTGGTATCTATTTGTTTTGAAATTTTATTTTTTTATTTCATATATTTTATATTTTTTTTATTCTTTGTTTCTTATAATGGAATACACTGTTGTCTGTGCAAAGAAAACCTGCGTGAAGCAGATCACCCATGACCAGCCGAGTATCCCCTGCTGGCTATGCGATAGCGTAGTGCACATTAAATGCGCCGAGTTCTCCGGTCTCGTGGGTGATGTCCTCTCTAATAGAAATGGCTTGCATTACAGCTGTAAGGCATGCCATCCGGTTGAAAGGGAGTTGGCAGCATTTATGAGGCAGTCCCGGAAGGGCTTTAGGGAGCTGACCGTGGGCTTCCAAGAGCAGTACGATCGGCTCTTAGCCATGAAGTCTCCGTTTAGTGGTTTCAAACTATTGACTGGTCACTCCGCGGAATCTGCATGTGCCAACTGCCCCTCGACCGGCCGATGCTGACAAGCTGACTCCGACCACCCCAATAGTGCAGCAGCTGATTTCGTTCGCCACTCCAAAGGCAACGACAGCTGCTGGTGATGAAAATTCGGTAGCCGAATTTATCGCGTCGGAGAGCATGCAGCCAAAACCGTCTTTAGCGTCCGTGTCCGTAATGTCAAACTCATTAGCTGTCCCCGCAATTCCGACAACACCAGTTAATATACGTCCCGGACCACCGGGTATTACCATCACAGGTAATAGGCCTGTAGTGCCAAGATTGGTGGGGATCCCACCAAAGAGACAAGTTTTTGTCTCGCGGCTAGCCCATAATTCCACAATTAATGATGTGACGGCTTATATCCGAAGCCAAATAAAAACCGCTGATTTTAAGGTGGAAAAGTTCAACTTTTCTTATGCCAGGGAGATAGCTTCTTTTAAAGTAAGTGTCTTCAAACTCACTTTAACACCATCTGTTCTGCCAAATTTTGGCCGGAGCATTTGGTGGTGAAGGAGTTTAAGGCAAAGAAGAAGACTAGGCCCCCAATAACTCTGCCAACAAATCAGACCTGTGCGCCACATTCGACTTCCTGCTCTACCCGTGTTCGAGGCTTGCGTAGTAAGCTCAGCATTCTTTTCAAGGATAGTGTCGCATTTGCATTCCACGTTATTGTGTTTACCGAAACCTGGTTAAAGCCGGACATTCATAGTTCCGAAGTTTTGGCAGGTCGGTACACAGCTTATAGAAAGGATCGTTCGTCTCGACGTGCAGGAGGGGTTTTGATTGCTGTGGACTCAAACTTCACGTCGGAACTTTTCACAGTCCAGATCCAGTAGGAACTGGAATTTCTGTGTGTAAGACTGTTTCTTCCCGTTTTCTCCAGATCCAGCAGAAACTGGAATTTCTATGTGTAAAACTGATTCTTTCCACTTTCTCAGTTTTCATAACTTGTTCGTATATTCCACCTTCTTCGGATATCGCAATTTACGAGCAGCATTTGTCCGCCTTAACCGTTATTTCTTCCTCGATATCAGACAAAGATCACATGATAGTTCTTGGTGACTTCAACTTGCCAGGAATTGTTTGGTCTTCGGCAAATGAGTCTAATAGCCTGGTACCCAATTCACGTCATGACTTTGTTGACGGCTTGATTGACCTGTCTCTGTCTCAAGTTAACCATGTTAAAAATTCCTTGGGTCGATTTCTTGATCTGTGCTTTGTAACGGATCCGACCTTAGCGTTGTTAACTCGAGTCCCCCCGCTCACTATACCTGAAGATGCCTACCATCCTACTTTTGAAGGGTCGCTCGACCTAGGACGAACGGTACTGGATCGGTGGGGTAGACTACCCCAATGTGTCCTCTGCTTCCGTAAAGCCGAGTTTACGAAGCTTTATAATCTCATTAGGGATTTTGATTGGTCCGCTTTATATTTGTGCAGTGATGTTAGGCACAAACATCTGGTCTGACGAGCATGTGAGATGGCTCGGAGGGGGCCTAGCTGAGGCCACCGGACGGGTCGCAGGTTGCGGATAGCGAATGACCTACCTCTTGAGGTAGGCCAGCTGCGAATAAGCGGTCATCCCTAGGGAAGGCACCGAAATAAGCAGTCCCGGACAGCCAGCGGGTGTTCGCGAAGTAGCAACACTGACGATGCGCTTGTGATGCCGCCTCATTTAAGTAGCTCACACACACCCCATCCCTACACATTACCTACCCACATCCCTACCCCCACACTCATCTCACACCGGGCCGGACTAAGCGTGTTATTCGACCCGTGCCGAGAGTCAGCCTGGCTGGGGGCCCGGTATAAAAACTAGCCCAGTCGTTAACGGAGGGCTCAGGGACTTGGCAGCCCCCTGTTCTAAAGATGCCTTATCCGGGCAACGTGAATCTCTGCCCGGATGGACCGCCCTTTCTTTGCAAATCGTGGGATCAAATATGGAATACAATAAAAACAAAAACAACAACAACGAGTCTGGCGCTCCCCAACTGCCAACTGGGAGCAATCCCATACAGGGAAAGGCATCGGCCCAAAGGCCTGGCCGGACCCGCGAAATAGCTGGTAAAACCAGCGCGGCGGAAGACGCTAGGGCGAACCCGAAGGGGTCCCATCCTAGTTCCGGGGTGGGTGGCAAATCGCCGACCAAAGCCGATACCTTGGTGGAGTGGCTCTGCAACCCTGCGGCTGCTCTGCCTGCTGGTAAGGCTGCGGGGAGCGAGTTGCCATCGACTAGCGCCTAAGCCAAAGCGTACACGTATGCCGAGAGGAGGAGTGCTGGCAACATACTCCGTCGGCAAAATGCTAGCACGATGTCCAGCCCGACCGACCAGTGGAGGAAAAAGGTCGAATGGGCATCAAAGGTGCTGCCCAACTTTGGCAAAGAGGCACCGAAGAGGGTTGCCCCGCCAAAGACGACAGCCCCGCAAACCAAAAGGCAGCGCTCACAGGAGACTCCTGGACCGGCTCCAAAGCGCTCCAGAGTGCTGCCGAACGTATCGTTCGCGCAAATTGCCAAAGAGAGGACGCTGATCGGCGTCCTGGATAAAGGCAGAGCGGACTCGAAGATCCCCAGGAACCAGTGGAAGTGGGTGGAAGCGGCACTGGCCGACCGCTGCTTCGAGGTACTGGACAAGCAACCCGGCCCCCCTCCAGTCTGTAAAGACATGGGGTGGTATCAGGGCTGCATTAAGATTATAGCCTGCGAAGACGAGCGCTCCGTCCAGCTCTATAAAGCAGCGGTAGCGCAAGTCGGAGAGGTTTACCCAGGGGCGAAACTTGTCGCAGTCGACTGGAGTGAGGTGCCCAGTAGGCCCAGAGCGCGAGTTTGAGTGCCCGCCTCCATAAAGGAGCCTGAGCGCATCCTAACAATGCTGCAGCGGTGCAACCCGGAGCTACCAACCTCCGATTGGAGGGTAGTTAAGGTGGAGGCGACTCAAGGCCCGATGCACCAGGTGGTTCTCGTCCTCAATAAGGAATCCTTAGCTCCAATTGAGGCCAAGAAAGGAGAACTGAACTTTGGCTTCAGTGCGGTAAGCATCAGGGTGTATAAGTCGGATGCAGCGGCCGAGGCACGTCCTGTCGACAACCCAGTCGAGCAGGACGTTGCCTCGGAGATCGAAGCACCAGATGACGACCCAGAGCCTGCCCACGACGGCTACTCTTCCGACACGGCTCTAATGCGAGAGTTCGAGGCGATGTGTCGCGATGACACCATCGAAGACGACTCGGACGCCGATAATACAGTGGTGGAGAACTCTGTCGATGTCTCTAAGACTCCTTCAGATAAATCTCCACCACTGTAAAGCAGCATCTGCTGCCCTCATACTCCGCTTGGAAGCGAGCGGAGCAGACGTAGTCCTGATCCAAGAGCCTTGGGTAGTAGGAGACAAGGTCTGTGGATTAGCGACGAAGGAGCACAAGCTTATTGTAGCTCAGAAAGAAGGTAAAATACGTACCTGCATTCTTGCAAGGAAGCACTTAAATATCTTTCTGCTCCACAACTTTAGCAATGGTGACAACACAGCGGCAAGCCTTGAACTACAAGGTTCCCAAATAAGGCTGATGTCGTCCTACATGGCGCATGAGGAAAGCGATCCTCCCGGTGACCTAGTTCGCAAGCTCACCAGAGATAGCGAAAGGTCGGATATAGGCCTTGTAATAGGCTGCGACGCCAACGCCCACCACACCCAATGGGGGAGTTCGGACACGAATGTAAGGGGTGAGTCATTATTCAGCTTCATCCTTAACTCTAATCTTCTTATCTGCAATCGGGGCAATGATCCTACGTTTATAATTAAGAATAGACAAGAGGTAATTGACCTAACTCTAGTGTCTCACTAAGTCTGAACTTAGTAACGAACTGGAAAGTTCTGGGGGACCATTCCTTTTCGGACCACAGTTGACAGAATCGCGAGGTCTTGGAGTTAATCCCTCAAAGACAGAACTTGTGCTATTTACAAGCAAATACAAGATTCCGTCTCTTAACCCCCCCACACTAAACGGATGCAGGCTCTCCTTTAGCGACAGTGCCAGTTACTTAGGGTTAGTAATCGACAAAAAGCTAAACTGGAACCTGAACATCAAAGACAGAGTGAAGAAGGCCACGATAGCCCTCTACACTTGCAAAAAAGCTATCGGCTTAAAATGGGGCATGAGCCCAAGTATAGTCCAATGGATATACCAAGCCATAGTAAGACCGATAACTCTTTACGGAGTTACTGTTTGGTGGCCGGCCTTATCAAAAAGGACGATCACCAAACAGCTCGACAAGGTTCAGCGAACAGCCGCCCTTTGCATCAGTGGAGCTCTTCGTACCACTCCAAGATTCTAGATGCTATTCTGTGCCTCCAAAGCCTTGCCCTCGCAGGAAAAGAAAGGGCACAAATGGCTGCAATACGACTGAGAGACTCCGACCAATGGGCACCACAGCACACAGGTCACTCCTCAATTCTAAACGGCACTTCCGTCCCTACTAAAACGGACTACTGTGTTCCAAGGGAATACACGGATACCCCCTTCTATGCAATTATCCCCCACAGAGACGAGTGGAGTGGGGGACCCCCAGGCCCAAAAGGGGCCCTAAACATCTTCACAGATGGATCAAAGCTGAACAATAGAGTCGGAGGAGGTATATACTCCGAACAGCTAAACATTAGGCACTCCTTTAGACTCCCTGATCACTGCAGCGTCTTCCAAGCGGAGGTCATTGCGATCAAGGAAGCCCTAAACTGCCTTCAGGAAACTACCGCCATAGTAACCCACGTAAATATCTATAGTGATAGCCAAGCCGCAATCAAATCGCTTAATGCGATCTCCGCAAACTCGGCCACCGTTGCAGATTGCCGCAAATCTCTTCACGAGATGGCTCAGCAATTTGTCATCAGCCTTATATGGGTCCCGGGCCACCGGGACATCGAGGGCAACTGTATTGCAGACGAACTGGCCAGACATGGCACTACAACCCCCCTTCTCCAAGACAAGGAGGGTACTCGTATGCCGATGGCCACATGTAGGCTCATAATAAAGGAGCAATATAAGCAACTAACAGACAACAAGTGGCAATCAGCACCACGTTGTCGTATATCCCGGCAAACATGGCCGACCATAGAGAGGAAGCGCACCTCTGAGCTATGCAAGCTCGGCAGACGAAGGTGCAGCGCAATCATACGCTCCCTAACGGGGCACTGGTTAATAGGTACCCATGCTAATAGACTGGGCGCCCCATACAATGATTTTTGCCGTAGCTGCAGAGATGAGGAAGAGGAGGAAACGGTGGAACACCTGTTCTGCTCTTGCCCAGCTCTCAGCAGAAGAAGGCTACAGCACTTGGGCTTGCCCTTCATTTCAGACATTTCGGTAATGTCCACCATATGTCCCAGGAAGATAGCTAACTTCATAAAAGCTGCAGGCTGGGACAACTGTTGACCTTAGGTCTCACAATGCGAGAAGGGGCAGATTCCCCCGCGGTATCACAACGGGCCGGAAATGGCCTAAGTGTGCTGGGCTCCCAGTGAGTCGGGCAGCCGCTGTAACCTAACCTAACCTAGGCACAAACATCTTCTATGATGCACTGGACTCACTTTTTGTCTCTTATGTCCCACTTTTCTGTCCGATTAGATCAAGAAAACCCCCTTGGTTTACCAAGGAGCTATCCCATCTAAAAAACTTAAAATCAAGACGATATAAAAAATTTCAAGAAGTTGGCTCTCCTTCTACTCTTTCTCATTATGTAATAGCTCGGTCAAACTTTTCAGTTCTTAACGCTCAATGCTATCAGAATTACCTATCTCGATGCAGGATTAGTTTTTCTAAGGACCCCAAACAGTTCTACAGCTTCGTAAACAGTAAGCGTAGAACGTCCGCACACCCATCCTCGCTATTCTTCCTTAATATGTCGGCAGATAATGATCAGGCAATTGCCGATCTTTTTGCCCTTTTGCAGGACGTTTACTCTGGTCAGCCGTATCCATACGGTTTACCGAGGTCGAACGGCATTTTCAGTCCTATGTTAAATGAAAGCTCGTTGCTTCATGATCTACGAACAGTAAAGCCGGTGTTCTCACCGGGTCCGGACGGAGTTCCCGGCTGTGCACTCAGGTACTGTGCCAAGTCTCTGTGTGGGCCGTTACTTAAACTATTCAACTTATCCATAAAGGAGTTCTTTATTCCTCTCCATAAGAAAGGTAGCAAGTCTGACGTAATGAACTATAGAGGTATATCTGCGCAACTTTTTGATTTTTCAGCGCAAATTAAATTGTACACTGACAAAAATGTTCAATGTAATGTGGGAACATGACTTTTTCTTTTTAGAAAATATGGATGGCGGTGCGCAATGTTTGATTTGCAATTATGTTGCAAGTCGATGCGCACTATTTTTTATTGAGAGGCACTATGATATTAAGCATTCTGGGTTCAAGGGACTTGTAGAGGCTGAGCGTGCCACGAAATTATTAGAACTGAAAGCGAAATATTTTCTAATATATGTTGCACCCAAAACTGAAACATCGCATTGCCATATATTGAAAGCTTCATATACGGTAGCTCTAGCTTTAGCGAGACAATGTCGCCCTTTTACAGACGGTGCTTTCTTTAAAACTTTAAAGTTGGATGTTTTACAACAAATAGACACAGGAGAAAAAGGCGTAATTCAAACTTGCGGTGATATTGCTTTATCTGCCCGGACGATCGCTCGTAGAACACAAGAAATTAGTAAATTTATACATTCTGAGGCCAAAAAGAGGCTTACTAATTGCACTTATTTTTCTGTTTCTCTAGACGAAAGTACGGATATCAATAATATTTGCCAGCTTATCATCTGCGTCAAAACCGTTGATAAACATCTCGTTTGTTTTGAAGAATTGTTCGATATGATTTCTCTTCATGGGCATGTCACAGGGCAAATATTATTTGATCAACTTTCGACTAAGGTATTGTGTTTTGCGGATACAAAAAAATTAAGTGCAGTATGTACGGATGGAGATGACTGACAGAAATAACGGCCTTGTGGAGATTTTAAAAAGGAATGGCATTCATTGTCCCACGTTCCATTGCATAATACATCAAGAAGACCTCTTTGCAAAACACCTTAAAATACTCATAGTAATGAACGTTTTGATTAGAATTATTTACAAAATTAGAAGTGGACATAATGCCTTAACCCACAGAAAATTTAAAGACTTTGTCAAAAGCTTGGATGCAGAATTTGGAGATATCTTGATGTACACAGAAGTACGGTGGCTAAGTAGGGGGAAATGCTTAGCACGTCTGTTCAATTTGCGAAAAGAAGTGACAAGCTTTTTAAAAACCATTGGGGACGCTGAAGATCTACTAAAATCATTCGAAAATCCATTATTTTTAATAGATTTAGCATTTCTATGTGATATAACAGAAATATTAAATGTTTTAAATCTGTCTTTACAAGTAACGATCAAAAAATTTTCCAACTTACTAGAACAATATCCCATTTCGATACAACACTTTCTATATTAATCACGAACATAAAAAAAAATAATATAATAGACTTAAAAAAAACCTCGCTTATATTTTCTGAGTTAAATCTTAAAAGTTTTGATAAAATTATTGATTTTGCAGCTATAGTCCAGAATTTAAGAGACAATTTCAAAGACAGATTTAAGGATTTTAATATTATATCGCGTACAATAGATATACATGATTTTCCTTTTACAGTTAAGCTTACCGAGCTGGATACGTCAATATGTGAAGAGCTCGTTAAATTACGGAATGATTTAGGTGTTCCTTTGGAAACTGGACAAAATTTTTGGGTAGCCATAAATGACGAAAAATATCCGAAACTAAAATCCGAAATTTACAAGCTCTACTCAATGTTTGGTACGACATATAACTGTGAGGTGGCTTTTTCTAGTCTTAAGATAATTCAGACCAAGCTTAGAAGTCAAATAAGTGACACACATGTTACCGATCTAATGCGTATCAAGGAATTCAGAGGAGCATTAGATTTGGATTTGGTAATAAAGACGTCACCCCACTAAATATTTTTTTTGTTATTGAAATACAAATTTTTTTTTGTTTTTAGTTTTTTATGATGCTGTTTTTTTGTTTTTTTATTACTACGATTTTTTGTTTCCTATGATATATATATATATTATATATATATCATATATATCATCATACATATATATAAATATATATAATATATATATATATATATATTAGATTTGTGGGGATAACGGTTCCTAAGGCCCAGAAGGAAGCGTTTCCGACCCCATAAAGTATATATATTCTTGATCCAGCATCAATAGTCAGAATCATAGAAAATGACCATTTCTATCAGAGTGTTGAATCTAAATCAGATTGGATCATTATTATAGCTACAATGAAAAAAACCATTTCGAAAGTCATCATTCCCTCTCGCTCTTTCTCACACGCGACCCCATCTGCTTTGCTTATTCGTTTAAATGAGCGACTAGATCTCAAAGACTATAACAGCTAGAGCAACCAAACTTTCTATCCAAGCTCCTGTGATATCACTTTAGTACAAGTGTACTCCAAAATTTTGACATCCACAATTTTTAAGATAAAAAAAAACCAAAATCGCAGAATCATGAAAAATTACCACATCTACCAGATTGCCGAATCTTGATCAGGTCGGGTCGTTCCCCCTCGTTTTTTCTTTTGTTTGGCGCAAAACATTTTTCCTTATCTGGATTCATTTCTTTCAGTGCAAAGCAAGAAACGTTTTGCGTTCGTGTTGCTTCGTGTCTCTTGCCTTCGCACACAAACGCACAAAACATGTGAGTGTATTGCGTGCCGACCCCTGATCTAAGTTATCCGCTATTCCTAAAGTGTAAAGTGTCTGCACCTGCAGCACCTGCGCAGATCACTTATATCTCCATCACAACATGGATTTATGAGGCGGAGATCAACCACTACAAATTTATTGGAGTTTACGTCCTTTATAATAAAAGGCTTTCAAGGTAATTTACAGACGGATGTTGTTTACACCGATTTTAGTAAAGCGTTCGATTCTGTAAACCATTCCCTCCTAGCACAAAAGCCCGACCTTCTAGGGTTCCCGCCCAATCTCCTAAGATGGATCTCTAGCTACCTTTGTTCTACGTCTTAAAAAGTTGTTTTCAAAAACTCCCTGTCCTCTCCAGTTATGGTGACTTCGGGTGTACCACAGGGCAGCCATCTAGGCCCCTTACTCTTTACACTCTTTATAAATGACCTACCTTCTGTGTTAACATACTCTCGAGTACTTATGTGTGCACCCTTTGTGGTGGTTGATAGAATTACCCGGGTTGATGATCTTGGTGTTCTATTAGATCCCAAGTTAAAGTTTTCAGAACACATTTCTACCATGGTGAATAAGGCCATGGGCGTGCTTGGGTTTATAAAGAGGCCGTCAAAGGAATTTGACGACCCCTATATAACAAAGACTCTGTACACCTCTCTGGTTCGTCCGATTTTAAAATACGGCTCTTGTGTATGGTGCCCTCAGTACGTTTTGCTCTTCGCGGCCTCAACTGGGATGCAAGTGTGAGACTGCCGTCTTACTCTAATAGATTGCTTTTAATAAACCTTCCAACCTTAGCTAATCGTAGGAAAATGCTTGGTGTGATTTTTGTGCACAACTTGATCAAGGGTGACGTAGATAGCCCTGACCTGTTGAGCCGCATAAGCTTCACGATTCCTATTAGAAGCACTCGGAATTATACACCCTTGTTTCTTCCGCTTTGTAGATCGAATTACTCCTTGCATGAACCATTTAGGGTCCTATGATCAGATTATTATTCCCCCTATCATACTATATCTACCATTAACTCCCGTCCGAATCTTAAATTACTGATACTCTTATATCTAAGATTAGTAATTAGTAATTACTTCGTTTCTTTAGTTAGATTAGTTCTTCTTTTCCTCGAACACTAGTCTAACACCTATCTTTCATGCATGTCCGCGATCGGTTCGGTTTACGAGTCGCGCGTTAAGCGGCAGCGCCCCTCGGTCGGTTGGGCGGGAGGTGGGCTGCTTTTTTGCCTGGGATCCGCGCGTAACAGCCATCGGCTGGTGTCACTTGGGCCACTTGATGGTGCAGTCATTGCACATCAACGTCCTAAAGAAGTAAAAAAAAAAGAAGATGCTTGGTAGCACATGGGGCCTGTCATCCGCTATGATGCATTGGATCTACATCTCGGTGGTGCGACCACTCTGCTGTATGGAGTCCTAGTGTGGTGGAAAGCTACTGAAAAGAAGACGCTAATGGAAAGAACCCGGCGGCAGGCTCTGCTCTGTATTACGGGAGCGCTGAGGTCAACGCCAACGCACTCGAAACTATACACGGAATCGACCCCCTCGACATCTACGCTAGGCTGACTGCAGGCAAGGTAGCACAACGCTTGTTTGCGTCGGGGAACATGTTTCCCCAAAGATTCGGGCACAGTTCAATTCGAATGGACATGATCAGTACCACCGACTACATGATCCCCAAAACGTGCCTTGAAGTAAAAACAAACCTCTTTATGGGACCCGAAGACTGGAAAGCGGGATGGGACCAGACTCAACACCTCAACATATACACTGACGGCTCCAAGATGAATGAAGGAGTAGGAGCAGGCCTATATTGTACGAACCCTGAAATAAGGGCATCGTATAAGCTACCTGACAAATGCAGCTTATTCTATGCGGAAGTCTTCGCCATCAAGAAGGCAGCAGAGGTCGCTCAGCTCACAGAGCGACCACACAATGCGGTTAACATATTCGTTGACAGCCAAGCAGCGATAAAATCCATGCAGTCGTCCGCGGTCAGTTCCAGAAGTGTCCTGGCAAGCAGGGAGTCACTAGGCTCACTAAGCACGACTAAGTCAGTGCAGATATTGGGTTCCCAATCCCCAGGGCATCGAAGGAAACTAAGAAAGGCGTAGGGCTAGCAAACGAGAGGACTGAAAGCGTGCCGGTCTCGCTAAGGACGCTACAAAGCGACCTAGAGAAGCAGGCCACAATGAAGACAGACACCAGGTGGAAGAACACCACCACCGGCAGAATCTCGAAAGTCATGTGCAAAGAACGCAATGATAAACTCAGCCACTATCTGCTGCATCTTCCTCGGAAGAATTGCAGACTGTAAGTGGGCGTACTAACAGGCCACTGCCTGGCTGCGTCACATGCAACCAGGCTGAACATCACCAACAGCGACATCTGCAGAATATGCAATGAACACAGGGCTGTCGAAATCCTGGAACATCTCATCTACCAATGTCCGGCTCTCTCAAGGGCAAGGGTTTTACAGCTTTGTAATCAGTAAGCGTAGAACATCCGCACATCCATCCTCGCTATCATTCTTTAATATGTCGGCATATCACTGCGTTCACTACAGACCAAAGTTGCCGCAACAACTCATGGGTTCATTACCACCTACTCGACTTTCTCCTACTCGAACTTTTGAACGCTGTGGAATTGCCTTTTCTGGACCCATCAATACGTATCTACGAATTCGAGGAAAGGGACTTACTAAATCGTTCATAGCCGTTCGTATGCCTGATCACCAGGGCTGTTCACATCGAAGTAGTCTCGAACTTATCAACGAAGGTGTTCTTAAACGCATTAAAACGGATGGGAGTTCGTCGCAAGCTGCCGGCAGACATTTTCTGCGATAATGCGATAATCAAAGCTGATACTACAATATGATTGCGGCAGTCAATGTGCTTGGGAAGGATGGTCGTGTACGAGTGGTGCACCTCCGCACCGCAAATGGAACATCTTGCAGGCCAACACACAAACTGACGATTCTTCCGGTTGCTTAAAAGCAGTCCTTTCAACGGGGCCGGGATGCTAGAAATAGTTAAACACCTTTCGTAGTCAAAGCGTATTCTCATTAATGTACGCTCCCACTATTCTCGTATGCTTTAGCACCCCATGACTAAATAAATAATCTGCTTCGTTTAAAGCCGCGGCTCTACCTTATAACCGGTACATTTATAAGCTTACCATTTATGAAATTTATTATATGTTCGCAAATGGGACGAATTAAATTTTGGGCAAAAAATAATATTTAAAATAATAAAATGAATTCAAACTGTTTGAGACGCCAAGCTTTTTTGGCACCTATTTCTATCCAAAATAATAATTCGAATTGTTCTAATGTAATAGCTGTTTATTTATACAGGCGGCTGCTAGCTGAAGCCGATTGCTTGCTCTTAGCCCAGCCCGATAAATGTACAAACGCGAGATCCAAATGCAACCAATGCGCAGAGAGGTTAGCAGATTACTACAATTAGCACCGTCGGCTAAGCAAAGCTAGAGCCGAGGCGGCGGCTGCAGAGCGCCCTTTACAGAGGGAGAGCGCAGCAGCGCTGCCGAACGTGGGCGTTTACAGTGCATTGAATATTGTATTGTATTGAAGTGTATGTATAGTTTTAAGTTAGGCCTGTTGGTTAGCGGCTGGCCCGAACATACTCCCCCCGTTGGAAGCCAGTCTTTCAACAGAATCCTTGAGGGGCAGCACACATAGCCGGGTAACGGCCCTTCTGATGGTTCCTGTGGCAGTCTTCAAATCAGCTACGCGGCACACTCCATCCTTGCCCTTGACGACCTCGACCACTCTAGCTAGTGGCCAACGCATTGGAGGAAGATTTTCGTCCTTAATCAGAACGAGATCGTTTATGCAAAGATTTTGCGTGGGAGTCCGCCATTTCGACCGCTCTTGCAACAGAGTTAGATACTCTTCGCGCCAGCGGCTCCAGAATATCTGCTGCAGTTGAGTGACCCGTTGCCAGCCATCCAGACGATTATAGTTCAGCTTCGTCAGATCGGGCTCGAGGATTGCTTCGTGTGGACCGCCTAAAAGCAGATGAGCAGGAGTCAGGACATCTAAGTCAGCAGGATTTTCTGAAAGCGAGAGCAAAGGTCGAGAATTAGCAATTGCCGTGATCTGGCAGATCAGAGTGCGCAGCTCGTCGAAGTCAAGCACAGAGGGCCCAACTGAGCGGTACAGGTGATGCTTTGCTGTCTTCACGGCCGCTTCCCACAAACCGCCAAAGTGCGGAGAGCGTGGTGGGATGAAGCGCCAGTCGATCGAGTCCGCCAAGCAGGATTCATGGACCTCCTTCATATGCGAGTCGCTCATAAAGAGTTTCTTGAGCTCCAAAAGCTCGTTCTTCGCGCCAACGAAGTTTGTCGCATTGTCAGACCAAATTTGACTTGGCCTTCCTCGCGTGGAAGTGAAACGCTTTAAGGCGCCTAGAAACGAAGCGGTGGTCAGGTCCTTTACGAGCTCCATGTGTATAGCCTTAGAAGTAAAGCAAATGAATACACTGATGTAGCACTTGATGGGTGGCCTCGTGCGGATTTCTGATTTGTAGAAAAAGGGCCCGCAGTAATCCACTCCAGTGACTTCAAAGGGTCGAGATCCCTCCAAACGCTCCTTAGGCAGATCTCCCATGATGTGCTGAACCATGCGCGGCCTAGTCCTGAAGCATCTCACACACTTGCTGACTACCTTTGATACTGCCTTAATTCCGCCAATGGGCCAATATTCCAGTCGAATTTTGGCAAGTAGTGCGCGAGGTCCAGCATGAAGGTTCCTTTCGTGATAATACCTTATCAGCGCACAAGTTATGGGATGTCCCTTTGGCAGAATAAGAGGGTGCTGAGCATCAAATCCCAGAAATGAGTTTCCAAGACGACCTCCAACTCTTAGTAATCCATGCTGATCGATGAACGGAGAGAGTGAGCTGATTGAACTGGATTTCCTGACTTGACCATTGCGTTGAATCTCCCTTATATCCAAATACAAAACAGCCAGTTGAATATGCCGGATCAGAAGATGCGTTCCTTGCCGAATATCCGAAACGGTGAGTCCAGAATGCCGAAGCCGATGTACAAATTTATGCATGTAGGCGAATGTGCGCTGCATGCCGAAGAATGAATTTGCAAATTTGCATTCTGACGTGAGATCGGCATGTGGAGACGCGATCAGCAATACACGCTTGCGAAGCTCTGCCGTTGCTGCTTCAGTAACAGGAGGTATAGGCCACTCTTCCTTGGAGCCTACCAAAAATGATGGACCATGAAACCACAGCTCTGATTGGATAAGTTGGTGGGGAAGCGAGCCTCTAGAGAGAACGTCAGCAGGATTTAATGATGTGGGGACATAGCGCCATTCCATGCCTGGCGTCAATTCCTGAATTGCTGCCACTCGATTTGCCACGAAGACTTGAAATTTGGCTGGCTCATCCCGTATCCAAGATAATGCTGTCGATGAATCTGACCAGCAATAAAATCGACCTGTAAAACTTCCAATATCCTTCAAATTATTCATTAGTTTCGCAAGCAAATGGGCTCCACTTAATTCAAGCTTGGGAATCGATAAGGTTTTTAGTGGCGCCACTCGAGACTTTGAGCACAAGATATTGCTCGACAACTGCCCTTCCCTGGACACCACATATATGCAAGCGCCATATGCTTCTGTGCTGGCGTCACAAAATCCGTGAAGTTCGATTACCGTATTAGAAGGATGAACAACGCGAGGAAATGATATCCGCGTGATACTTGACAAACTGTTTCTCAAGTCCATCCAAGATGAATGCAACGCTGAGGGTAGGCTTTCATCCCAATCCAAATTTTCTCTCCAAAGCTGCTGAAGGAAGATTTTGCACCTGACAATAACGGGATTTATCAATCCAAGAGGGTCGTAGAAACGAGCAATCGTAGACAAAACCGATCGCTTGGAGGGCTTCGAATTTGTGTCCAGCGCGGACAAGGCAAAAAGCAGCTGATCTGATGCAGGGTCCCATGCTAAGCCAAGAGTTTTTGTTATGTCACTTCCATCATGAAACCTTAAGTATTTCTCTCTGTCCTCTTCAGGCGTTCCTTCAAGTACTTCCTGATGGCTAGAGCACCATTTCCTAAGCTTAAAATTGCCACAAGACAGTATGGCGGAGGTTTGATGCATCTTTTCCATGACCTCAGCGACAGAGCTGCCGCCCGAGATGAGATCATCCACGTAAAAATCCTGCTGCAGAGCAGCTGAGCCAAGAGGGTAAGACTCGCCCTCGTCAATAGCCAGCTGGTGCATTGCGCGAACTGCTAAAAACGATGCAGCTCTAGTGCCATATGTGACGGTGTCTAATGTGTAGACCTGAACTTCGGACTGGACAGAATCTCGCCATAGAATGCACTGAAAGTAATTGTCAGGTGAGGACACTCGTACGCAGCGGTACATTTTACAAATGTCCCCAGTGAGAGCGACTGGATATGTGCGAAACCGAATTAGTATGCTGAACAATGCGGGCTGAATAACAGGGCCTGCCATCATAGCATCATTTAGGGAACATCCAGTTGATGTAGCTGCCGAACCATCGAAAACGACACGAAGCTTTGTCGTCGTACTATCCTCCTTTAAAACACAGTGATGAGGCAAGAAATATCTGCAGAGACTACGAGAATCAGGGTTGACTGGGGACATATGCTTTAACTCAATATACTCCCTCATAAAGGCAGAGTACCGCTCCTTGAGTGTAGTATCACGATCCAATTTTCGCTCCAAATTGATAAATCGACGATGCGCCTGAGTGTAAGATTCCCCTAAGCGATCGCCATTATCCCTTAACGGGAGACGAACTGAATACTCTCCTGATGGCAAACGTGAGAAGTGGTCTATGAAATGTGCTTCACAATCTAATTCTTCCTTGGTATTCAAAACGGCGTCCGCACAAGTCTCGACCTCCCAAAACATACGAAGAGTTTTGTCCAACCTTGCATCCATGCTAGCTTCCGAATCTGGAGAATTGTGCGTTGCCAAGAGCGCCGAGCGTGCTACCTTTTGTCCACCACCGGATACGATCCACCCAAGCCGGGTCTTCTGCAGAAGAGGCAGACCATCGATGAGTTTGATTTGTCCTACGCAGAGGAGATCATAGAAAATGCTGGCACCAATGAGAAGATCCACTCGCTGAGGGTTGAAAAATGCAGGATCAGCAAGCTGAATATTTGACGGAATATTCCAATCGGTTACATTGACTGCCAGACTTGGTTGACAATCGGTGATCGTTGGAGCTATCAGAGCAGCAAGCGTAGTTGTATAGTCAGTTGTGCGAGAATGCATACAAATGTTCACGGTGGATCCCTCAGTAGCCACGTTCGTATCGCCGAGCCCAGAGACAAGTGCAGACGATTGAGTTCTCCTAAGCTGAAGCTGATGGGCGAACCTAGATGTGATGAGATGAAGCTGAGATCCTGAATCTAGTATGGCACGACAAGGAACTAAAACGCCAGACCGATTCTTTACGAGAACCACAGCGGTAGCCAGAAGCACAACATCGGATTGAAGACCTTGGGCAGCAAGAGAGGTAGAGGCAGGGAAAGGTGAACTGCTAACGGAATCCTGAGTAGCTGAAATAGTGCCTGGCTGGAGCGTTAGATCTGGAGGAGAAAGATCTGGGGAGCCTTGAGTTGTGGATTGCAGATTCTCGAAATGCAACAAACTATGATGCCTCCCACCGCATACTCGACATTTTCCACTGTTGCATGAACGAGTCCGATGCCCCGCTTTCAGGCAATTGAAACAGAGGGAAAGCTTCTTCACTTCTTTGTGGCGCAGCAACGGAGACAAATTCCCGAATATCTTGCAGGAATATATACCATGTCCCGCTGAATTGCAAAAACTGCATCCAGACGAGTCGGTGGAAGAATTGGAGGCAACAAAAGCTTTCTTAAAATGAGAATTATGGGTTTTTTTCCACCTGAGCGCTACTAGCGGGTGCCGCTGTAGCGTATTCCAAGGTCTCCATTTTCTGGCACCGCTTCTCCAAGTATTCATAAAAATCCTTTGCTGTAGGTATGGCATCCGACGACAGGTGTTCTTCCCATTTCATTTGCGTCTTAGCGTCCAACTTCTGCAGCAGCAGGTTAATTATAATGCAGTGGGATATCTCCAAATCCGTTCCTAATGTTTGCAAAGCACGCATATGCAAATTGACTGCATCCGAAAACTCCCGAAGCCTTTTGGGAGATGGCGAATCCACTCTCTTGAGCCCAAGAATCTTCTTGATGTGTGCCTGAAAAACAAGTCGCTTGTTACTAAAACGTTTATTAAGTATATCCAGCGCCACACGATAATTGGCACTGGAGAGCTCCAAAGATCGAACCGAATCCAGAGCCACATCAGCGAGGCTAGAGCGAAGGTGCTGGAACTTCTCGATGTCGCTGAGATCCGCATCCGCGTCGATTATCGAATTGAACATGGCCATAAAGTCTGAATATTCGACGTATCCACCGGAAAACTTGGGTATTTTCAGCTCAGGAAGTCGCTGCTTGTGAGCCATGATGATGGTACTGTGTCCAGAATGGTTTGGCAGGGTAGTCGAATTGGCAGCAGCGCGCGAATGGCCTAGTTCGAGAGCAGCCAGTAGCTCAGCCTTCAACGATATGAAGAGCATATCAAAGTTGTTGCGCATCTCACTCCCAATCTCATCTTGATTGAGCGCTTCCAGTTCATTATGGGCCTTATTAAATTCCTCTCGAATTTCTGACAGCATGTCGATACGAACGTCGATATCCGTGGCGTTCAAATTATCGATCTTATTGCCAGCGAATGATTCGCCGAGCCCGCTCATTCGATCATATAAAGACTGAACTTTACGTTTATAAAGACTCAGCCTGTTATTAGCCGTCACAATATTTCCGCCCGCGCCTGTATTGGGATCGCTTTCCATGTTTAACGGTGCGTAATGCAACGAAACAACGGAGAATAGATAACCGTTTAGCGACGGCGTACAGAATCGAGAAAGAGAGAGTGAAGACACGAAAAGTCGAAACCGTGGGTACAGTTGTGCAGAGAATGAAAGACTTGACGATTATGCGACGGTGCACAGAAGCTGGAGCGAGAATGAGAGACACGAAAAGTCAAGAACCGTGTCTGCGGCTGAGCATAGAATGAGAGATTCGACGATTAAACTAACGGAATCTCAGACGACCGCACTCTCAACTGAATTTGCACATAAACCGTTTTACATATATGCTGCACAAATATATTTGTTCGTGGTTAAACTGCACAGAACCGAATATATTGTTCAATTTAAATGTTTTTACACGAAACGCGATTAGCCAATGTCTTTAATCACGTCGGGGTCACCAATGTTTGAGACGCCAAGCTTTTTTGGCACCTATTTCTATCCAAAATAATAATTCGAATTGTTCTAATGTAATAGCTGTTTATTTATACAGGCGGCTGCTAGCTGAAGCCGATTGCTTGCTCTTAGCCCAGCCCGATAAATGTACAAACGCGAGATCCAAATGCAACCAATGCGCAGAGAGGTTAGCAGATTACTACAATTAGCACCGTCGGCTAAGCAAAGCTAGAGCCGAGGCGGCGGCTGCAGAGCGCCCTTTACAGAGGGAGAGCGCAGCAGCGCTGCCGAACGTGGGCGTTTACAGTGCATTGAATATTGTATTGTATTGAAGTGTATGTATAGTTTTAAGTTAGGCCTGTTGGTTAGCGGCTGGCCCGAACACAAACCATTTTTGGAATTTTTTACATTTTTCCATTTTTGTTTACATATGCTTTTTACATCTTCTTCTACATTTCTACATATACATGTATAACTACATATTCGAGACGTACAAGTGTGTACGAGAGAGAGAGGGAATGAGAAGCGCTTGGCATTCGTTGCGTAGCGTAATATAGCGTAAAATAGCGTAGTTGCGTAATAGTGATTCGACCTGATCCAGATTCGGCAATCTGTTAGACACTGTCATTTCCCATGATTCTGCGTTTTCTCGTACCTTACAAATAGTTCATTCCACAGATTTTCGTTCTTTGTGGGGGGCGGAAGGCGGCGTGGCAAAATTTTTAAAATAAACTCGTACTAGTTTGATATCACAGGAGCTTGGATAGAAAGATTGGTTGCTCTAGCTTTTATAGTCTATAAAAACTAGGCGTCAAAAAATACGAATGGGCAAAGCAGATGAGGTCGCGTGTGAGAGAGAGCGTGAGGAAACGATTACTTTCGAAATGGTTTTCTTTATGGTGGCTATATTAATGATCCGATCTGATCCAGATTCAACACTCTAAAAGAAATGGTCATCATCTTTGATTCTGCGTTTTTAGTTTTATCGTATTCTCAAAATGGTGTATGCCACAGACTTTCGTCCTTTGTGCTGGCGCATACACTTGGAAATGAAATTCACTTGAAATACACTTGGAGTAGTGTGATAACACAAGAGATGGATCTCTACCTACCTTTGTTCTAGGTCTCACAGAGTCCTTTTCAAAAACTCCCTGCCCTACCAATTATGGTGACTTCGGGTGTACCTCAGGAAAGCCATCTAGGCCCCTTACTCTTTAAACTCTTTATAAATGACCTACCTTCTGTATTAACATACTCTCGAGTACTTATGTATGCGGATGATGTTAAGCTCTGTGTCCAGTATAAGGACATTTCTTTTCAATCCAGGTTGAAATCCGATTTTGATAGATTTCAGTCTTGGTGTTGTGCAAATTTATTAAACCTTAATGCTGCAAAATGTAAAGTAATGACTTTTCATCGCTCCAGCGCCTTTCTGGTTCCTTACACCCCTTGTGGTGGTTCTCTTGAGAGAATTGCCTGGGTTGATGATCTTGGTGTTCTATTAGATCCCAAGTTAAAGTTTTCAGAACACATTTCTACCATGGTGAATAAGGCCATGGGCGTGCTTGGGTTTATCAAGAGGTGGTCAAAGGAATTTGACGACCCCTATATAACAAAGACTCTCTACACCTCTCTGGTTCGTCCGATTTTAGAATACGGCTCTT
The DNA here is from genome assembly GCA_037356375.1 of Drosophila affinis. NCBI lineage: Eukaryota > Metazoa > Arthropoda > Insecta > Diptera > Drosophilidae > Drosophila > Drosophila affinis. The sequence goes on from CM074800.1 coordinate 24,415,416, forward strand.
GTGTATGGTGCCCTCAGTACAACGTACATCGGGACCGTATACAATCAGTTCAGAAAAACTTTTTACTTTTTGCTCTTCGCGGCCTCAACTGGGATGCAAGTGTGAGACTGCCGTTTTACTCTAATAGATTGCTTTTAATAAACCTTCCAACCTTAGCTAATCGTAGGAAAATTCTTGGTGTGATTTTTGTGCACAACTTGATCAAGGGTGACGTAGATAGCCCTGACCTGTTGAGCCGCATAAGCTTCACGATTCCTATTAGAAGCACTAGGAATTCTACACCTTGTTTCTTCCGCTTTGTAGATCGAATTACTCCTTGCATTAACCATTTAAGGTCCTATGATCAGATTATTATTCCCTCTATCATATTATATCTACCATTAACTCCCGTCCGAGTCTTAAATTACTGATACTCTTATATCTAAGATTAGTAATTAGTAATTACGTCGTTTCTTTAGTTAGATTAGTTCTACTTTTCCTCGAACACTAGTCTAACACCTATCTTTCATGCATGTCCGAGATCGGTTCGGTTAGGCGGGAGGTGGTCTGCTTTCTTGCCTGGGATCCGCGCGTAACAGCCATCGGCTGGTGTCACTTGGGCCACTTAATGGTGCAGTCATTGCACATCAACGTCCTAAAGACAAAAAAAAAAAAAAAAATTCTGCATTTTTAGCTTTCTCAAATCTTCAAAATTCAGCATGCCACAGATTTTTGTTCTTAGTTAGGGCGGACACACGACTAGCGCCTAAGCCAAAGCTTTTACGTATGCCGAGAGGAGGAGTGCTGGCAACATACTCCGTCGGCAAAACGCGAGCATGATGTCCAGCCCGACCGACCAGTGCCGGGAAAAGGTAGAATGGGCATCAAAGGTGCTGCCCAACTTCGGCAAAGGTGCACCAAAGAGAGTTGCCCATCTTCACAGATGGGTCAAAGCTGAAAAACAGGGTCGGAGGAGGAATATACTCCGAACAGCTAAATATTAGGCACTCCTTTAGGCTCCCTGATCACTGCAGCGTCTTCCAAGCGGAGGTCATTGCAATCAAGGAAGCCCTAAAACAGGAAACTACCGCAATGGTAACCCGTGTAAATATCTATAGTGATAGCCAAGCTGCAATCAAATCGCCTAATGCGATCTCCGCAAACTCGGCCACCGTTGCAGATTGCCGCAAATCTCTTCACGAGATGGCTCAGCAATTTGATATCAGCCTTATATGGGTCCCGGGCCACCGGGACGTCGAGGACAACTGTATTGCAGACGAGCTGGCCAGACTTGGCACTAGAATCCCCCTTCTCCAAGACAAGGAGGATACTCGTATGCCGATGGCCACATGTTGGCTCATAATAAAGGAGCAATATAAGCAACTAATAGACAACAAGTTTCAATTAGTACCACGTTGTTGAATAACTCGGCAAACATGGCCAACCATAGATAGGAAGCGCACTTCAGAGCTATGTAAGCTCGGTAGACGAAGGTGCAGCGCAGTCATACGCTCCCTAACGGGACACTGGCTAAAAGGTACCCACGCTAATAGACTGGGTACCCCATACACTGATTTTTGCCGTAGCTGCAGAGACGGGGAACAGGAGGAAATGGTGGAACACTCGTGCCCAGCTCTCAGCAGAAGAAGGCTACAGCACTTGGGCTCGCCATAGCAGACATTTTGGTAATGTCCACGATATGTCCCAGAAAGATAGCTAACTTCATAAGAGCTGCAGGCTGGGACACCTGTTGACCTTAGGTCTCACAATTGCGAGAAGGGGCAGATTCCCCCGCGGTATCACAAAGGGCCGGAAACGGCCTAAGGCGGTTAAGGTTAGGTTAACCTAGGGCGGTTAAGAAATGAAAAATAATATGAGCTCCTTCTTGCCTTTGTTTAGTCATTCAAAAAAACACTACGAGACACAACGAAACCCAGCTCGTTAGCCCAGTGTGAGGAGTACAAATTACTCACTCTGTGTCTCCAGTTCCACTTGTGTCACTTTGTTGTAGTTTTTAATTATCATTTTCCATTCTGACTGTACTGTCGGTCCCTATTACAATTTACACTGGTCATATACAACGGCTGGGGATCGGTGTTCGCCAACGATGCAATAGAGCAAAATATGATAACCACAGAGGTCGCAAGCAGCGCCAACCTAGAGACCCACTTTTTCAACACGGGCACATAATTCAAGGAAAAAAATATCATGAAAAGGAATAACTCCCAAAGATCAAACGTAGGGGGGTACTTACGGCCAGACTTATTTGCACCGGCGGCAGAAAAAAGACAGACAAGCTCGAAACACTAACCAATCTAGGCGATCGTGCAATCAAGAATATGAAAACTATGAACGAGCAGGATCACGCAAACACCGACATGAAGGAGCTAGTGGCAAGACACTAGTCTATGCAAAATGTTGCGCGAGCTCGACAAAAGTCTGGCATAGAAAAAAACCCCACGCCATCTTCCCAAATCTGGGGTACAAGAGGTCCTCCGCCTCCTGGTTAATTTGGAGAATCGCACACTGGCCCCCCTCATTGGATAACGGGCTCCCGGTGTGCAGCACCTTCCAGTTCTACGTTGGAACCTCCGGGTTCTGACGCTGCAGGAGCCTCAGCGTCCTGTCTCCTTGGATCGCGATGGGGAAGAGTACGTTCGCCTTCGGTATAGACGGGATTAGCTCCCTGTCTACCACCTCCAGCTTGGCACCATCCCACATCGTGTCCAGTTGACCGACAGTTTGCGTTAGCCACCTACGCGTTGGGTCGTCGTTCCACTTGAGGATCTTAACCCCATTCAGCCACCTAGCACCATCGAAGGTGGGCATGGGTGCTGTTGGATACTCCTTCATCCGTGCAAACAGTACGTCCATGAGCCACGCGTGCAACAGCTTCCATTGCGCTGCCGTCATCTTCCCGTTCTCGTCGCTACGGTCGATTAGCGCCACGATCAAGTGTCGTCTGGCCGCATCACTCGCCATCCTTGACTTCGGGTGATGTTTTTGTGGAATAGCCACTTTCGGTGGGGGCCATCCGGCCCGCGTTGCCGCTTGCTCACCGGAGTGTCCTTACTGGCACTCTCAACAGAGTGTTGCCTCTTGCACGCCAGCATCTCCTCCACCTTGTTGGCGTACTTCCCGATGGATGCCCGCATTTGGGGCATCTGCGAGAAGTGGCTCTTGCCCTCCTCCACCCGCTGTTCGGCCCAGGTTAGCCTGGCTTTCTCCTTCTGAGAGATGTCGGCTTTGCGCTAGAGCCGGCTCAGGATTTTCAGGGCTGCCCCGTGCCCGCCGGTGGTAGCAGTCACGCATTCCACTGACGTTTGGACTATTGTCCCAGTCCTTGCTTTTCCTTTCATCGCCTCCATGTTTGGCCCGAAGGTTCATAATGGTTAATATTTTTCGGGGGGACCACCCCCTAGCGTTTTGTGCCTGGCCGCCAGGCACGTCTAGCCATGACCCTAACCCAGCTCTCCCGACTCGAGTTCGAGAAGACGCTAGGTCATTGCCTTAGCTAGACACTGCATTGCCTCGGACGGGGCAAGCGATTGCTTGACCAGGCAAGCGATTGCCATTGCCCAGCCGGCACCCTCGTGGAGGGTTCAGCTAGAGAATGCCAAAGGTAACAGATAGGGCGCTGCAAGAGAAAGCTGTGAAAGAACATCATGAAAAGAACAACCACAGAGGTAAAGAGGAAACATTGGCGCAACTAAATAGGAAGCTGTATTTCCCACATATGAAACCGATAATAACTCAAACAATTAATAATTGTGACAAATGCCAGATGATAAAGTATGACAGGAGTCCCTAGAAGATCAAGTACAGTGTCATAGAGACCCCGGGAAGGCCAATGGAGATACTCTACACAGACCTATATTTCGTAAACAAGAAATATGTACTGACGGTCATTTACAAGCTCTCCAGATACGCTTGGGGATATACTATTCCGGCAAGGGACAGTATAAATGTAGACAGGTCGATAATAAAGTTTATGACACTATGTGGGATTCCGAGCAAAACAGTTTTTGATCAAGGAGTAGAGTTTTCATCGAACCTGTTCAACTTCTGCAAGCAATACGAAGTAGAGTTGCACATGACTTCCTTTCAACAGTCGTCAAGCAATGCAGCGGTCGAGAGGCTGCACTAGACAATAAATGAAATATATAGAATAATTGTGGAACAAAAGAAAGAAAAGAAAAGAGAGTACATCACAGGCCTCGATCTAGAGCGACGCCTTCAAGAGAAAAAGAAGAATCAAAAGGATACGCGATGAGACGCAGCAAAACCGGACATAATCACCTAAATGGCATAGAACCGCCGCAAGTCCGAGTCACCCATCAGGTGGTGCCGCCTGACCCAGGCCGCAGTGGCGAGTGGCGACGGCATGCCAACCACCGCAATGTCAACTAATGCGGCTTACAACGCTAATACAACGCAAATAAGCATTCTAAATTGCATCTCGTCGGCCAAAAGACTAAGAGGAAGATCGAGAACGTTAACCGGGTGCGAAAAACAGAAAAGTAAGAACTGCTGCTTGAATTGAGGGATGTATGTATTAGTAACAAAAAAAAAAAAGTAAAGAGGATATCCACAAGGCGTTGGGGGAAAACGCGGGCGTTAGAGCGGTCACAGAGCAGACCTGCGTAGAGATAGAGAATCTCGACACTCTAGTCCCAAAGGATGAGTGGTGCCCAGGGTGGCCAGGATTCCTATAGCACCAACACAGTAAAAAACTTACGACTGGCCTACGCCAATGCGGCTCAAAGCAATGGCCGAGTGGCAATGGACATGGAACGAGTTTACGAAGAGGAGATAGACGTACTTCCTCATACCAAACCTGGAAGATTGGTGTACGCGACGGCATGGCGAGGTGAACTTTTACCTGACGCAGCTCCTCAGCGGGCATGGCTGATTCAAATCGAATCTTCCCTTTTTGGGCACGATAGTGACGGAGATGTAAGGACGGGACAGCAGGGGGTTCGGAGCACATCATATTCACCTGCCCAAGGTTCAAATCTGAGAGGAGATTGATGCAGAATGCCTGTGGAAGACCAAAACAACGCTGGTAAACGCAATGCTTCTCTGAGACCAACAATTCGATACCATTGGACGTGTATGGACGAAAGGTTAGTGCATTTGTAAGTTGTTGTGGGATAGAAAGTTGAGTCTTCGCCGAGAATACAGGGGAGTTAATTTGCGAGCAAGCTGCTTTGATAGATTCCGTGCGGAATATGTTAAAATAATTCCAAAAGATGAAGACTCGACGATCTGATGCTCATATGGACTCTAGATTCGAAGCTCAGACCACGGTCCGTACAGAGTTTCGCACGAATCATCGTAAGCCGTACCGTTCGGATAAGTTGGTAAAGCCTGGCTTTTTGGACCCAGACCTTAAAGGGCAATTCGAATTATATATTATAGAATACATAGAATATAATAGAATACAGAATTATATATCGACTGTGTCGCGCAAATACGAACTGAATTTCATACGTGGAGAGGTGAAGAGAGGTGATACTTTTCACCCGGTGAAGTGCAACAAAATGAGTCAGCCGGAGCAACTTGTGTTGTCGAGTCAGGGCCAACCGTGGTGAAAAAGTTAAGTTGTTTGAAGCTCGGGTCCATAATTGCCCTAGACTCACAGATTTACATCGACTTCACTACCTCAAAAACTTCCTTTCAGAAGAAGCAAAAAGATACATACAACAACCTTACTGTAATCAAATAGAATTATAGTGTAGCTGGAAAATGTTATTGCAATTATTATTATTATTATAATAATAAGTGTTGTTTAAGAATGATATTCAGGTTCTCGAGCAACAGCCCATGGTGCGTAACAACGACCCTGGGTTGCTAAAAAAGTTTTTGCAAACGTGTCGTTCGTGCATCAGATCTCTGGAAAAAGTGAGGGTGAATCTCACTCAACAGAGCCACATTTTGGTGTACCTGAAGACGAAGAAGCTGCCCCCCCAGATAAGATTGGATTGCGAAAAATCTATAGATCACTCGCAAGAACTACCAACGTTTGAAGAGCTATCGACACAACTCGATGGTCAATATAGGACCATGGTTGCGAAAGCAACTGAAAGAATGCTGTTACCGAATAAGGGGAGCACGGGCGCCTCGGGGTCCGCCAGGATGTCAGATCTTCATTTGTTACCCGATCGGTGGATCGATGTGCAGTTTGCGGTACTGAAGGTCTTTCACTAGACGGCTGCAAGGTATTTGAGGGCATGAACATAACAGACCGGCGGCAGCCATCAGTCCCACAGGTGCATGCTAAAAAATATTTGTACGATTTGCCCAGACCGATATCATATGCTCATCCATGTGCATCGTTTGTTTCAAGCCAGTATCTGGGGATCAGATGCAGCAGATAGCGTCGAACGTAATAAATGGCGCTCACGCCACAGGAACGTACAAGTGAGAGGTACTGCTGCCTACAGAGCTGGTCACTGTTGAGTTAGCAGACGGTTTCCCGTTAAACTACTAGAATTTTTGGACCAATGATCGCAAGCTTTGTTTGTATCGGAGAACAAAGACTAGATTGAGATTGAAGACAAAGATTGTGTCGACAAAATACATACATAAAGGTGCATGGGTTGTTAAATGCGCGAATTACTCGCGTTTTGAGCCTCAGGTGAAGTACAATATTAGAGCGCCGAAGGTAAGTAAGCGGGCGCCGGATCGGCGGATATTGGTGGAAAGATGGGTTCATTTCAAACATCTATGTTTAGCAGCTCCCAATTATTTTGTACCGCATGGAGTGGATATCTTACTGGGCAGTGACATACATATATGACGAATTGATGTTGAACGAGATATATTGTGGACCGGCGGGCACGCCTATCGCACAGAACACCCGGTTGCTTTGACAGTCTAGAGAACTTGAGCTGTATGATCAGGAATCTGTAGGGTTGTCGAACATAAAGCAGTGGTGTGAGGAACATTTTCTAAAACATACAAAAGGTTGTCGTATGAGAAATATGTAGTGCGGCTCCCATTGTTATCAACATTAGACCCTATCGACCTGATTTAAAGAGGTTGTGCCATCAGGACAAACGTTTGCGAAATGGTGCCAATTTAAAGGAGGTATATACGCAAACCAATAGGGAATATTTAGAATAGGGTCAAATGGCTCTCCTCCCATTGGGATAATGCTGCAGAACACGAGGTATTGTTGAACAAGGGCGGAGCTACACATTGCTACTTACCACACTATCCCATAACAGTAGTCGACACGACTTTTCCGCTGTCGCCAAAAATTACTTTTTCTGATAGATTTGGATGTATAACATTTTTTGAGGAATGGTTTTTTTTTTCATGGAGTAGTTTTTTTTAAAGAATTAAAAAAAAAATTTTATTTTTTGTCATAGGTAGTGCTTCTATTTTTCACAAAACTTAAGTTTCCTACAACTGGTTGTACTGAACTTTGCAGTTTAAAACGCTGACAAATGCAGCTATGCATCCGCCTCAGACACTTTGCAGCTGCAACTAAACGTCTGAAAGATATTAAGCTTCCAAATTTAAATTTCATAATTTTTTTCGGTATTTTTCATCGAAATTTTGACTTTGAAAGCTCAGGAAAAGTCGAAAAAAAAATATTTGAATGCCTTGATTTTTGGTTTTAGATAGACACATTAATTAGGCGTCGTTTAAGGTTTCGCTTATAAAAATATAAAAATAAACAGCTAAGTTATAACCGCTTGACCAAAATAAAATAATATCTGAAGAAGCAAAGAACTATACAAGTTGATTTCTGAACTGGATTCGAAGAGGAGCTACGAAATGGAAGATGTTCGTTGCCAACCGAATTAGCAAGATTTTGGAGTTAACAGATGGGAAGCATTCAAATATTTTTTATCGACTTTTCCTGAGTTTTCAAAGTCAAAATGTTGGGGAAAAATACCGAAAAAAAATATAAAATTTCAATTTGGAAGCTTAGTATTTTCCAGACGTTAAGATGCAGCTACAAAGTGTCTGAGTCGGATTTATAGCTGCATTTGTCAGGTTTTTTTAACTGCAAAATTCAATACAATCAGTTGTAGGACACTTAAGTTATGTGAAAAATAGAAGCAAATTTTTAAAAAATTCTTTTAAAAAAAACTACACCATGAAAAAAAACCATAATTCCTTAAAAAAAAATTAAATCTCCAAATCTATCAAAAAAAGTCTTTTGGCGACAGCGGAAAAAAAAATTGAATTTTGTCGAGTAGTGTAATTAACGGACGAAATGTTGTGCGGAAGGAAATTCACCAATGTATTGTTTGCTACCGGTTGAATCCCAAGACCACTTGACAGCGAATATGTGATTTGCTTGCGGTTAGGATTCGGCCAGAACGAAGCGGGCATGGCTGCTTCAAATCGAATCTTCCCTTTTTGGGCACGATAGTGACGGAGATGTAAGGACGGGACAGCAGGGGGTTCGGAGCACATCATATTCACCTGCCCAAGGTTCAAATCTGAGAGGAGATTGATGCAGAATGCCTGTGGAAGACCAAAACAACGCTGGTAAACGCAATGCTTCTCTGAGACCAACAATTCGATACCATTGGACGTGTATGGACGAAAGGTTAGTGCATTTGTAAGTTGTTGTGGGATAGAAAGTTGAGTCTTCGCCGAGAATACAGGGGAGTTAATTTGCGAGCAAGCTGCTTTGATAGACTCCGTGCGGAATATGTTAAAATAATTCCAAAAGATGAAGACTCGACGATCTGATGCTCATATGGACTCTAGATTCGAAGCTCAGACCACGGTCCGTACAGAGTTTCGCACGAATCATCGTAAGCCGTACCGTTCGGATAAGTTGGTAAAGCCTGGCTTTTTGGACCCAGACCTTAAAGGGCAATTCGAATTATATATTATAGAATACATAGAATATAATAGAATACAGAATTATATATCGACTGTGTCGCGCAAATACGAACTGAATTTCATACGTGGAGAGGTGAAGAGAGGTGATACTTTTCACCCGGTGAAGTGCAACAAAATGAGTCAGCCGGAGCAACTTGTGTTGTCGAGTCAGGGCCAACCGTGGTGAAAAAGTTAAGTTGTTTGAAGCTCGGGTCCATAATTGCCCTAGACTCACAGATTTACATCGACTTCACTACCTCAAAAACTTCCTTTCAGAAGAAGCAAAAAGATACATACAACAACCTTACTGTAATCAAATAGAATTATAGTGTAGCTGGAAAATGTTATTGCAATTATTATTATTATAATAATAAGTGTTGTTTAAGAATGATATTCAGGTTCTCGAGCAACAGCCCATGGTGCGTAACAACGACCCTGGGTTGCTAAAAAAGTTTTTGCAAACGTGTCGTTCGTGCATCAGATCTCTGGAAAAAGTGAGGGTGAATCTCACTCAACAGAGCCACATTTTGGTGTACCTGAAGACGAAGAAGCTGCCCCCCCAGATAAGATTGGATTGCGAAAAATCTATAGATCACTCGCAAGAACTACCAACGTTTGAAGAGCTATCGACACAACTCGATGGTCAATATAGGACCATGGTTGCGAAAGCAACTGAAAGAATGCTGTTACCGAATAAGGGGAGCACGGGCGCCTCGGGGTCCGCCAGGATGTCAGATCTTCATTTGTTACCCGATCGGTGGATCGATGTGCAGTTTGCGGTACTGAAGGTCTTTCACTAGACGGCTGCAAGGTATTTGAGGGCATGAACATAACAGACCGGCGGCAGCCATCAGTCCCACAGGTGCATGCTAAAAAATATTTGTACGATTTGCCCAGACCGATATCATATGCTCATCCATGTGCATCGTTTGTTTCAAGCCAGTATCTGGGGATCAGATGCAGCAGATAGCGTCGAACGTAATAAATGGCGCTCACGCCACAGGAACGTACAAGTGAGAGGTACTGCTGCCTACAGAGCTGGTCACTGTTGAGTTAGCAGACGGTTTCCCGTTACACTACTAGAATTTTTGGACCAATGATCGCAAGCTTTGTTTGTATCGGAGAACAAAGACTAGATTGAGATTGAAGACAAAGATTGTGTCGACAAAATACATACATAAAGGTGCATGGGTTGTTAAATGCGCGAATTACTCGCGTTTTGAGCCTCAGGTGAAGTACAATATTAGAGCGCCGAAGGTAAGTAAGCGGGCGCCGGATCGGCGGATATTGGTGGAAAGATGGGTTCATTTCAAACATCTATGTTTAGCAGCTCCCAATTATTTTGTACCGCATGGAGTGGATATCTTACTGGGCAGTGACATACATATATGACGAATTGATGTTGAACGAGATATATTGTGGACCGGCGGGCACGCCTATCGCACAGAACACCCGGTTGCTTTGACAGTCTAGAGAACTTGAGCTGTATGATCAGGAATCTGTAGGGTTGTCGAACATAAAGCAGTGGTGTGAGGAACATTTTCTAAAACATACAAAAGGTTGTCGTATGAGAAATATGTAGTGCGGCTCCCATTGTTATCAACATTAGACCCTATCGACCTTATTTAAAGAGGTTGTGCCATCAGGACAAACGTTTGCGACGTTTGCGTTTAAAAAATTAAATCTCCAAATCTATCAGAAAAAGTCTTTTGGCGACAGCGGAAAAAAAAAATTGAGTTTTGTCGAGTAGTGTAATTAACGGACGAAATGTTGTGCGGAAGGAAATTCACCAATGTATTGTTTGCTACCGGTTGAATCCCAAGACCACTTGACAGCGAATATGTGATTTGCTTGCGGTTAGGATTCGGCCAGAACGAGCATTTGAAGTTACCGGAATTGATTATATATATTAATATTCAACATATATCCCCCTTTAAAGGAAGAGGTCGGACAGCGATCAAAGGCTACATCGCTGTATTCATATGCCTGGTGATCACTTGGAACCGGTGGGGGACTTGACATCGACCGTATTTATTGGACCACTGCATCGATTCATCGCACGACGTGGGAAATGCGCTCCTATATGTAATGATTGTGGGACAAATTTTTGTTGGCGTTTGGCGCAAATCGAAAGCTGCAAGCAGATAAGGTGGCATACAGACGGTACATCGAAAGTACGATCCCCTCAAAATTGACCGATGGTGGCATCACGTAGCATTTTAATCCACCTTCAGCAGCACATTTTAAAGGTCTATGGGAGGCGGGTGTTAGGTCGATGAAATACCATCTGAAGAGGACGATAGGAGATCATACACTTGCATGTGATGAGTTGGCTACTGTGTTGGCTCAAATCGAGGCTTGCTTAAATTCTCGCCCACTATGCCCTCTGAGCGATAATTCAGAAGACCTAATTGTATTAAATCCTTTAAATAGGGGACTCGTTACTTGAACTACCCAAAGTTTTTCGTTTGCAGTTCCATTGGCATGAAGGAGGTCACGGAGTTTGGAGAGAAGACGAGTCTGTATTAGACGATGCAGAAGCTATCGTCGAGGGGGGAGAATTTTTGGGCACAGCACCGGCTGTTTTTGGAGTATGCCCTATTCAGCTCTTTCGCAGTTATTTCGGGAGCTTGAGCGATCGACGAAAGTTTACCGAACCATTCGTAACGCTCTTAAACGGGGCTATTATTACGCTCTCGTCGGGTCGCGAAGCGTATTTAAGCCTAGCATGAAGTTAGTACATATTTCAAGAACCACATCGGCGGTAATGAGCGACAAGCCGACGTTGACGGTTCAATGAAGCAGAACGGTGCGCCGTCGAGGCTCAGCTTTATCCAACAACTCCGTAGCATTAAGAGCTCTAAAAATATTGATATGCTCTCGCTACCGCGCTTATTTTGTACAGAGTCGTAGCAAAGTCAAAGCCGAAAATTGAAAAAATATCGGCTGTGCTCTGCATCATAAACTGCAGCAATAAAACGAGGGGGAACGTTGTGAGCCGCGGCAAAGGCCGCAAAGCAGATGGGGTCGCGTGTAAGAGAAAGCGAGAGGGAATGATGACTTTCGAAATGGTTTTCTTCATTGTAGCTATAATAATGATCCGATCTGATCCAGATTCAACACTCTGATAGAAACGGGCTTTCTCTATGATTCTGCGTTTTTAGTTTTCTTGTATCTTCAAAATTGTGTATGCCACAGACTTTCGTCCTTTGTGGGGGCGGAAGGGGGCGGGGCGAAATTTTGAAATACACTTTGAGTAGTGTGATAACATAGGAGACTGAATAAAAAACTTGGTTGCTCTAGCTTTAATAGTCTCTGAGATATAGGCGCAAATGAAGACGGACAGACGGACGGACAGACGGACGGACAGACGGACGGACAGACGGACGGACGGACGGACAGACAGACATGGCTATATCGACTCGGTTATTGATGCTGATCAAGAATATATATACTTTATGGGGTCGGAAACGCTTCCTTCTGGGCGTTACACACACCCGTTATCCCCACAAATCTAATATACCCCTATACTCTTCGAGTACCGGGTATAAACAGCAAAAAACGATGGGAACGTTGTAAGCCGCTGCTTTACTTTATACCCAGTACTAAGTCAGTATATACATGTGTGAGCTTATGATTTATGTAATTTATCCAACTAATTTTATTCTTTATTCTTATCAAAAAAATTTCAAAATATAAAGACGAACCCCTTGGTAGATTTTTATATATTAGATTTTATCTGTTTCCATCTGGTCTAATGAGATAGTGAGATGGCTCAGAAGGGCCTAGCTGAGGTCACCGGACCGGTCGCAGGTTGCGGATAGCAAACGACCTACCTCGGTATGTAGGTCAGCTGCGAAATAAGCGGGCATACCTAGGGAGAGTACCGAAAATAATCAGTCCAAGACAGCCAGCGGGTGTTCGCGAAGCAGCAACACTGACCATGCGCTTGACGATGCGCTTGACGATGCACACTCCTATCACTTCACACCAGCTACCCACATCCCAACCCCCCACACTCACCTCAGGTCGGACTAAGTGTGTTATTCAAAACGTGCCGAGAATCAGCTTGGCAGGGGGCTCGGTATAAATAATAGTTCGGTCGTTAACGGGGAGCTCAACGACTTGTCAGCCCATTGTTCTAATGATGCCTAATCCGGGCCACGTGAATCTCTAACCAAATGGATAACCCCTTCATTGAAAATCGTGGAATTACGAATGGAAAATATAAACAAACAAAAAAAAACAAACGAGTCTAGAACTCCCCAATTGCTAACAGGGAGCAATCCCGTCCAGGGAAAGGCAACGGTCCAACGGCCTGACCTGACCCGCTACTCAGCAGGCAAAATCTGCTTTGCTGAAAACACTTGGGCGAAATCGAAGAGGTCCCTAATCTTTAGCTATGTGGCATATCGCTTTCCAAAGAAGCGGTACCTTGTCAGAGTGGCTATGCTATCCTGCAGATGCTTTACCAAGCCAAAGCTTAAACATATGCCGAAAGAAGGAGATGTTGCTGTCAACATACCTCGCCGACAAAATTCAGGCCAAATGTCAGCCCGACCGATAAGTGGCCTTTTTAGCCTTTTTCGGTGCAGCAAAGGTGCTCCCCAACTTCGGTAAAGAGACGCGGAAAACGGCAGCTCCGCAAACGAAAATGCAGCGTGCGGCCAAATATCATTCGCGCAGATCTCCAAAAAAAGGATGCCCACCACACCCAATGGGGGAGCTCGCACACAGATGTAAGGGGTGAGTCACTTTTCAGGTTCAGCCTGCACTCTAATCGAATAATCTGCAATCGGGAAAAAGACCCTACCTTTATAATAAAAAATCAATAAGAGGTAATTGACCTCACCTTAGTGTCTCACAAACTGTCAGACATAGTCAAGAGTTCGAAAGACCTTGTAGACCATTCCTTCTCGAGACTACCTCTCGGTAGGGAACCTTAAAAAAACGACGGTAAGTGAATTTCCTCTACTGAGGAGTCACTACACTTTCTACTCGACTCCCATTTTCCTCTCAGGCGCACAGCATGCCTACCAGAAAAGAAACTATTAAAAATGGCACTTCATGAAGTAATTCTCTATGATAAAGAAATAACTACACGTCAAAGAATACTACTTAATAGCTTTTCTTCATATTAAAAGGAGCCTTCAACAATGTCGTGCCGGGTGCCATCGCAGAAGCTCGGACTGACTTGGGGGTGGAGCGTCATGCTCATCATTCAATTGCCCATATGTATGCAGGACGGTGACATCATCGATGAGATCGTCTACCCAGTATATGTATGTCAACAGAGCCATCTTGCAAGTCGGTATCCTGTCTCCACTTCTATGGAATATAGCGGTGAACAGAGCACAAGTTTTTTCTGTCGGTCTGTCCGGTTCCCGGATCCACGCACAAAAGAATTAACCGAGTCTAGCGGCACAACCATTCCAATGCAGGCTCCATCGGCAAACGCATTACGGGCACTTATTGACATGGCACCTGCCATATATGAATCGTTTTGGTGATGACAAGGTTATTGCTCACGCCCCGCTAATACACCTCGTTCTGTCGAAGTTGACACAAAAACTCTTTCAAGATGAAAGGAAAATTTGGATTAGCAAAAGGTTCCGTCGTGATCCGATCTTGTAGCCGCATTAAACAAGCGCAATCAGCATTTTTGAAGAATTTCCTTCCGGGCAGTTAAGGCATCTAAAAATCTCGCAAGAAATAAGCAATCTGGATAAACAGCGTTAGCTGTATCCCTAGCAAACAAATGTCAAAAAACAAATTGTGCATTTTACAAATCGTCTGATCATCGCACTACGAATTGTTCGTCATTCTCAGCTGCGTCTGTCATGACTCGATTAAGATTTGTCAAAGGATTTCTCTATTGTATTAATTGCTTGCGAAAAGGGCATAATGTCTCAGCCTTCAAGTCTAAACTTTGCGGAGTATGCTCAAAGCCCCATCACACATTGTTGCACCGCTACAATATTGACTCGGGAGCAACGTCAACGGCCAGTGAGGCGCTTGGTTCTCAGGGAGCGTTGGCTGCTGAAAGTTTGAAGCAGGGGATTCTGGTATTTCTGGCCACACCAATTGTGGACATTAAAGGTGGCTCCTGTCAGCGACTACTGTACTGGACTCGGGCTTGCAAATAAATTTTATTAGCGAGAAGCACACTCGAAATTTGCATTAAAACAAATTCGCAAAGTTATTAATGTATAGCGAAAAGGAGAGCCTAGCATATGTGCGCACCAAGTGGCACAAACTACAGTCTGTTCTCGTGTTCATCAATTCAAAATAGCCACTGACTTTGTAATTTTGAATACGATTTCTTCTTCCCATCCAGAGAAAACACTTCCGTCAGACTTGCTGACAATTCCTAAAGATTTCCCACTGGTCGATCCAGGTTTCTATAAACCCAAAAAGGTGGATCTGCTGCTAGAAACAGATATATTTGCCTTCCTTGATATATTGAAAAATGGTCAATTAAAACAACAAAACACACTAACTTTGCAAAACACGGTCTTTGGGTGCCATGGCAGCTTATTCTGATCAGGTAGTTCTGGCCACAGCAATTGTAGATGGATAAAGATGGCTCCAGTCAGCGACAGCCAGCCAGGGTACTGCTGGATTCTGGCTCGTAAGTAAAATTTATTGCCGAGGAGCTCGTCGTACCAACCTGAGAAAGCCGTTCAGTCAGAATTGCTGACAATTCTTAACGATTTCCCACTGGCCGACCCAAGTTTCATAAACCCCAAAGGTTGGATCTGCTGCTAGGAACTGATGCCTTCTTTAAGATATTGAAAGGTGGCCAATTCAAACAACAAAACACGCTGACGGTGCAAAATACGGTCTTTGGGTGGGTGGTGTTTGGTCGCTGCAGATCCAACGGACCCCGAAGATGAAGTATGTTCTATGGTCAGCACATTGCAGGAGTTTTGCCCTCTAGATAACCTCGTCAAACGTTTCTGGGAGCTGGAAAATGTTCCAAATGCGTCTATAGAAAGACTGTATACCCCCGAAGAAACTATGTGTGAAAAATCGTTCGTTGACTCCATTACACGATTACCCTCCGGTCGATTGCAAGCTTCTTTGCCATTCAAGCCAAGCCCGACATCTTTCGTTTTGTCATGTGAGACAGCCAGAAGACGATTTTTGTTTTTAGAAAGGCGATTATGCCAAAAATCTGCCATGAAATCCATGTTTATGGAATTCATGGGGGAAACATGTCGTTAGGCCATATGACGGCAGTCACAAACTCAATTCCGGTAGAGCCGCATTGTTTCATACCGTATCAGTGCGTGGAACGACCTCAAAGTACAACAACTAAGCTCAGAGTGGTCTTTGATGCGTCGTGCAAAACTACGAGCCAAGTGGCGCTCAATGATTTGCTCATGGTTGGAGCAACCATCCAGCCGTGCCTATATGCCACGTTGCTGGGATTTCGCTGTCGCAAATACGCTCTTACAGCAGACATAACAAAGATGTACCGTCAAGTCCAAGTTGACGAGGCGCAGCGCCAATTCCAATTAATTATTTGGAGACGGACAAGGTCGGACCCGTTGCAAGTGTTCCGACTCAATACAGTACTGTATATGGTACTCAATATGGTACTGCCAGCGCACCATTTCTTGCTGTACGGTGTTTGAAGTATCTGAGCGACACTCATGCAAATTCGCATCCAATTGGCGCAAAGTCTCTTGCGTCGGATTTTTATGTGGATGATCTCCTTACAGGAGCAGACACAAAATCCGAGCTAAGTATATTGCGTCAACAATTGGTTGAAATCCTAGAGCCATCAGGATTTGTGCTGACTAAATGGGCTGCTAACTGTCAACTAGTCGATAGTCAGCAAGAAAATATGGTCATTTCGAATGGAGATCAAGATTGTAAAACTCTTGGTCTGATTTGGAACCTTCAAGCAGACACTTTTAAATATTGTCTGAAGCCAGTAATCTCGTCCGAAACAACAACCAAGAGAGCAATATAGTCCGTCAAAGCCAATATTTTCGGTCAGTAATTACAAATACAAAGATATTTTTGCAGGAAAGTCTATTAAGCCTTGGTTGGGACGATCCTATTCCCTCGAACGTACAAAAAAAATGGGAATCGGTGGCTGCAGATATGCAAAGATTGCATGAAGTTACCGTTCCACGATTTATAGGAGCCAGCGCAAACACTTGATGTCAAGTACATGGGTTGTACACAGGGTGGCACCGTTAAAGACCAAAACAATCCCAAGAATAGAGCTATGTGCAGCTCATTTTTTAGCAAAGTTGTGGGAGGAAGTTCGGTCCATAATAGACTGTCCCATAGAGGTCTTGTTGTGGACATTACTTCGACAGCCCTATGGAGACATGTGCACACCAAAGAAAATCCAGCAGATCTAGTATCTCGAGGATCATCGATGGCTGACTTAAATTCGCTGTTGTGGTTCAATGGCCCGTCGTTCTTGCAACAAGAATCCAGACATTGGCCTCAAAATCCTCATTTACAGTTGACGGAAGCGAATGCGTTATTGGAGAAAAAGAAGGTAGCCACGGCGCTTATCGCGGCCGATGTTGAGAAAAATCCCATTCTCACAATCATACAGAATTCGTCGTCATACATGAAAGTGGTTAGCACAATTGCGTATATCCGCCGGTTCGTCAATAGAAGAAAGGGAGTCACTTGGAGTAGTACCTGCCCGTCATCTGACGAGCTCGGCGCAGCGTTTTTAACAGCAGTTGAAGTAGTTCACAGAGACGCATTTTCGCAGGAAATCGAAAAAAAGTAAAGAAGTCATCCAAGTTGCACTCATCACTGCAGAAACTAAATCCCTTCATGTCAGAAGAATAAGAATAGAATAAGAATACTAAATGCACCATAATGTTAAATTCCTAATATTAATGCCGAAAAGTTGTAGATTTGTTACTCTCTACCTTAGCTGTCTACATCAACCCAATTGTGCACTAGTGCCCGTGCACTAGTGGGATTTCTAAGGCAATCCATTTGAATAATACATTCACGAAGAGAGTGCCATTATGCGGAGATGCGTACACTGATTCCACTACAAGCCGAAGCTTCTCGACTCTTTGAGATTAGCGGAGTTGATTTGTTTGGACAGGTTCGTGTATCACTTGGCATTCGAGGCCAGCAGCCTCTCAATCGAATCGTTGCAACTTTCTGGAGATTCTATATTCACATATGCAAATCTATATCTGAATTAAATTGAAATGGGAAAAATTTGAGAGACAATGACGACGACAAAAACGACGTTTCTATACAGATTTACGTAAACATTTTCATTTACGTACAACTATCCACACCTTTCTTGACATAATTTCATTAAAATAATTTAGCATTGCAAAAAATTCTTCTTCGTCGAATGAATTTGTTTGTCGAGCCACCATCAATTTTTGCAACAATATTTGTTGCTGTTGTTACAGTTAACAAATTATTACATACGTTTTTTGTTTTTGTTATGTCGGAAAAGGCTATAAGGTTTAGTTCTATATTTGTTGGAGTAGATCGCCTTAAGAGATAAGATAGTTAATTGAAAATAGTGGAGTCTCTCCAAGGCGTCTTCGGGTGACCCGCAAGCCGACCTTTACGATCGACGACGGCGAATTGGGTTGCGTGTGGCCGACGGTGGTTCGCGGGAATGATGGCATGTGGACGGACTTCACTTGTCGAAGTACGCCCAAAGCCACTGCACTCGTTTTTGTTAATAAATATCGAATATCGTTGAAAGAAAAAACCGCGTCTTTACTTAGTTTGATTCTGTTTGAATTGTTTGAAGATCTAAAAATAATTAGATTTTTCAATATTGCTATTTTGGGAAAAACACAAAACAAATAAGCAAAAAGCTATTTATACTTAATTTACAGTGCATAACTTGAACTTTAGTGTACGCAATTTATTTCAACAATTTCTGTCTATTTGTGAAAATTATAAATTTTTTGCACCGGGTGCAAATTGGCACCAACATTTTTTTATAAGAGCCTACAACTCTATAAATATTGATTAAAATTCAGATTAATAACTAATCGTCAAGGATTTTCATTTAGACATAAATAGCAATTCAAAAAAAAGTAGACAGCAAAGAAAATTTGCTTGGTAGTATTTGAAACATTATCAATATACAAAACAGCATTTCAGATCTCCAACAATATGATGAAGTCGTAGAACAGATAAAAAATTAAAAATATCAATCATCTTCAGTTTCCATGATGTATTGTCTTATACAGCTGACTGTAAGGATAGATAAAGTTCTCAAGTCGTTTCCTCACTTGCCACGCTGTCTCTCTATAGACGCAGAAGATGCAAAGAATCAGGTCGAGGAGTGCCTGGACCAAAGCATCGTTCAAAAAACGGTGTCCAATGTAGCAAACAGGGTTATCGTAGTTAAAAAGAAGGATGCTAGACCGTTAATATGTGTAGACTACAGACAATTGCATAAACTAAGTAAGTAATTTGGTTGCATTTCTTCCAGTACTTTATGGAAGTATATTATTATTATTGCGGACACCCTAAAAGGCCATCTAGGAAAAATGAAACAGGTTCTGTGTCGCAGAGAAGCAGCAACAGAACTACACACAGACGCGTTGAAAAAAGGACACGGCGACGTTTTCCTACAAGATTTCGAAAACAGGCTTCATCCAGAATACTTTTGGCGCAAGAAAACAACAATAGCAGAATTAAAAAAGTGGTCATATATTCTGGAAGTGAATGATGCTTATTTGGCATTAAATATCAGTTAATCAGTCTTCAGTCAGCTTTCACTGCGATCGGTCGTGTTTTCGCTATGTTTTATCAATGCTCGGAATGCGATTCGGACGTTACGGCCGCTCAGCTTCGTAGCTTTGATGCCGTACGCTGTTCGTCGTTGTGCCGCCGTGCGTTTCATCTGTCGTGCATTGATTTGCATGCTGATTCGGTGAAAATGTTGGTTAATCTGCCTAACCTTATGTGGCAGTGCGACAATTGTGTGATTGCGAATGACTCGCACTCGAAAATTGACTAACTCAACGACAAGGTTTTGAAGCTTGAGAGCCTTTATCGGGAGCTCAAGTCGGAGTTTATGGCTGCCCTCCCTGTCACTTTAAATAAGAAGGTGAAGCCGGCTGTTGCAAGGAAGAAAGCCGACAATGTCATATCTGTGGCTGAGTTGCAGTCTCCGCGGCTAGTGGCCGCCACATCGACTGCGGTTATTGACCCTGGATCAGCTGCTTCAGATGGTTTTGTCACTGTGCGGAGAAAAGTGAGAAAGAACCGCACAAAGAAGACGAAGCGTTTGCTAGGCATTGCGCCGAGCTGTGAGCAGCTAAATGTATTGCAGAGCAGAAAATACCTGCATATTGGTCGATTTTCTACTGCAACGGAGCCAGGGGCGGTGGTGAGATTTGTTGCCGATAAGCTCAAGGTGTCTGAGACGGAAATTTTTTGTGCGAAATTGGTCAAGCGGGACGCTGATCTATCTGCATTGAAGTTTGTCAATTTCAAACTTGGTGTACCTGAGCCGCTGTTCCCTGACGTCTTTGAGGAGAAATTCTGGCCAGTGTCGGTAAGGGTTTCCCGTTTTGTGCATAGGCAGAGGCCGGAAGCAGATATTACGGCAGTTAATCTGTTGACAGCTGTGCCAGTACGGACGTCCACCCCGACTACGGAAGCTCCAGATCCAGTTCCTTCCACTTCAAAAAGTGGCCGTTAGACGTTAGACCGTTAGACGCACGATTCAATGTGATCCCATTTGTCTCTTGGATGGAAACACTATGTTGGATCAGATTGGTGTGTTGGTGGCCGGACAGTCGGAGGCTCTGGTAGTCAGTGCATCGTACATTCCGCCTTGTAGTAGCTATGAGGTCTACAAGGCGCATATGCGAAATATTACCAGCATGCATGCCAATTTAAAAGACCGTCAGCATCTCTGCGTTGTTGGCGACTTCAATTTGGGGTCGCTGGTGTGGTCCGCCGATCCGCAGTCGTCGGCTATGATCCCGAGCAACGTGCACTTGCAGCAGGAAATTTTTTGCTTGGATGATTGTTTTAGTGTGGGCTTATCCCAAGTCAATAATGTATTTAATAGGTTAAATAAGATTCTTGATTTAGTTTTCGTTGGACCTGATGTTGACTGCCGTGTAACACGCTGTGAACAGCCGATTGTAGTATGCGATATGCATCATATGCCATTGCTACTAGCAGTTAAATTCATTTGTTACTCGCCTCGAGCGGAACTTGATTCTCATTATTATTTTACTGATGTAAGCCTGAATGCTATACGGGATGATATGTTAAATGTAAACTGGGCGTCTGTTCTATCGCATCCTAGTGTTGATACTTGTTATAGCGTTTTCATTGAAACTGTTCGTCATTTTGTTGGTAAAAATGCTTCCAGAAGATTGCGTGGCTCCTATAGGTTACCGTGGTATACGAAGGGGCTCGTTAGGTACAAAAATCTGCGCAATAAGTTTTTTAAGCGTTTTAATAGGACCCGGGACCCTGGTGATTGGGACAGGTATGTGCAGCATAAACGGGAGTTTTCGTTTCTCAAAAAATTTTTATATAATCAATATATTGCCGACGTTGAGAGGGGACTCAAACTTAATCCCAGGTTATTTTGGCACTTTATAAACTCTAAGAGGTCAACGAGTGGTCTTCCCTCAGCTATGTATCTTGGTCTCTGTAGCGCTAATACTGACAGTGGCATAGCAAACCTTTTTGCTTCTTTTTTCAGGTCTAATTTTGAGCCATGTGCGACGTGGCATGATTCGGATATCCTTGACTCTATCCCTTCGGTTGTCAATATTGGCACACTTGATATATTGGAGGGGGACATCTTGGAGGCTGTTGTTGACTTCGACAATTCTAATAAGCTCGACAGTGATGGTATTTCTGCCTTCCTGCTTCGCAATTGTTGTGATGCTTTTTGTGCGCCGCTGAAAATTCTTTTCATGAATTCCTTGTTAGCGGGTCGGTTTATTGGTAAGTTGAAAGCTGCCACAGTCACTCCTGTTTTTAAGAAAGGCTCGAAGAATAATATCTCTGATTATAGACCAATTGCCAAACTCAGCAATATCTCAAAGCTTTTTGAGCGTATCATTGCCAAGAAGATTACTTTTCTCATGAGGTCATACATTAGCCCAAAGCAGCATGGTTTTATGCCGGGTAGATCAACAACTACGAACCTGATCGCCTTCAGTAATTTCTGCACACGTGACTTTGAAAAGTACTCTCAGGTCGATGTTGTGTATACTGACTTTGCAAAGGCCTTTGATAAAGTCTCCCACTGTGCTCTAGTAGCCAAGCTACATCGGTTGGGTATTCATTCGAGCTTGCTCAGTTGGTTCATATCATATCTTGGGCAGCGAGAGTATGTTGTATTGGTTAATGGAAAGCAGTCGGACCCATATTTGGCTACTTCCGGCCTTCCACAGGGCAGCGCTCTTGGTCCGCTGCTGCTCTCTATTTTTATCAATGACATATGTCTTAGCATTCGAGCCTCTGAGTATTTGCTTTACGCTGATAATCTGAAGATTTTTCGCTCTGTCAAATCATTAGGAGACAGTATCCTTCTTCAGCATGACCTGAATGAAGTTGCTCGTTGGTGCACACGTAATTTGCTCCCACTTAATATTAGAAAATGTTATTTCATTTCGTATGGCAAGTGTACATTTAAAGTCCTGACCTCGTACTCGATAGATGGCCTTCCGCTCTTAAAGCAGACGGAGATACTCGATCTAGGCATCTTGTTTGATTCCAAATTGTTGTTTGTGGAACATCTGAATTATATTCTGCCGAAAGCTTATGCCATGTTTGCCTTTGTTACGCGCAACTCATCCCAGTTCAACGATCCATACACGAGGTTAAGTCTATATTCTTTCCTCGTGCGCTCGCGCCTTGAATATGCTTCAGTGGTTTGGAACCCTACTGGGGTTGGTCAGATTGCGCGCGTCGAGAGACTGCAGAGGAAGTTTTTGAAGTTTGCACTCCAGCCTTTGCAGTTTGCAGTCCCATTGCCATCCTATGAGTGCAGATGTCGCCTTGTGCATCTCTCCTCTCTCGAGGGTCGTAGGACCATTGCGGCTCAAATCTTTATTTATGACTTGGTAGTGGTGAATATTGACTGCCCTGACCTGCTTAATAGGATTGGCTTCAATACGCCTGCCAGGAGCCTTAGGGACCACGCACTCTTTGCTATTGATCTCCACCGGAGCAATTACGGAAGTAACGAACCAATATGTAGGGCTCTTCGCCAGTATAATGCGCTGCCAGCTGGGATGCGGTTCGACTTCTGCCATGGGAAAGCAGCCGTTAGACGATTGCTGTCTGATTTTTTCATGTTTCATTGTTAATTTTTTTTTTGTTGATTTCTTTGTATTATTTAAGATAGATGTAAGCTAGTTTAGCCAGTTAAGGTTCAACCGTTGGCCAATAAATAAATAAATAAATAAATTCCGAAACTGATAGTTGAGAATTCTTTCCTGAACTTTCCTGCCTTTCCACTCGTGCTGCAATACATTTTCCTCTCCCGCCACCAGAGCGTACTTAAGCCTCCGAGTTCCTTCCTACCTCCGAACATATATGTATGGCAATCTGCGTGGTAGAGACTTCAATTTGGATTCGTTGGTGTGGTCTGCCGATCGACAGTCGTCGGTTATGATGCCGAGCAACGAACATTCCCCATGAACATTTTCCAGATGATTGTTTGAGATTTTAACATATAACACTAGTCGACACGACTTTTCCGCTGTCTCCAAAAATGACTTTTTCTGATAGATTTGGATGTTTAAAAATTTTGAAGAATGTTTATTTTTTTCATAAAGTAGTTTTTTTTTTAAAGAATTTTTAAAAAATCTGGTATTTTTTGTCATAGGTAGTGCTTCTATTTTTCACATAACTCACATTTCATACAACTGGTTGTACTGAACTTTGCAGTTAAAAAAAGCTGATAAATGCAGCTATAAATCCGACTCAGACACTTTGTAGCAGAAACTTAACGTCTGGCAGATATTAAGCTTCCAAATTGAAATTTCATCATTTTTTTCGGTATTTTTTACCCGAAACTTTGACTTTGAAACTTCAGGAAAAATCAAAAAAAAAAAAAAAATAAATGAATGCCTGGATTTTTGGTTTTAGATAGACACATTAATTACGCGTCGTTTAAGGTATCGCTTATAAAAATATAAAATCAAACGGCTAAGTTATAACCGTTTGACCAAAACGACCCAAATCTCATTTTATCTGAAAAAATACCGAAAAATACTTGAATTTATTTAAGTGTTATGATACTTAAATATTTTTATTGTTATTGCTTGTTACTATTTTTAAAATGGTTTGTCTGTCTTCTTTTGTCCTTTAAGTCAGATTCTTTTATGAGAGTCCACACATAGTCGCCCAACATATTCTCATTCCAAACACCTTGATACCGTCGTTCCATAGCTTTTAATTGTTGGTGAAATCTCTCTCCGTGTTCATCAATAACATCCCCAAGGTTTGACGGAAAAAAGTCTAAGTGGGAGTGCAGGAAATGGATTTTGAGTGACATGTTGGCTTTTGATTTCCATTGTTTAGCAAAACAGCCTTTAAACTTTCTTTACTGCTGACAACAAATAACCTCCAATCGTTTGGGTCGTAATCTTCACCCAGTTCCCTGAAGAGGCCGAAAATGTCGTGACAAACGCACATGTCATCCTTCGTCATTTAAAACTGTGCGTGAACCAAGTGACGCGTTCGGAAATGAGTTATTTTGACATCTTCCTTCAATAAACGGGCATCCTTTAAAATAGATCCAAGAATCTGAGCTTTACTTTTAGGAAGTTCCAGGATCCTCACCAAATCGTTCAATTGTTCCTGTGATAATGGCTTGCAAAATTTATATTCTCCTGATTGGTCATTACTTGAATCCGTTGTTCCATACGACGAAGAAGACATCTCCTCTTTTTTGTGTTTTAATGGCGATATTTCCTTCAAAGGAGGAGCAGGAGGCGTAAAGCCTTGACGAGACTCTTGCGGGTATTTATATCTCTCACCTACCCCAAACCCTTTTTTTTCGAATAAACAAAAGAAACATTCAGTGCTGTGATTTTTTGGTTTTCTCCATAGCATTGGAGTTCCAAATCGAAATTGTTTTCTAAAAAAAAAAATGTGCAAGAAAAAAAGTAATGCTTAGTATTTTTTGTACACTTCATAGCTTCTGATTTAGGGTAACTTACTTTTCCTCTTTATTAAATGCTGTTAAATTCAATTTGCACGTTTTGCATATACAGCTTGGAGCCCACTCTTCGCCAATACTTTTGGGCCACTTCCTATAGTTTTCCTTATACTGTTCTTGGAACTTTTCGGTAAAAACGATTTTTTTTCTTTGCTGGTCATATACTTTCCACATAAATATGTAGCA
The DNA here is from genome assembly GCA_037356375.1 of Drosophila affinis. Lineage (NCBI taxonomy): Eukaryota > Metazoa > Arthropoda > Insecta > Diptera > Drosophilidae > Drosophila > Drosophila affinis. The sequence goes on from CM074800.1 coordinate 24,440,617, forward strand.
AAACGAGTCTGCTCGGTAAGCACATGAAGTTGACCGACTTGGGTTGTCCATTTATATTAGAAACAATTGGTATTTTTCGAAAACACACGATCGTATTCTGCTGGAAGTTAGAACTACACTGAGGCAGGGATACTATAGGTACAGAGTTATATATCCTTTTTTATGAATAGCTTGAAGGAGAAAGGTCAAATATCTGCGGGACCAGCACCTGGGAAGGAAAAAGGTCAACATTTGACCCTAACAGGTATTTATGTATATTTATCCTCACCAAGGCTTAGGTATAAGGAATAAGGAATAAAACTGTCCACAACACTTACACCCCAAATAAATATGACCAGGAAGGATATATATCCGATATATATCAATACCTATGACTCGGTAAAACCAAAATTACAGGTCCTTTTTGTTTTTTGCAATCCCATTTTGGAAGTTGAACCAAAAACGTACCGGACGGTATTTTTTCAGGTAAAAGTCATTTTGGTCAAACGGTTATAATTTAGCCGTTTGATTTTATATTTTTATAAGCGATACTTTAAACGACGCATAATTAATGTGTCTATCTTAAACAAAAAATCAAGGCATTCATTTATTTTTTTTTCGAATTTTCCTGAGCTTTCAAAGTCAAAATTTCGGGTAAAAATACCGAAAAATATGATGAAATTTCAATTTGGAAGCTTAATATCTGCCAGACGTTAAGTTTCTGCTACAAAGTGTCTGAGTCGGATTTATAGCTGCATCAGCATTTTTTAACTGCAAAGTTCAGTACAACCAGTTGTATGAAACGAGAGTTATGTCAAAAATAGAAGCACTACCTATGACAAAAAATACCAGATTTTTTAAAAATTCTTAAAAAAAAACTACTCCATGAAAAAAATCGATAATTCTTAAAAAAATTTTAAATCTCCCAATCTATTAGAAAAAGTCATTTTTGGAGACAGCGGAAAAAAAAAGTTGAAATTAGTCGAGTAGTGTAATTTGTTAAAAAATAGGATTTTCACACTTGGTGTGTTTCCTATTGATATCGGAAAAAATGTAAAAGAAGTAGAAGCTGAAGAAGCGTTTACATTCAGATGTGCGTCTTTGCGTTTTGAGAACCGCTGATGACAGCAACACAAATTTATAAAGCAAGATAATTATGTATAACAACAAGAGGAAAATAACAGAAAAAGCCTTGATTCTTTTATCTGCGGTGGTGCAAATTGAAGACAATATATTGAAATGCATGGAAGCGGCAGCTTTATCTTCAGACAAGTCACAATTTGTCTTGAAACTTGACCCTTGTAAGTGAAGAGCAGATACTGTTCTCTTTTCAATTAAATAATGTAGGTATTCTAAATTGCAATATCCACGATATGGTTCATTTTGGGAGGAATATGCTGTAATCAACTCCGACGAGTTTTTTAAATACAACTTCCGCATGAACAGGAGCAATTTCGACGTCTTTGTGAGACTGAACAATCTCTTTGAAGAAAAGGATAGCCATAGCGCGATACTGCCTGGGATCCTCTGCGGAACATCGCAAAATAGGGGATCTATACGGTGTGTCTAAAGCCATTTTGGGGAAGATATTGATGGAATCTCATCGAGAAGTGACTGCTGCACTCGCTGAGGAGTACATGCCAGATTTATATGTATGTATATGGGCATTTCTCTGACGAGGTCTACCGAGGCCAAAAAAATTAAATTCAATAAAAACGCATTTAAAAAGAGTTTTCTCGGGGTTTTCTTTTTAAAAGATATTGAAAATCCACCAATTTAATTAATTGACATATAATTTCATTAACTTTTATCTGAAAATCTATTCAAAATAGCAAAAGTTCACTTTTTTGGTATTTTTTGTAATGTTTGCCATTGTTTTTTTCGCCTATAAGAGAGATGATTCTTGATAAAAGTTTTTCCTCAAAGTCTCCTTTACATATTGAACTATCTAAAAAAAATTCCAGAAAATTTTTTTAATATCGGTTAACGGAATATTTGTAACATTTATAAAGCCAAAAAATTTTTGTCCCGTGCGACAGAGGCCTAAATTGAATTTAAAAAAAACTACAAACCATACATGCTTAAAATTATAACCATTTTAAAGAGTTATCAATGCAAAACATTAATCAGAAATTCGCATGAATATATCGCCAAAACTTTCGCTGAAATCTGAGTTTGAATTGGTCGCCACCAAAACCACTTCTATATTTGTCCCGTGCGAATACCATGCTTTTTTGTAAATATCTCGAAAACGAAAAGTAGCCCAAAATCGCCCTTAGCACCAGCTATGGAGCTAGTCAAGTGGCGAATCATAACGGTAAAAAAATTTTGAAAATCGGTTTTTTTTTACATTTTTACAACTTGAAATGCGTACGAACGTCCCGTGCGACATCAGAGAAATGCCCATATGTATATTTTTTACCCAAAAGAAAAGACAAAATTCAAATTTTGATAAAAGCCCTGTATCTTGTAAAAGACTTTAATAATCAAGACTCAGTAAACAGCACATAAGATTCTAGATTTAGTTTCTGTTAATTCGATTGTTATTTTTCGTGTTGAGAACTGCCTTTCGCAGAATGTGACATGCATCATATGTCATTGGTATTCGCTAAATTATCAATTTTTTTTGTTACATTTGTTTTTTTTGTTTTTCGACTTGGGCGGAGCCATATTCTGAACTACCGGCGTAAGTCTAAAAGCTATACGTGATAATATGTTTAATGTAAACTGGGCTTCTGTCCTCTCGCAACCTAGTGTTGCAACCTCTTATAGTATGTATATTGTAGAAAATAATGCTTCCAGAAAAGTGCACGGCTCTTATAAGCTACCGTAGTGTACGAAGACGTAAAATACGATCTGAGTAATATGTTTTTAAAACGTTTTAGTAACACCCGTGACCCTGTTGATTGCGCGAGTTATGTGCAGCATAAGATTGCACAAATTTAAAAAAAAATGTTTGTTCAACCAGTATATAGTCGACGTTACAAAAGGGTTTCAAAGTCAATCCCATGATGTTTTGTTGTTCGAACAGATAAAAACAAACGTTTTTCGGATTTCGAAAAATTAGTTTATATAAGCTTATTACAGGGCAATAAATATAAAAACTTTGGAAGCTGAAATGAAATAATGCTAATGTGACTATACACAACACCAACATGTTTGCGTTGCTGGCTGAAAATGCGAACGAAACTGAAGAAGAGACCCAAAAAAAGCCAAGCCCTCCAGCTATACATATATGTAAACCCGGGAGAAGAGCTATTGAGCTGTAGTTAAGGAAGTTTCTGAACTCATTGAAAATAGCACTTTAAAGCTGTAAGAAGTCTGATTTGGTTGAATTGGGAGGACTCCGTTGCGGGGCGAAGCCACGGTCAAAAATCAATTTCGTTCGTTTAATAGATATTACACTTTATTCCACTTGTTTAGAAACTTTCGCTGGCTTCGAACGCTGCACCAAAAGTAAGCCCAAAAGTAAGACTCTCTTCACGATATCTGTTGTCGATATTCCTATCGGTATCTCCCATCGAGGGTATCGATGGTGCGGGAGATACTGACGCGCGCTCTATCATATTTAAATACAAAATTGCTTACGTTGCTACATATGTCTCTAAATATACTGCTACAAAACTAAGCTAAAATTATTACACGTAGCAACTAGAAAGCAGCAAGTGCCCGCAAGTTATACTTAAAGTAATAGTGCTAATGAGCTAAGAAAAATAAGTTTTTTAGACATGAAATACTTTCCCACATCGAACTAACCTCGCAGATCAACATTGAAGAAGACATCGACCTAATGCACTAGAATTTGTACTGGTTACAGCTGCAAAAATATCAACACCAGACGGGACTGTGAAAGCCAACAAAAGCAGAATTAATCTGGATATTAAACAAATTTTTCTGGAAAAGCAACGATTGCGAAGTGACTGGCAGTCGTATTGATCGCTATCTTCAATACAAGGACTAAAAGATGCTACGCACAATATCACCAAGGCACTAAAGAAAACGCCCAACGCCGCTAAATAGAAAACTAATTATATACTACAGAGAAAACTAAGCAGTTCAAAACATCCCCTTTGAAGGACCCACCGAAATTTGAGCGCTCCAATAGAAACAGTCTTACCATTATGTGGTCCAAATGGGAGTTGGTCCCACAACGACGAAGGAAGAACTTACAAAATGTGTTCCAGCCTAACCCTGACATTAATTAATTTGTGCTCTCATCATCGTCACGTGACCCTTTACAAGTTTCCACAGCACACAAAGAGCCCGAAAAACCGCATTTCGGACAAGCGAACTCCTAAAAGTCATCAAAGAGCAGCGAAATCCCCGAAAATGGTCTGGTTTTGACCTAATACTCCGATTATAGAACCTCCCAGGTATGAGTTTAACACATCAGCTTTTCAATGCAATCAATGCAATAAGACCCCAAAAATGGGAAAAGTCGATTATAGTGATCATACCTATCCAACAAAAAAACTACACAGCCAACATCCTACAGGCATCAGCCCATACAACAGAACAAGAAACATAGCACCATAGCATCAATTCGAGTATTGTGAAAAGCACGGATCGAGAAAAACAGGTCATTGAGAATATTGTACAGCACAACTCCTATATGTGGCCCAAGCATTTGACCGTGTCTGACTTAACAGACTTTTATACACCCATAAACTGCTCGAGTCGTCTCTTTACAAAAGAGTCCTTGCGGTAAGATGTAACGCCCCTCAAACGATCACATAATAAACGCTGGAGCTTCCCAATGGGGCATTTTCGAACCAATTCTCGGTTAAACTGTTCAGTTCTTAACGCTCAATGTTATCAGAATTACCGATGCAGGATACGTTTTTTTAAGGACTATAAACAGTTCCACAGCTTCGTAAACAGTAAGCGTAGAACGTCCGCACACCTATCCTCGCTATCCTTCCTTAATACGTTGGCAGATAATGATCAGACAATTGCCGATCTTTTTTCCCGTTTTTTCCAAACTACTTATTCGCAGGAAGTTAACTCTGGTCAGCCGTGTCCGAACGGTTTACCGAGGTCGAACGGCATTTTTAAGTGCCTTGCTAATGAAAGCTCATTGCTTTATAATCTACAAATAGTGAAGCCGGTGTTTTCATCATGTCCGGACGGAGTATACGTCTGTGTACTCGGGTACTGTGCCTAATCTCTGCGTGGTCCGTTGCTTAAGCTATTCACTCTGTACATAAATTCTTAATGCTTCCCCCCGATATGGAAGAATTCCTTTATAATTCCTCTCCATAAAAAAGGTAACAAGTCTGACGCAAAGAACTATAGAACGCTATTCTTAAAGTGTATGACAACATTTTAACTCCGCACCTGAAACACATACATATGAAGATCACTTATATCTCCAGCTCAACATGGATTTATAAGGCGGAGATCAACCACTACTTATTTATTGGAGTTTACCTCCTTCATAATTAAAGGCTTTCAAGGAAATTTACAAACGGCCATTGTTTACACTGATTTCAGTAAAGCGTTCGACTCTTAAAACCATTCTCTCCAAGCACAAAAACTTCACCTTCTAGGGTTCCCGCCCAATCTCCTGAGATGGATCTCTAGCTAGCTTTGTTCTAGGTCTCAAAAAGACCTTTTCGAAAACTCCCTGTGCTCACCAATTATGGGGACTTCGGGTGTAAGGGCAGCCATATAGGCCCATACTCTTTACTCTCTTCATAAATGACCTGTCTTCTGTATAAATATACTATCGAGTACTCATGTATGTGGATGATTTTAAGCTCTGTGTCCAGTATGACATTACTTTTCCATCCAGGTTGCAATCCGACCTCGATAGGTTTCAGTCATGGGCTTGTGCAAATTTGTTAAACCTCAATGCTTCAAAATGTAAAGTAATGACTTTTCATCGTTCCAGCGCCTTTCTGGTTCCTTACACCCTTTGTGGTGGTTCTCATAAGAAAATTACACGTGTTGATGATCTTGATGTTTTATTAGATCCCAAATTAAAGTTTTTAGAACACATTTTTACCATGGTAAATAAGGCCATGTGGCGTGATTGGGGTTATAAAGAGGTGGTCAAAGGATTTTGACGACCCCTATATAACAAAGACTCTCTACACCTCTCTAGTTCGTCCGATTGTGTATCGTGCCCTCAGTACAACGTACACACGTACACACATTTTTACCATGGTAAATAAGGCCATGGGCGTGTTTGGGTTTATAAAGAGGTGGTCAAAGGATTTTCACGACCCCTTTTTAACAAAGACTCTCTACACCTCTCTAGTTCGTCCGATTGTGTATCGTGCCCTCAGTACAACGTACACTAGGACTGTATAAAATCAGTTCAGAAAAACTTTTTGCTCTGCGCGACCTCAACTGGGATGCAGATGTGAGATTGCGGTCTTACCCCAATAGATTGCTTGAAACCTTCCAACCTTAGCTAATCGTAGAAAATGCTTGGTGTGATTTTTGTGCACAACTTGATCAAGGGTGACGTAAATAGCCCTGATCTGTTGAGCCGCATAAACTTCACGATTCCTATTAGAAGCACTAGAAACTATATACCCCTACTTCTTACGCTACTCTCATATCTTTCTCGTAATTTAAAATTGTTTAGTTTTTTTAGTTAGATTAGTTCTTCTTTTTCTCGAACACCAGTCTAACACCTATCTTTCCTGCATGTCCGCGATTGGTTCGGTTAACGAGTCGCGCACTATGCGGCAGCGCCCCTCGGTCGGTTGGGCGGGAGGAGGGCTGCGTTCTTGCCTGGGATCCACGCGTAACACCCATCTTCTGGTGTCGCTTGGGCCACTAGAGGGTGCATTCATAACGTCCTTAAAAAAAGTCCTCTACGTCTTCTACACGGTGGATATCCCTACAAATAACCAGGTAACAAGCTCAACGTGTGCTGATGACACCGCTATTCTTAGTCGCTCCAGATACCCTTAAATGCAACTGCTCAACTAGCCCAATTAACTTTGGATATACGGCTGTAAATATTAATACTTACTAACTAATTTTACAAAAAAATTAGAATAAGATTTGATTGCTAGATATTAGTTCGTGGAGATGAAATAAATAAATTTAACAAAAAACGTACCATATATTTATCAAATTTCCAATTGAAAAGCTTCTTCCTTTATGGTTCCCCTCTTTGCTAAAATTCCAAAATCGAAGACGTTTATGATTATCATTTTCGTAAAACGGATTTAAGTGTTCAGGATAGTTATGTATTGATATTTCACTAGTATTTCGGCGGTTCCCATTCATCGCAGGTCAGTCTTTCAGCATTGATAGGTTTAATCTATGTTTATTTATAGATGTACCGTTAAAATCTATTAAATAAATTTGCGTACAAGGACTGTTTATAGTCAGCATTACCGTTTTGTTTTCTTTTAGTACCTTAAATTAAAAGAGAATTAAGAATTAAATTTAAATGTCTTTTAAGAACTGCAAGTTCAGTACAACCAGTTATAATGTACATAAGTTATATTAAAAAAATAAACAAAAAATACAAAATTTTCAAAAATTCTTTAAAAAAAACAACCTAGAAAAAAAAACATAATACTTTGAAAAATTTTAAATCTCTAAATATATCAGAAAATATAATTTTGTGCCACATCAGAAATTTCGTGTCGACCAGTGTAATTAAAACATAGTACGAAATTTATTTGGATTCGACTTGGATAAAAAAATATTTAGCTTAAAGGTATTGACTTTATTTCTACAATTAAACTTATGGATAGTAGGTGCTTTATTTTGTTTAAGTTTGTTTTGTTTGTTTGTTTGTTTATTTTTGTTTTATGTTTTATTTTGTTTCGACTTTCATGGTTTTCGTTACGGTTTTAAGTTTTTGTTCGTCCTCTTACCTCTAAAAATGATTTTATATTTTTATTTTTATTTAAAAATAAACATATTAAGCGCATTAAGAATTTGTGATTATAAAAATATTTTGTTCAGCTGCTGAAACTTTTTGATGGTCATGAAGTAGTATTTTATAAAATAACATACGTTTCTAAAGCATGATTCGACGTTGGTTCATTGTGTTCTGGTTTTTATACTCGGTACTCGAAAAGTATATGGGTATATTAGATTTGTGGTGATAACGGTTGTTTGTAACGCCCAGAAGGAAGCGTTTCCAACCCCATAAAGTATATATATTTTTTTATCAGAATCATTAGACGAGTCGATATAGCCAAGTCTGTCTGTCCGTCCATTTGTCTATCCGTCTGTCCGTCTTCATTAGCGCCTAGTTTCATTCAGTTTACTGTGTTATCACACTACTACAAGTGCATTTCAAATTTTTTGTCACGCCCTTTCCTCTTCCACAAAGGACGAAAATCAGTGGAATCCACAATTTTTAAGAACGAGAAAATCAACAACGCAGAAATGTAGGAAATCCATATTTCTATATCTATCAGAGTGTTGAATTTTGATCAGATCAGATTACACTAGTCGACAAGACTTCTCTGCTGTCGCCAAAAATTACTTTTTCTGATAGATTTGGATGTTTAAAAATTTTTAAGGAATGTGTTTTTAACAAGTTTAGTTTTTTTTAGGAATTTTTAAAAAATCTGGTATTTTTTGTCATAGGTAGTGCTTCTATTTTTCACATAACTCACATTTCATACAACTGGTTGTACTGAACTTTGCAGTTAAAAAAAGGTAGTTAAAAAAACGTCTATAACTTAGCCGTTTGATTTTATATTTTTATAAGCGATACCTTAAACGACGCGTAATTAATGTGTCTATCTAAAACCAAAAATCAAGGCATTCATTTATTTTTTTTTCGATTTTTCCAGAAGTTTCAAAGTCAAAACTTCGGATAAAAAATACCGAAAAAAATGATGAAATTTCAATTTGGAAGCTTAATATCTGCCAGACGTTAAGTTTCTGCTACAAAGTGTCTGAGTCGGATTTATAGCTGCATTTATCAGCATTTTTTAACTGTAAAGTTCAATACAACCAGTTGTATGAAACGAGAGTTATGTGAAAAATATAAGCACTACCTATGACAAAAAATACCAGATTTTTAAAAAATTCTTTAAAAAAAAACTACTCCATGAAAAAAAAAAAAACATTCTTCAAAATTTTTAAACATCCAAATCTATCAGAAAAAGTAATTTTTGGAGACAGCGGAAAAGTCGTGTCGACTAGTGTAGTATCCCTGCCTCAGTGTAGTTCTAACTTCCAGCAGAATACGATCGTGTGTTTTCGAAAAATACCAATTGTTTCTAATATAAATGGACAACCCAAGTCGGTCAACTTCATGTGCTTACCGAGCAGACTCGTTTTGCTACATATGTATGTGGAAAGTATATGACCAGCAAAGAAAAAAAAATCGTTTTTACCGAAAAGTTCCAAGAACAGTATAAGGAAAACTATAGGATGTGGCCCAAAAGTATTGGCGAAGAGTGGGCTCCAAGCTGTATATGCAAAACGTGCAAATTGAATTTAACAGCATTTAATAAAGAGGAAAAGTAAGTTACCCTAAATCAGAAGCTATGAAGTGTACAAAAAATACTAAGCATTACTTTTTTTCTTGCACATTTTTTTTTTAGAAAACAATTTCGATTTGGAACTCCAATGCTATGGAGAAAACCAAAAAATCACAGCACTGAATGTTTCTTTTGTTTATTCGAAAAAAAAGGGTTTGGGGTAGGTGAGAGATATAAATACCCGCAAGAGTCTCGTCAAGGCTTTACGCCTCCTGCTCCTCCTTTGAAGGAAATATCGCCATTAAAACGCAAAAAAGAGGAGATGTCTTCTTCGTCGTATGGAACAACGGATTCAAGTAATGACCAATCAGGAGAATATAAATTTTACAAGCCATTATCACAGGAACAATTGAACGATTTGGTGAGGATCCTGGAACTTCCTAAAAGTAAAGCTCAGATTCTTGGATCTATTTTAAAGGATGCCCGTTTATTGAAGGAAGATGTCAAAATAACTCATTTCCGAACGAGTCACTTGGTTCACGCACAGTTTTAAATGACGAAGGATGACATGTGCGTTTGTCACGACATTTTCGGCCTCTTCAGGGAACTGGGTGAAGATTACGACCCAAACGATTGGAGGTTATTTGTTGACAGCAGTAAAGAAAGTTTAAAGGCTGTTTTGCTAAACAATGGAAATCAAAAGCCAACATGTCACTCAAAATCCATTTCCTGCACTCCCACTTAGACTTTTTTCCGCCAAACCTTGGGGATGTTAGTGATGAACACGGAGAGAGATTTCACCAACAATTAAAAGCTATGGAACGACGGTATCAAGGTGTTTGGAATGAGAATATGTTGGGCGACTATTTGTGGACTCTCATAAAAGAATCTGACTTAAAGGACAAAAGAAGACAGACAAACCATTTTAAAAATAGTAACAAGCAATAACAATAAAAATATTTAAGTATCATAACACTTAAATAAATTCAAGTATTTTTCGGTATTTTTTCAGATAAAATGAGATTTGGGTCGTTTTGGTCAAATGTCTATAACTTAGCCGTTTGATTTTATATTTTTATAAGTGATACCTTAAACGACGCGTAATTAATGTGTCTATCTAAAACCAAAAATCAAGGCATTCATTTATTTTTTTTTCGATTTTTCCAGAAGTTTCAAAGTCAAAACTTCGGATAAAAAATACCGAAAAAAATGATGAAATTTCAATTTGGAAGCTTAATATCTGCCAGACGTTAAGTTTCTGCTACAAAGTGTCTGAGTCGGATTTATAGCTGCATTTATCAGCATTTTTAACTGTAAAGTTCAATACAACCAGTTGTATGAAACGAGAGTTATGTGAAAAATATAAGCACTACCTATGACAAAAAATACCAGATTTTTAAAAAATTCTTTAAAAAAAAACTACTCCATGAAAAAAAAAAAAAACATTCTTCAAAATTTTTAAACATCCAAATCTATCAGAAAAAGTAATTTTTGGAGACAGCGGAAAAGTCGTGTCGACTAGTGTAGTATCCCTGCCTCAGTGTAGTTCTAACTTCCAGCAGAATACGATCGTGTGTTTTCGAAAAATACCAATTGTTTCTAATATAAATGGACAACCCAAGTCGGTCAACTTCATGTGCTTACCGAGCAGACTCGTTTTGCTACATATTTATGTGGAAAGTATATGACCAGCAAAGAAAAAAAATCGTTTTTACCGAAAAGTTCCAAGAACAGTATAAGGAAAACTATAGGAAGTGGCCCAAAAGTATTGGCGAAGAGTGGGCTCCAAGCTGTATATGCAAAACGTGCAAATTGAATTTAACAGCATTTAATAAAGAGGAAAAGTAAGTTACCCTAAATCAGAAGCTATGAAGTGTACAAAAAATACTAAGCATTACTTTTTTTCTTGCACATTTTTTTTTTAGAAAACAATTTCGATCTGGAACTCCAATGCTATGGAGAAAACCAAAAAATCACAGCACTGAATGTTTCTTTTGTTTATTCGAAAAAAAAGGGTTTGGGGTAGGTGAGAGATATAAATACCCGCAAGAGTCTCGTCAAGGCTTTACGCCTCCTGCTCCTCCTTTGAAGGAAATATCGCCATTAAAACGCAAAAAAGAGGAGATGTCTTCTTCGTCGTATGGAACAACGGATTCAAGTAATGACCAATCAGGAGAATATAAATTTTCCAAGCCATTATCACAGGAACAATTGAACGATTTGGTGAGGATCCTGGAACTTCCTAAAAGTAAAGCTCAGATTCTTGGATCTATTTTAAAGGATGCCCGTTTATTGAAGGAAGATGTCAAAATAACTCATTTCCGAACGAGTCACTTGGTTCACGCACAGTTTTAAATGACGAAGGATGACATGTGCGTTTGTCACGACATTTTCGGCCTCTTCAGGGAACTGGGTGAAGATTACGACCCAAACGATTGGAGGTTATTTGTTGACAGCAGTAAAGAAAGTTTAAAGGCTGTTTTGCTAAACAATGGAAATCAAAAGCCAACATGTCACTCAAAATCCATTTCCTGCACTCCCACTTAGACTTTTTTCCGCCAAACCTTGGGGATGTTAGTGATGAACACGGAGAGAGATTTCACCAACAATTAAAAGCTATGGAACGACGGTATCAAGGTGTTTGGAATGAGAATATGTTGGGCGACTATTTGTGGACTCTCATAAAAGAATCTGACTTAAAGGACAAAAGAAGACAGACAAACCATTTTAAAAATAGTAACAAGCAATAACAATAAAAATATTTAAGTATCATAACACTTAAATAAATTCAAGTATTTTTCGGTATTTTTTCAGATAAAATGAGATTTGGGTCGTTTTGGTCAAACGTCTATAACTTAGCCGTTTGATTTTATATTTTTATAAGTGATACCTTAAACGACGCGTAATTAATGTGTCTATCTAAAACCAAAAATCAAGGCATTCATTTATTTTTTTTTCGATTTTTCCAGAAGTTTCAAAGTCAAAACTTCGGATAAAAAATACCGAAAAAAATGATGAAATTTCAATTTGGAAGCTTAATATCTGCCAGACGTTAAGTTTCTGCTACAAAGTGTCTGAGTCGGATTTATAGCTGCATTTATCAGCGCTTTTTAACTGCAAAGTTCAGTACAACCAGTTGTATGAAATGTGAGTTATGTGAAAAATAGAAGCACTACCTATGACAAAAAATACCAGATTTTTTAAAAATTCTTAAAAAAAACTACTCCATGAAAAAAAACCATAATTCTTAAAAAAATTTTAAATCTCCCAATCTATTAGAAAAAGTTATTTTTGGAGACAGCGGAAAAAAAAGTTGAAATTTGTCGAGTAGTGTTATCAATAAAGCTGGGTATCCAGCACCGCGGAAACTAAAAATTACTGCCAAACTTCATATAAAAAAAACGGGGCCAGTAATTTTTCGTTTGTGTTTTCCTGGAGTCAGTATCCAGCAACGTAAACGGGATCCATGAATTTGTATCGATAGTATCGATATTCACACGAATGTGGACTGTGAGAACAGCTGATAGGGGTGCCAGTAAAATATATGTGCCTAATTTTACTGGAGTCAAAGTGAAAGGTGGGGTCAAAATTTGTGCGCAAAACCAAAAAGAGATATGCAAATGTTTAAAGTGAGGAGAGGATTGCTTTAATACAAGCAGTTGAGGCATTACCATGTCTTTAGCGGATCACGGAAAATAAGCATTTTGATAATTTTGACATGTTGGCGCCTCCAACTGTGCTGTACTTCTTCTCACAGCAATATGTGCCGCTACCAACACAATCACTTCTTCGTCAGAATTCTTCCTTTTTTAATTCTAGTTTAATTTTCAAAATTGGCGCTGTTTAAAAAACACAGCTGATTCATGAGAGTGGCAAATCACTTTTTAGGCTCTTGGTTACACTATTGTATTCGAGTTCCACACATCCGAAATAATGAACAGTTTCCGTGCAGTAAAATTTCGCGGTGCTGGATACAGGCCTTAATCAAACATTATGTTCCTGTGCAAACAAAAATTACACTACTCGACAAAATTCAACTTTTTTTCCCTGTGGCCAAAAATTACTTTTTCTGATAGTTTTGGAGATTTAAAAATGTATTATTAAATTTTCCTCCTCCCCAAGACTAAAAAATCTAGTTTGCTTGAGAACCCGGCTAGCATGTGCAGAGAAACAATTTTATATTTATGTAGAGAGCCGGGTATCAAGTAGCTAGCACTATCCTGTTAATTAAAGTTTACATTTAATAGCCTATTCACACTGAGCACCGTTTACCGTCTATTTCCAAGACGGTGCGTAAGGTTTTGCCGTTCCGAAAATTTCCCAGTTAGTTCCACCGTCTATTTTGAATGTTCCTAAGCCGCACGTTTCTATGTGATATTTAGCCGATGTTTTTCAAATGCGACTCCGGAATATTCGCATTCACAACGAAAAAATGGAATTCACAGCGAATATGTAAGCAATGACTGACAAAAATAACTTATATTCTCCAGAAAATGGGAAGGAGCCAGGTGGTTTTTCTATAGCATTTGTAAAATTTTCAGTTAGAGATGCTATGATTCCTTTGCGAGAAGAATGCAAATAAATAAAATGAATCAAGTGTAGTTTTAAAATTTTATATTTGTTTGGCAATGGCAGATCTGAATATATCTGCAGATAAATTCAGATCCCGCTGCTCATGTTGCTCACTTTAATTAAGCAGAATCCAATTCTCATTAATGGAGCTGTTGTGTTGTTCCTTCAATATTGGCGACGCATCGATCTGTTGTGCGAGGCTCGAACTAAGATATATTGTCGAATCGTTGTAATTTTCTGGAGATCCAATGATCACATGCGCAAATCTATACCTGAAGTAAATTGAAATGGAATAAATTTGGAAGACTATGTTGGTAGAAGCTCAATAAACTATAGTTTATTGCGCTATTGTGCTTATTAAACATATTGTGCAGTTTGCAACAGCACATTAAAGATAAAAAAATCTTCCGCTCAAAAACTCAGTTTTTGTTAGTGTCATCAGCTGTTAGACGGTAAACGGTAGACGGTGCCAGTGTGAATCGGAGTTTTGCCGTCTGTCAAAAATCCCAACGTTCCCCTTGACGGACTCAGTGTGCAGAGGGTGCAACCTTAACGATATTTTAAGCACATAGCCGATAAGCGATATTTGATGAGGTACAGTCGTTTTTGGGAAGCAGCAGCGGGAAAGCAGAACAAAAGTGGAATGAAAGACTTTAATATAAAACACATACTTTGAACTGATATTCAATTTAATAATAAGAGCAGAGGATAGACGCGAGAGCAGACAGAAACCGACAGAGGACAGGAACAGTACAGGAAGCAGACAGAGGACAGAAACCAGCGGTTCATGAACAGACGAGAGAACGAACAGAGGCCGGCAGAGGACGGGAAAAGCACCGTTACCCAGTCGATCATGGCCAGCGCGAGGAGAGCGACAGAACACCGACCTGGAAAGAGCAGAGGCTCGTCGGCAAAGCGTGGGCAGTGCGAGACCGGCAGAGAGGGCTTGCGATCAGGAAGCTGGAGGAGCCAAAGACACAGGCCGGCCTGAGACACAAGCGAGCACAGACGTTTAGTTTCTGCTACAAAGTGTCTGAGTCGGATTTATAGCTGCATTTATCAGCATTTTTTAACTGTAAAGTTCAATACAACCAGTTGTATGAAACGAGAGTTATGTGAAAAATATAAGCACTACCTATGACAAAAAATACCAGATTTTTAAAAAATTCTTTAAAAAAAACTACTCCATGAAAAAAAAAAAAAACATTCTTCAAAATTTTTAAACATCCAAATCTATCAGAAAAAGTAATTTTTGGAGACAGCGGAAAAGTCGTGTCGACTAGTGTAGTATCCCTGCCTCAGTGTAGTTCTAACTTCCAGCAGAATACGATCGTGTGTTTTCGAAAAATACCAATTGTTTCTAATATAAATGGACAACCCAAGTCGGTCAACTTCATGTGCTTACCGAGCAGACTCGTTTTGCTACATATTTATGTGGAAAGTATATGACCAGCAAAGAAAAAAAATCGTTTTTACCGAAAAGTTCCAAGAACAGTATAAGGAAAACTATAGGAAGTGGCCCAAAAGTATTGGCGAAGAGTGGGCTCCAAGCTGTATATGCAAAACGTGCAAATTGAATTTAACAGCATTTAATAAAGAGGAAAAGTAAGTTACCCTAAATCAGAAGCTATGAAGTGTACAAAAAATACTAAGCATTACTTTTTTTCTTGCACATTTTTTTTTTAGAAAACAATTTCGATTTGGAACTCCAATGCTATGGAGAAAACCAAAAAATCACAGCACTGAATGTTTCTTTTGTTTATTCGAAAAAAAAGGGTTTGGGGTAGGTGAGAGATATAAATACCCGCAAGAGTCTCGTCAAGGCTTTACGCCTCCTGCTCCTCCTTTGAAGGAAATATCGCCATTAAAACGCAAAAAAGAGGAGATGTCTTCTTCGTCGTATGGAACAACGGATTCAAGTAATGACCAATCAGGAGAATATAAATTTTCCAAGCCATTATCACAGGAACAATTGAACGATTTGGTGAGGATCCTGGAACTTCCTAAAAGTAAAGCTCAGATTCTTGGATCTATTTTAAAGGATGCCCGTTTATTGAAGGAAGATGTCAAAATAACTCATTTCCGAACGAGTCACTTGGTTCACGCACAGTTTTAAATGACGAAGGATGACATGTGCGTTTGTCACGACATTTTCGGCCTCTTCAGGGAACTGGGTGAAGATTACGACCCAAACGATTGGAGGTTATTTGTTGACAGCAGTAAAGAAAGTTTAAAGGCTGTTTTGCTAAACAATGGAAATCAAAAGCCAACATGTCACTCAAAATCCATTTCCTGCACTCCCACTTAGACTTTTTTCCGCCAAACCTTGGGGATGTTAGTGATGAACACGGAGAGAGATTTCACCAACAATTAAAAGCTATGGAACGACGGTATCAAGGTGTTTGGAATGAGAATATGTTGGGCGACTATTTGTGGACTCTCATAAAAGAATCTGACTTAAAGGACAAAAGAAGACAGACAAACCATTTTAAAAATAGTAACAAGCAATAACAATAAAAATATTTAAGTATCATAACACTTAAATAAATTCAAGTATTTTTCGGTATTTTTTCAGATAAAATGAGATTTGGGTCGTTTTGGTCAAACGTCTATAACTTAGCCGTTTGATTTTATATTTTTATAAGTGATACCTTAAACGACGCGTAATTAATGTGTCTATCTAAAACCAAAAATCAAGGCATTCATTTATTTTTTTTTCGATTTTTCCAGAAGTTTCAAAGTCAAAACTTCGGATAAAAAATACCGAAAAAAATGATGAAATTTCAATTTGGAAGCTTAATATCTGCCAGACGTTAAGTTTCTGCTACAAAGTGTCTGAGTCGGATTTATAGCTGCATTTATCAGCGCTTTTTAACTGCAAAGTTCAGTACAACCAGTTGTATGAAATGTGAGTTATGTGAAAAATAGAAGCACTACCTATGACAAAAAATACCAGATTTTTTAAAAATTCTTAAAAAAAACTACTCCATGAAAAAAACCATAATTCTTAAAAAAATTTTAAATCTCCCAATCTATTAGAAAAAGTTATTTTTGGAGACAGCGGAAAAAAAAGTTGAAATTTGTCGAGTAGTGTTATCAATAAAGCTGGGTATCCAGCACCGCGGAAACTAAAAATTACTGCCAAACTTCATATAAAAAAAACGGGGCCAGTAATTTTTCGTTTGTGTTTTCCTGGAGTCAGTATCCAGCAACGTAAACGGGATCCATGAATTTGTATCGATAGTATCGATATTCACACGAATGTGGACTGTGAGAACAGCTGATAGGGGTGCCAGTAAAATATATGTGCCTAATTTTACTGGAGTCAAAGTGAAAGGTGGGGTCAAAATTTGTGCGCAAAACCAAAAAGAGATATGCAAATGTTTAAAGTGAGGAGAGGATTGCTTTAATACAAGCAGTTGAGGCATTACCATGTCTTTAGCGGATCACGGAAAATAAGCATTTTGATAATTTTGACATGTTGGCGCCTCCAACTGTGCTGTACTTCTTCTCACAGCAATATGTGCCGCTACCAACACAATCACTTCTTCGTCAGAATTCTTCCTTTTTTAATTCTAGTTTAATTTTCAAAATTGGCGCTGTTTAAAAAACACAGCTGATTCATGAGAGTGGCAAATCACTTTTTAGGCTCTTGGTTACACTATTGTATTCGAGTTCCACACATCCGAAATAATGAACAGTGTCCGTGCAGTAAAATTTCGCGGTGCTGGATACAGGCCTTAATCAAACATTATGTTCCTGTGCAAACAAAAATTACACTACTCGACAAAATTCAACTTTTTTTCCCTGTGGCCAAAAATTACTTTTTCTGATAGTTTTGGAGATTTAAAAATGTATTATTAAATTTTCCTCCTCCCCAAGACTAAAAAATCTAGTTTGCTTGAGAACCCGGCTAGCATGTGCAGAGAAACAATTTTATATTTATGTAGAGAGCCGGGTATCAAGTAGCTAGCACTATCCTGTTAATTAAAGTTTACATTTAATAGCCTATTCACACTGAGCACCGTTTACCGTCTATTTCCAAGACGGTGCGTAAGGTTTTGCCGTTCCGAAAATTTCCCAGTTAGTTCCACCGTCTATTTTGAATGTTCCTAAGCCGCACGTTTCTATGTGATATTTAGCCGATGATTTTCAAATGCGACTCCGGAATATTCGCATTCACAACGAAAAAATGGAATTCACTGCGAATATGTAAGCAATGACTGACAAAAATAACTTATATTCTCCAGAAAATGGGAAGGAGCCAGGTGGTTTTTCTATAGCATTTGTAAAATTTTCAGTTAGAGATGCTATGATTCCTTTGCGAGAAGAATGCAAATAAATAAAATGAATCAAGTGTAGTTTTAAAATTTTATATTTGTTTGGCAATGGCAGATCTGAATATATCTGCAGATAAATTCAGATCCCGCTGCTCATGTTGCTCACTTTAATTAAGCAGAATCCAATTCTCATTAATGGAGCTGTTGTGTTGTTCCTTCAATATTGGCGACGCTTCGATCTGTTGTGCGAGGCTCGAACTAAGATATATTGTCGAATCGTTGTAATTTTCTGGAGATCCAATGATCACATGCGCAAATCTATACCTGAAGTAAATTGAAATGGAATAAATTTGGAAGACTATGTTGGTAGAAGCTCAATAAACTATAGTTTATTGCGCTATTGTGCTTATTAAACATATTGTGCAGTTTGCAACAGCACATTAAAGATAAAAAAATCTTCCGCTCAAAAACTCAGTTTTTGTTAGTGTCATCAGCTGTTAGACGGTAAACGGTAGACGGTGCCAGTGTGAATCGGAGTTTTGCCGTCTGTCAAAAATCCCAACGTTCCCCTTGACGGACTCAGTGTGCAGAGGGTGCAACCTTAACGATATTTTAAGCACATAGCCGATAAGCGATATTTGATGAGGTACAGTCGTTTTTGGGAAGCAGCAGCGGGAAAGCAGAACAAAAGTGGAATGAAAGACTTTAATATAAAACACATACTTTGAACTGATATTCAATTTAATAATAAGAGCAGAGGATAGACGCGAGAGCAGACAGAAACCGACAGAGGACAGGAACAGTACAGGAAGCAGACAGAGGACAGAAACCAGCGGTTCATGAACAGACGAGAGAACGAACAGAGGCCGGCAGAGGACGGGAAAAGCACCGTTACCCAGTCGATCATGGCCAGCGCGAGGAGAGCGACAGAACACCGACCTGGAAAGAGCAGAGGCTCGTCGGCAAAGCGTGGGCAGTGCGAGACCGGCAGAGAGGGCTTGCGATCAGGAAGCTGGAGGAGCCAAAGACACAGGCCGGCCTGAGACACAAGCGAGCACAGACGTGCCTAGGCGATCGCGGACAATTTTCCAAAGTAAAACACGAGTGTTTCATAACGGCGAGTTGTAACGGGGCTAGTGAAAACCGAGCGCAAGGACACAATCTGACCTGAAAACAACAACCAAGAGGACGGAGACACGGATGCTGAGGCGACATACGGAGCTGGGGTAAGCGAGTCTCACGTCGTGAGTGTAGGGTTGCTGAGCGGTGCGGTAGGCAGTGTAAATAAAGAATAAATATATCTGTTGGTCACTCGAGTCTGGTTTTGGTGGGCCCGGAAGTGTAGGGGATATATTTTAGGTTAATATCTCTCCTGTTGTCCTCTTCTCTTCCCGTAGTGTCTCTTAGTATTGTGGGTGCTCGGAAGTGTCGTCCGACGATTGTCTCGGCCTTTCGCTGACGCTGACTGGCCAAATGTTCTTCTCCTCACTCCCGTGTCGCTTGATGGTGCAGTCATTGCATATCATCGTCTTAAAGTAAAACGAGGGGGAACGTTGGCAAAGAGCCGCGGCAAAGGCCGCGGTTCTACTTTATACCCGGTACTCAGTCAGTATATACATACATACATGAGCTTACGATTTATGCAATTTATTATATGTTTGCAAAACCGACGAATTAAATTTTGGGCAAAAAATAATATTTCCAAAAATGAAGTCAAACCATTTTTGGAACTTTTATACATGTTTCCATTTTTGTTTGCATATGATTTGTACATCTGCTTCTACATTTCTACATGACATGTATAATAACATTTTCGTGACGTACAATTATTTGCGAGAGAGAGAGGGAATCAGTAAGCGCTTGGCAGGCGTTGCGTAGCGACTGCAATTTAATTTGTTCCTTCTGTCCATAATAATGATTGGTCTGGTCCAGATTTGGCAAACTGCTAGATACGGTTATTTCTCATGATTTTGCGCTTTTGGTTTTGTTTTATCTTTTATTCGTTCTTTGTGGGGGCGGAAGGGGCCGTGGCAAAAATTTGAAAAAAACTTGTGCTGAATTGATATCACAGAAGCTTGAATAAAAAGTTTGGTTGCTCTATCTCTTATAGTCTCTGAGATCTAGGCGCTCATTTGAACGCTCATTTGAACGAAATTTTGAAATACACACACGCTTTGCAATCGGGGAAATGCGTATCAAAAAGCATCACAGATATAATTATTGATTGTTAAGGCCTGTATCCAGCACTGCAGAAAATGTGTGACAGGAATGTGTTATTTATTTCGTTTGTGTGGAGCGTAACTAAAATGGTGTGACCAAGAACATAAAACCTGCTTGGTCACTCTCATTAATCAGCTATGTTTTGCAAACAGAACCAATTTTGAAAATTCAACTGCATCTTCCGATGCAGTGAATGTGTTGGTGGCGGCATAAATTGTTGTCAAAAATAGGGAGAACAAGTACAGCACAGTCGGAGGCGCCAACATGTCAAAATTATCAAAATGCTCATGTTCCGTGATCCGCCAAAGACATGGTCTTGCCCCAACTGCTTTTATTAAAGCAATATTCTCCTCACTTTAAACATTTGCATATCTCTTTTTGGAATTGCGCACAAGTTTTGCCCCCACCTTTCACTTTGACTTCAGTAATAATAGGTACATGTATTTTCCTGGCGCCCATATCAGCTGTTCTTACAGTCCACATTCGTGTTGATATCGATACTATCGATAAGAATTCGTGGATTTCGTTTACGTTGCTGGATACTGAGGCCAGGAAAACACAAACGAAAAATTCCTGGCCCAGTTTTTTTTATATGAAGTTTGGCAGTAATTTTTAGTTTCTGCGGTGCTGGAGTAACAATCTCCGATCAACGAAAACTGAGCAGGCTCTTGCACGAGATCCATCTGGGTGATCTCAAAACTTTGCAGTTGCTTAAACGTATGAAGGAATTAGCCAAGCATTTCTGACGAGATTATAAACGTTCGCTCGATAATATCAATCCTCAATGGCGCTCCCCAAAACTCGCGCTACAGGCAGACAGCTAATGCAGACGAACTCCAACAACACGCTGCAAGAGGAAATCGATGATTTCCGTAAGAAAATTAAGCAGCTGAAGCCAGAGGCTCCTTGCAAAACCACTTCCAGCAAGCTTTCTGCTCCCGCTCCAATTTGCTAATACTATAGTAGGTTTGGAGCCCAGGCCAATAAATGCAAGAAGCTCTGTGACTTCCCAAAATGCACGCAGGAAAACTGAAGACCGCCTTATCTCCAACGACACATAAAGCCTCACTCAAAGTCGTCACTTGTTTGTGACGAACAAAACAACAAAACTTCGATACCTCATAGATGCCGGCGCCGACCTTTCTATCCTGCCGCCAAAAAATCGCAATACTCAGTTCACAAACAATCTATAGTGCAAACGGCACTCCAAAAAAATGTATGGCACAAAAATGTCTTGTAGTCTTGTAGTTGACCTACGCAAGAAACTTCTCATCACTAGCTCTACAAAGCTATTCGTACTAGGCGCAGCATACAGCATTGAATTCGGCAAACTATACCCTGTCTCCCCAGTGAGCAACGATCGTTTCGAATCACTTCTGCGCGAATGCAGCGACCAAAACATCAGTGAAGCACTACATCTGCACCAAAAACAAGCCATTGATCTCTAAACCACGTCGATTAAATCCAGAAAAATTAGCAAATGCTAAAAGGGAGTTCGACTACATGCTCACACATGGGATTTGTAAACTCAACGGAAAATCTGTTTTCTCAACAATCGATCTCGAACGAGCATATCACCAAATCCAAATCGCTCCGGAACACCGTTGCCAAACTGCCATCGGCCTATACGAATTCAAAGTTATGACGTTTGGCCTTTGTAACGGCGGACAAACATTTCAACGATTCATGGACATTCTGAGACATGGATTATGTCACAGTCTACGTGGACAACATATGCATAGCATCCGAAAACGCAGAGCAACATTATCAGCACGTAAAAACGTCTTCGAAAGACAATACGGGCTGCGCATAAACGCTTCAAAATGCATTTTCGGCCAACAAGAAATCGATTTTTTGGTATACCACATGACAAAAGATGGCATCACTCCAACAAAAGATCGTATTCAAGCAATCACAGCATTAAAAAAGTCAAACGTATACCGAAGTCTGCCTCTCTCGGCCTACAAACAAAGTCACCTACAAAAGCTTATAACAGGCAACAATTAGAAGGATAAGACCCCAATCGTTTGGAACGCTGACGCAGAGAGAATGTTTGAACAATATAAAACAGACCAAGCAAATATTACGACTCTAACGCATCTCTCGACAAATGATAAACTTGGCCCCTAACCTTGGTGTCCCCCTCATCCGCGATGTTGTCAACGCACAAGCAGAAAAATATATCGCCAAACTCGGAAATCACCCCAACGAGCTAACGAGAAGACTTGCCAGAGCCTCTCACCGACGACGGCTTCGACGGGTCATCCAACCAACAACAACAAAAAAAACCATTGTCAGTCCAGTTATGGAGTAACTACTTCCCTCCAAAACACCAATATGCCAAAAAGGGGCCTCTTGGCAAACATTTTGCTCTAAAGTCGAGGAAACGCAAGACCCTCTCCAAAACGAAACCGTCGGTGTGGTAAACGTAAGTGGAATAACTCCAGTGAAGAGTCCTTACACATTCTATTCGACTCTCATTTCGTTGTAAATAGGAACATAAGCTGGACAATAAACAGCTTAAATCCGTTCAAATCTGCTGCCTCAACTGCCTCAACTACCTCAACAATCAACTGCCAAGGACTTTAGACCAATCAGTCTATCGTCCTTTCGTCTCAAAACTTTTGAGAGACGTCAGGTTGGACAACAATAAGTTCCCAGATGCTCTCAGGCGCACAACATACCTACCGGAAAAGAAAATGCACGGAAACGGCACTTCATGAAGTAGTTTCGATGGTAGAAAAATCACTACAGCTCAAAGAATACTCTTTTATAGCTTTTCTTGATATCGAGGGAGCCTTCAACAACGTCGTGCCTGGTGCCATTATTCAAGCGCTGACTGACCTGGGGGTGGATGCTCACTTGGTAACGCCCATCGATTAGTTGCTTATATGCAGGACATCATCGATGGGATTGTCTACCCAGTCAAGGTATGTCAACAGAGACACAAAATTTAATTTTGACCTGGAAGAGGGCGTGTTAGAAAGTTGTCGCAAACGCGGATGACGTTGCAATAATCTTCTCGGGGAAAAACCCTCAAAGCTCGCGAGACTGTCAGGATGGACAGAATCTCGAGAACAGAGAGTTCATTTATCGAAAACGGAACTCGTGTTATTTACAAATAAATACAAGATTCCGCCTCACAACCCCCAACATTAAATGGATGCAGGATGCTCTTTCACCAACAGTGCCAGTTACTTAAGGTCGGTAATTGACAGGAAGCTAAATTGAAACTTTAATATAAAATACAAAGAAAAGAAGGCCACGATAGCCCTCTACACTTGCTAAAAAGCTATTGGCTGAAAATGAGGCATGAAAATCTAGCAAGGTAAAATGGATATACATATCTAGCAATAAAGAGACTAATACTAATCTATGGAGTTACAGAGTCATCCTATCAAAAAGGACGATCACCAAACAATTGGGCACAGTTCAACAAACTGCCGCCAAATGCATCAGTGGAACTCGATCAAATCGCTTAAGGAAATTTCCTCGAACTCGTCCACCGCTGCAGGTTATCGAAATTCTCTTCACGAGATGGCTTAGCAATTTGCTATCAGTCTTGTATGTGTCCCGAGTTGGTCAAATCTGGTACTACAATTCCCTTCTCCAAAATAAGGAGGATACTCAAATGCCAATGGCTACATGTAGTTTTATCATATAAAAGCAATATAAACGCCTAATAGACAACACGTAGCAATCAGTTCCACGATGTCGGATAACGTTGCAATATTGCCGACCACAGATAGAAAGAGCCCTGGGATAACTGCTGACATTAGGGCTTAAGATTCCATGCGGTACTACAACGGGCCGAAACTGGCCTAGGTGTAATGGGCTCCTAGTGAGCCTGGCAGTATGTATGTATGTATTTTTTGCATCTGTCTTCTAAATTTTTATAGCTACATGTAAATCAACATATACGGCTCGTGGAAGTGTGTGCGAGAGAGTGAGTTACAGCGAGTAACCGCTTCGAAGCTGTTGCTATCGACTGATGTTTCATTTGTTCCTTCTGGCTATAATAATAGTCCGACCTGATCCAGATTCGTTAAGTTGGTAGATACAGTCATTTTCCATGATTCTGCGTTTTTGGTTTTCTCGTTAGCCGGCTTTCAGCTATATTGGTACCAGAACTATTGCAGTTTATACATCAAGCTATCTCTTCCATCGCAGAAAAGTTAGCAAATCAAACTGTCATACATCTATAAATAGGATATTTGTATAGCATTTGAACAGAGTATTTTTAATGCTCGGGAAATTGCGTCACATTAGTGGACTGTTGACCAAAACAATACTTATATGGCTAAATTTAGCTAAGTATACATACATATGTACATATACATATGTTCATGCATTATTCATATTACTTTTTATCGGTAATTACATATACATACATATGTATGTCTGTAGGTACATATGTGAATACATGTGTACTATTTTTGCGAAATTATCGTATGCAACGTAAAGTGTTCTACTATTTTAATGGATGATGTGTTCATGATTTTAAAACAATTCTACATACATAAAAAAGAAAATTTCAGAAAAAAATGTATAACGATAACGCAAACTTAGTGGTTAGTGTGTACATACAATGTAGATTTGTATGGTTGATGAGAATATTTCAGTTTTTTTTGGTTTTTTATTATTTATTGCACATATATATATGTTCGCAAGTGTGTTTCGTCCATAACTAAATTCTCGATGTACAAACTGTTTTTAAAAAAGTTTTAGCATGTATCGGTTCCTAAAAAGATCTGTATGTACGAGGGCGGGCCGAAAAGTTTCCAGTCTGAAAATGAAAACACCTCTTACGTTAACCAAGTTTTGGTAATTGATTAGGCATCTTTTAATGTGTTCCCGCATAAATTTCAGCAACATCGATATTTCAGTTATCGATGAACAATCAATTACCTAAGTCGGCACCAGTGCTTTTGTAAGAGGGAAAAAGTTGAATATCGTGCGAACTCTTCCCCATCATTTCCAACTGTAAAGTTCTGGGCTGCTGAATTCAAGCCTGGACGTACAGCGATCGACTGGCGATGTTTGCCAGTATTAAATCAGAGTTTTGGCGCCCACTCATAACTGTGGATGAAACATGGATACACCACTATACGCCAGAAACAAAATCCCAATCAAAACAGTAGATTGCAAAGGGGTATCCGCCACCAAAAAAAGCGAAAACTGTTATTTCGGTTTGAAAAGTGATGGCAACAGCTTTTTGGGATAGTCGTGGAGTTATATGTATCTATTATCTGGGGAAAGGAAAAACAATCACGGGGGTTTACCACGCATCGCTTTTGGATAAGCTAATTACGGAAATTGCAGAAAAACGGCCCCACTAGCAGAGAAAAGAAATTATTTTTTTTCACCAGGATAATGCACCATCGCATGCATCAGCAGTTTCAATAGTAAAAATCCATGATTTACGCTTTGAATTGCATCACCACCCTCCTTACTCTCCAGACCTAGCTGCAAATGACTAAGCTTAAAGTTGCGCTTGGCGGACAGAAATTTTTGTCAAATGAGGAGGCTATAACTTTTGTGAACAGCCATTTTGAGGACGCCAATTATTTTTTGGAGGGGCTGAAGAGGTGGGAGAAGTGTGTTGACTTATAAGGAAACTATGTTAACAAATAAAAGGTAAAAAAAATTGTAAGGCTGTTGTATCATGGTCAGGCTGGAAACTTTTCGGACCGCCCTCGTATGTACATACATATATGTACATATGTATACATTCACAAATAAAAATGTACGCTCATAAACACGAAGAAACGTTTTTATATTCTGAAGAACGTACAGATCTTCATGTTTTTTTTTGTGTTTTTAGCCTTAAGGTTATTTGCGATACGTAATGCGTAAATATATTTAAAGGTATTTGTATAGGTCTAGCATTGCTATATAAATATAAGACATATATATGTGTACATACATATTTAACATTTGGCTATGTATGTATGTACATATGGACGTATGGATGTATATACATACATATACACTCAGAATGTTCCGTTGACGTTGGTTCGCTACGAAATAAATGTGTCGAAATATATAAAATCATGAAGTAGTGTCTAATTAATGGTGGCTTTGATTTGTAGTATGGATATTAAGGAATGTACTATCATAGGCTTTCACCAAAACATGGCAGATGACACATGATGCACGATTTAATGTGCTGGTAAATGCGCCCGTTGATATACGATGTACCCCTATATTCCCACCGATTACCTTTTCTTTCCCAGCTCCGTACTCAGATCCAAGAGAAGTGGCCGCGAGCTAAATCAGTGTTGATATTCATATGAGACCGATTGGACAATTTTGCTAGCGGCATTACGGAGGTAGTACTCAGATCGAAGAAATTAAATGCCGATATATACTGGAAAAATAATACATTTTATATCTGGTATTATACTGGTATCGCGATTAATATATATTAATATATATATATTATTATATATGTATTTCATATGAAATTGATACAATGATGGGATAGTATGCTTAAATGTGTGTGTCTAAGTCAGGTACTCAGTCCAAAAAAAATTTGTGTCCACAAAAGGTAGCATATATGCTCTGTGACTAGTGTGACCAGATGTGCATAATCTACTGTTACACTGTTTTGAATTTGGTTATAAATTAAATCAGTTCAAAATTCAAATTTTGTACTAATAATTAGTACTAATGTACTAATTACTCTAGCCGACAATATTATACTTTAGGTCACGCTTTGGCGCAAAACAACTTTTCTTAATAGATGTGAGCATTTACATTTTTTTTTAAAGAATTTGGTGTTTTTTTGCGGTCTATTGTTTTGACCAATTCTTCGTATGCAGAATTTCGCCGATAAACTCCCTTCGGCACCATCTCAAATTCCATTTTAAGCTTAGTACTCAGATTGGGAAACACGTTTTCTAGACAAATTTGCCACATAAAACTACGAGCAGCCGAGTGTGACCAGATATGTATGCCCTACGGTAACACTGTATAGAAATACATCCGTTAAAAATTGGAATGTATAATTTGTGGGAGAACGACAGATAACGCATCGCAATATTGGATAAATCCGATGTACCCCAACAGAAATGAAATCTATCAATTTTTTTTTATTCAATTCTTAAACTCTATATTTGATAGCAATTCCTTCTTCTCGACAGCCTTTATTCATTTCGTTATGTCGTCGTCGCAAAATTCTCTTGCTTGTTTGGTTTTTATTTTTTATCGTTACTCTCACACATTTACGCACACAACCTCAATTAAATCTATTTGATTTAAAATTCTTGGGATCCAGAATTACCTCAAATTCTTTAAAATAATTTTATTATTAAACCGACCATTTTAACAATATGGTTAGTTTCTAAATTTTTGTTGAAAATTCCAATGCTTGGAATCCTTTCACTGTTTCCGAGGTCTTCGCCTGAGTAACAAATTCTGCTGGCATATACTTGTCAGCGAGTTCAGCAGTCACTTCCCGACAAAATTGCACAATGCGTCTTTTCCAATATCGATAGGAAGCGCGCCCGGTGTAAAAAACGTATTAGACGGCTTTTTTTCTGAAATGAGTACTCGTTACAAAAATTTGTGTTGAAAGAATTTCAGGCAGAACTGAGTATCTAGATTTATAGCCTTTTTACACTACGGTTGAGTTATTGAGTTTCGGGCAAAACTCGAGTTTCGTTTACATGGGGAAGCATAGGGGACCTAGAGGTGGCAAAAAAGTTGAGTTTTGGTTGCGTTGAGTTTGTCCGATTTTTCGAATATTTCAACCCTGATCTGCCTGTCGTAGAACTATCACCACTAGTTACAACAAAAATTGGCAGCTCAATATTTAAAATTTGGCGCGTAAACAATATGGCTGGGGAAAAAGGTACATACAATTGTTAAAAACAATACTTTAAACCAATTCTATTATTAAAAACCATATAAACAAAGTGGTCGATTTCCAAAATTCGGTCGAAAAAACTTAGCCAAACGCTAAATTGAATTATTAGAAATAAATATAAATTAAATTATTATAAACAATTGCGAATTTAAAAAAGTTTAATTTTGGTACACATGTAATGTACATATACATATAGACAAAAATCAACATAGTTGCAATTGCAGCCGTGCCATTTCCCTGCGGAAATTTTCCTTTAAAATTGGATTCCAAGGTTATTTGCAATGTCCAAATGCGTTTCTTGGAAATTTGATCCAAATACTCCACAGTTGCTGCAAACATCGTCGCCAACTCCATACATTGCAGCGTTGTTATCTTATCTTGCTCTGCCACATAGAAAATCATTAACTCTTGGTCGTTAATATAATTAAAATTAAATAATTTATGTACACAAGCACGTGCCAGCAGCCGAAACTCAAGAACTCAATAACTTAACTTTGGCATAGTGCAAATCCAAATTCTGAGTTATTGAGTTACCTATCGATAAATGTGGTAACTCACTGTAGTGTAAAAAGGCTGTTACTCTACCGCATCATTGTCGAAGGTGCGGAAAAATGATGAGGGGCGGTTACACTTAGGCCGCATCATTTCCGAATTATTTTGTCAGCTATTGTTGGCTCCACCGAACCAACATTACGTGCTGCTGACTTTAATTTTCAAGTCTTTGTGTTACCATTTTGTTGCTTGCAATCAGACTTATTTTAATTGAAATGTTCAGGAATGGTTTGACTGCTCAACTTTAAATTGAATTTATTGTTTGATTCGACAAAATTACCCCGATACCGCGCCGAAGCCCCGAATAATTTCAATATTTTGTAAAAATACTTGTCAGAATACGGTAACACTTGCAAATGATACGGCGCATCTTCCAACATGCGGCCCTCATATTTGTCTTCTTCTTTCCACAGGATTCTCATGGGCATCATTGTCGCACGATCCATTTAACGGAAAAATCCAATGATGCGCCCTAATGTAAAAAGGGTATTAAAGCGAAAAATGCACGGCGCGATCGAAAGCTCACATTGGGAGATATATTCATTTGAAAGTGTGCAGTTTTTTTTGATACATTCCTATCAAACTATTTTAATTTTAAAAGCTTGTCGTTTCTTGGCTCAGCGAACAGCGAGTTTTCTTATGAGCTAGTTGTAGCGACAGATGGTTGATCTTCTCAGTTACTTGTCAATTCTTCTCCAGATTGCGATGCCAATTTATATTAATACCAAAAAAAATGTTAAATAAGTATAAACATTATATAGGATCGAAGTATTGAAGTTTTGTAAGTTATTAGTTAATGACAGACACAATTTAATATCTTTAAAACACTTACTCCAAAAAAAAACAAATAAAAATGATGTACGACAATAGAGGGGACTCTTTCAACATACTGGCTAATTTGATACATGCTTACTGGCTTCAGTTGGTATGTTCGGAATGCAATTTGTTTTACCTTTTGTTTCTGCAACATTTTTTGATTGTTGGTTAAAACCAAACGTATGCGTGGATCTATATAAATGGCATATTATTTTCGCTGTTTTCATACTTTAATCTAAGTTATATCCATAAGATGAAAATGTTATGTCCTTAAATGCATCAACATAAAGCTCGATCCAGTTCCAGTTGATAGTAATGGTTGCAATCGATTCCTCTACAAGGAATTCTCTTAGTTTCAACATGGTAAATACTGAATTCCATCTTGTGGCCATATCAACTGTTGTAATGTTCTGTTTGTGCTCTATTAGCGTACGTCTGTGCAATTTAAATATTAAAATGGAATTTATTTTTTAAATATTCTTGCAAACTTACATATATAAATTTTCTTATTTTATATTTTTTACACACCAACACCTAACATTTTTGTTGATTTGACTTCTCTTGTTAACATCGTTAACGCACAATTTAAGTACATATATGTATGTAAAACGTATTGTACGTTTATGGAAACCAACTTTTCAAAGAGGGATTTTTCTGTAGCCTCATCATTCAAGATTTGAATAGACTACTATTAAACTGGTTTGTGGATGCATCTTTCAACCTATGACTTGTATTTAAGATATATTTTAAGTTTTTATTTTATTTTTAAAACGGAGCAATATTTAAACAGCAAATAAAGTTCCTTTTTTAAATGTGATAAAACATAAAACAAATTGGCGTTTAAATATTTTTTGTTTTTCCTCTAGTTTAAAATCTGTAGCACCTTAAACTTTTTATTTGACACTGCATCATCGAGGGTGTGAGTCACTGTATGTTCGTAATGATTACACTAGTCGGCACGACATTTCCACTGTGGTTAATTTTCTTTTCAGAATTATTTCTAGATTTTTATACCCTGTACTCGAAGAGTATATGGGTATATTAGATTTGTGGTGATAACGCCCAGAAGGAAGCGTTTCCGACCCCATAAAGTATATTCTTAATCAGCATCAATAGCCGAGACGATATAGTCATGTCTATCCGAGCGTTCGTCTGTCCGTCTTCATTAGCGCCTAGATCTCAGAGACTATAAGAGCTAGAGCAACCAAACTTTCTATACAATCTCCTGTGATATCACTTCAATACAAGTGTATTTCAAAATTTTGACACGCCCCCTTCCGCCCCCAGAAAGGACGAAAATCTGTGGAATCCAAAATTTTTAAGGTAATTTTTTTAGAGTACCAGTCAGAATAAGTTACCGTAATGCAAAGAGATTTAGACAACAACATTTTAAAAACATCTTTATATTTTTTTTTATGTATTTTCTTTTTTTAATTTTATATTTTTGATGTAGCACAATTTATTTATATTGATATAATTTTAACAAAATTTTATTTAAACTTTAGTCGTTCGGGAAAGTGACCATTATTTTGTACCAATGTCTCATCTCTTGTAAGTCTTGAAACTTTTTCGTAAAAGAGCGGAAAGTATTGTATACCAAAGAATACAGTTAACAAATAAAAACCTATTAAAATAGTGAGGAAAATATCAAAAATAGCTGGTTTAACTCTGTAGACATTCAGTTTGATATCATTTTCGTTGTAGAACATAAAATCAGGATCTCGACTGTCGGCTTTATCATATATGATTTTAACATTGTTAAGATACTTTTCAAATGCATCTTTAACATCATTGTTATGCAACACTGATTTGATTCCAAAATATGGCAAGACATTTTCTTCTTTTATAGCCTGCAAATTTAAGCACAAAAAAACAAATATTTATTAAATAATATGAAGTTTCTCGTAAATGGGATGAACTTACAAATTGACCATCAAAAATACTCGACTTTGGTTCCATTTTATACATGAAACAAGCCAGGGCTTCTGCAATTATTTTTGAGGTGTTCAGTGTATGTGTCAAAATACGTGTTTCATCATCCTTGAATATTGTGGTTCGCAATGGGCTTCTATGACTTTTCAGTGAAGATAACGTAAAAGAAGGATATCGTTTTATGCTGAATCGCTCATGCTCCCATGCAAGTTTTACATCAGCTAAATTTATCTTCTTGTGGACACCTTCTACCGTGATGTTATATTTTTCAGCCGTTGATTTAAGAAGCTTAAAAAAGTAGCTTAATGACGTTTTTTCTTTGGGTGGCTTAGAAACATGCATATACATAGCCAAATCTCGATTGGAGGATAAACTTTCTATGATCGTATCCAAGCAAAGCACGAATTCCACATTCTGTATAAAAATAATCAATTTAAAATATAATATATTATTTTAAAAAAAATATTTAAAAACGAGAGGGAACGTTATAAGCCGCGGCAAAGGCCGCGGCTCTACCTTATACCCGGTACTCAGTCATTTATTATATGTTCTCAAAAGGGACAAAAATAATATTTAAATTAAAAAAATGCATTTTTTGGAATTTTTATGCATGTTTCCATTTTTGTTTACCTATACTTTGTAATCTGCGCCTACATTTCTACATGACATGTATAACTACATATTTGAGACGTACAAGTGTTTGCAAGAGAGAGAGAGAGGGAATGAGTCAGCGCTTGGCAGACGTTGCGTAGCCACTGAAATTTAATTTGTTTCTTCTGGCCATAATATTGATCCGATCTAATCCAGATTCGGTAATATGGTAGATATGGTAATTTTTCATGATTCGTTTTTGGTTTTCATTTATCTTTAAAATTGTGTATGCCACAGACTTTCGTCCTTTGCGGGGGCGAAAGGGGGCGGGGCGAAATTTTGAAATATACTTTGAGTAGTGTGATAACACAGAAGACTGAATACAAAACTTCGTTACTCTAGCTTTAATAGTCTATGAGATATAGGCGCAAATGAAGACGGACGGACAGACGGACGGACGGACAGACGGACGGACGGACGGACGGACGGACGGACAGACAGACAGACATGGCTATATCGACTCGGCTATTGATGCTGATCAAGAATATATATACTTTATGGGGTCGGAAACGCTTCCTTCTGTGCGTTACACACAACCGTTATCCCCACAAATCTAATATACCCCTATACTCTTCGAGTACCGGGTATAAAAATTGAATATTTAATATATTATTATTGTAGTAGAATAGTCTATTATTAGCAGTCGTAGTCTCCTACTGTTTTACAAGACCGAAAAATATAATTTTAAGTTTCCGATGCAGTACATTTTTACATTTTTACACATTTTGTTTAATATCTTTCAATATTAATTTACTATTACTACAAAAGGTAAAAATGTCATAATTACAATAATTTTCTGAAAGTAAGTAAAAGTCTGCTCCAGAAACTCCGTTAATAAAAACAGCACACGTCGTCGTATTATTCGATGAAGTACAATGTTTATTCTTTGTGTTAATTAGGGTAAAGTACAGTTTTTCTTTTTCTTTTTCACACAAGTCTTTTCGCTTCCGAAGTCAAACTCTTTCTGTTTTCTCTATACTGTATAAAACTCTATATTGCATAAACTACAATTACAAACGAGGGGGAACGTTGTGAGCCAAAGCAAAGACCAAAGAAAGTTGCAACGGTTCGACAATATATCAAAATTCCTGCAATATTAGAGGAATAATCCAAAGAAATTTGGGGTACCAGCAATGCTAATCGGGGACTCGGCTTTCGGGTTTTAAAAAAAAGACGTATGCAGCCATTCCAAACCTAAACAGCCCGTTTAGAGTAACACTTCTTCTCAATTTAATCAGTCTGCACAAATAACACTACTCGACAAAATTGTTTTTCCGCTATCGCCCAAAAGGCCTTTTTCTGATAGATTTCGAGATTTAAAATTATTTAAAGAATTATGGTTTTTTTCCAAATTTGAATTTAAAAGCTTAATATCTTCCAGACGTTAAGTTGCAGCTACAAAGTGTTTGGGTTTTATTTATAGCTGCATTTGTCAACTTTTCAAAACAACAAAGCTCAATACAACTAGTTGTGGGAAACTTAAGTTATGCAAAAAATAAAAGCACTACCTATGAAAAAATATACCAAATTTTTTTAAAATATTAAAAAAAAACTTAACCTGAAAAAAAGCTTTCTTTACTAATTTTTAAACATCCAAATCTATCAGAAAAAGTCATTTCGGCTAGTGTAGGACACTCAAACAAAAATAATATTTTAGAGATCTCAGATTCTTTTTAACATAAATATAACTTAAATAAAGGATAACTGATTTAATTAAATTAATTAATTAATTTTAATTAATTAAAAGAAAAAATTTTATATTTCGTTGGGACCACCTTGCTGTTTCAAATCTCCACTCATTATGAAGCGATTGATACAAACTGGCCAAGTAATTTAATGAAATCGAGTCCCAAGCTAATTCGATCGCTTTGATGTGTTCACTCGGTACACTCGAATATTGCTTTCCTGAGTCATATATCTGACGTGTCAGCCATCCCCAAAAATGTTCGATTATATTTAAATCGGGTGAGTCGGGCGGGCAGGTTAAAAGGTCCAAATTTTGGCTATTTATATAAGATTTTAGAACCCGCGCTGTATGTATCGGTACATTATTATGTGGATATATACATGCTAAAGGACCAAAGAGGTTGTAATAATAAATATAAAAAAAAGACTCTTTTACTATTTTTTTTGTAACACAACGCATTCATCAGAGTCGTGAGAATTTCAGAATTTTCGATATATGAGGCATCGTTGGCCTTTCATATTCTTTCCATATTCAGACTCATAACTTAAATATTCCAGCTCCTGTTATTTTTTTTTTTGCTATTTCTACAATTGATAGGCCTGACTCCTTGCATGCCTTTATTTTTCCTTTTTCTTTCTCAGTTACGACTTTTATTTTTTTAATTTTATTTAAAAGATAATCGTCAAAAATCACAAAATATAACGGATCTTTCTCAGAGCTTGCAGTTTCTTGCTGAGAAAGTCAAATAGTTGCACAAAGGGAACGTGCAAAAATAC
Organism: Drosophila affinis; assembly: GCA_037356375.1. Classification (NCBI taxonomy): domain Eukaryota; kingdom Metazoa; phylum Arthropoda; class Insecta; order Diptera; family Drosophilidae; genus Drosophila; species Drosophila affinis. The sequence goes on from CM074800.1 coordinate 24,475,368, forward strand.
CGGTTGTTCATCATTCCGGTTTTGAGCTATAAGCAATTGAAAACAGAGTTTAAAGGGTATCCTATTCAAGTGATGAGGACTTTATACATACATATACATATGTTAATAAATACAGTCGAGATTCTCCATAACGAACTGGCATATAACGAAGTTTTCTGTATAACGAATTTATATCGCATTTTCGTTCAATTTTCGGCACGTTTTGATCTCCTTATAAAGAACTATAGTTTTCCTTATAGCGATATTTCTTTATTAAGAAATTTTTTCTCCGCCTGTAATTCGAATCCTCGAATCCTTTTACGAATTCTATATAATGAAATTTTCAAAATATTTATTTATATAATTTTCTCAACCCTTAAAAATATGTATTTCCATGCTATGTGATATACATTTTGAACTCACAAGCTAATAGCAACCGGTTTTAACCCATGGAAAATAAAACCACCTGACCAAGTCAAGTATTTGAATACCAAATGGCTTTTAGGATTTTTTGGAAAAAAATCCAAATACTTTTTGGACAAAATCAGGGATGATATTCGTAATTATTTCGACAAAAAATTTCAGTTCACGAAAAAAAGAGCGTTAAATAATAAAATATAGCGTTAAATAAAAATATATTTATTTTGTCGTCATCGACATTCGCATTGTAGTAAACTGAAATAACTTTATCAAAATTAATTAAATTTTGTATAGCTTATACCAAACTAGAATAACTTTTGATAAATAATTAATCAAAATATAGACAAAGTTTTTTTTTACCTTTGACTTTGTTTTATATTTTGTTGGCTAATTTTTTGTATAAGCCATCCAAAAAAGTGTTGACTACCAGATACAACTTATTTTAAAAGAATTGAATTCATAAATCAGGTCCTGCGATTGAAGATGATTACGAGAAAAACGTGTTTAAAGTTTGTTGACAGTAGTTAGTTGCGGCCGAGGTAGGTGCGTTCAAAACTCTCTAGCTCGAGAAATATTCATAGGATCAAACAATTTTCAAGAATTCATTCAAGTGATCATTTTTTGAAAATAAAATATATACATATATACTCTGTTGGGCCCCCTTAAAAATCCACTAAAAATTAATAAATATAAAATGACCACCACACTGGAGTGTTGATTGTTGCTGCGTTTAGCTTAGATTATGTTTCCTTTGTGCGCTTATTAGGTTTGTCCCCCTACCAACACTTAATGGTTTGCAACATCGCATTTAAATTCTTTTTTATTAAATTAATTGATACGATTTAATTAAATGATTCTGCTGTCGCTGACTCGACGTAAAATGCATAAAAATAGTGTTAAAATTTATAACGATAACATAGATAATTGTATGACGCAGTTTTTCGGCTCACAACGTGTATAAGAGGCCCATACTTTGAAATAGCACATATTTTTTTAAGGCTCCAAAGAATGATGTTATGAATACAGTTTGGTTGAATGCGAAGATAAACCACAAAGTTGTTGAAAACACTAAAAAAAGGTGAAACACTGAAATTTTTTAACTCCCATATCTTGCAACAATAAAAAATTGGGTTAGTTTTTCTGATTGCAATTTTTTTTAAAATGCTCACAGCAACTACAAAAATACATATATTGATTTCGTTATCAGCATAAAAACTCCATACTGTCAACTAACACGACTCCTTATACTCAGATCAGTAGCTTCTGCTTGTCTAAGTTGTGGGGGGTGGGGGGCTGCCTATGATTTTTGGACCGAGTAGCGAGCGGCGGTCAGAGGCGAGGGATAGGCTAACAGAATAGGCGCACACCATCGGAAGCAGTGCATGATTCGAAAAACAAGAAATAAAAGAGATTTACATAAGTAAACGAAAACATGCAAGTTTTCTCGAGAGCAACAAAACGATGACATCTTAAGCTTTGTTGGATCCTAAAATTTCAGCCTTAAGACATTTAAGAGCCGTTCCCGATCGGGAATTAGGGTATTAGGCTAAAAGGTGTGGTATTTGAAATAGCTCTGTTAAAAATAAATTTGTTCATTAAATTAATTTAATTTACCTTGGCTAAACTAAAATATATGTATTTTTATTTTAACCGGGTCTGAAGAGCTAGTGAGGTGACTCAAAAGTTAGGAGGTTAGGTAGGACAGACAGGGCGTTGCGCTTATGGTGCCGCCTCAGGGATTTGTCAGCCCCCTGAAGTAATTATGCCTTAACCAGAAAACGTTGATCTTTGCCCGGGCTAAACGTTCCCCTTCTCTGCATCTCGTAAGGAGAAAGACAGAAACCGAAATCATAAAAAATACAAAACAAAATAAAACGGGTAATACTGGCAATCCCCAAACGCCAACTGGGAGTTATCGCAAAGTCCGGTTCATACTGGCTCAACACGAACTCGATGGTCCCATCCAGAATCCTGGGTGGGTGGCAAAGCACCTTCAAAAACTGACAGCACGAAGAGGCAGCTAATACGCTATACAGCTGTTGCCTGACCTTCTAATAATGTAAAAGGAGATGATTTTTACCCAAACCAAAAAGTTCACCTGGGCCGAAAAGAGAAGTGAGGGCATATACTCTGTCGGCAGAATGCGAACACAGAAGCCAGCCGACTAACCAGTGTGTGCTCTTAATCAACAGTAAAGGTGTCGCTGGCCGCGATAGAGGCATCCAAAAGATACTAACAGTAGGGAAAATACCACACACGTGGCTTAAGGTAAAGATAGTCTTCATCACTAAAGCGGGAAAAGCCTTTGCACTCAAGTCAAAAATACTTCAGAGAGACTTTTTTTGAGAGACTTTTCGAGCTACTAATAAATCCCTAGAAGCTGTCAGGCGCACAACATGGCCACCTGGAAGCTAAAGCAGACCGTTTTCCCAAATTTAACAACACGAAATCCAACTTTTGCAATGAGTTTTCGGAAAACCAACCACTGGGCGGAGAATCGATCTCGTTTGAATCTCTGCTTTTTTATGTTGATTCAGTTTTGCTGTTCCAGCTATTACTGCTGCTCCGCTCCTTCAATAGACTAGATGGCCCATTCCCTCAAAAATCCTTCTAAAAATCCCTTCGGAAACACTATGTCGCATGTTATTCGCATATCCTTTGTGGGATAGTGTAGTAAATAAGTGTAATTGCTTTTGTATTGAAAAAAATGAACAAAAACAGCGAATATTCAAAATTAAAAACAGTTTAATGGATGAAATACACATTGTTGTATCCATGCCAGAATAAAACAGTAGCGGGACACAGTGCAAAGAGATTTTTCAAACGCTACAACTTTTGTCAATTCGATCTTTGTCGATTTCGATCTTGAAATACCGCAAAGTTTTCGCATCATTTTAATAAATTTAAAATTAGATAAATTTCAACATTTTTGTTATAAGACTGAAAGGGGCCCGAAAATCGTAAAACTACACAAAGGTATACAAAATGACGTTAAAGTCAGATGTACTTTATAATTTAAACGGTATTAATTAGTGTTTTGTTTGCCAAGGAATGTCTTATTTTCTTTTATGATACAAAGTATGATTTTTTTAATCATTTATGTATGCGTGTACATATGTAAGTACAGTGAGTTTTGAGAATCAGCGCCGAAATCCCTCGACAGCCCTGCCTGTTCGTTGCTGAAAAACACGTCGTCCCCCGAAATTTTCTTTTCACAGATACAAAAGTATCGCACGTAAAAAGTTTATTACCTGTAGAGCGGAATTATCGTCTATTTCAAGCCATTTCTTCGAACCTTGAAAGTTAAGAAGTAGACCGCTCTCCGAAATCAAAAAAAGCAGACGGTAGTTTGGAGCCATATTTTTCGTAGAATGCAGCTTACTAAACATTTCTATGAGTGCCAGTAAGACTGTTATATCAGCATTAACCGGATAATCCTGAAAATAAAAAAAAGACATTTATAATAACTAACAAAAATAAAGTCAAAGTCGTATTTATAGAATAATATTTATATAAATTGGAAGTGTAAAAATTTGTTATCGAATTATTTTTTTTATGGTTAATTTTTTTTTTAATTAGAAAAAGTCGAAAAGAAATTATTTTGTAGATTTTCTCTTTGTTCTTAGATAGGTAAATTAATTAGACGTCGCACAGTGGGGCCTCTGCACAAACAGCTTATCAAAAATCATTTTTTCATGAACGCGTTTGGCAAAAATAAAATATGTAATCGACACAAAATACTTCCAAGATTATGAGTCCGAAAGATTTTAAAAATCGGTTAAGCTGATGAAAAGTCGAAAAAAAAATTTTTGAATGCCTTGATTTTTGGTTTTAGATAGACACATTAATTACGCGTCGTTTAAGGTATCGCTTATAAAAATAAACGGCTAAGTTATAACCGTTTGACCAAAACTTCATATGCCGAATTTCGCCGATAAATTCCGTTAGTAGACGAATAACCGTTTTTTTCCTACAAAAAATACCAAAAATCTGTGTTTGTAAAAGTTTTTAACGGTAAAATGGCATTTGGGATAGTGCCAAACGGCATATGAAGTTTTGGTCCAAAGTCGGATTTATAGCTGCATTTGTCAGCTTTTTTTAACTGCAAAATTCAATACAACCAGTTGTAGGAAACTTAAGTTATGTGAAAAATAGAAGCACTACCTATGCCAAAAAAACCAAATTTTTTAAAAATTCTTTAAAAAAAACTGCTTTATGAAAAAAAAACCATTCTTTAAAAATTTTTAAACATCCAAATCTATCAGAAAAAGTTATTTTTGGTTGAATTTTGTCGATTAGTGTTATAACCAGGGACCGTAATCATTATAAGTTATATTTTAAAAATCACGTCATAATGATTATATAATGATTTTTAGGATTTTCCTCACGGATAATGATTAATTTTGATTAATTTTATAACAATCATAAATAATTATTATTTTTGATCAAAAAAAAAAAAAAACTCAAAAATAATGATTATCAATGATTTTTATTTTTTTCGCTTAAAATAAAACTCAACAATAGCTTACGGCTTCCATCTACCACTTTCCGCCGATGTGATTACATACTCTTGATCTGCGATTTAATAAATTTCATATGATACATCACATGTCCTTCAAGGACGACTTTTAGGGATTCAACTATTTTCTATTAAATTTCATTTATGCCTCTATAGTCTGTTGTATGTTCTTTTAAAACAAATCTAAAGGATCAAATTTGTGTGTTTGGTTTTGCCACGCCCCCATTTTTCTCCTCTGAAAATGAGAAAAAATTGAATATTAAACCAAACCTTATTTTATTTTTAATTGTTATTTAATTTGACAAAAAGTAATTTTGAGAGGGACTCGCTTGAGAGATTGCACCTCTGATCCGTTAACAGCAATTTGAGTGCTGAAAATGATCTTTCAACACTCACTTGTGTTGCTGGTGCAGAGTGGACCACCTTGGAAAGTTGATAGAGATGGGGGTATTGAAATTGGTTTTCTTTCCAATATTCCATAATATTTTTGTCCAGACTGACTCGTTTTGGACTATAATTCTCAATTTCAGCATAGCCCTTCTTCAGGTTCTCCAAATGCAAATCATCGTCAGCTTCTTCATCAGAAGCAACCTCAATATTATTCAAAAACTCGTTTAGAAGCGAGCAGGTGTTCGAGTTTTGAGATAACAATTCAGTTGGAGCTTCTGGTGATGTTGCTTCCGTCGGACTAAGTATAAAGCAAATAAATGTTGAGGAAAATGTTCAAGTGCAATAATCATAGGCCGAGTACCTTACATTGACAATATTATTATTGTTAATTGATAAGTACAGGGTATTTTACAGTCGTGTAATCTTTTGTAGGATTTCCTACTTACCTTAGTGGCTTATTTGTTTGATCATTTGTTTATTATTGCAACTTTAAAAGCAATCATTGATTTTAAAGGAAGCAAAACCCTTTATAGGTAAAAATTGTTCTAAGAAATGTGTTCGGGGCAGATCCCCGCCAAATAGCGGCTGGCCAAATAGCAGCTATTTTTTGGCCTTCAACCGTACATTTACATTCCTATATACTTACATATGTACATATTCTGTTATTCTCGCACTTGCTTGCCCTGCTAAACGTTCTCTCAAAGCTCGCGCTTCTCTTCGTTATCTATGCTCGGCCTTATCTATGCTCGGCGTTATCTATGTTTGCCCTATGACAGCCCGTAATATCCAATATTACTATTATTATATCCAAAATAATAAATACTACATATGTACATACTACAATAGACTATAGAGGCATAAATGAAATTTAATAGAAAATAGTTGAATCCTTAAAAGTCGTCCTTGAAGGACATGTGATGTATCATATGAAAGTCATTAAATCGCAGATCAAGAGTATGTAATCACATCGGCGGAAAGTGGTAGATGGAAGCCGTAAGCTATTGTTGAGTTTTATTTTAAGCGAAAAAAATAAAAATCATTGATAATCATTATTTTTGAGTTTTTTTTTTTTTTTGATCAAAAATAATAATTATTTATGATTGTTATAAAATTAATCATTATCCGTGAGGAAAATCCTAAAAATCAGAATTTTTAAAATCATGGCTGAAATGCAGACTTCTTACAAAGCTAAAGATTTTGGTATGGTTCACTTATTTCTACGTCCATTAGAAGTGGATGATTTATTTATTACAAAAAAACAAAATAATCATTATTTACGGTCCCTGGTTATAACGTTTAAAAAATATACTACATTTTGGTATATTTACATATATCAAAGAGTCGAGGCGGGGCCAGAGTTAATTGATAACATTGCTAAATGTTGTATTATAAGTATTACCTGACTATATGTATATTGTAAGAAATGTTGCATTTACAATTAACTGCTCTTCTGCTTGGTGGAAGGTAAATATAACTGTAGTTATTATAAAGTTGAGCTACTATTTCCCCGTTTACCTATTTAAATGAAATATCAAATGTTTATTTTTTTTTTACGTAACTAATTGGAAAAGGATTATACAAATTTTGATTTCTTAGCCAACTGAAACCTACTGGTTTTCAAAACAAAAGTGGAAAAACATTCACAGTTAAGTTGGATTTCTTCCTGACAATGATTGACGGAATAGTCTTAAATGTAAAAAACTCAAAAAAACTTTCACAGTATAGACGACTGAACGGGTGAGGAGGGATAACTGCTACGAATGTGGAATTTCTCCGTTACATTGCAGAACACACACTTCCTCGGCCAGGAGAAACAAAAACGGATAATACGCCTCGTGAGGATATTTTAGAAGCCCGGGATCTTAGAAGCTAGTATTAAAAGTGGACCGCCCAAACTACGGATACAGAAATCCAAATAATGGAAATAATACGAGGAAATTTTTTGAAAATGATAAAATTACATATTTGGTGTTATCCTAAATGTTATAATCTGCAAAGAAATGATAAATGGTGCAAAAGAAATCATTTCTGCTGCAAAGAAATGATAAATGGTGCAAAATTTGCCGAATATGCATAAAAAACAGCTAAGGTTTAGGTTAGGTTAGGTTAACCCGGACGACCCTCCTGGGGTCTCCCATAGGCCAGTATGGCCCTTAGTTATCTGGTTGATAATGGACCTTTACGCGGGTGCTATTGAGGGTTATATATCACCCAAGATTGAGGTGTTTTTGGCGAAGGCCAGCAGTTCCTTTGGCGACCTCTTGGAGGCATCTTCTAGCGATGTCAGCGTCGGTGCGCCAGGTACCTTATCCTGGCCAGTGAGAGAGCCGGGTAGCTGCAGATTAGATCTTCTAGGGTTTCGATAGCCCCAGGGTCATCGCATTTCCTGCAGATGTTCCTGTCGGTGATGTTTAGTTTGGCTGCGTGTGATTCGGCTAGGCCACTGCCTGTTAGTAGACCTGTTAGTATTCCCACCAGCAGTCTGCAATCTTTCCGTGGAAGGTGCAGCAGATAGTGGCTAAGTTTCTCGCTGCGTTTTTTGCACATATTTTCGAGACTCTGCAGTTGGTCGTGCTCCTCCACCTGCTCTCGTTTTCTAGTCTAGCCAGCTTTTCTAGATCGCTCTTTAGCGTTCTGAGTGAGACAGGCACGTTTTCTGCTCTTTCTCTCGCCAGCCCGACGCCTTCCTTAGCCAGACCGTCCCCCGCTTCATTTCCTTCAATGCCCTGATGGCTGGGAACCCAGTAGATCCGCACTGACTTGGTCGTGCATAGTGAGTTCAATGCCTCCCTGCTCGCCAGGACACTTCTAGAACCAACCGCTGACGACTGCATGGATTTTATCGCCGCTTGGCTGTCTACAAACAGATTGACCACGTTATGTGGTCGCCCTGCTTGTTGTGGATTCCGCCTGGAATATGCTGCAGTGGTCTGGTAGCTTGTATGACAGCCCTATTTCGGGGTCTGTGCAGTATATGCCAGCTCCTACTCCTCCTACCATCTTGGAGCCGTCTGTATATATATTGAGATGTTGAATCTGGCCTTTTTTCCACTCTTCCGGTCCCAGAAATGCGTTTGTGTTGTGTTGTCTCGTTTTCTAGTCTGGTCAGCTTTTCTAAGTCGCCTTGTAGCGTTCTGAGGGAGACAGGCACATTTTCTAATCTTTCAGTCGCCGACGCATTCCTTTGCCAGAACGTCCGCCGCTTTATTTCTTTCGATGCCCTGGTGGCTGGGAACCCAATAGATCCGCACTGACTTGATCGTGCAAAGTGAGTCCAATGCTTCCCTGCTTGCCAGGACACTTCTAGAACCAACCGCTGACGACTGCATGGATTTTATCGCCGCTTGGCTGTCTACAAACAGATTGACCACGTTATGTGGTCGCCCTGCTTGTTGTGGATTCCGCCTGGAATATGCTGCAGTGGTCTGGTAGCTTGTATGACAGCCCTATTTCGGGGTCTGTGCAGTATATGCCAGCTCCTACTCCTCCTACCATCTTGGAGCCGTCTGTATATATATTGAGATGTTGAATCTGGCCTTTTTTCCACTCTTCCGGTCCCAGAAATGCGTTTGTGTTGTGTTGTCTCGTTTTCTAGTCTGGTCAGCTTTTCTAAGTCGCCTTGTAGCGTTCTGAGGGAGACAGGCACATTTTCTAATCTTTCAGTCGCCGACGCATTCCTTTGCCAGAACGTCCGCCGCTTTATTTCTTTCGATGCCCTGGTGGCTGGGAACCCAATAGATCCGCACTGACTTGATCGTGCAAAGTGAGTCCAATGCTTCCCTGCTTGCCAGGACACTTCTAGAACTAACCGCTGACGACTGCATGGATTTTATCGCCGCTTGGCTGTCTACAAACAGATTGACCACATTGTGTGATCGCTCTATGTGTTGCTGCTTTCCCTTGGCAAAGTCTTCTGCCTGGAATATGCTGCAGTGGTCCAACACCTTATATGACAGCCTTATTTTGGGGTCTCTGCAGTATAAGCCAGCTCCTACTCCTCCTTCCATCTTGTAGCCGTCTGTGTATATGTTGAGGTTTTGGGTCTGGCCTCGTCCTTTCTTCTATTCTTCAGGTCACAGAAATGTGTTTGTTTTGATGTCGAGGCACGTTCGAGGGGTCATGTAGTCAGTATTACTGATCATGTCCCTGCCGATTGAGCTATGCCCGTATGCTTGTGGCTGCATGTTTCCCGACGCAATGAGCCGTTAGATGAGCGTGGATGTCCAGGGGGTCAATTCCGAGTATGGTTTCGAGTGCTTTTGTTGGGGTGGATCTCAGTGCCCCCGTGATGCAGAGCAGTGCCTGTCGCTGAGTCTTTTCCATAAGCTTGTGGTACGTCTTCTTCCTGGTAGCTTACCACCACACTAAGACTCCATACAGCAGAGTTGGTCGCACCACCGATATGTAGATCCAGTGCATTAGAGCAGGTGACAGGTCCCATGTGCTGCTGAGCATCTTTTTTGATGCATATAGCGCAATGGTAGCCTTCTTCACCCTTTCCACTACATTGGGTCTCCATGCCAGCTTGCTGTCCAGTACTGTACCAAGGTATTTGACTTGTGTTTCTGGGGTCAGCCTTGTTTGATCGATTTTTGGGGGGATCCATGACGGCACCTTGTACCTCTTGGTGAAGAGGATGAGGTCCGTCTTGTCCGCGTTGATGCTGAGTCCTACTTCGTTCGCCCACTCGCATATCTCCCTGAGTGTGTTTTCCATTATGGAGCTGAGTGTTGATGGACATACACCCGTAATAAGTATGCTTATGTGGCGTGCCTCTGTGTGCCCCTCTGACTATGGAGGCGGTACCCCAATCCGATCGCACCCGTCTACAACTTAAGAGATTCTTTATCCAGTGGTTGATTGCCGGGTGTGCGTTGGTTGCTTCTAAGCGACCCATTATTGCGCTTGTGGCCACGTTGTTGAATGCTCCGGAACTATCGACAAATACTCCTAGTGCATATTTCTTGGTATTGAGGGCTTTCTCGACATTAGCTACTAGCGAGTGTAGTGCTGTTTCTACCGATTTTCCTTTCGTGTAGGCATGCTGGTTGCTTGACATCAGTCCCCCTACTTCCTTTCTGATGTGTAGCTCCAGCAGCTTTTCTAGCGTTTTTAGTAAAAAGGAGGTGAGGCTTATCGGTCTATAATCCTTGGGACTAACATGGCTGCACTTTCCTGCCTTCGGCAGGAAGACAACTCTGGAAGTTCTCCAATGTATAGGTATATAGCCTGTCCTCAAGCATGCCGTGTATATAGCGAAAAGCCATGGGGTGATCACCTCTTTGGCCACTTGCAAAAACAGCTAAACTTTTGACTGAATTGTATCCTCAGAAAAAACTTATCTCCGCAGTACATAGGATTTTGGCTCATGGAAATTACTTAATAGAGTATCAGTGCTTACCAATTGGATAACTGTCTGAAGAAGCACAGGAATGTAAAAACAAACAACAAACCTTTTTAACAAGCTGCCAGCCTCATCGGATTCACTTCTTGCATCGCTGAGACATGATCGCAAATGATCGAAAGGATTTAGAAGATAGCAACTATAGTTGATGATTTTTTTTTTGAAAATCAGTCATCAACAGCAAATATTAAAAATAACCATAAAAAATTACCCAATAATAAGAATTTAAATATTATGTATTTAAGTTAGAAAGTCTAATAAAAACAACTAAAAATGCCATGTCATTGAAATTAAAACAAAAATCTCAGAAAAATGTTTTTAATTTGAATTTTACAGGTAAAATATGCTAAAATATTTCTTAACTTTGACTTTGTTCGGGCCAGCCGCTAATCAACAGGCCTAACTTAAAACTATACATACACTACAATACAATACAATATTCAATGCACTGTAAACGCCCACGTTCGGCAGCGCTGCTGCGCTCTCCCTCTGTAAAGGGCGCTCTGCAGCCGCCGCCTCGGCTCTAGCTTTGATTAGCCGACGGTGTTAATTTCAGTAACCTGCTAACCTCTCTGCGCATTGGTTGCATTTGGATCTCGTTTACACATATATGTACATTTATCTGGTTGTGCTAAGAGCAAGCAATCGGCTTCCGCTAGCAGCCGCCGGTATAAATAAACAGTTATTACATTTGAACAATTCGCTATATTATTTTGGATCGAAATAGGTGCCAAAAAAGCTTGGCATCTCAAACAGACTTTGAATATGAAAGCACCACGGATACCTGGCACTCTTGACGAACCTTCATTTTAAACATTAAGAAGTTTTGTAAACGTTTGACCAAACCTTTCATTATACCCGGTACTAGAAGAGTATAGGGGTATATTAGATTTGTTGTAATAACGTATGTGTGTAACGCCCAGAAGGAAGCGTTTCCGACCCCATAAAGTATATATATTCTTGATCAGCATCAATAGCCGAGTCGATATAGCCATGTCTGTCTGTCTGTTCTACGCCAGCGCCCTGCATCCGGCGCTTCGGCTCTTTCGTGATCTACTGCCGTTGCTTTAATCAGTTCTATGCTAATCTACCTCCGCATAGGTTAATTACAATAGACGACAAAATTTAAGTTTTTTTCAAGCTGTGGCCCAATATAATTTGGATAGATTTGGCGATTAAAATTAAAAGGATTTAGATTAAAATAATCATGGTTTTTTTGGGTTTATTTTTTAAGAGTTTTTTAAAATCTGGTATTTTTTTCATGTTTTTTTTTCAGGTGTAGTGCTTCTATTTTTCACATTAATTAAGTTTTTTATATCTGGTTGTATTGAATTTTACAATTCTGATAAGCTAATAAGGCTGATTTTTCAACTGTTCGGCTAAGCGCCTGCCCATGGCAGCACAGAGATAGGCATAGCTTACTATCTTTACATTACTCTCAATGCATCGCTGCTGCTGCTGGCCTACGCCCTACGCTCTCAATCGCTACATCGCCCTTTCCCTAAATTCGTCGTCCGACAAGAGCTGTAAGGGAGGCTCATCAGCAGAGCAGAACTTACTAAAAATTTGATCGTCTTCGTGAGCAAACGTCGTATCGCTAATTTTCGTTTCGTGGTTATTGTAGCATCTCTCGCTAAGGCAACAAATCGAACATACACATATACACAATATACATATATGTATATACATTGAAACATTGTGTTTAATTGAATTTCGTAAAAATACGCTGCCGAAGAAGCTCAGTAGTTCAAAATTTTGGTGACCCCGACGTGATTAAAAAACAATAAAATCATAAAAAACATAAACAATTGCATTTATCCAAATTTTGTCGTTGCCTTAGTCGCATAAAACCACGCTTATTCGGTTCCTCAGTTCTGCACAAGCAACAGTAACGGTTCTCGCGTCATCTGTTTTACCTTCTGTTTGCTGTTGTTTCGTTACGGTTTCGGTGCTCTCAGTGTGTGTGCCATTGTTGTTGTTGGCAAATTGCGATCTCTCGCTGCTGGTCTGTGCTTGTGTGTTCGAGCGCTGCGATCGATTGGGAAGTGCCTTTCAAACTGTTCGAAGCTATTCACCGGCCTTTAACCTCGACGTTTGCTTTATCAAACGCACACAATGTCTTCTGATGGAACCCCCTCCCCTATCGCTGTCCATTCACCCTTGTCTCACAATGAGAACATTGCGTATTACAAGCGCAAGGTGCAAGCTATGCTAAGTGCAGCGCGGAGAATTGGAAATGCCGTCGGCAAGGAGAAGATTGATGGGCTCAGAGAAGAGGAGTTGAACGTGCGTTTAAACTCTTTATTGGATCTGGTTGCTTCTTTTAATGAGCATCATAATGCCCTGGAGAGGATTGATCTTGATGAGTCCCTTGAGGGACGAGTTTGACGAGTGCGTGGTAATGCTGGAGACAGCCCACAATGCTCCCTTGCTCAGCTACGATTGTAGTGCAGCATCGGCCTCGCCTACCGGAGTTAAAGCTTCCGGAATTCAGCGGGGACTACTCACAGTACTCTGCGTTTTGGAGCATGTTTTCTTCCATAATTGACAAGGATCCTGACCTAACGAATGTGGAGAAATTACAGCACCTACGATCCTGCCTGAAAGGACCTGCTCGTCACTTGAATTTAGCCAGGCCAGCAATCCTATTGCGCTAGATTTACTCAATAAACGATTCAATAACAGGCGTTTAATATTTCAGAAACATATCACCGACATTCTAAGTATGCAGCGAATTGAAGAAGCATCTGTGTCTCAACTCCGGGTCTTGGCAGATACCGCAATTGCTAATCTGCGGGCTTTAAAGAATCTAGGGACAAAGGAGCAGGTCGCTGACTGCATTGAGATACAAAGCCTGCTGCAGAGTCAAGTGGGAGGAAACGTCGTCTTTGGATAGCCTCTCTACAGCCGAGCAATTTACTACCTTCTTGGAAGAGAGATGCCAGAGAGCATGCTATGAATATGTACACCAATAGTCAATAGTCAACACTGCCTAATCGCAACTAGCTCCAAGCCGAATCTTTGTGCATTCCCGAGATTCAGAACATTCCACGTATAGGTGTTTGCATTTCTGCAATCTTTCTCCTCGCCTTCGCTTTCAGGAAGCTAAGAAGCTGTCGCTGTGCATCAATTGCCTCCGAGCAGGCCATTGTCAGCGTGCATGTCGTTCTCGATCCTGTCGAAAATGTGGTTCCAGACATCATACACTGCTTCGTTTCGAATTTCCGTCCAATGCTTCCCATTCCATTGTGCCTCAACTCTCGACTTCAACATCGGCTCCACGTGCCCTGCTCGATTCTGGATCGCAGGTACATATCATTACTTCAAGTCTAGCTCAACAGTTGCGGCTTAAGAAGGAAGAATCGGAAGTTTCAGTATCTTTTTTTTTTTTGTCGTGTGATTACAGGAAAGCATCATGCCGACCCAGCCGAAGCCAGAGTGAGGGACTCTAACCGCTCTAAAACCAAACACACCTTTCCCTAATCCCGGCTGGCTTGTCTACCAGTAGATATTACTCCGCCGGGGGAATTGCCCAAGGGGCATAGGGCATAGCCATAGGCTCGTCAATCTTTAACGAATTTTACCTTCTTTCTTTGCGTGCTCTTTCCTGCTGCGTGTCTTATCTCCTGGTGAGAAGTCTACAGTTCTCGGTTTTTCCTGATCCCAGCGGCTTCACTTTCCAGCAGCTGGAGTGGGATCATTTCTGGCTTGGAAGTAGCAACCGCCTTCTTAACGTAGGACCACAGATTTTTGATAGGATCAGGTCAGGTGACTGAGCAGGCCACTCCAAAACGTTCACATAGTTTGCCATAACACATTCCTTTGCTTTCTTGCTGGTGTGTTTGGGGTCATAAACCTGTGAAAAGACCCATACGAACGGACTTTCATATTCTTCAAAGGGTTGCATTACTGTCTCCACGATATTCACCTACACGTGCTAATCCCTGATGGTTTTTATCCAAACTAGTGTACCTACTCCATAGTGGAAAAAGCAGGCCCATACCATTACACTACACCCTCCATGCTTATCGGTTTTTGTGGTGTACTAAAGTTTGTATTCTACTTTCCTTGGACCTCTAACGTATGATCGAGATCCTTTTCCACCAAACATATCCACTTTGGACTCATCTGACCATAGAATATTCGTCCATTGTTGGGATGTGCGATTTGCTTGTACACTGGCTAACCTCATGTGCTTAGTAATATGTCTCGCGTTTAAAAGTGGTATCTTTCTTGGGCTGCAGACTTTAATAGTATGTTGGCTAAGATATGTACTAACTTTTTGATCCATCGCATTTATTTGAAGCTCATCTTTAAGCTCGGTAGCTAACTTAAAGGGAACCTTCTTTCCTTGACGAATCCGTCTTTTGCCATGTAGAGGGGTCAAAGATCGTTTTCGTCCGCGTGTTTCAGCCTTTTCTTCATAGTTTAAGACGTTTTTAATCATTTTATTGGAATATCATTCCAATTGACCAACTTTTCTGTAAGTTTTTCCGTTTAATATCAGTTTTTTGGTCAGATCTCTCATCTCCGCAGTGCAGTGCTTTCCACGTCCCATTGTAATGATTATTATTAACTTTTATGACAGAAACAATGAAATCTTAGTCAAAACTAATGAATACGTGCCTTTTACAAAGACAATTTTGAGAAATATAGAAGCTTCACTAAGAAAATGGCTAGTGGTGCTATTTTTTTTTTCGCCTAATTTGATCACTTTCAAGGAATTTTCTTAAATAACTTAAAAACGTTCAAAAGGAAGAAGATTTTGTTTATATTCATATGTTTATAATAGTCTTCCATTTCTAAAAATGTGCTTAAAGTTTCCTTAAAGTTAAAAATGTGAGTTTGGCAACTATTTAAAAATTGCTTGTGGTGGTGGTGCTATTATTTTTTCGCAGCTGTATGTCGGTTGCTTCATGGCGTCTGCCCATATTGGTGCAGCATACAGTAGCGTCGAGTTGACAACGCTCGCTAGGAGCTCCCGCCTCAGCTGCTTCGGTCCTCCAGTGTTTGGCATGATGCGCGATAGGGCAACTGCCGTTTTGCCAGCTTTGCTACTGGCATACGTCATGTGGTGCTTGAAGCTGAGCCTATGGTCAATCATGACCCCCAGATATTTCAAGCTTGGTCCGGAGCTGATGGTGGAGTCACCTACTCGGATCGTGGCCGTCTCCACTACCTTCCTGCTACTTATGAGCACCGCCTCTGTTTTGTGGGTGGCCAGTGTTAGCCCCCTCCCGGATAGCCATGTTCTGGCTCGCTCTACTGCGTCATTGCAGATTCCTTCTGCGTCTGCTTTGTTTTTTGCCACTGTGACAATGGCTATGTCGTCGGCAAAACCTATCACCGTGGCACCCATTGGCATTTCCATCTTTAGGATTCCATCGTACATGATGTTCCACAGTAGTGGGCCGAGTACCGATCCTTGGGGAACTCCTCCACTGATTTGATATTCACGTGGCCCCCTATCTGTCTCATATATGAGCACTCGGTCTCTGAGGTAGTCAACGGTGATTTTCTGCAAATACGGCGGTACTTGGAGTTTTGCCAGTGCCTCAAGTATGTGGTAAACACTGGCCGAGTTAAACGCATTTTGGACGTCGAGTGTTGCCACGTCCACCGTGGAGCTGCATTTGCGGAACCCATACTGTCTCGGTGAGAGTTGACGCGTTACTGCTTCCTCCAGTCTCGTGTGGATTATACGTTCGAGGATCTTACCTACTGTGTCCAGCATGCACAGCGGTCTGTAGGATGATGGCTCCTCAGTAGACTTGTTTCCTTTAGGTATAAGGACTAGCCGCTGTCGTTTCCATGGGCTATGGAAGATTCCTTCGGACATGCACGCATTGAATAGTCCCACATACGTTTGTGGGCTTGTCTCAATGGCAGCACGAAGTACGGTATTCGGGACCCCATCCGGTCCCGGTGCTTTACCGTCCTTGGTCCGTTTTAATTCTTCGAAGACTTCTGTTTCTGTGGTTGCTTCTATTTCCAGTGGCGAAATTCCATCCACAACCCTCTGGGCTGCCACTTGCTCTGGGAATAGAGTTTCCACTATGTTTTTTAACAGGTCTGCACACATTGGCGGTGGGGGACTGAACACTCGCAGTCTCTTCAGTACCAGTCTGTATGCGTAGCCCCAAGGGTTCGCATCTGCTTCGTCGCAGAGCTTTCCAAAGCATTTACGCTTGCTCTCCTTGATCTGTTTCTGCAAGCGGCGTCTGCTCTCCTTAAATTCTCCTTGGGCTCTCTCGAATTCCGGGGAACCTCTCGAGCGTTGGTATATGCGTCTTTTTTGCGTCGGCACTCCCGCCTGGCGCTAGCAATAGTTTCATTCCACCAGTATGTTGGCATGCGTTTTCCAGGGCTCGGTCTTTTCCTTTGCATGGAGGCGTCACATGCTGCCACCGTATGTGTGGCCAGTTTCCGTGCTCTTTCCTCGGCCGTCCCGTTGGTCTCGTACCCCTTCAACATGGAAAGAGTTGAGTGCTCCAGCATCCGGGATTTCGCAGATCAGGGCTTGGTGATCACTTCCGGTGTATATGCCTCTTACCCTCCATGTCGTCATTGGGCTAAGGCTGCTGCTAACAAACGTTAGGTCTATTATAGACCCGGTTCCTGCTCTTCCAAATGTCTGTCGCGTGCCTGTGTTGAGCAACACGGCGTCGAGCGTCGAAACATTCCAGGAGCGCCTGTCCCCTTGTGTTGGTTCTCGGGCATTCCCATTCCGTTGGCCACGCATTAAAATCGCCGGCTATGAGCGTGGGGTGTTTATCCCGCGCATCATCGGCTATGTTTTCCAATGCCTCTGTCGCCTGCTGCAGCGTGAGGCTCTCTGGCAACTCCGGTTGTTTTGCTGCGCCCTCTACAAAACAGCTGTTGAGCGCTGCGATCGCTTTGCAGCACTTCCCTTGATGGTGCAGCTCCTATCAGCTGTGTTGCAGTTGTTTAGCTCGCGTTGAGCCTGTCCAAGTTTGACTCAAAACAGCACTCAATGCAAGTGGCGCCAATATCGCTGCGAAAGAGAAAAGGAAAACAGGCGCTTACCTGCTGTGCGTATAGAAAACCTCTGTTTCAGTGTCTGGTCTTGGCGATTCGTGTGCCATGTCAGAAGGATGCTGCGTGGATATACAACTGAGATCACACGCGTCGAGCTATGCCACGACCATTTCGGCATTGGTTGCTCCCACCATTATGAGCAACCAACCCAACGGTACTGTTGACACAACCCGATGGAACATGCCCTCCAACATACGTTTGGCTGATAAGATGTTCTACCAGTCCCAACCTGTTGATATTCTTATTGGAGCGGCTCTGTTCTTTGAGCTTCTCTGCATTGGCCAAATCAAGTTGGGACCCGGTCTAGCACATCTTCAGGAAACTAAGCTAGGATGGATAGTTGCTGGAGAGATGTCCCAGTCCCGAGTTTCTGCTTCTCTATTCACAGGTAACTCATCTGACGTGGCCCCTCGTTCGAGTGATAGAACCTATCATCGTGACAGACATAGTGTCCGGAGTATCTGCGCTAAAGACGTTCCCCGGAGCAAGAAAGGAAGTGCTGCCAAGAAGGATGTTGAAGGCCCGTGCTCTTCAAAGGTGGGAGTATGTTCGGCTAAGCACCTGCCCATGGCAGCATAGAGATATGCATAGCTTACTCTCTTTAAATTACTCTTAATTCATCGCTGCTGCTGCTACGCTATGCCCTACGCACTCAATCGCTACATTGCCCTTTCCCTAAATTCGTCGTCCGACAAGAGCTGTGAGGGAGACTCATCAGCAGAGCAGAACTTACTAAAAATTTGATCGTCTTCGTGAGCAAACGTCGTCTCGCTAATTATCGTTTCGTGGTTATTGTAGCATCTCTCGCTAAGGCAACAAATCGAACATACACATATACACAATGTACATATATATAAATTGAAACCAAACCCATTTGTGTTTAATTAAATTTCGTAAAAATACGCTGCTGAAGAAGCTCAGTAGCTCAACATCAACTTTTCCTGAGTTTTCAAAGTCAAAACCTAAGGGAAAAATTTGTATTTCATGGCGCCTCCGGGTGGACTGTAAAATTCATAACAGGTAACAACTAAAGTGACAGCGGCGCAATAAAGTAGTGCAGAATGCATTGTATAATAAATACAGATATCATATATGTATGTATGTACACAGATATTCATACAGTGACTTACACCCTCGATGATGCAGTGTCAAATAAAAAGTTTAAGGTGCTACAGATTTTAAACTAGAGGAAAAACAAAAATGTTTTATGTTTTATCACATTTAAAAAAGAAACTTTATTTGCTGTTTAAATATTGCTCCATTTTAAAAATAAAAAAAAAACTTAAAATATATATTAAATACAAGTCCTAGCTTGAAAGATGCATCCACAAACCAGTTTAATATTAGTCGAATAAAAGGTTAAACAGGTATTTTAATGCTTAGTATGCAAGTCCTTAACCTTTACTTCGGCTCTTAACCTACTATTCATGGAACAGTTCCGAATGGTTTCCTGGCTTATTTTGCTTCATTCCTCCAGCAGATCTTTTTTAAGGTCCTTTTTGCTAGATATTCTGTGATTCTGGGTGTTTTTTCCAGCGCAGCCCACAAATTTTCAATAACATTTAAGTCTGGAGACTGAACTGGGGGAATCATCACGTGGGGACAATTTGTTTCATTTTTAATTTTTTAAACAAATTTTTATCCCCGCACTGCTGTTTCAGTGAACAGCAGATTTCCTGGATAATTGTCTAAAGTAATCAAAACAAGAAGATGGAATGCAAATGTAATGCTTACATTCCAGGCTTTCTTAATTTGGAAGTCTAGAAATATCTCTAATACGAGTTTGAAGGAGGGGTCGTGCAGCACTGCTATTTCCATGAACGCAGCTGTATGTAAACCAAAATGGAAACATAAAATGTAATATACATATACAAATTTGCAGAATGGTTCAACTTAACTTTTGGAAATTTCTTTTGGCAAAAATATAATTTAAGTTATATAAACTAATTTATAGTTTAAGAGTCGAGTCAAAAGAATTCGCCGCTTAGAAGAACGATTAGATCAAGGTTCGATTCCTATATAGTTAAGAGAATTACAAGCGAAGGCTAGGTGTTTTAAATGCTTCAATCGAAAAGTCTAACCAAAAGCAAGATAAGATAGAATAACTAGATGGCAACGATGAATTTGCAGCCGACTTGGAAGGATTATCCAAAGTAACTAAGGCAAAGATATTGTCGCTTATTGATGCCTTTAATGTATCAAGCGATGCAGACAGTATCAGCCTCTAGTGCCCTAACTTGTACTCGACTTCCAAAATTGGCATTACCAAAATTTAGTGGTAAACATTCGGAGTTTAAATATTTCATCAGGCTTTTTTCGCTCCTCTCGGATGAAGTATTAGAAACAATAAAGGCGTTCCGAGTCACCGAAGCCATCGATAGCCTGAAACGAGTATATGATAACGAGCATTTGATTTTTACGAACAACATTTTTACAATGTTTAATCTTTGGCAGATTCTCGCAGTAGTCCCCCTCTTCTCTAAGGATCCTAATCAATACTGTTTCATCGATTTATGGTTTATTACTATCGATAGTAATCGATACAAAAATCCCAAATGGAGTTCATTCATCTCGTTTGGTGCAGTCACTAAACAAAACTGCGACGAACATCTGACTTATGAGAAGCTTCCGCTTTGGTACGAGCTTTAAAGTCTTGAATCGTCGATACCAGCATCTGTCTGCTGAAGAGTCGACTAAGCCAAGCCAAGACAAAGTTTTGCCAAGAAATCAACATTATCTCAGTTCATTTTATTGTTCTTCCGCTTCCACTTCCACCAACAGTAGAGCTCAGCTCAGTCTGCACCCTTATGAATCGATTTTCTTCGAAAAGGCAACGCTGTTGTAAAATACAAAGCTAATAAGTGACGAGTGTGTGCCAACTCACATCACACCTAATTTTATCTGCTAATAGTCTCACGTTGTCACCACTCCAAGAGAGAGCTTTTCCACCGTTAATGCAGGATCAACTTTCGACGTCCCATGCTCTGCATGGGTAGGTATGTTTCCAAGAGTTTTACTCTCAAAGTTTTGCTTACAAATAGTGTGAGTTGCAGCAAAGAATTGCTAGTGTCCAGTGAAAAAACCTTGCAAAAGTTTTGGTCACTGGAAGAAATGCCATCTCCAAAGAAAATTGCTACACCTGAGCACCAGTTGTTTGAAGATCACTATCGCAAGACTACTCAGATGTTGCCATCAGGTCAGTTTGAATTAAGGCTGCCGTTTAAATCAGATACAATCTGTTTGGGCAACTACAGCTGTGTTCATGGAAATAGCAGTGCTGTACGTCACCTCCTTCAAACTCGTTTTAGAGATATTTCTAGTCTTCCAAATTGACCAAATGATAATTTTTTATAAAGCCTAAAATGTAAGCATTATAATCCTGAAGAAATTTCGTTACATTTGCATTCCATCTTCTTGTTTTTCATTACTTTAGACAATTACCCATGAAATCTGCTGTTCACTGAAATAGCAGTGTGGGCATACAAATATTTTTAAAAAATTAAAAACCAAACAAATAAATTTAAAAATGCCGCCATCAGTGAGCTTTATTTAATTATTGAATATTTTGATAAAATAAATGTTTGGACATAACGGTACTTTTTTTTTTGAGCATACAAGAAATCATTGTGTGGTTCAGAAGAGGAGACCTACTAATTTGACTAAAAACTAAGGGCAGAATGCTTATAGGGATTGAAAACTAAGTTGTTTTAGACGCTCACTATTGTATTTAAGCCAAATAACTATAAAAATGAGACTGAAAATCTAGGTGCTATGCGTAAAACGACGCTTTTACAGGTTGGTCAAAGAGAGCAATACAGCCCGACCCAAGTCTACAGTACCTTCAAAAAATATGAAAGCATATTTATTTCGTTATGTCAGCTATGTGACAGTTAATAGATGACTAATCACACATTATTTAAATGCAAGAAGTCCAAGGAAGCTACGCGTTTGGTTTTTGATAACACATAGGAGCACGACTCAAGTTTGCAAAAACGCATGTGGACTGGCCTGTGTTACAGCGAAAAAACACTATTGAGCTTTCGCACCGATGTTTAAAATCTGTACCACAGTTAAACAGTTTATTTGACACTGCATCGTTTTGGATTTGAGCCACTGTATGTGCTCTTACGATTTATGTAATTTATTATATTAAATTATATTTTTATATTAAATTATATTAAATACTAGCGGACCCGGCGAACTTTGTTCCGCCTTAATGGCAATAAATAAGCAGATTGTGTTTTTTTTTAATAGAAAAAATACAAAAACGAGAGGGAACGTTGTGAGCCGCGGCAAAGGCCGCGGCTCTACTTTATACCCGGTACTCAGTCAGTATATACATACATACATACATACATATATGAGCCTACGATTTATGAAATTTATTATATGTTCTCAAAAGGGACAAAAATAATATATAAATTTAAAAAAATGAATTTTTTGGAATTTTTATACATGTTTCCATTTTTGTTTACATATGCTTTGTATATCTGCGCCTACATTTCTACATGACATGTATAACTACATATTTGAGACGTACAAGTGTTTAGGACAGAGAGAGAGAGAGGGAATGAGTCAGCGCTTGGCAGGCGCTGCGCAGCCACTGAAATTTAATTTGTTTCTTCTGGCCATAATATTGATCCGATCTGATCCAGATTCGATAATCTGGTAGATATGGTAGTTTTTCATGATTCAGCGTTTTTGGTTTTCAGATATCTTAAAAATTGTGGATTCCACAGATTTTCGTCTTTTGTGGGGGCGGAAGGGGGCGTGGCAAAATTTTAAAACAAACTTGTGCTGGTTCGGTATCACAGGAGCTTGGATAGATAGTTTGGTTGCTCTAGCTCTTATAGTCTCTGAGAACTAGGCGACACAAAATACGAATTGGCGAAGCGGATAGGGTCGCGTGTGAGAGAGAGCGAGAGGGAATGATGACTTTCGAAATGGTTTTCTTTATTGTAGCTATAATAATGATCTGATCTGATCCAGATTCAACACCCTAATAGAAATAGGCATTCTCTATGACTCTGCGTTTTTAGTTTTCTCGTATCTTTAACCTTGTGTACGCCACAGACTTTCGTCCTTTGTGTGGGCGGAAGGGGGCGGGGCGAAATTTTGAAATGCATTTGGAGTAGTGTGATCACACAGGAGACTGGATACAAAACTTGGTTTCTCTAGCTTTAATAGTCTCTGAGATATAGACGCAAATGAAGACGAACGGACGGACGGACGGACGGACGGACGGACAGACGGACGGACGGACGGACAGAGAGACATGGCTATATCGACTCGGCTATTGATGCTGATCAAGAATATATATACTTTATGGGGTCGGAAACGCCTCCTTCTGTGCGTTACACACAACCGTTATCCCCACAAATCTAATATACCCCTATACTCTTCGAGTACCGGGTATAAAAATTAAATAACTACATTAATCATTCATTATTATTTCTGTATTTTAGTACATAGGTTCCTCTTCACTTAAGTACCTGGTGATACACGACATTTTTTGTTTAATTATCAGGCGCAAAAACAAACAACGCAGATGGTCTTCCGACCCGTGAACATGCCACGTATAATTGACCATGGGAAAAACATGGATGTTCTAGATTTAAACCACAAACTTTTAAGGATTGGCCTTGTGATTTGTTGATGGTCATGGCAAATGCAAGACGTATCGGAAATTTAAGTCTTTTAAATTCAAACGGCATATCGGTTGGGATCATCGGGATCCTCGGAATGAGAACTTCCTCACCTTTGAATTTTCCTATCATTATCGTAGCGTAAATTACATTGTTCATCAATTTACTAACCACCAAACGCGTACAATTGCACAGTTTTGGTTGGTTTATGTTTCGAAGCATGATTACTACGGAGCCAACCTTTAGGCGTAAATTGTGCGGTGGTAAGCCAGGCACGTCCAAAGAGTTTAAAAATTCAATTGGATAGTTGGTGGCTTCATCTTCATTTGTGACGCAGTCAATAGATATGAATGAATGCATTGTTCCAATGATCTTATTTTGAATTATGTAGTTCAGGTCATCTACATCTTTATTCTTAGCCGCTAAAATTGCTCGCTCACTCAACATTATTCATTATTTTTGTAGTTAGAAATAATATTTGGAAATACATTGTTGATAAGTTCGTCTTTTGATGAGACAAAATTACAGAAATTATTTGGAAATGATATTAATCCGCTCGATTCATCGACAGGTACTTGACCATTACCGATAGTCAGCAATTGCTCCGAGAAATCTTCAGCAGATGTATCATTAAGCAATGTAACTCTCATTTTTGTTGTCAGCTGCAAGTTCTTCACATAGCGCCATAGATTTGATGATTTGAAGCAAGCGTTTATTTCATCGGCAGCCGTAGATCTTGGAATTACTGGCAGTATTTGGCGGAAATCGCCAGACAGTGCTCCTCCAAAACATCTCGAGTCATTGCGTAAATTTTTGAATGTTCGGTTAAGTGCTTCTAATGCACGTTTATGCGCCATTGTGCATTCGTCCCAGATGATGATTTTCGATGCCGCTAAAACTTTGGCAATTGCTGAGTGTTTTGCAATATTACACGTTGGTTCTTCAAAAGTTTGAAGATTTAACGGTAATTTGAATGCTGAATGAGCCGTACGGCATCCTTCTAACAATGTGGCTGCTATTCCAGAAGAAGCAACTGCAACCGCTATGTTGGATCTCGCCCGAACAGTTGCTAAAACTAATGACATAAGGAATGTCTTGCCAGTTCCACCAGGGGCATCTAGGAAATATAAACCACCATTTTCATCACCGATTGCCTTCATTAAAGTATCATAAACTTCCTTTTGTAGGTAATTCAACAGGGGTACATTCCTTTGAACTACTAAATCTAATTCCTGGTGATCATATTTACGTTCCCGTTCCAATTCTCGATTAAATGCTTCATTCATTTCACGATTTGGCGCTGGCATTCCTAACCTGATTAATAAATTACCGCACATAAGGTAACACATATCTTCGATCAAGAGTAAAGCACGATTATGTATCTCCTCATTCATCTCAATATCGTGATTTCTGGAACTGACACGACTTTGATGTAAAATATCTTCTGACATACTATCCTTGTATTTGTGACACAGGTTACATGGATTTGATGGAAAACATGTCGAAATTATGATAGCGAATAATGTGCGTATCTGACTTGGAGATGCAGAAATAATGGCTTCAGCGATTGTCGTATCCCAATGGGTATCGTTTTCTAATAAGTTCAATTCTTTACATGCAGCACGATATGTTGGGAATATTACACCATTCACACGGGAACGCTGTCGAACGGGATAAAAAGTATCCTATGTCCGTCTCCTGGCTCTAAGCTGTTCTGCCGTTCTTGAGTTATAAGTGGTGTAACTAACTTGACTTTCTTTTATATATAATATATAGATTATATATTTATTATATAATTAAATTTTGGCCCAAACGGAAAGATTTTGCTAGATTTTTAAAAGTTATCTCTTTCGATTTTTGTCTACATATGTATAATTTTTACATCAGCTTCTACATTTCTACCTGCAAATTTATAACTGCTCATACGAGACGTGTAAGCGTGTGCGAGAGAGAGAGAGAGAGACTGAGTAAGTTCTTGGCAGTCGTTGCGTAGCGACTGCAATTTCATTGGTTCCATTTGTCTATAATATTAATCCGACCTGATCCAGATTTGGTAGATACGTTTATTTTCCATTATTCTACGTTTTTGTTTTTCCATTATCTTCAAAATTGTGGATTCGACATATTAGCGTCCTTTGTGAGGGCAGAAGGGGGCGTGGCAAAATTTTAAAATAAACTTGTGCTGAATTGCTATCACAGGAGCTTGGATAGAAAGTTTGGTTGCTCTTGCTCTTATAGTCTCTGATATCTAGGCGCTCATTTGGACGAATAGGCAAAACAGACAGGGTTTTTTGTTTCTTCAAAATTGTGTATGCCACAAACTTTCGTCTTTTGTGTGGGCGGAAAGGGGCGGGACAAAATTTTAAAACATACTTGTAGTAGTGTGATAGCACAAGAGACTGAATACAAAACTTGGTTGGTTTAGCTTTAATAGTCTATGAGATATAGACGCAAATGAAGACGGACAGACGGACGGACGGACAGACAGACATGGCTATATCGACTCGGCTTCTGATGCTGATCAAGAATATATATACTTTATGGGGTCGGAAATACTTCCTTCTGGGCGTTACACACATCAGTTATCACAGCTAATCTAATATACCCCTATACTCTTCGAGTACGGGGTATTAAAATCTATAACGGCTGTTTTGTGATTTGAATACAATGTTGCCTATAGGCAAAAACAGTCCAGAAAGGGTTAATATTGATCAAAGACGGAAAACCGGTTTTGTTTCTGGAGAGTTAAGGGTTTCGGGAGATATTAATCTCTTAAATCGATGTCGCCGCAATTATGGATAAATCTATTATAGGTGTAAACTTACAACACTGATGAACACTGAACACCTAAGTATTTCTAAAGCAGGGGTCGTTGTGAAGATATTGGGCATGCTAAAGCTCCGTCGTTCACACATATGGATTTATACATATGTACATATACATATAAGGAGAAAGTTATTAATAAAATCTACAAGTAAAAACCAATTTATAGAAAAAAAAATAAAGAACATTGGTTTCTGTTATAAAAATCTTTAAATTGAAATCTGGCATTACATCTGATGATGGGAAGAACATGTTAAAAGCCATTCCAATTTTAAAGAGAATTTTTAAGAGATTGACGATAACAGTAGAGCAGAGGCCGGCAGCGTCCTATGCCCTGTGCATAGGAAAAGGCCACAGAGCAGCGCAGTCGGCACTCACATAGTGTAAAAACTTTGTGTAGGGTTGGTCCTAAGCACACGCGGTTTCGTTTTTCTTATCTGCTGTCTCAGCAGCAGAGAAAATGAACCGTGTGGCTTCGGACCTATGCTTAAAAGGCTTTATTATTATGCTCGTCAGCGCCGCGGCAGAGAAAATAAATCGTGTTGCTTCATGTCTCTTGTCTGCACACACAAACGCACTAAAAAACATGTGAGTGTCTGCGTGCCGACCCCTGCACTAAAGGCCTGTATCCAGCACCTCGGAAACTAAAAATTAATGCCAAACTTCATTTAAAGAAAACTCGGCCAGAAATTTTTCGTTTGTGTTTTACTGGCCTCTGCATCCAGAAAGCTAAACGAAATCCACAGATTATTCAATATTATTCACGCACATACATACGAGGTGTGTTCAAAAAGTATCGCGAATTTTGTGTTTTTCATACTGGCAGTATTTGGCGGAAATCGCCAGACAGTGCTCCTCCAAAACATCTCGAGTCATTGCGTAAATTTTTGAATGTTCGGTTAAGTGCTTCTAATGCACGTTTATGCGCCATTGTGCATTCGTCCCAGATGATGATTTTCGATGCCGCTAAAACTTTGGCAATTGCTGAGTGTTTTGCAATATTACACGTTGGTTCTTCAAAAGTTTGAAGATTTAACGGTAATTTGAATGCTGAATGAGCCGTACGGCATCCTTCTAACAATGTGGCTGCTATTCCAGAAGAAGCAACTGCAACCGCTTGCTAAAACTAATGACATAAGGAATGTCTTGCCAGTTCCACCAGGGGCATCTAGGAAATATAAACCACCATTTTCATCACCGATTGCCTTCATTAAAGTATCATAAACTTCCTTTTGTAGGTAATTCAACAGGGGTACATTCCTTTGAACTACTAAATCTAATTCCTGGTGATCATATTTACGTTCCCGTTCCAATTCTCGATTAAATGCTTCATTCATTTCACGATTTGGCGCTGGCATTCCTAACCTGATTAATAAATTACCGCACATAAGGTAACACATATCTTCGATCAAGAGTAAAGCACGATTATGTATCTCCTCATTCATCTCAATATCGTGATTTCTGGAACTGACACGACTTTGATGTAAAATATCTTCTGACATACTATCCTTGTATTTGTGACACAGGTTACATGGATTTGATGGAAAACATGTCGAAATTATGATAGCGAATAATGTGCGTATCTGACTTGGAGATGCAGAAATAATGGCTTCAGCGATTGTCGTATCCCAATGGGTATCGTTTTCTAATAAGTTCAATTCTTTACATGCAGCACGATATGTTGGGAATATTACACCATTCACACGGGAACGCTGTCGAACGGGATAAAAAGTATCCTATGTCCGTCTCCTGGCTCTAAGCTGTTCTGCCGTTCTTGAGTTATAAGTGGTGTAACTAACTTGACTTTCTTTATATATAATATATAGATTATATATTTATTATATAATTAAATTTTGGCCCAAACGGAAAGATTTTGCTAGATTTTTAAAAGTTATCTCTTTCGATTTTTGTCTACATATGTATAATTTTTACATCAGCTTCTACATTTCTACCTGCAAATTTATAACTGCTCATACGAGACGTGTAAGCGTGTGCGAGAGAGAGAGAGAGAGACTGAGTAAGTTCTTGGCAGTCGTTGCGTAGCGACTGCAATTTCATTGGTTCCATTTGTCTATAATATTAATCCGACCTGATCCAGATTTGGTAGATACGTTTATTTTCCATTATTCTACGTTTTTGTTTTTCCATTATCTTCAAAAATGTGGATTCGACATATTAGCGTCCTTTGTGAGGGCAGAAGGGGGCGTGGCAAAATTTTAAAATAAACTTGTGCTGAATTGCTATCACAGGAGCTTGGATAGAAAGTTTGGTTGCTCTTGCTCTTATAGTCTCTGATATCTAGGCGCTCATTTGGACGAATAGGCAAAACAGACAGGGTTTTTTGTTTCTTCAAAATTGTGTATGCCACAAACTTTCGTCTTTTGTGTGGGCGGAAAGGGGCGGGACAAAATTTTAAAACATACTTGTAGTAGTGTGATAGCACAAGAGACTGAATACAAAACTTGGTTGGTTTAGCTTTAATAGTCTATGAGATATAGACGCAAATGAAGACGGACAGACGGACGGACGGACAGACAGACATGGCTATATCGACTCGGCTTCTGATGCTGATCAAGAATATATATACTTTATGGGGTCGGAAATACTTCCTTCTGGGCGTTACACACATCAGTTATCACAGCTAATCTAATATACCCCTATACTCTTCGAGTACGGGGTATTAAAATCTATAACGGCTGTTTTGTGATTTGAATACAATGTTGCCTATAGGCAAAAACAGTCCAGAAAGGGTTAATATTGATCAAAGACGGAAAACCGGTTTTGTTTCTGGAGAGTTAAGGGTTTCGGGAGATATTAATCTCTTAAATCGATGTCGCCGCAATTATGGATAAATCTATTATAGGTGTAAACTTACAACACTGATGAACACTGAACACCTAAGTATTTCTAAAGCAGGGGTCGTTGTGAAGATATTGGGCATGCTAAAGCTCCGTCGTTCACACATATGGATTTATACATATGTACATATACATATAAGGAGAAAGTTATTAATAAAATCTACAAGTAAAAACCAATTTATAGAAAAAAAAATAAAGAACATTGGTTTCTGTTATAAAAATCTTTAAATTGAAATCTGGCATTACATCTGATGATGGGAAGAACATGTTAAAAGCCATTCCAATTTTAAAGAGAATTTTTAAGAGAATGGCGATAACAGTAGAGCAGAGGCCGGCAGCGTCCTATGCCCTGTGCATAGGAAAAGGCCACAGAGCAGCGCAGTCGGCACTCACATAGTGTAAAAACTTTGTGTAGGGTTGGTCCTAAGCACACGCGGTTTCGTTTTTCTTATCTGCTGTCTCAGCAGCAGAGAAAATGAACCGTGTGGCTTCGGACCTATGCTTAAAAGGCTTTATTATTATGCTCGTCAGCGCCGCGGCAGAGAAAATAAATCGTGTTGCTTCATGTCTCTTGTCTGCACACACAAACGCACTAAAAAACATGTGAGTGTCTGCGTGCCGACCCCTGCACTAAAGGCCTGTATCCAGCACCTCGGAAACTAAAAATTAATGCCAAACTTCATATAAAGAAAACTCGGCCAGAAATTTTTCGTTTGTGTTTTACTGGCCTCTGCATCCAGAAAGCTAAACGAAATCCACAGATTATTCAATATTATTCACGCACATACATACGAGGTGTGTTCAAAAAGTATCGCGAATTTTGTGTTTTTTCATAAATTATTTATTTATTCATGAATATCTATTTTGTCCCCTTCAAAGTAATCCCCATGAGATATTATACACTTGTGTCAACGGTTTTTCTAATCTTCGAAGCACTTCAAAAAATCAGTTTTTTTATCTTGTTCACCTCCTCCTTCGATGCCGTCTTTATCTCGTCAAGCGTAGCGTAACGTCGTCCTTTCATGGGCCTCTTCAGTTTATGGAACAAGAAAAAGTCACAGGGGGCCATATCTGGGGAATACGGTGGCTGCCGCATCATTAGTGTATTGTTTTTGGCCAAAAAGTCGCGCACAAGCAACGATGTGTGAGCAGGGGCGTTATCGTGGTGCAAAAGCCAATTTTTGTTCTTCCACAAATCCGGGCGTTTCTGGCGGATTGCTTCGCGCAAATTGCGCATAACTTGCAGGTAATATTCCTTTTTGACCGTTCTACCCTGTGGCAAGAACTCATGATTCACCACGCCCCTGCAATCGAAGAAAACTGTCAGCAAAACTTTCACATTCGACCGAACTTGGCGCGCTTTTTTCGGTCTTGGTTCGTGCTGCAGCTTCCATTGAGATGATTGAGCTTTGGTTTCCACGTCATAACCATAAACCCACGATTCGTCACCAGTTATGACCCTCTGGAGCAAATTTGGGTCGTCGCGGACAGAGTTTAACATCTCATTAGCAATGTTCATGCGATGCTGTTTTTGGTCGCAATTGAGCAATTTTGGTACGAATTTCGCGGCGACCCGTCTCATGCCCAAATCATTGATAAAAATCGAATGGCACGAGCCAATCGATATGTTTAGGTCCTCAGCAACTTCTCTAACGGTGATTCGACGATTGGCCAATACCATTTTCTCCACTTCATTAATTTTTTCGTCTGTTGTTGAAGTGCTCGGGCGTCCGGCACGCTCTTCGTCGTTCACATCTTCTCGGCCTTCTGAGAACATTTTGTACCACCGATAAACGTTAATTTCGTTTTTCACACAAAATCAGATACAGGTTCGTTGATCCATTTTTTTGAACTGGTAAAAATCGAAGACGATCCAAAACACGTGCAAGCAAAGCAGCTGTCAACAATTAAGTGAACATTCAAAATGGCCAAGCTTGTCGTCATAAGTGAGAGACATGAGTACCAACATAACGTCACAAAAAAATCGAAATTCGAATATACGTAACCCGCGAAAATTCAAAATTCGAGATACTTTTTGAACACACCTCGTATATGTATACATATATGCCTGGCTTGAATTTCAGCTGTTCTCTTATTACAAATTTGTGGATTTTATTT
Source organism: Drosophila affinis (assembly GCA_037356375.1). NCBI lineage: Eukaryota > Metazoa > Arthropoda > Insecta > Diptera > Drosophilidae > Drosophila > Drosophila affinis. Next base: position 24,506,583 of record CM074800.1, read on the forward strand.
AGCTTGCTGGATACTGAGGCGAGTAAAACACAAACGAAAAATTCCTGGCCCAGATTTTGCGTCATTTTGAGTATATTCAGGTGAAAACAAAAATAATAACATAATACTTACATTAAATACACCAAATGTTTTGAGAGTTGCCGTTATTAATATTACAGGTAATTTTTGTCCATCGACAGCGTTATCATTGGCCTTTAAGAGTAATTGATTCGATAACAACTCGCCGTAGACAATAGGTATTTTGCTATTTTTGTTTGCTGCTTTATTGGTACCACCTACAGTTGCATGATATCCATTGGCTGAAACTGACATAATCAATTGTGCAACCGATGTGCGATTTTTTCTAGGAGCTTTTATTGTTGTATAAGTAATCTCGTCAATTATTTTTTCCAAATGTATATTATGGGGGGCGAAATAAATTGGCACTGCCCCAGTATGTGTGAGCATTGCTTGTTCTAAGATGGTAATATGTTCTTTAGTTTCATAGTCTAATTTCAAGATATTCGGTGGCAACATAATAATAAGGCCTCCTGCACTTTGGCGTATTTTGTCAAAATCATTAATAGACAAATTGATGAATCTGTAATATAAAATGCATAAATCGATATTATTATTATTTTAATTATTACAAGAAATAATTATTAATATAAATAAATTCTAAATATAAATAATCGCTTCGCTGGTTTGCTAATCCCCAGGTCTTTAAAGGATTTTTATTTTTATACCCGGTACTCGAAGATTATAGGGGTATATTAGATTTGTGGGGATAACGGTTGTGTGTAACGCACAGAAGGAAGCGTTTCCGACCCCATAAAGTATATATATTCTTGATCAGCATCAATAGCCGAGGCGATATAGCCATGTCTGTCTGTCCGTCCGTCCGTCCGCCCGTCTGTCCGTCCGTCCGTCTTCATTTGCGCCTATATCTCATAGACTATTAAAGCTAGAGTAACCAAGTTTTGTATTCAGTCTTCTGTGTTATCACACTACTCAAAGTATATTTCAAAATTTCGCCACGCCCCTTTCCGCCCCCACAAAGGACGAAAATCTGTGGAATCCACAATTTTTAAGATAAATGAAAACCAAAAACGCAAAATCACGAAAAATTACCATATCTACCAGATTACCGTATCTGGATCAGATCGGATCAATATTATGGCCAGAAGAAACAAATTAAATTTCAGTGGCTACGCAACGCCTGCCAAGCGCTGACTCATTCCCTCTCTCTCTCTTGCAAACACTTGTACGTCTCAAATATGTAGTTATACATGTCATGTAGAAGTGTAGGCGCAGATATACAAAGCATATGTAAACAAAAATGGAAACATGTATAAAAATTCCAAAAAATGGTTTTTTTTTATTTAAATATTATTTTCGTCCCTTTTGAGCAGAGCTCGCAAATGACAGTTGATCGTTTTTTCTTATATGCTCAGCTTCGTAGCATAACCGAAAAGATTTTGCAGACACGATCTCGCTCTGAGCGGCTCTCTTTGTTTTGCTTTGAACCGGTTTTGGTCAGACGCCTTGCATTGACTCATTCGTGTGACGCTCTCAAATGAGTGTCGCGTAAAGAGTAATACAATTTTCGCTCTCACAGACTCTCAGCAAAAGACAATTTGACTAAAAAACTCAACAGAAATGATCTTTGCCTTCGTGTGCATGTAAATACATACACATGCATACATAAATACATATACAATTAATGTGTATAATGCAAACAAAAAGGCAACAATCGCGTGTGTTTACCCATACATACGCAAAAAAAAATTTGCTTCATTTAACTCAAGCAAACGATCAGTGAATGACTTGAGCAAAATGAAATCAGAAATAACTGTCTCGCTCAGAGCGCGAGCGAGCTAAGCCAGACGCGACAAAAACAGTTTCTGTCTGAGTCTTTTTTATTGTGTGAGTGAAAGACACTTATTTGCAGACAACGAAAAAGTGTCAACAGTTATTTGCGAGCTCTGCTTTTGAGAACATATAATAAATTTCATAAATCGTAGGCTCAAATATGTATGGCGGCTCACAACGTTCCCTCTCGTTCTTTATTAAAAAGTTATTTTTCTTTTATATTTGTATCATTTCAGTTATATCGATCGTTCTCAATCTTATTTCTAAGAGCAATTGAGTGAACAATTGTGTAGCAATTGTCCTTCTGTCTTTAAATAAATAAAGAATAAAAATAATAAATAAATAAATAACATCGATGGTTGGCCCACTTTACTTATCGCCTGAACTCTGCCCATACTAACCTTACAGGAAATCAAAAGCATTCGAATTCTGTTGGTGCATCTGTCGGGATAATTGGAATGCATGGTAGCTTAACATTTTCTCCTCTGAACTTGCCATTTAAAAAAGTTTCTTTGATGATATTTTTCATTAATTTTTATACCCGGTACTGGAAGAGTATAGGGGTATATTAAATTTGTGGTGATAGCGGAATCGTTTCCGACACCATAAAGTACATGTATTCTTGATCACCATCAATAGCCGAGTCGATATAGCCATTTCTGTCTGTCCGTCTGCCTCCTGTGACATCAATTCAACATAAGTGTATTTCAAAAGTTTGCAACGCCCTTTTCCGCTCCCACAACGGACGAAAGTCTGTGGCATACGCAATTCTGAAGATAACAGAAAACTAAATACGCGGAATCATAGAGGATGACCATTTCTATCAGTGTTGAATCTGGATCCGATCGCATCACTAGCATAGCTACAATGAAGAAAACCATTTCTAAAATCATCGTTCCCTCTCTCGCTCTGTCTCACACGCGACCCCGTCTGCTTTGCCGATTCGTATTTTTTGACGCCTAGTTCTCAGAGGCTGTAAGAGCTAGAGCAACCAAACATTCTATCCAAACTCCTGTGATATTAATTCAGTACAAGTTTATGTCAAAATTTTGCCACGCCCCCTTCCGTTCCCACAAAGAACGAAAATCTGTGGAATCCACAATTTTTAAGATAAGAGAAAACCAAAAACGCAGAACCATGAAAATTACCATATCTACCAGATTGCCACATCTGGATCAGGTCGGATCAATATTATGGCCAGAAGAAACAAATTAAATTTCAGTGGCTACGGAACGCCTTTCAAGCGCTTACTCATTCGCCCTCTCTCGCACACATTTCCACTTATCATATATGACGTTATACATGTACATACATACATGTAGAAATGCTAAAACAGATGTAACAATAATATGTGAACAAAAATGGAAACAAATAACTTCTAATACATAAAAATCTTCCATTGGGTTCGACTTTTTTTTTTAATTTTCTTTTTTTACCGAAATTTAATTTTTCTCTTTTGCGAACATATGATAAATTATATAAATCGTAAGCTCACATATTTACTGAGTACCGGGTATAAAGTTTAATAGTTTAATCTCCAATCGTCTGCCATTACATAGGCGTGGTGGGTTCAAATTTCAAGTAAAATAACCAGTGATTTAACATTAAGTTGTAGAAGGTGTGGTGGCATCCATTGTATTCTAGAGTGGTGTTAGATAATTTAAAACTTCGTTCTCTTCGCAAACTTTAAACTTAACTTGTTTTTGTTTTTCATGTAGCTGTACTTTTTCAACATTCTGCCAAAATTCCGATGATTTCAAGCAACCGTTTATCTTATCTTCGTAAGTTGAACGTGGAATGAAGGGAAGAGTTTGTCTGAAATTCCCTGAAAGTAGTAACAGAGTCCCGCCTAATATCTTTCTTTCAGTGTTCTGTTGAACTCCTCTAGAGAATATTCATCCCAGATGATAATTTTGCATTGTTTTAATTCTGTTGCCATTAACATTTGTTTTATGCTGCACACTGCGTCTGGGTTATTACGAATATTTAGGGGTAGCTTAAATTCTGAATGAGCTGTTGGGTTTTCATCAAAACCGGTTGCTGCAATGCCAGATGATGCAACGGTCAATGCGATTATCTTTCTGGATTTTATTTCGGAAAGAATTATCGAAATGAAATATGTGTTCCCAGATCCTACTGGTGCCAGCATAATGCTTTCTTAAATAATTTGTTGTTCTTTCAGTAATGGGACATTGCGTGTAACAATCGCTTTAGTTTCTGATGTATTGTACTGCAATTCACGATATAGCGAAGAGTAAACAAATTTGTGTTACTGTACAGCACAATGCTCATTCAGCAAGCAAATCGTCCAATGGATATCGTTTTCAAGCAATCCGAGTGTAAAGCATGTATTTCTATAAATTGGTTGCTGCTGTCCATGCACTTGGCGTATATTTTAAAAAGACAATGGTCCGGTGGCCAACAAAAATTTAGGATGGTAAAACTCAGTCTGTCTTGGATACAAAGGTTTGGTCAAACGGGTGCATATTAACCGTTTATCCATCGATTCTTACAAACTATACCTTAGGTTAGGTTAGGGCGGCTGCCAGGCTCCCCAGGAGCCCGTCACACTTAGACCGGCTTCGGCCCGTTGAGGTACCGCGTGGGATCTACCCCTCTTCCATTTCGTGAGACCTGAAAAGTCAGCAGCTATCCTACCAGGATGCTCTTATGAAGTTTGCTATCTTTCTAGGAAATATTTTGGACAGGTATTGTAGCCTTCTTCTGCTAAGAGCTGGACAGGAGTAGAACTATTGTTTCACCGTCTCCTTCTTCTGGTCTCTACTGCTTCGGCAAAAATCATTGTATTTGGCGCCTGTCTGCGTGTGAGCCCATTAGCTAATGTCCCGTGAGGGAACGGATGACTGCGCTGCACCTTCTTCTGCCGAGCTCTGAGATGCGTTTTTTGTCTATGTTCGGCCATGTTTGCCAAGTTATGGAACATCGTGGTGCTGATTGCCACGCATTATCACCTAGTCGCTTATATAGCTCTTTTATGATAAGCCTACAGGTGGCCAGACATAAAAATATCCTCTTTGTCTTGGAATAAAGGTATTGTGGTCCCACATATGGCCGCTTGTCTGCTATGCAGTTGCCTTGGATGTCCCGGTGGGCCGAGACCCAAATAAGGCTGATAACAAATTGCTAAGAAATCTCGTGAAGAGATTTTCGGCAGTTTGCCACTGTCGCCGAGTTCGAGGAAATCGCATGGAGTGATTTGATCGCATCTTGTGAGGAACCTATTTTTATGCTGGGTAAGCTCAGCCTATCCAGTGTCGTCTACAAGAAATTTGTATTTGATAGAGAGACCTTAGGCAGGGGGTGTGTACGGTACCGTTGCAGGGGGTGTGTACGGTACCCTGGAAGGGGGTGTGTACGGTACCGTGGCAGGGGGTCGGTCATACGACGTGGTTACAGGGCTCGTAGGGGGATCGAAGATCAGCGCGACGGAGGGGACGGCGTGGGCAACTATTGGAACAGTTAGCGTGAGTGCAGCTACCTGACGGAGGGGAAGTGGTAGCAAACGATGCGTCGTAGCACCAACTCGACAAAATTCTGGGCAAACGAGGAGACAGTGCGTCATCGCGACAGCCAACTAGATACGGGGAATCTACGGAGCAGCGCGTCGTCGCGACAGCCCGGTAAACTACGGGATTTCTAGAAAGAAATTTCGTAGTTCTTCCATTTTTTTATTCGACACTTAATTAATAATGGAAAGAAAGTTGACTTGCTTGAATACATATATATACGCTGTTAAAGAAAGGTTAGATGTGCGGACTATCGTGTGCGTTCTTTCGTGGGCAGCGTCACAGTGTCGTTCTTGACGTGGCGTGGGTTCTTTTTCACTCCTCTTTCTATACTCTTTTTTGATCAATAGTGATCAGAGGCTCCGCTCCCCTTCTATGTATCGATTGTCTTATTTTTAAGCGCTAGCGCCTTCATTGGCAGGTTTATTTGAATTTGAACTTAATACGTAAAGGGACCCCGGCTTTAAAACTACAAAGACACTAAAGATTTAAATCAGGGCCTTCAGTGGCGAGCATCAGTAAAGAAGAAATATAGAAATTATAATAGTCAAAAAGTAACAAACTGGTCTGCCGGTACGGAAACTACATGATGTAGATGGCGGACGTAGGGTGTTATATCAGGCTGGAGCTCGTAAAGCCTAATTGGGTATTTACAAGCTTGGCACTGTGATCAGTAATCACAGTGATCTGAGAGCCTGAAGGAGTGCCGTATGTCTAGATGTTCGATGTAGAATCCTCCTCCGATCTTGTTGTCCAGCTTCAATCCATCTTTGAAGATGCTTATGGCCTTACCTGGGCTTGGAGGTCCCTCAAGCCATTTGTCTCTCGACCATTGGTCGGAGTTTCTCAGACGTCTCGCTGCCATTTCTGCCTTTTCCTTTCCCGCAAACTCAAAGCTGTGGAGGCCTAGAATGGCGTTTAGTGCATCAGTGTTCAGTGCATAGCGCCACTAATCTATAAGGCCGCAGTTCGCTTAACTTAGATTTGAATTGTACTAACTATTACTAGATATATCCATTGGACATTATGCTTGGGTTCATGCTCCACTTCAAGATAAGAGCTTTTTTGCATCTGTAGAGGGCTATCGCGGCCCTTTTCACTCTGTCTTTGATATTTGGGTTCCAAGTGAGCTTCTTGTCAACCCTAAGTAACTGGCACTGTCGCTGAAGGAGAGCCTGCATCCATTTAGTATTGGGGGGTTAAGGAGCGGAATCTTGTATTTATTTTTGAATAACACGAGTTCCGTTTTTGAGGGAATAGGTCCCAGTGCGCGGGACTTTGTCCATTCTGACAGTCTCGCGAGCTTTGCGGTCATTAAGTCGCAGAGTGATTGAGGGTATTTCCCCTAGGAGATAATCAGAACGTTGTCCGCGTATTCACGACTTTGTAGCCCCCCCTTCCAGGTCACATAGAATCTTGTTGACTGCTATGTTCCATAGAAGGGAAGACAGGACACCACCTTGCGGCCATACCTTCTTGCCATACCTTGACTGGTACTGTTATGGTATTTTCCCCACTACTAGTATCTTTCTTCAGATACCTTAAACGACGCCTAATAAATTTACCTAAAACCAAATTCAGACAAAAAAAAATGGGGTTTTTTTTTTCGACTTTTCCTGAGTTTTTAAAGTCAGAAAAATATACCGAACAAAAATTATCGAATTTGAAAATCTAATATCTTCCAGACGGTAAGCTGAAACTACAAAATGTTTGGGTACTATTTATAGCTG